>JAUMIR010000003.1:33362500-34562500 GCA_030847615.1 Gambelia wislizenii
TATATCTTAGAGTTCCTTCTACATGCATTTCTTAATGAATAAGGCTCGATCTGTAAAGGAATTGTGGCATAATTCCATATCTACCCAAGCTATGCTAAGCTCTCTCTTTACCAACAGGGAAGCCTAGCAAAGTTGGAAGGCCTCGTAATACAATTTTAAATCAGGGATCAATAGACCACCTATTTGAGATGTTAGATGCCTGCTTGATTTTCTGAATCTGGGTTTCTTTTGGTTAAAAATATGGGAATGAATTAGATTTTGCCATAGCTTAAATTTAGTTAATTATGAGGTCAACGGGATTGTTTGGAAAAGGAAAAAAAGACAGGGTATAATGAACATCTTCATGAATGCTGTTCTGCCTAATAATGTCTGCTTTAAATGTTTCCATTCCTTCAATTTAATAATAATAATAATAATAATAAAAATTTATTTATTTATACCCCGCCCCTCTGTTAAAACAATCGTTTTAAAACAGTGACTTTGTTATAGTTCCTAGGGAATAGCTGGTTGCTATCCTTTGTTATGCAGATATCAAGGTAACTAAAACTAGAAGGGCACAGTTAAAGCTTGCAAATCTTTCTGATCTTCATGAGAAGTGTTCAGACATAGTAACTTAATTTTAGAGAAATTAATTTTAAGTCCTGCAAAAATATCAAATACAGTTGTCCCTCCACATTCGCGGGGGTTAGGTTCTTGAGACCCCCGCGAATGTGGAAAAACCGCGAATAACAGACGCTGCTCCCAGAGTGGCCGCGGGGGCTCCTGAAGCCCCCGCAGTCACTCTCCTCCACCCCCCCACCCTTCCCAGAGTGGCTGAGGGGGCTCCTAAAGCCCCCGCGCTCACTCTCCGCCCCCCCCGCCTTTCCCAGAGTGGCCGCGGGGGCTCCTGAAGCCCCCGCAGTCACTCTCCTCCACCCCCCCGCCCTTCCCAGAGTGGCCGCGGGGGCTCCTGAAGCCCCTGCGCTCACTCTCCGCCACCCCCCCGCCCTTCCCAGAGTGGCTGCGGGGGCTCCTGAAGCCCCCGCAGTCACTCTCCTCCACCCCCCCGCCCTTCCCAGAGTGGCCGCGGGGGCTCCTGAAGCCCCCGCAGTCACTCTCCTCCACCCCCCCCGCCCTTCCCAAAGTGGCGTAGGGGTCCCTCGCTGCCTTGGGAAGGGACTGGGGGTGTGATGAGGGAGGCTTTCCACCCTCCTTTCCCAAGGCAGCGAAGGAATTCCTGAGAACACCTTCGCTGCCTTGGGAAGGGACGGAGTGGAGAGGGGGGGCAGGCGGCTTTCCGCGAATAATCAAAACCGCGAATGTGAAAGCCGCGAATGTGGAGGGGCAACTGTACATCCAAAATTAGTTTTATTTGTGGGAATGAAGATTTAGGTTGGTCCAAAAAAAAAAATTAACAAATCATCCATAAATAAGTTAGTTTTGTTTGTTTTCACCCCAATTTTCAGACCTTTTAGGTTGAGGTTATTATGAATCATAGTTGCCAGGGGTTCAGTCACACTAACAAATAAAAGTGGGGACAATGGGCAACCCTGCTTAGTATCTCGTTGGAGCTGGATAATGTTCGAGTTCACATGATTGACTGTCACTATAGCCATAGAGCTTTTATAAAGTGCTTCTAAAATTTGTATAAATTGTTTGCCAAAGTTCATTTTTTGAGCACCCCCATTAAATAATGCCAGTTCTATCAAATGCCTTCAAGGCATCTAAAGATAGAAGCACTAGTGGATGTTTTGATGTAGAAGCGTGGTGAACAACATTTAATACCCGTCTAATGGCATCAGATAGGCATTATTGGGCATAAACTCTACTTGATCAGGGTCAGTGTAACTAGGTATAAAACTGTTAATTTGCTTTGCCAATATGGTAGAGAACAATTTAGTGTCCTGATTAATTAGAGATATGAGACAGAAGACTGATGCTTTAGGGTGGTTCTCCTTTGTTTTGGGGATTGGGATTATTTTGGAAGTGAGCCAGGATTGAGGGTACACTCCCTCTGCCAAGAAGTCATTATACAGGTCTAGCAACTGGGGGGGGGGGTAAATCCTCATAGAACATCTTATACAAGTTTCCAGTAAAGCTGTCCAGCCAAGGGGGCTTTCCCATTGCCAAGTCTCAAACTGCCTGTCTAAATTCAGATGCTGAAATTGGTTGAGAATTGGTTGAGTTAACATGTTTTGTGTTGGTCATTTAAAGGATTAATTAAGAGGGCATTCAGAAAGACATCAATTTTATTTGTCGGGGTTGACTGGGCAGAATATAAGGAAGAGTAGAATCCATGAAAAGAATTAGTAATACCTTTCAGGGAGGTTATTAACTCCCCATGTTGGGACCTAATTACTGGGATTAACCTGCTTTTAGCTTTTCTCTTCGCTAACCTAGCAAGCAACCTGGAGCTATTACTATAATTTTTGTAAAAATAGGCCTTGGTATATTTCACAGCAGACTGAATTTTATATGTGTCCAAGTTATGAAGCTCTGCTTTCTTTTTTAACAACATGTTATATTCATCCCAATCTTGATGATTTTGTGGGACTTCGTCAAGGTAGCAGTATCCTGAAGAAGGGAAGCTCTAAGTACCTCCCTGAGCTTTTTTTTTTTTTTTGGCTTGGAACCCTCCTGAATAAAATGGCCTCTTAAGACCGCCTTCAGTGTGTCCCATAGGAGTACCTGTGTGGCACCATCCATGGCGTTTTCTAGATAGAAGTCTTTAATTACTTCTTTCACTGTCAAATCGAATTGGTTATGTTGAAGTAATGTGGGGCTGAATCTCCATTATTTCAAAATGGGGGTATCCTCACGAATGGTCCAATCTAGCATTATTGGTGAATGGTCAGAGTAGAGGATACTCTTAACAGTTGAACTAGATATATGATTCATTAAAGGTTTGGAAATTTTAAAAATTGGTCTATATGTGAATAAGATGTGTGGACCGTGGAATAGTATGTATAGTCACTATCAGTAGGATGAAGAGTGCACCAGTGGTCCAAAAGATAATGTGTACTTACTAATCATGCTAGTGATGAGGTGCCATATGCCACCTGCTGAGGGGGTTGTATGAGCGATCCAATGTATGGTGGAGGACATAATTTGATTTGCCTCCTATTAATATACATCCTTGGGCAACCTTCTTTAAAGTGCAAAAAGAAAAAAGAAAAAGAAAAAAAAAAGAATCCATAAAGGAAAGCTGTTCAGTATTCGGAGTGTAAAAGGTACCAAACATGTAAGATTTGCCTAGGTGTGCACCTGTAAGAATTAAGTATCTCCCTGTGGGATCCCAGTGCTTGGAGGTGACTGTGAACAGGCATAATTTATCTAGAAGAATTGCCACCCCCACTAGCCTTCCCTGAGCCACCCACAATGTATTGGATAGGAGATCGTTTTGTTGGGAGGATTGGCTTCATCCCCTTCCTATGTATCTCTTGCAAAAATGCTATTTTGAAGTCTCAGCTGTTTAATCTGCTTAGATATTTTCCCCTTTTCACATCAGAGCATAAGCCCCTAACGTTAAAGGGGATTATCATGAGGTTATTCATTGCAGAGGATGTTATTGCTTGCAAAGCAGTGTAAGTTTTCAGTCCCTCCCTGACCACCAGCTCTGCTCCGTGTCATAGAAAGTAACAGGGAAACTTGGAAGCCAATCCTCTTGTTTAGCGGCCAAGTGCCACAGGCATACAGAAGGAAGGGATACCCTTAAAAATGAAAAACATTGAACAATCATGAAATAATATACAATTCAGAAAATCCACAAATCTGCCAAGAGGAAGGGAGGCTGAGTGCAACTGATCAGAATGCTCCTGGTCGATACAGGAAAGGTCTATCTGGAGAGTGGGAGTATAGTGGGGACATGAAATTGATTGCAAATCAAGAGGATTACAAGGCTCCTCAATGATGTACACAAGGAAAAAAGTGTAAGGAATTAGCAAGAACGGGTAGACAGAAAAACAAAACAACTCCTATGGTAGCGATGAGGTCATTTTTATTTATTTTTTGTTTTTCTTTTTAGTAACTGTGTGCCATTGCAAGCCCTGGTCTCTTTTTGGCAGAGGGGTTACAAGTGAAGCATTTAATTCATGTTATTCCTCTAGGGATTTCAGCAAGCGAATGTCCAATGCCTCAAAGGCAACTTCTAATTGCTCCTTGGTAGACGCAGATAGCATACCTGATTCATGAAAGATTATTAGTTTAAATGGGAAACTCTACCTGTACTTAATTCTCTCTACTCGAAGGTGAGTGATGTATGGCTTGAAGGTTTGATGTTTCCTGAGAGTTTCAGCAGACAGATTGTGAAAAATGAAGGCTTTGTGTCTTTCATAGGACAGCTTAGAGATAGTAGAAATTTTGGACATCACTGAGTTTTTTGTAGTGAATCTAGTGAAGCATATAATGATGTCTCTCTGCGGTTTGTCTGCAGATCTCCATGGTGCCAGGGATTGATGAATACATTTAATATCCTTAACATCTAGCTGCAACTCAGGGTATAATCTGTTTATCTATGCCACAATGGCAGTGAGAAGTTGGTCTGAGGGGACAGTCTCTGGGAGCCCCTTGATGCATATATTCTGTGTGTGATTTCTATTTTCAAGGTCATTCAGTTTATTTTGTAATTGGAGGTTAGTGTCCTCCACTGTTTGAATTCACTTTTCTTGCTGGGCACCCTGATGCAGTGTGACATTAGTCGACTCCTCAAGATCTTGCAGTCAATTGGTAATCATGGAAAGTTTAGTGTTGATTGGAGTTAAACTTTGCAACCAATCCTTTATCAGGTTCTTCCTGAGTCTTTCCAGGAGATCGGGGAAGGAAAGGTCCGCCATAGGTAGGGAACCTGGTTTCCTGCCCTTTCTGGTTTTACCAGGGCCTTGTGCCATGAGGAAAGATATCGGTTTGTTCTCACTGTGTGGTGCAGCTTTGAGCTCTTTTGCTGGAACATAGATCCGTGATCGAATGGTCAGCTGTCTGTTTAGGTGTAGTCATGAAAGTAACCGATTGATCATGCTTTTAAAGAAGCCAAAATCTTGCTAATTTTTAGGTATTATCATCAGTGTGAGCCGAGCAATCAGACGTCCACCCTCAGTGGCTAGCCACACCCCCAGTTATGAATTTTCTAACCAGAGACAAAAGAGTTCCCTCCATCTTAGGAGGACCCTTTACCCCCTTCCATTTTTTGAAGTCACTAAAACAACAAAAATAGTTTGTTCTGCTAAGGACTTGCTTCCCCCCACCACATCTTGAGAAGCCTTGAGGGGGTTTGCCAAAGAGAAGGGCAGAAATACCTGTTAACTAGTTTAAATAGTTACATTTTAAATAAGAATTCCCTCAGATGGGCCTACTATTCACCTGGTCCTTGACTTGGTGGTTAGTACTTGTCAAAGAATCTCTGGAATTTGCACCCTAGCACAATGGGTTTCTTTTAAAAAAAATCAGGCGCAATAGCTAAATTTTGCTCCTACCTTTAGAAGAGTAGTTAGTGTGTGGGTGGGTGTATGTGCCTTTAAGTCATTTCTGACTAGGCATTTCTTGGCAAGATTATTTTCCCAGTGCCTTCTTCTGGGGCAGGAGAGTGTGACTTGTCCAGGATCACTAGTGGTTTATTGGTGGCTAAGTTGAGATTTGGGCCTGATCTCCCAGACCCCTGGTCCAACACTCAGACCACTACACCACACTCTTTGCTAGCATACATCCTCAGATTTAATGTACTGTACAGTTTAAAACTGAGGCTCATAGGTTTGTCTTTCTTTGACAGATATTTCTTGGAGGACTTTCTTTATCTGCTATAATATAACAGAAGGTTAGCCCTACCAAAGTCCTTTACTACTTTCTCATTACTTTTTAGTCAACTGTTCATTTAATACAGTAGGATCCTCATATCCACTTATTCATTATCCACTGATTCAATTATCCACGGGACAAACAAAACAGCATACCTTCCATAGAGTCTTCGTAGAAAATGTGTCCTCTCTAGCCATTTTCTAGGTCCTCCAAGGCACCTCTTTAAACCAGAAGTCCCATTATTTTCAATGGTGCTCGCTATTATCCTCGGTTTTCAGTATCCACATCCCCCCTGAACCAGTCCCCAGCGAATACGGATGTCCTGCTGTATAGAGTGCCCTCACTGTTCCAATAGGATGATAATAACCTGTTGGCATGGAGTTAGAAGGTTTTTGTATTGCCGATCAAGTTCTTCTTCAGATGAAATCAAATGTAATTCTGGAAACAGGTCCTGTTAACAAGGTGCACTCATGCTTCCATATGGACTCACCAATGTCTACAGGGAGTACATGTTAACCTAATCTTCCCCTTACCTAACCAGGGCAACAGTCTTATTTTATATAGGTGTACAGATGATCCAGTAAAGAACTGCTCGACATTCTGGTTAAAAAAATATTTGTTGGATGTCAAGCATTAACCTTCTTCCAAAGTGGTGAATCTACAATGCGTACAAGGTGGAGTACCTGCAGCTAGAGCAACCAATTGATAAGGTGAGAGATGGCATAGTTTCCAAGTTTTTGATCAATTTTCATTCTCATTGGTTGCAGAATCTACGAGACAAGTAAAAATCTCAGGTGCTTAGCTTGAAATCTTTATTCTCCCCATTGAGATCTATAGCCTCTGGAGTCACTAGACTGAAAGAAAGGGCCGAAGAAAAGGTTGAAATGGAATCTGAGAGCATGATAGGAAGGGTGCCCCTGCCTACTGTGTCTCCCAATCCCAAGGCTCTATGGGCCCCAGCATAGTTCTCGGTCATGTGAGCCAGATACCCCTTTACTTCTAAATGCACTCTAATACCAATGCAAGTCAAAGTGGTGGTCCCTGAACCAGGGCCAGTTCCTGAGCCATTGGATGCTGCTCCCTTGTGAGTTTCTGGAACAGAGAGGAATATTTGTAGTTAACAGACACATATATAGTGCTCATCCCTAGCACATTTAAGACTCCATACAATTCTCAGTCCCTTCCTTATTGGAATTTCTCAGGAAGACATTGACCATGACCTTAGACTCAACACAATCAAAGGACAGGTTGCAACCATCACTTCGCTGCTACCACCCACACAGGGGACTGGGATCACATTTCACCCACATGTGTGGAGATTCTTCAAGGACCTGTTCATAGAATCATAGAGTTGGAAGAGACCTCAAGGGCCATCCAGTCCAACCCCCTGCTGTGCAGGAATACACAATCAAATCATTCCTGACAGATGGCCATCCAGCCTCTGTTTAAAAGCCTCCAAAGAAGGAGATTCCACCACACTCCCAGGCAGTGTATTCCACTTCTGAACAGCTCTTGCTGTCAGGAAGTTCTTCCTAATGTTTAGGTGGAATCTTTTTTCCCTGTAGTTTGAACCCATTCCTCCGTGTCCTAGTCTCTGGAGCCTCATAAAACAAGCTTGCTCCAGCCTCAGTATGACATCCCTTCAAATATTTAAACATATCTATCATGTCACCTTTCAACCTTCTCTTCTCCAGACTAAACACACCCAGCTCCCTAAGCCGCTCTCATAGGGCATGGCTTCTTTGGGAGAAGACTGGAGCAAAGAAGCTGTTAAGTAGTTCTGCCTTTTCTCTGTCCCGTTAGCCTTTCGCCATCTTCTCCATGCAGCAGCCCTACCATTTCCTTGTTCTTTCTTTTGCTATGGACATAACTAAAAATGTCCTTTTAATTGTTTTTAACCTCTCTAGCAAGCCTGAGCTCCATTTGTGCTTTAGCTTTTCTGACTTTACCTCTACATGAGCTGGCTATTTGTTTGAATTATTTGGCTACTTTCCCCACCTAAAGTACATCATTTACCATCCTGGGACCTTCAAACCATCCTGAAAGCACTTATGATTCCACCCTTTGAGCCCCTAAGGGAAGCCTTCCCGAAGCATTTGTCCTGTAAGGTGCTCTTCCTGACGGCTGTCACCTCAGCATGCAGGATATCTGAGGGGCCCTGTTGTCACACAAGGAGCTCTGTATCACCAGACCTGATTCCGTGGTGCTCCAACTGGACCTGACCTTTATCCCTAAGATGAACTCTGTCTTCCGCAGGACACAGGAGGTGACATTTCCGTCTTTGGTTGTCCAAGGAATTGAAGAAGATATGTATGTCCACAGGTGGATGTCCAGCTGCATCTACCTGAAAAGGATGAGCAACTTCTGCTCCTCTGATCCCCTGTTCATCTCCTTCAGCTGTGCTCCAAGGGCAAGAAGATTTCCACCTTCACCTTGAATAGGTGGGTCAGGTCCAGTATTATGGCCTGCTATGAGTCCCTAAAGGTTGTCACCTCCAGAAAATATAATCTCACACTCTGCAAGGAGCGTGGCCACAACAGCAGTTCTATCTATCAATGCCCCTCTAGTAGAGATCTGCTGGGTGGCCTCATGGAAGTTACCCTCCATGTTTGTTATGCATTATAGACTTGATAGCTTTGACCCAGCTGAAGCCACCTTTGTTTTAACAACCGATAGTTAAAACTTAGAATATTGGGGTGCCAGTATCACCCACCCTAACCAGGGAAGCTCTGATATGTCCCTAGTTAGAGGCTGTTCCTCCCTTCTCTGCTGGAAAAAGGAAGATTGGTCTTACCTGTGATATGTTCATTTCTGGCAGATTAGGGATGAACATCATACCCACCTGTATGGGTGCTGGCAGAAGTAGTAACCCAACTGTACATAGGTCTCTACTGATAGGAGAGCAAGCCACGTCACTGTGGCGAGTGGTTGAGAGAATGCTGCTGAACGAATGGGAAGAAAGCATGAGGGAGACAATCCCGGAGCAGGAAACTGTTATGGGAGGGGTTTCCTAGAGTTTTTAAAGATGTGTATGACAGTTGAGATACAGTTTGAAGTTTGAAGTTGAGGTTTTGAGTGCACTTGAGTGATGACTGTGTGAAGAAGTATGGCCTGTGCTTGAGAGTGTTGAGGCAGAATGGATTTGGTAGTGAGTGGAAATTAAGAATATAAGTATGAGTAATTGAGTCTGGTAGTTTCTGGTTTTGTTATCAAGGGCTCAAAAATATTATCTGAGCTTTTACATATAACTGGTCACCACAGAGAGGGACTAAGAGATATTTCACCATTATTAAAGTTGGAAGCATAGTATTAAAACATTGCTGTTAGCATATTCAGTTAATAAATCAATCTTTACGTTTTATTTGTAAAATCCAGACTCCTCGTGAATGATTTCCTCGTGAATGACATCTATCAGGCATACTTACCAATTTAGTCCACACAATTACATATACTATCCACAGGAAGTGAGACTGTAGTCCAAAGAAGGGATAAGGGGAATCTGAAAGGAAGGTGGCAGGGTAAGTGGAGAGGTGGCCAGGCTGAATAACTGGGTAAATTCAGCTGGTGCATTTTGTACCTCCACAGTCACCAGCTGTTTTCCCTTCTTCTTTCTGATCTAGTTCAGTATATTCTGCAGGTAATAATATTTTTTTTTCTGTCCTAGAGCATTTGTCTCTTTGGCTATGTTAGCAGCTGACCTTCTAGGGGTTGCTCCCCCATATGTTCTCTCCCCCCCCCCGCCACCTATTGGATCAAGCAGGAGGAGCAACCCAAATTAGAGGATGTTCATCCCTTATCTGCTAGAAATCAAAATATCACAGGTAAGACCACAATGTTCCTTTTTCTAGTATGAATATGCCTTCTTACTATCGTATCATTTCTGCTCTAATTCTAGATGTAATTGCCCAAGCACTTCTCTTCATTCATTCTGCTGTCCATATTTTTTAAAAAAACGTATTTCTAATACACCTGAAATGAAATGTTTTGTGGATTGAAAGAAACTACTAAGGGGAAGAACAGAAAGATATGAAATCTGCTTTGATGCTCCTGTTCAAGTGATTTTTTTTTAAATTGAAGTAAAGTAACACAACTAATTCTATCTGTATAATGGGTTTTGGAGCCTGTGTTAGCTGAATAGAAGTTTCTATGCTACATAATAAGTATTTTTTAAAGCGTTTTGATATAGTGGTAGTGTGAATTTTATAGTCCAGTGAAAACATCTTATAGAGCAAGGGACTCTAGAACTATGAAGGATGGGGGTAGGATCTTGCCCTTGGTAATTAAACATTGTAGCCATTTTCCAGTTAGAACATTTAGAATAGCAGTCTTTCTGTGTAAACAACATCTCTTGGGTGGAAACCAAAGTAACAGTTTCCACTATTAATGATCCTATGACCTGGAAGTCTGTTACATAGTTATAATTATCTGAAAGCCTGTTGAAATGATCTAGATGTGATATGGCATGAGTGGGATCATTGACATATGTAAATGCTTCTGATAACAGAACACTAATAACAAATAAGGGGCTTGAGGTTGGCATCCACGGAACTGAGGACTAAAATTCTGTTCTAATACAAACCACAGAGGTCCTGTGTTTGTCATTTGAATCATCCACAGATAAGAAAAATTGGTTTTATATTTACCAGAATTTACTTTGCCTTAAACTTTAGCTGTCAGAGCTTATCACTACCCTTCTATGCACTGCAGAGTGTGTGGGAAAGTATATTTGAATCACAACCTTATAATTCCTACATATTTGTATCTCTATTATATCTACCGGTAATAAGACATCTATAATGTGTTAAGGCAGTTATATTGTATTTGCATTTATTTTATATCTAGGCAAATTTTGGCCTTCCAGATACTATTGTACCAAAATGCCCATATTCTGTGGATGCTGCAGAGGAGCAATCCACATTCACATGGGTTGTATCCCCACACACCAGCTTTCAACCCAGGAGTCCAAAGTTCTTTTTCAGTTATGTTTGTCATTGCAAATCATCTTATGCTAGCAAGTTCCACAGTTTTAACTAGGTGCCAGTAATTCAACTGTTTTAAATTTACCACCATTTACCTTCATTATATGATCATAGAATCATAGAGTTGGAAGACACCACAAGGGTCATCTAGTCCAACCCCCTGGCCATCAGGAATACACAGTCAAAGCATTCCCGACAGATGGCCATCCAGACTCTGTTTTAAAACCTCCAAAGACCTCCCGGGTTCCAATATTAGGAGAGAGAGGTGTCTCAAATTACTTCTTTCTCTATATCATGCATAATTTTATACACCTTTTTCCTGTTTGTCCTTGCCTGCCTTTTCACCTAAGCTAAAAAGCCCCAATGTAAACTTTCATCATAGGGGAGCTGTTCTTTTCTGTTGGTTATTTTGGTTGCTCTTTTACATAGCTTTTCTGGTTATCCAATAATAGTATTGGTTTACAGATGTGGTTACCAGAACTGTACAGAGTGTGTCAAATGTACTTGCACCATAGATTTGTGTAAATATGTAGCAGAAGTTTTATTTCCAGATTTTTTTTCTAAAGTTTTACAACATGGATTTTGAATTTTTTACACTTACCACACGTTGTAGTAATGTTTTACAGTACTCACCTTTTTTGAGAGCTTGTGTTCAAAGCAAAGGTAAAACATTGATCTTAAGATAGCAAACATGTCTTGCAGGAAAAAAGAAACTCCAGTCTAAAGATTACTTAGGACCTTAGGTGAAATTCAAAATCATCGTATTCAGTTATTTAGCCTAATGAAAAGTGTTTCAGCTTTTCAAGTAGGTGATAATGTTTCAGTTTAACTCAAAAGATTTCTTAACATAGTCAAAGAATTGTGCCAAGGAAACATCTGAACAATTTGTTCATCAGAAATGGGACATTTGTATAACCGTGAGCTTTACACCTAATTAATATACTAATTAGCTAATTGGCATATTTTACACACATATAATTTATACTGGATTCTTGTTGTGTGCCTTCAGGTTATTTCCGTTAAGGTGATCCTGTTACCAGGGTTTCTTGGCAAGATTTATTCATAGGGAGTGAGACAGTGTGACTTGTCCAAGGTCACCCAGTGGGTTTCCATGGCTTAGTGGGGATTTGAACCCTGGCCTCCAGAGCCATAGTCCAATGGTCAGACCACTGCACTATGCTGGCTCTTTATGATGGATTCTAAAAACTTTTAATTTCTGTGATCAAATTATAAGGTTCTAAGCCTCATCAAATTTTGGATTACCCCTCAAAATGTCTTTGTTCTAAAGTAGTAGAAAGTGAAAATAGTATTGTGTTAAATTAAATCAGGTTGTCTCTTTGTTTCTTTACATCTTAAAAATTGGGTTCTTGGTTCTAAGTAACTTAAATTATAAACCTATAGTATTAACTCAGTAGAAATAGCATCATTTGTGTATGACTTTTGGAATAATATTTAAAATATTTGCCACATTTTTAATTGGGGCATAGGCTGCATTGATTTATCTGGTGTTAAGATTGTATTTGGGGAGTTGCCATAAACTTATTTCTTACATAAGTAAGAAGCACTTTGTGAATGTTTTATTTTTTAAAATTGGAAGCTAGATTTCTATTAGATTAGATGAGATCTTGTCCCATTGTATGAGCATTGTACATGCAATTAAAAAAAAATATTAATCTGACTAAAATTTACTTACCTTGGCCCTCTGTTAACAAATCTTGAATAAAGACTAGTTTAATTAAACTGATTTAATGGCCAAGATCCTGCTTCACACATGTGGAGTGTAATGCTCCACATGCACAGTTCTGTGCTTTTTCTCCCAAGGCAGAAAAAAATTATTAATATTTGAATTATATGTTTATTTTTTAGGAAATGCATCACTTTGAAGAGGAACTAACATGTTCCATTTGCTTTAGTATATTTGATGACCCCCGTATACTGCCATGTTCTCATACGTTTTGTTGAAATTGTTTGGAAAGTGTTCTTCAACTCTTAAGCAATTTTGCCATATGCAGAAGCTTACAGCGTCCACTGAAGTGTCCCATTTGTAGAAGCATTGTTGAAATTCCTCCATCTGGTACAGACTCTTTGCCTGTAAACTTTGCATTAAAAGCTATCATTGAAAAATATCAGAAAGAGGGCCATCCAGATGTTGCTACATGTAGTGAACATTATAGGCAGCCATTAAATGTTTACTGCCTTCTAGACAGAAAATTAGTGTGTGGCCACTGTCTAACAATAGGAAAACATCATGGCCATCCTATTGATGATCTCCAAAGTGTCTACATGAAAGAAAAAGAAACGCCTGGCAAACTATTTGAGCTGACTGGTAAACACTGGAGTGAAATATGTTTGCTTATTAAAAACCTGGAGGAACAGAAAGCTCAATGTGAGAGCATTGTTCAACAGGATAAAAAAATTGTATTGCAATATTTTAAGAGACTTAATGATTCACTTGATCATAAAAAACAAGCTTTGCTTTCAGCTTTGGATGAAGTGAACGTGCAGATAATGGCAGAATATGAACCTCTAATTGAAAAGATGAAAGCAATACAAGAACAACAACTTGAGCTTATGTCACTGAATACATTTATTCAGGATGAAGAGTCTCCCCTTCTTTTTCTAGAGAAGGTTGTGGGTATGCGCCAGCGTGTTAAAACATTGAAGAAAAAACCTTTACCAGATATTAAGTCTGTTGAAATCTATCCACGAATAGAACAAGTGTTGAAAGATGTGTGGACCAAAAGTGAAATTAATCAGGTCAACAAAATTCTCATTCCCAAAATAAAGCTGATTTCAAAAGGAAAAGCATGTAGCCACGGCTATGGAAAGGAGAAGAGACAATTTGAAGAATATTTGTGGCTTTTATGGCTTTTGGGAGTTATACTGATTTTTTTGGTAGAGGCTATTCTTATCTTTTAAGGACCACATTTTTTGTCATTTAATAAATAAAGTAGTTGATCCATGTGTTCTAAGTGCCTTTCAAACAGTTTATCAAGACCCGAGTAAGAGGTTGCAGTTAGTGGTGGAAGCTTTGTGGCATACTTCTGACCTTTTTCTTGAATATTTATATAGAGCTCCCTTTTCCATTGTGAATCTTTCATGTAACAGCTTTTGCTGTGTTAGGCATAAGAGTCCTCGAACGCTTTCATCAGTGCTGTATATGCACAATCCTAAATATACACTGGACTATGTGACGAATGTTGCTGTCCTTGAGCAAGCAGGGATCACCAGCATTGAGACCATGATATTGAGAACACAGCTGCGCTGGGCAGGGCACATTTCTAGGATGGAGGACCATCGCCTCCCCAAAATAGTACTCTACGGTGAACTCGCCACGGGTCAGCGTAAGAGGGGCGCTCCAAAAAAATGATACAAGGACTCCCTGAAACAACATCTCAGGCTCGGCCAAATTGATCACCAACAATGGTCCGCCTTGGCCTCACATCGGGAGGCATGGAGATGCACTATCCACAATGTTGCAGGCCTTATTTGAGAACTCACACCGAACAAGTCTTGAAGAGAAACAACAACGCAGAAAGAATCACAACCCAGAAACATCACCCAAGGAGACCTTCTGCTGTGCTTTCTGCAACTGGACTTGTTTATCTCAGATTGGCCTTTTCAGTCATCAGTGCGCTTGCAGAAAGCGCGGGATGAGTCCTTCCTGAATCTTCGTTTGCGAAGAAAAGCCAGAGAGAGAGAGAGAGAGAGAGAGAGAGAGAGAGAGCATAAGAGTCCTGTAATTTCTAATGGATTTTTAGTCTGATGCTGAATTCAATATGACAACACTTAAAAGGTTGATGATGGAGTCTATTGGCAGCTGGCTTAAACTGACATGTTCAAAGAGAGCGCCCTGTTAGTTTCAGCATAAAAAGGAAAACAGAATATAGGATACAAAAGATGCAAATTGTGATCCACTAAACCAAGATGGTAATTTGCATTTTTCTGTACCTATTACATACCGTCCAACTCCCACAACTATGTAATTGTGCTTAAATATCTGCAGCTTCAATATCTCTTTGTCACCATATCTGAAGAAATGTACTGATATCAACAAAAGGCCCATGCTAAAATATATAAGTCACAAAGGCATTGCTAGATTCTTACACTCCCACTCATTAAAAATCTGTGTTCCTGTTTATGCTCAAACTGTGAAGTTATCCTAGTCTCTCTGGCTTTTCTTCGCAAACAAAAATTCAGGAAGGACTCATCCCGTGCTTTCTGCAAGCACGCTGGTGACTAAAAAGGCCAATCTGAGATAAACAAGTCCGGTTGCAGAAAGCACAGCAGAAGGTCTCCTTGTGTGATGTTTCCAGGCTGTGATTCTTTCTGCATTGTCATTTCTCTTCAAGACTTGTTTGGCGTGAGTTCTCAAATAAGGTACTGCAAACATATATGAGCAACATTGTTTATTATCAACATCAATGTTGCTTTAAAAAATGAAACAAATTCCTTTAGATTTCTAATCCGGAGTATGTACACATGCTACCTCCTGCAAATATATCTATAAACAGATATGAGGAAGGAGGGGAAAACTGTCACATCATTGTTCACCATAGGCTAAGCTGGCTAGGGCTTAATGAATATCTGGAAGGCCACAATTTGCCTACTGCTGGAATTAAGGAGTTTGTGTAGGCAGATTAGGAGTCAAGCCAGATTGTCGCTTGACTTGATATCCGTTGCTGTTATCACTTGTGCTGCCATCTCTTCTTTGTCCTTTCCAAATTCTTCCATGATTTTTTACAATCACAGTTTCTTTACATGTATTTCACTAGAAAAAGTTGGAAATAGTGAAATATTCTTGGGATGGCCCGGAGGATCAATCCACTGCTGTTGGGTTTATCCCTGCATGCCAACCAGAACAGGCAGGAGTTCAACATTCTTTTTCATTCAGACCGTTAGAACCACCCCCCTCCTTTCCCTCTTCAGTTTTTATTTTCCTGCCCTGTTAACCAGATGGGCTTTCCTCCTCTCATTTTAGAACATAGATTAGATAATGTCAGACATCAAAGATTTCAAAATGCATTTTTCCAGAACAAAGTTTTGGCTCTTAATTAATATGAAAAACATTCAAAATACGTACGGGGGATGTATTGGGTCTTTGACTTTGTGACTCTCTTGTCACACAATAAGCCATTTTAATCATGTATTTTAGTAATCATATGAAGTAAATATACAGTTGTCCCTTCATATTCGCTGGGGTTTGGTTCCAGGACCCCCCCCCCCCGTGGATACCAAAATCCATGAATACTCAAGTCCCATGATATGTAGTGGCATAGCAAAATGATGTCTCTTATATAAGATGGCAAAATCAAAGTTTGCTTTTTGAAATATTATTTTTTAAATAATGTTTTCAAGCTGTGATTACAGAGGAACAACTGTACAAAAATTTTATGCTTTAGCCTTTAAATCAGAATTTTATGATCATTTTCTGTCATTATATGCTAAAGGGTATGAGTTTTTATTCATGAAGTATATTCACCTTCATGCTTTTACTATTTAATAAAGTTATTTTTCCATGTTTTAAGAATACTGAATTTGTACCTTTCTATGTACTATTTCAGCTTTAATTTCCATGAACAATTTATGGCTATTTGTAAAACGACTTTTTAAAACATTTTAAATAAAAGCAACAATTAAAAAAACTGATTGTCCATTGCACAACTGAACCAAGAATCTATATGTGTAGTTGAAAGTACAATCAAATGTACAGTGCATGAGTATGGGCATTTGACATCTAGATAGAATGGGCCTCTGTATGCACAGTGGCACTGCATGTGAAACTTTGTTTCCACAACCTTGAACTCAATACAGATATCCCACATGAGACAAAAATTCTTCCCCCATTGCTGTTTCTATAGGGGATCTTAACACATGCATAAGACAACCAAAAAGATTCTGACCCATATTTCCAAAAATATATTTCCTTGCATTTGGCCCTTATAAGATAAATGTTCATGCAGAGCTAAAGCAGTAAGATCTGACCACAGAGCAACAGAGGGAGTTAATAATCACATATTTTCAGTTTCCTGCTACATTGTCTTGACACCAGACTACTTCGGGTTCAACTCTCAAGCCTTCGACTTCGACCACTAAGACTAGGCCACCCTCTGATCCGGCACTGGCTGGGGGCTCTGCACATAAAAAGCACAAGAAAAAGAAACATGTTCAGGAGCATTCCCCAAGGCCTGTATTGATCCCGTCAGCATCAGCCCCCACTTCCATTGTTTGGAGACCAGGATGTACCAGGAGAAAAAACCCAGGTGGTAGTGGGTAGGAGAGTATGCACCTCTTCCAGCAAGGATGGTGATGGTAGAGTGGCACAGTAAACCCTGATGGGGCAGTTGTTGGAACTCTATGGCATATCCCCTGTTGACTATGTCCAGCACCCAAGTATTCGAGTATGTAGTTGGGTCCCGGTGGGATCAATAATACCTCTTGAGTTGTGCCCGATCCCCTGAGGCCTGGTCCTGCAAAAGATCCTCCACTGCATGAGCCCCTTGAGCCCTGGATCCAGTACAGTCTCACCCGTCCATCCCAGTATCTATAGGCGGAACAGGCTAAACTTCGACTGATCCCAAGGACAGAGTTCTAGCAATCCCTGAGGGTGAAGGCACCTGTGGTCGGATTGAGTCCCTGCGGTGTTGAAATTGTAATTCCGACAATGCGCAAAGTTGTAACAAAAATAGCAGTCACAGTCAGGAAAATGCTCATAGTACACTGGAGGTGGATCCCAGTATGTGTTCGGGTCCTTGTGAAGCCAAAATGGAGAAGCCATGTGTGAAAAACTAAGTACACCTCATGATTCAATAGCTTGTAAAACCACCTTTAGCAGCCATAAAGTAATTGATCTTCGTGGTCTCTGTGAATCACACAGTTGGGTTATTCCTGCGCCTGCGCAGTGCATACGGAACCTTCTAGTATCGCTAGGCAGAATATGCATAGATACATTTTTGGCGGTAGCTCCGCCCACAATAACGGTCCCTTAAAAGGCTCTCCCACGTAAATCCCCTCAGTTCATTTTTTTCCGCCGGCGCTAGCAGCTCTAAAGGAACCTTTGCTCGCTTTTGACTACTTTCACTTTCGGATTTTGACTTGGACTGTTTTTCTGACTACGATTTCTCTGACTCCCTTGGCTGTTTTTGATCTCGACATTTTGACTTTGCTTTCTGACAACGACTTTCGCGCTCCTTTGGCTTTGTTTACGACTTCTGATTTCTTGGCTTGACTCGAACTGCTTTGACCTCGCTCCGCTTCACTCTGATTATGGCCTCAAAAACCAGCTTTAAGAGATGTGTTGTGTGCCAAGCGAAGCTGCCCAACTCAGATGGACACTCCTGGTGTCTCATCTGCCTGGGTGAGTCCCATAACGTTGATGCGTGTGTATACTGCAGGGCCTTCACGCCTCAGGTGAGGAAACATAGCTCCTCTCGTCTGAAATCTTTCTTGTATGAGAAGGCCCTCATACCATCTGCCTCGTCGACTCCGGCTGTGGGACAAGGGGTGTCCCCGCAAGAACATGGGAGATCCCCCTCATCGAGATCCTCACAGTCTCCACCAGCGAAACACCGCCGTTCCTCCAGCCCATCTCGGAGATGATCGGTAGCGTCTGATCCCAAGACTGTGATGCACTCACATAAACATGCCTCCAAGCCAACCTCAGCTGCTAGCCGAACCCCTTTGGGCTCGACTGCCGGTTCCAAAGACCAGTCTATTGGTCAGTCTATTTGTGACCCCCCACATTCAATTACCAGACCCATAGTTTAAGAACCTTTTCTCTATAATGACTCCTTTACTGTAATGGCTCTGTCCTCTCCAAATCTGGTTTAAAAAGAATAAGTCCTATGTCACTTTTATCAGAGTTCTCCCATCCACACCTGGCACCTGAGTCGGGAATTATTTGTGTATTCCTGCATGGCAGAATGGGGTTGGACTGGCACTTGTGGTCTCTTCCAACTCTATGATTCTATGTTGCTGCCTCAGGCAGCAGATCATGGTAACCTGAATTCTCCCTAGAAGCCAAGATGATTGAACTAAGAATGTCTTTCTTTGGAGAGATATATTTATAATATATTTATATTATATTATAGAAATTTCTGACCCTGCAAGTATCAAATATGTACTGGTAGCAATGTGGAATATAATAAGAATCTATTTTTTCCCACTGGTTCTGTAATTTTTTAAAAGAGGGAGCTGTAGGTATAATTTTTACGTAGGGGTTCCCTGAGATCTGAAAATTATTTCAAGGGTTCCTACAGGGTAAAAAGGTTGAGAAAGGCTGCTCTAACCTAATAATTAATGCCGGTCTTGTAGACTCTTGGAGAATATTATACCCATTTGAAAAAGAGTACACCTTTTATTCCACTGTCAATAATCCTTATTCCAGAATATAGCGATTCTACCAAAATAATGAGAACCCAGAATATCTGAGGGCCTCCTCTGCGACACCTTGAAGGCAGTTCTTAGGGCAAGCTGATCAATAAGGGGGCAACCAGAAGAAAATTAGAGAACAAACTAGACAATCCCTGCCGCAAAAAAATAGACACCTATCACACAGTCATAGAACACATCCGACCCCCAGACTTTTGCCCAACTTCAGAAACACAAAGCAATCCTGGACACCAGAAAAATTCAAACCTCACTCTATTACACTCTATTCTTTGGAACTGCTCCAGGATGTCAATATGACCAACTTCAGACACTGAAAATGAAGAAACTATCAGACTCACACTCTTCATTTCTAGATAGACCTATCCAATTAGAGGAAATGAAACAGGCAGTCTCTAGGCTAAAACTGGTCTCCTGGCCCTGACGGGTACTCAGGGGAATTCTATAGACTATTTTATGACCCACTTGCCCTATGCCTTCTCAAATTATTTAATGACATCCTAACCTCTATACTGGAAAGCTGGTACTTGACCAGAATAATACCTACCCCAAAAACCGCAGAGGAAAATCTTGAACCCAAAACTTTCCATCCCATCACATTGCTTATTCAAGACACAAAATTAATCACATCTATCATGGCCTCCTGAATCAACTTTATCCTACACTTTATTAATCTGGACCAGGTAGGATTTATGCCAGGGTGGCATCTCTTAAATTCTATCCACAGAGCACTCAATATTTAACATTCTGACAAGTTGAAGATCCCAGTGATTTCATCCTTGGATGCTCTGAAGGCCTTTGATAGGTTGGAGTGGTCCTACCTCTTTATGGTGCTCCAAGAGATGAATTTTGGTCCTACGTTCACCACTGCCCTTAGCAATATCGAAACCCACTCGTGAACCACAATTCTTGTTAATGGACTTGAGTCGTCCCCATTTAAACTATCTAGGGGTACCAGGCAGGGTTGTCCGCTCTCCCCCCTGCTCTTTGTTCTCATGATTGAACCCCTAGCAAGCCTTATTAGGGTTGATGACAACACCACAGGTCTGCACATCAATCAACATCATTATAAAATTGTACTTTATGCAGTGTTGTTTTGATATAATTGACAAATCCAGAATCCTCATTTCCACCCTTGAAATCAATCATTGAGAACTTTGGGAAATACTTAGGCTTCCAAGTCAATTTTTCTAAATCCACCATGCTATGCATAAATGCCTCCATCCATCAGCAAAATAAATGGCAATCCCTCACAGATCTATAGCTTCAGCCATCCAGCTTCTCCTATTTGGGCATAACACTCACCAAAGATATTCCCGCGCAACTATAATCCCCTCACCACCTGGATGACACGCAAACTGAAATTCACTTTTAGGCAGAATTGCTTTAAGATGTTCCTGACTTTTTTTCTTTCCTCTTTTAAACCATCCTTCTGCCCCCCAGCTTCCAAATTTAAAAGGTGTCAACTCATGATTAACCAATTTATCTTTGACAAGAAAAGACTACATTTTCTAAAATCCACCAGGTACTCCAGTTCTGAGTGGGAGTTTGGTGATTCAAATCTTATGTCATACTTCCAAGCCTTCCAGCTAAGCCAGTGTGCTCAAGTACTCAGAGAAATGTTCTCCACCTATTGGGTTGGCATGGAGATTACAGATATGAGATCTGAGGAACTTATCTATATCCATTGATTCAGTTAGCCACAGGACACAAAACAGCACAACTACCATAGTCTTCCCAGAAAATATGTCCTCTAGCCATTTCCTAGGTCTTTCAAGGCAACTCTATGGTATATTAAACTTGAAGTCCCATTATTTTCAATGGCGTTCACTATTATCCACGGTTTGGGGTATCCATGCCTCCCCCAGAACCAATCCCCAGTGGATATGGGGGTCCTACTGTTTCCTCTCTTTCCACATTCAACCCTAATTGGTTCCAGTTGCATCAGGCTATCACTTTGCTGTCACATTTAGTTGCATCAGGAGAAACCCCTCACTCCCTCACGTTTTATGAACATTCTTGTGTCACACCCAATGCTTGAGAACAGGGTTTTGCAACACTCATTTACAAATCTATGATTGACCACCAACATGGAAGGGGATGTCTAATGCAATCGATTTGGCAATCAGACCTGAACATCATAATCTCAGATGCTGACTGGGATTACATTTGTTCCTCTCCTCCATACAAAACCCAATCAGCGTCTATCAAAGGGATTCTAAAAGTCACACACAAATGTTACCTAACCCCCATACAGCTCTTGAAGATTAACAAAAACATGTCACCAGCCTGTTGGAGGGGATGTAACGCCAAGGGTTCATACTTACACATGTGGGTGGATTTCTGGACTAAGACAATATGTTGTATCTTAGCTATTGCATTACAACCCGTTCACTTCTGTCCTTTCTTCTTGTTATTGTCAATTTATATCAATGATAATAAGGACTTGAAGCATAAAACATTGGATTTCTGCTGCTAGCTGCTAGAATTGAGGTGGTCAGACACTGAAAGACTGGGAACTTCTCGATCAATGGATGGTTGGAAAAGATCTGGTCCACCTGGCTATCCAATGTCAACTTACACAATTAGATTTTGTAGTGGAAACACAAGGACGACCACTTTCATGGAAGACTGGTTTATTTTGATCTCTTAAATATACCTGTGAATGAGATATGCTATGCAGACCCATATTAATTGTGTCTTGACCTGAATGGTTATTTTCTTTGCATGTTTTTGCTCCCCGGGTGGGCTTAAGAACTGGGACTTGCCTCCTGGCTTGTTTCAGACTGGGCGGTGGCACTGCACTGATGCAGCAGAAAGGAGGGATTCTTGATCACCAGGCTGCTCCTACTTGTCTTTTCTAGTTATTTGTCTCTGTGAAGTGGAATCCTGTCTTCCCGCTTCGGAAGGGAGGAAAGCAGCAAGGTGGATTGAGAAGAAAGGCAGAAGAAAGTTTAAGATTCTTTTTTAAATGGGGAAGAAAAGAGAAAAATATGAAGAAGTGAAAAAACTCATACAGTAAGGTCTGGAGAAGGGACAAAGTGAAAAACACATTCTATCAGAGGAGAGGCAGGTAAAAGACTGGCCACTCTAGGGGTTCTTCCCCCTGGTGTGGACACCAGAAGGTCTTTCTTCTTCCTGCCTATTGGAGCGAGTGGGAGGAGCAACCCAATCAGAGGATGTTTCTCCCTCCTCTGCTGGGAAATACCATGGCATATTCAATTAATGCTAAGGATAAGTTACTGTGTCTGAGAAAATACTTTGCCTCACTCCCACTTTGAAGGCATGGCAGTAAAGGAAGAGATGTTATCAAAATATTACCATATGCTAGTCTTGCTTCTTTGGCAGCAGCTGCTTTCCCTCTGTGTTGGAGGAGAAGCCAAGTATGGGAGCTTTGTATGGAGAGGAACGCTTTTGATGGGATACATTTTTCAGGTTTTGGAGGTCAAGGCACAACCTGTAAATATTGAGTTAGCTGACCAATATCACTGGGGTTATTCAGGGTCCCTGACTAAGATGATAACCTCTTCCACAAGAAAGAAATTGCTGAAGTAAAAACCAGCATTGATGCAAACTAATGCAAGCCACATCAGAAACCTGACAGCTACTGGAAAATGGAAAACTGCCCTATACAGACCATTAGCCTGTCTAACTCAATATTGTGTCTACACAAATTGGCAGTAGCTTCCCAGGGTTCCAAACAGAAATCTTTCCCAGCTCTTCCTAGGGATCCCAGAGATCAAACCTAGTTAGTGCCCTAACACTGAGCTATGAGAACTGAAGCAAATTGTAATCCTAGTGTTGTTGTTGGAGGCTCTGCTATTCATGCAAATGAGTGCCGCATTCCAGAACCACTGCAAAACAGAGGAAATTTCAAGTTGCAGCATAGCAACCTTACCACTGTTAAAAAGACTGGAGCTTGTTCTGCAGCTGTGTGCCTCTATTAGAGATTTTATATATGGCTTCCATGTATTAGAACAGACTTTCTTCTGCTGTTCAGGTACTTCAGTTTTTCCTAGCAACCCACTTATCTACAAGAACAACTCCGCAATGGTTCAAAGAAACCATACACCAACTTAATCATTATAATTTTATTTGAACACACAAATAAAATCTGTATAAAATGTTTTTTTAAAAAAACAACCACCATCCTTAATATCAATACAGTATACTAGTAGTAGTACAGTATACTAGTATACTAGTCAACTGAAAAATAGATGTGATGGTCAAACAGTAAATTCAGAGCTGAACAGCTTAGCATTTTTAGAGAAGAATAAACTCTCTGAAAAATACTAAATTTAAAACTACTTACAATAAACTGATGTTAAATATTGGGAAGTGTTCACTAGAAACTTCAACTTGTTAAAATGAAAGCAAATTCCACTTTCAGAAGCACCCTATAGAACCAAGTTCACCGAGTCCCTTTGAAGCAATCACTTTGGGATTTGTTGCAACACTTTTTGTTGTATTGTACGTCTTGTAAATACCAATTAATCTATCCGCAATTTCAAACATGTTGTTTCGCAGAGAAATAATGATGAACTGTGCATTTTTGGTTTGCTCCTGGAAATTAAAATAAAATCAGCATTAGTATTTGTGATAGTTCATTTTGAAAGTTTTAAGCAAAAACCTAGTATAACAACTATCCAAATGAATGTGCCTTTCTTGCATCTTTCTTAGTTACTAGCAAATGTGCCCATAAGCATTAGGACAAGTTTTTCACTGGCTTGGAGAAGGGTAGCACTAAGATTCCTACAGGAAAGAAAGCAAAAGCTTTCCTGTATACCCTAAGCCAGAAATGCCACACCTCCACCCACAACATAAAACCAAAATAAAGCTTGCGGATGTTTAATACTTGAGGCACAGTCTTCATGTAGACTTACAATCTTCTGACTTTTAGGGACATGTTTATGGTTGTAATGACTGAACATGACCCTAAAAAGCCTATGTCTTTTAAGACAGGCAGAACCCCAACTGAAAGATTCCAGGGTACTGCAGATCAGGGCACTGGGAATGACTGCAGGACTCTTGACCATGGGGTATACTGAGAGAAGCAATTGTGACAGGACCCCAAAGTGTCAGCTACCTGTGCCAATGCATTCTCTGAGAAAGCACTACAGTCATCATTCCTCAGCTCCCCAACCTGCACTGCCTTGGAAACCCTTTAATTGAGGTACCACCTGGCTTCAGAGGTAGGTTGGGGATGGGATAACATCAGAAGAAATAGCTACAATATAGAGCTCCACTACGTCTAATGATGAGGGATCTGAGCCATAGAATTTAAGCCTCTTATCATAAAACACTTCAACTTTACCTTGTACATTTCATGATGAGATTGTCTTAAATTGTTTTAGCAATAAGATATTGAGTTTCAATGGATCTGCTCTGGATTTGGACTGGGTCTAAATTTTAGTTTTTAAATGGGTATTCTCTGGAAATGTGGGTTTCTGAAATATTTCTTGGAAAAGACTAAACTTTGGCTGAAAGCAATAAAACTTATTGTACTGTATTTTGGTTAAGTCTCATTTATCTCAATGGAACATACTAACAAGTTTGTAAATTTAAGTTTGGGGCATAATAAAAAATAGATCTCAAGAAATAGATGGTTTAAAAAACACAAATGACACTAAATACCAGACTAATTTGAATTTCATAGGACCTAATACAACACAATAACATATCCTTTTGTGCATAGGAAGTATACATATAGATGGCATTCTCTGGCTTACCAAGGTATAAGCAAGCTCTCCTAAGGCACAGGGCTGAATGACAGTGAAGTACACAAAAGAGTACTGGCACATGCATATGTTCAAAAAGGATGGCTACTGTTAACCCAACAAATCCTTTAGAACGAGAAGTGCTGATGCTTCTGAAAACACTATTCATGGAACAGGAACCTGCAGGGTCAAGGTCTTTTATACATAGCTAGACTAGCCTGATGCTAACAAAAATATACAGATTTTTGGTGACTTGTACAATCAGTACTTACATATATATAAAATGCCACAATGGATACATTTTTAAAATCAAGGGCTGCATCAATTTCATCCATGAAATAAAGGGGAGTGGGCTTATAATGATGAAGAGCAAAAACCAAAGCCAGTGAGCTAAGTGTCTTCTCTCCACCTGACAAGTTAAATATCTTCTTCCAGCTTTTCTTTGGTGGCCGAACGCTGAAAGAATGAATGTAGTATTAAGCTTACATTTGTTTTAATTTTGTTTGATTGTCACCAAACTTTAAGCATGTTAGAAGCATGTTACATAAATGATCTTAGAAATTCTATAATAAATATTTAATGTATCACATTGTCAGTCTTATGGTGGTTCTACTCCCATCTACAGACTGTTTCTACAGCCCTATGACTATTAAGCTGTGGGGAACCACAGGGTTCCATCCTATCCGCCACAGTTTAATATCTATATGAAGCTTCTATGAGAAGGTCATTAAAGAGTTTTAGAGTTAGCTGCTAATAGACTGCTGATGACACTCAGCTCTCCTCTCTTCAGTGGAGTCCGCTGGACTATGCAAGAGTTGAATCAGTGCCTGGTTGCTATAAAGGGCTGGATGAGGAGTGAATAAATAGAAGCTGAATCCTCATTAGGACCGAAACTATGGTCTTATCTCTGGAAAGTGGGTTGGCAACCAGCCTTGGAGTTGCACTCTGCTGAAGAAACAGATGCACAGCTTGCAGTATTTACAAATCCATCTGTCACTAATGGCCCAGGTGGACTCCATGGCTCAGAGTTCCCAGGGGTCAAGTTTGACTGCTCCACCAGCCTTTCAAGGACATCTCCTCCCACAAGAACCTCTGGTAGGCTGCCATACTGGCCTTCATGCTAGGTATGCAAATTGAGAGGGATGAAGACAAGTAGAACTGCTGTCCAAAGATGTCCAGCCACCTTCCCTCCCATGTCTACTGGGGTTGATTGTGATCATGACCCTCCTATAGAATCATAGAGTTGGAAGAGACCACAAGGGCCTGTTGGGAGGTATGAATCTAAAATTAAAAATGTATTAAAAAATTCCAGTTATCTAGCCCTTTAAAAAAAAATCTTCTTTAAAAGTAAAAACCTTTTCTTTCAAATCCAAGCAGAGTAAAGCCTCGGAATGCAGACACAGCTCAATTAACATTTAAATGTGTGGTCTGATCACCCAATCAATTAGACTCATTAAAAACAACAAAGAAGTCAGTTTAAAAATGCATATCAAAAGTTTACTGAAGGTATATCAATCTTAATCTACATATTAAAACAAACTTAAAAGGTTCCTAACTAACTAAGAGGGTTTAGGGTAGGAAAAGACTCAATCAGCCTTTGAGCAATGTGGGCTACATGGTGACTTGAAAGAACACACACACAAAAAAAAACATGGCCACAGCGGCATGGAGCCTTAACTTAAAAGGAACTTAAACAAAGTGGAATCATATTTAAATTAGGTCATGTGATGAATGACCCATTGCTCCAGTTGGCTGAAATTGCCTAGTGAAAAAGAGAAGGGGGAGTTGGGAGAACTGATGCATGCAGGGTAAATACCTAAACTGAACTTAGCATGGGATACACAAGATTGTATTGCATTACAATAATGATTTCCCCACATACTACAGGGCTATCCAGTCCAACCCCCTGCAATGCAGGAACACACAATCAAAGCACACCCAACAGATCCCATGCAGCCTTTGTTTAAAAACCTCCAAAGGAGACTCCACCACATTCTGAGGCAGCTTGCTCCACCCTCAATATGACATTCCTTCAAATATTTAAACACAGCTATCATATCACCTCTAGACTGAGTGACCACTATGGCGTTAGGAACTGGGTGGTTGAACGAATAAGAGGCACCCTCCTGCTGTGTCCTGTAAAGAGCCAACACAGAGCTGGGGAAAGCGAGGCTGGTTTCATTGGGTGCATTGGAAGAGAAGACCGCTGTGGTAGCGTCCGATCTGGTTGAGTGAGCCACCACGCCTGAAGGCCTAGGGGTCCTGGAGACATCATAGGCCATAAGGATGCAGGCCTTGATCCAGGCTTGTCCACCACTGGGACCTGCAGAGCATCAAGGACCTTCTTACTGGGGGCGTAGAACTTCTGCACAATCATGGTGACCCTTTTTCCTTGTGCGGGCTTGTCCCATTCATCTGTAATGAGTTGCATGAATACCTCTGGGAAGGGAAGTTCTTTCTTCTGGGTCTTCGGGGGGCGCAACACAGAAGCCACCCTCTCATTCTGTATTGAGGAGTTATTCTCCATAGCCCCTTGGTCCACCATGGCTGAGGAAAACCTCAGCATAGAAGCCACCTTCAGTAGGAGAGGAGAATAATCATCGCAGTGGAAAAGTCTATCTATCGGCCCTGCTACCACTTCCTAGGGGAGAAAGAATCTCATCACATCCACATGTGCGAAGATTCCTGCGGGGTGCGGCCTTGATCTCCCCTCCAGTATGGCACAGATTCCCGTCATGGAGCCTACCGCTGGTTCTGGCACTGCTGATGAAGGAGCCCTTTGAGCCCCTCAGGAAAATTCCCTTAAGTACCTGGAAGGTAGCTTTCTTGGTGGCGATCACCTCAGCGTGCAGGTCTCAGAGCTGGCTGCCCTCTCTGTTAGGGAGCATCTCTGCACCTTTAATGATGACAGTGTGATCCTAAGAATGGACCCATTCATGCCAAAAGTATTCTCCAGTTTTCATGTGTCACAAGAGCTGGTACTATCATCTTTCTGTCTGAATCCGGCACACCCACGTGAATGCCTGTGGCACAGTCTTGACGTCATGAGGGCCGTCAAGGTCTACATCAAGCGTACTCGTTCCTTCAGATGCTATGACACCCTCTTCGTGTCATACAACCCAGCTTCCATGGGAAACAAAGCAACACGACATCCAGATACCAATGGAACGTGCCCAAGCTACTCTGACTGATACAGGGAAGCGTGACTGTGTAAAGACCTCATGCTTGTAGCACTTCCTGGAGCACCCTCCTTCCAAAGGTGGCCTCTGCTGCCCTGAATTTGTCCACCTTGTAATGTCTGATAAAGGAAGTGGGGGTGCTCCAGGTAGCTGCCTTACAGATCTCCAAAATGGGTGCATTAGAAAAGAAGACCGCTGTGGTAGCGGCCGATCTGGTTGAGTGAGCCACCACGCCTGAAGGCCTAGGGGTCAGTTGTCTCTGGCTCAATGAGCTCAGAGTCCGACCACTCGCCTTCCTCCTACTCCTGAGAGTGTTGTTCCTATCCTTCTGGCATTTGCATCCCTGAGAGAGCATCTAGCAGTTGGACCTTGTCCCGAATCCCCATCTGAACCCTCCGAGGAGTGAGGTGAGGGGGTAACTTTATTCTTTCTCTGAAGAGCCGGCTGGGATGCTATGAGAAGCCCCTGAGTCACTTGAGTGGTCTCCCTTGAAACATGTGATGGGGCCCCCATGAAATGCATTGCTCCTGCCCCTGCGGAGGCAGAGGACAACTGGGATGCACAGTGGGGGCTACAAGGGCACAAAATTAAACTGTGCCCAGCTATGCTTGAGACTCTTGAGGGTATCTGGCTGGGGAAGGAATTGGTCAGGGTCCCTGGGGTCCCCTGCGGGAGGCCCTGATCTTCCCCCAACAAAGCAGTAGAAAGCAGCTGCACTGCAGTTCTGATGGTTTGCTCTCTTCCCCTCTGTGGGTCGGGAGGCATCCTAAAGGTGGGACCAGATGAACGGCCGTCCATGGGATCACCCCCCTCCCCCAATTCACCCCCCTGGGGACCTCCCCTCATGTGAGGAGGAAGGCAACAGTTCCTTGGGGAAGATGAAGTAAAGGACTGGGGGCGCTGCTTGGATAGAGGGATACAAAGGGACTGGCCTGGAAAATGGGGTAGACCCTAACCCTAACCCTCTTTAGGGTTAGGGAGTGCCAAAAGCCTCCCACTCCCTGTCCCCAGTACCTCCTGGAGCGACCCAAGGATCCCAGCTCCGTTGGGGTCTGCCACTGTGATCTGCTGGTCCTGAGCCTCCGATGTTGCTGTCGCGGTGGCTGAAGCAATCACGGTGCCCAAAACAGCCGAGTTCAGGGCGTTTGTTGATGCGGCGGTGGTGGCCGAAACGGTGGCTCCGTGAGCAGCTGCACTTAAAGCTGTCATTTTGGTGATAGCTGCTCCGATGGCTCCAATCCCCAGCATGGGGGGAGGCCCCAGAAAAGGTGGGGGCATGACTGCCTGCCTTGCTGATGTTGCTGTTGAAACCGGGGCCCATAGCTCACTCCTGGAGCAGCTTTGGGCGTCCATTTGCAAGGGAGGGGGCTTCAGCGCCTTTTGTGCGCACCCCTAGTGGGCTTGGGCGGGAGCTGTGCATGCCACTGCTCTCAATACTTCCTGCTCACTCTGACAGCAGCTCTTGGAGGATCAAGCCTTAATCTTTGAAGAGGAGGACTGGGAAGATTCCTTTCTAGTCCTTCCTTTAGATCCAGCCATTGCTGTTAAGGTAAAGGAGAAAAGGAGAGGGGGTGTGCGGAACAACCAAGGAACCCACGCCCAGTCGGGGAGAAAATAAAGTTTTTTTTTGTTTGTTTTTAGGAGACAAAAGGGATTAAAGAAGGGCCAGGAAAGATCAGAAATGCAGAAGGAAGGAAAGAAAGAAACAAGAAGAAAATAAGGAAAAGTTCACCCTAAGAGAAGGAATCTCTTGAGAGAAAAGCCTCGCTCCACTCTGGGCGAAGCAGGAAGTTGAACTGGCCTCCTGGTGGCTCAGGGACTCAGAACAAAGAAGAATTTGAAATTAAAATGAGGCCATGATTCAACTTCCTGCTTCATCTGGGTGGTGATAGGACTTAACCCATTGGTATCTGGATTCCTCCTCTTCCCCTTCCTACAGAATAACTTGACATGCTTCAGCGGTAAACTGAGAGTGGTGTCCTCTACATTGGCTGAAGGGGAAGACCCCAGAAGAGATTGACAGGCTGAATTGGAATCATAGTTCCTTTCAGATGAATCAGTGGACATCAGTTGGTGTGGGTGTTGAATTTGGACAGAAGTAGTCAGAGTCATAGAGGTGATGATTGTGGTCAACGCTGGAGGGAGATTGTAGTAGCCGTCTGTTCTGCCAAAAGTTGAGAGGTCAGGGTGGCCGTAGTTGAAGTATGGGGGATGAGGCTAGGAATTAGAGCAGTGTAAACAGATGTAGTGAAGATGGAGATAGTTGTCAGGACCGGTGCAGTGGTAGGAACAGATGGTGCAACTGCTTCAACCAGAGAAGCATGGCACAGGTGTAGGTGATTGGTATCAAGAGGGCTGGTATCAAGAAGTTGGAGACCTGGAAAAGCTTCAGTACCAATGGTGAGGTGAATATTGAAGGCAAAGCCAATTTTTGAGAAGATACCATTCTCAGTATGTGGGAGAATATGAGTGATGGAGAGTCTTTACAGTACTGTCAGTCTCTGTCCTGGTACTGAGCCCAGGTTCCACGAGTGATGTTGACTGGTGAGCAACCGCCAGTACTTTGCTCTTGCTGGAAGTTTGAAACAACTTTTTGCTCATTCTCAGAAACCGTTGTTTTTAGATTTGTCCTGTCACCCCAGTCACCTGTTCAGCCATCAGGGGGATGGCAGCATTTTTATTTTTAGTTTCCGTTGACTTCTTCCTCCCGTCTGCAGTAAGCTCTCTTTTCTTCTCCTTAGCTTCCCCTCCCGATTTCTATTTCTAATTATTTCTCTTAAATCTATTTATATTCTATTAGTGTTTTGATTTTAAGTTGCTTAAACTGTTTTTACTGTATGCCCTCCTAAGATCTTTGGATACAGGTGTTATGCCCTGTGAGCCTGATGAGGGTATAGAGTCGGAGGAGGACATGGCAGGAATGGCCCTAAGGACCCTGGCACAGGTTTATTTACACCTGTGCCAGAGGGGAACTCTGCCAACCTAGAGGCTCGAAAAGAGGAAGAGCCTGGTCCAAGTGGATTGGCATCAGTCCCAGCAGAGTCCTGCCCATTCAGATAAGATGAAGAAGAGAGGGACTTACCTCCACCATCATATACCCAGCAGCAAGATCAAAAGAAGTCTCTTGAGACTTTATGAGAAAAACCTGCTCGTTAAGAAACATCTGAAAAAGCCTTAATTGCTTTATATATGCTGGGAGAGGTGATGGAGGCTTTGTCAGACATCAACTGATCTTCCTGGTGAAAGCTTCCTGCTGACTTTGGTGCCTGGATTCCGGTTATCTTGACTTGTTACCTTGACGCGTGCTTAGACCTTGGACTGTCCCTGACTACTTTGCTGCCAGCTCCTGTTGACCCACGGACTGCTTTGGACCATGCTGATTGATTGCTGTAAGCCTCTGACCTTTTAGACTGTGTTACCGGACTAGATCTTTGACTGTGTTTGCATTCCTGTGAGCTAATGAACATTTGGCTCCCTTTCCAGACTTGAGCTGTTATACTTCACTGGTATCTACCGTATATTCCGGCGTATAAGACGACTGGGCGCATAAGACGACCCCCCCCAATTTTTAAGTTAAAATATAGAGTTTGCCCCCACCCCAGCCAGCCAGCCAGCCAGCCAGCCAGCCAGCTGGCTGGAAAGCCTGTTCCCCACCAGCCAGCCAGCTCAGTGGCTGTAGATGATGGAATAGTCTGTGAAATTAAAGGACTGAGAACAGCTAAAAAAGCATGGGATACTTTGAAAAATCTCTGTGGTGTTCAATCTTTGGAAAGTAAGGTTGCATTAATACTGTAAGTTGGTTAATATGAAGCTATCAAATCCCAAATTTTTGAATGAGCACATTAATGAATGAGCACATTAATGGTTTTAGAGCCACATTGGCAGACAAGAGAATTTCACCATAGACAAAACTTGATGCAAAATGAGAAGTTGAATCCAGAAATTCTAATTTTAGGCTAACTTGTCCTGAAAAGAAACATCATTTTGACTCTCCTGAGCTAAATAGAGGGCCATTTAACTCTTCAAATGCAAAGCAGTCATTCTCACAGCAGGAGGAAGGATCTGCTGGGAAAACTGCCCAGGCCATTTTACACTTCAATCATTCTCACAGCAGGGGAAAAGGTCTATTGGGGGTATAAGACCACCCCCCCACTTTTGAGGAGATTTTCAAGTGTTAAAAAGTAGTCTTGTATGCAGAAATATACGGTAGTTGCTTTCTGGACAATACGGATATATGTGTGTAGTATGTAAAAATAGGCATATTAGATATTTACTCAATATATAAATGGAACAGGAGCATCATGCTTTCAAATGGGTTGACTTAAGAAAATTACAAGCCATACGAACCTGAACATGATTCCTTCAGAGAAAGGATCCAGGCTATCTACGAGCTCTAGTTCTGCATCTCCTCCTAATGTAAGCATCTGATAGTTTTCCTTTAGTTTATTGGTTATTACATTAAATCCTGCCATGAACTCATTAAGTCGATTTTTTCTAAGCTCTTCATAAGCTTCTCTAAATTTGTCTCTCTCATTGGTAATTTCATCCAACTCTGACACACGTTTTAAATACAGCTCTTCCTAAAAATAAAAACAAAAATCTCAATAGACAAAACATCATACTTCAAAATATTGCTTACGTTTAATTAGTCAGATTAAAAACAAGCTATAGTTTTCTTACTGGTAACATCCATTATCTATTCCTTTAAAACACACGCTTTCCACTAGACAACAGTTGTATGCTCAGACATTTCTACAATCTGCTAATGATGCCCAGCTAAGTATGCTGTGTGATTTTTTTTTGAAGGAATGTAAATACAGTCATCCCTTCACATTCAAAGGGGTTAGGGGCAGACAACCCCTGCAAATGTGAAAAAAACACAAATAAGAAATGAGCCTGCCGGCAATCGGTTTTCCACCCCACTCCCTTCCCAAGGCAGGGAGGAGCTTCCTAAGAAGCCCCTGGCTGCCTTGGGAAGGGAGTGGGGTGTTGAGCAGCGGGGGGGGGGGCGCAGGCAGCTTTCCGTGAATGATCAAAACCGCGAATGTGGAGGAGCAACTGTACAAACTTTCACCTTTTCTATGAATCCTAAACATATTTTGACCAAGGATAACTGATTACTACTTCAACTCTGATTTCAAAGGATCACTGTTCCAGAGTGAGTTCAAATGTTATGACTCCCACATGAGGTGAGACATACTATGATAAAAGTCAGGGTGTTTGGCAATGTCCAACATTTGTATAGAACCCACTTCATAATTGGTAAGCATATACTTCACATGATTCATCCACAGATCTTTTAAAGGAAGGCCTTTGCTAATATTAAATAAAAGTCTCAGTCCTAATTTCAGGCTAGAAACCTGCCACAAATTTCTAACAACTAGTTAAAAGAAATATAGGATGCTATGCTATTGGAAAAATGCTTACCTTTTTATTATATTCAGCAATTGCACCCAAGTTTGGTTTCATTTCATGACACTGAGCTTCTAAAAGAGCTATCTGATTTGTTATAACATTTGGGTCTTTAATAGCTTCAAGTTCATCTTGACTGAGCACTGGAAGTTCTTCCACTTGTTTGTCTTCCATGGGATGCAATGATATTTTTGATATCTAAAATATATTTTCATAATTTAATGTCATAGGCACATAGTGATAATTCTGATGGTAGTTTTCTACAGGTACTTTAATTGTAAATAAGCAGAATACATTTAATTAGTTATTTGTCTAGAAATTCCTATTCATATGAAATGATGTAGATTAGCTATTCATATTGTAACATCAAAGGTTAAGTGTGTTATGGGGAATGTAATAATGTAACAGGCCTACCTCAAAAGAAAATAAAAAAATTGAAGTAAAATAAGTAACATACTTTACCAAATCCTTCACTGTTTTTGCCCTAACTTTGTAGAATACTTTGCCTTCTGAAGACACAGTCTATTTAACATTTAGAAAATGAATTAAACAAGGCTTTCAGACATTTTATTGTAAAATCAAAAATGAATTAATATGCCAGGAGAGGGATGAAGCTCTCTTCAGCAGTCCCCTGCATTTCTATTCAGAGTGAGAAGGATGCTTAGCACTGAGTTCAGTGTAGAAAAAAGGGGAATAGGCAGAATTGTTTTTATGCTCGTTGTTAATGAAGCAGAGGGCTCTCTGTAATGCACAGTATTAAAAACAAGGGGGATGCTGTTCCCCCTATCTTTCAGATACAGTGTGTATGCTTGGTGTGTAAGGACAGAAAGCTTTCCCTTGTGCCCAGCAGACAGTAAACCTACAATGAACAGGTTGCTTATCTATACCTGTTTCTTTAAGTGGTTATTTGTGCCCTCACAGAAATGGGTTTTGTGCCAGCAGAGCCATCACTGGAATATTGTAGAGCTCAGGAGCCTTGGCCTATCCATTCTTTCACACATGCTCACTCCCACCAACATTACTCTGCTCTTCAGTTCCCTTGGTTCAGAAGAGGAGGGGAGATTGGGTGGGTGTTGTGTGAGTTCACAGAAGATCACTCGAAGAACTACAGTTAAAGATAAGCAATCTGTCCTTCGTGGTCTCTTTGACTCACACAAATGGGAGACTAGTACGCTACAACCCTAGGAGTGCCGTGCCAAAACAAGTAGCACCTTATAATAATACCTTTATTAGTGAAGCAGAGAAAAAGTAAGTAAAACAATAACATGGAAACATCACTTTAAACAAGACAGTCCTCCCCAAAGCAGCATCAGCTGATAGTGACTAGCAAAGTCGTCTTCCAGATAAGAATGTGAATATCGCAAATGGTTCAAATGGTTTCCAAGAAAGACAAGACCAAATCTAGGCTCCAGCTGGGAGTCAATTCTGAAATTGGTGGATGCATATTATGGTAACCTTATGGGGTCAGAGAGTATTTCTTGAAGTTCACAATCAGACCAAACGAGCATAGTAATGTGAGTTTGACCAAAGTCTAGACGAAGCCATTCCCTCGAATGCGCAACAAAAAAGCTAGTTTTCTAGCTATGGTAATATAATGACACCTTGCTGCTGGAGCCATGCAATGAGAGCTATTCATTTTGTGAAGATATGAGGGGCTATAGACAGTCCGAACATAAGAACATGGTATTAGTAAGCTCTTCTTCCCACAGTAAAGGACAGGAATCTTGTGTGAGATGGATGGATGCTGATATGAAAGTACAGTAATCCCGTCACATTCGCGGGGGGTTAGGGGCAGACAACCCCCGCAAATGTGAAAAAAACGCGAATAAGAAATGAGCCTGCAGGCGAGCAGTTTTTCACCCCAGTCCCTTCCCAAGGCAACAAGGGGCTTCTCATGAAGCCCCTCGCTGCCTTGGGAAGGGATTGGGGTGAAGTGCGAGTGCGCCAGCTGCTTCCCACCCACCCTTCCAAAGGCAGCAGGGTGGAGTGCGAGCGTGCCAGCTGCTTCCCACCCCACCTTCCCAAGGCAGCGAGGAACCTCTCGCTGCCTTGGGAAGGGAGTGGGGTGAAGCGGGAGTGCGCCAGCTGCTTCCCACCCCGCCTTCCCAAGACAGCAATGGGCTTTGTGAGAAACCCCTCGCTGCCTTGGGAAGGGAGTGGGGTGAAGCGGGAGTGCAACAGCTGCTTCCCACCCCACCTTCCCAGGACAGCGACGGGCTTCATGAGAAGCTCCTCACTGCCTTGGGAAGGAACTGGGGTGGAGAGCGAGCGCGCCAGCGGCTTCCCACCCCACCTTCCCAGGGCAGCAATGGGCTAAGCCCTTCGCTGCCTTGGGAAGGGACAGGGTGTTGAGCGGCAGGGGGGGTGCAGGCGGCTTTCCACGAATAATCGAAACCGCAAATGCAAAAGTCGCGAATGTGGAGGGGCAACTGTAGTTTTCTTTTTTTGCAACAGTGGTGGAATGGAAGTCAAGGTCACCATTCTGAACCTTTTGGGCAGGATGAAGACGTTAATGTCCCAGAGGTCTAAATTGGGATGAAGCTGTCCTTCTTATTCATAATGAAATATCGAGAAGCTCAGATGAACCTGTGATGACAGAAAGGGTTTGATAGCACCCTTGTCGAGCAAAGACAGAATCTCCTCAAGCAGTACAAATCACCCCTCCTGGGGGGTACACTCTGCAAATGCAAATTCAATGGCATACCATGTTCCACAATATCAAGAAGGGCAGGTTACTTACCTGTAACTGTAGTTCTTTGAGTGGTCATATGTGAATTCACACAATTGGGTAATTCTGCGCCTGCACAGAGCATGTTTGAAACCTTCTAGAGCCTTGCATAACATTTCTGGAAGTAACCCACCCACACTCCTATGCCCTATATAAAGGCGGTTCCTGCCTAAACGCCTCAATTCCCAGGACTCTGTGATAGTAGACTCCTGAACCAAGACTGCAGGACACCAGAAGGGAGGAGGATGGGCGGGTTTGTGTGAATTGACAAATCATAGAATCATAGTGTTGGAAGAGACCTCAAGGGCCATCCAGTCCAATCCCCTGCGATACAGGAATACACAATCAAATCATTCCCAACAGATGGCCATCCAGCCTCTGTTTAAAAACCTCCAAAGAAGACTCCACCACATTACAAGGCAGTGTATTCCACTTCCAAACAGCTCTTACTGTCAGGAAGTTCTTCCTAATGTTTAGGTGGAATCTCTTTTCCTGTAGTTTGAACCCATTGCTCCATGTCCTAGTCTCTGGAATAACAGAAAACAAGCCTGCTCAATGCTCAGTATGACATCCCTTCAAATATTTAAACATGGCTATAATGTCCCCTCTCAACCTTCTCTCCTCCAGACTAAACATGCCCAGCTCCCTAAGCTGTTCCTCATAGGGCATGGCTTCCAGACCTCCCACCATCCTGGTCGCCCTGCTCTGGACACGTTCTAGCTTCTCAATATCCTTCCTGAATTGTGGTGCCCAGAACTGGACACATTATTCCAAAGCAGAATAGAGTGGCATTATTACTTCCCTTGATCTAGACACTATACCCCTATTAATGCAGCCTAGAATCGCATTTGCTTTTTTAGCTGCTGCATCACACTGCTGACTCATGCTCAGCTTGTGGTCAACTAAGATCCCTTTCACATGTGCTGCCATCAAGCCATGTGTCACCCATCCTATATCTATGCATTTCATTTTTACTGCCCAAGTGCAGTATCCTACATTTCTCCCTGTTGAAAATCATTTTATTAGTGTTGGTCCAGCTTTCTAATCTGTTGACGTCATTTTGGATTCTGATCCGATCCTCCGGGGTATTAGCTACCCCTCCTAATTGGGTGTCACCTGCAAACTTGATAAGGATACCCTCTATTCCCTCATCCAAGTCATTGATAAAGATGTTGAATAGCACTGGGCCCAGGACAGAACCCTGTGGCACCCCACTGGTCACTTCTCTCCACGATGAAGAGGAGCCATTGGTGACTACAGTACAGTTACAGGTAAGCAACCTGTCCTTCTTCTTCATGGTCTCTGTGAATCCACACAATTAAGCTATACCTGCCCGGAGAAGGGAGTGTCATGCAAGCATGAAATAAGATACCAAAGACAGGTATGCAATCAAACAAAACTGTATTATGTAATAGACATCTGCAGGAAATAAACCATCATCAACTCACATTGCAATTGGCAATAGGCCAACAATTTAAGATACAGCTAAGAATAGAACAGCCCTCCCAAAAGCTGCCTCTGCACAGGAGGCGGCATCAACTTTATAGTGAGAAACAACAGTTAGGGGTGTAAACCAAGTGGCAGCTCTGAAAATGTTCCAGTAACAGGATTCCACGAAGAAATACTGCTGACACTGACACTGCTCTGGTAGTGACTGCAAGGAGCATCTGAATTATAGGCCAAACTTAGTCATTGCCACCCATTTGGAGAATATCTAAGAAAAAACTGGCAGCCCCTTCTTCAAACCAGAGTAACAGACAAAAAGCCTCTCTGGTTTACGGTAGGCGGCAGACCTATCCACATAGAATACGAACGGCCTATGCACATCCAGGGTATGAAGTACATGTTCTAGGTCCAATGAAAGGCACGGGAAGAGCGAAGGAGTCAATAATCAGCCATCTATATAGGGAAAGACGACAATCATTTTTTGACAAAGCTGTGCTACGACAGCCACACATTTGGTGAACAGCTGTACAGAGGCTAAAGGGGAGCACCTTGAACCGATAAGCATTGGGGCCAATGGAAAAACAAAGAAAGCGCATGTAATATTCTGCAATGGCCACATGGAATTATGGCAAACTAGTCTCCCTTTTACAACAGGGGTAGGATGGAAGAAAGGGTGACCATCCGGAAATACTTCAGCCTGATGCAACTGTTGATCTAATGAAGGTGCAGGAGAGATCTCAATCCTTCATCTCTTTTGGATATGACAAAGTAAAGGGAAAAGAAACCCTTGTGCAGCTGGGAAAGTGGGACAGGCTCTATGGCACCCTTCTGCAATAGTGAGTGTACCTCCTGAAGTAGCAGAGCTGAAGGAATGGCCTTGTAAACACCTCAGGGTGGAAGCATCTGGAATTCAATGGAGTACCCTCACTTGATAACGTTGAGCACCCAGGGATTGGTGGTGATGGTGGCCCTGGCCTGAAAGGATGTGTGAAGCCTGTCTGCCAAAATGGTATCGAGGGATAGTCGTTTTTTCGCCAGTAAAACATGCTGCTTTCTCTGGTCTGCAGCCTTCTTAAACTGTACCCAGTTATGCGTTGTGGATGGGAATTTCTGAGACGAGGAAGAACTGGTAGGAACTCAGGCGGAACATTGAGAGGCAGGTCTGTAATGCCACCGATATGTTATCACTCCCACCTGAACAGCTGATGCGAGGGTGGCTGAGTAGACTGGAATCCAATTTTTTTGGCCGTCGTATGCATTTTATGCATGTGCTCCAATTTAGTATCTATGTCTGCATGGAAAAGGCTCTGTTCATTCAAGGGAAGATCTTTGATGACTGCCCATGCTGTAGTAGATAGACCCAAAGAAAACATCCATGCATACCTGTAGACAGCTACAACTCCTGCCACCAATTTGCCTCTGCAGTCACCAATATGCTTAACTGCTTGAAGTTGGTGACCTGAGAGAGCATATCCTTCCTTCTTCAACACAGCCAGGACCCTTGTATCTTGTTCTGGGAGCTTATGGGCCAACCTTTCCCCACAAAAAAATGCTGGTATGCGCCCATACAGGCGGTGTAATTGGCAGTACTACCCAGAAGTCATGCTGAGGAATAGAACTTTCATCCTATAACATCTTTTTGCCCTCACAATCTGAAGGTGTGGAATGTACCTTCCGGGACAACTTGAATTGTGCCACATCCAATACCACAGAGTTTGGCTTGGGGTGGCTCAGGAGCCAGGCCACATACTTTCCTGACATCCTATACATGTTGTCCAGTCTCTTCGACTTAGGGGGAACAGAGGACAGGTTCACCCACAACTTCTTGATCACTTGAAGTAGGTATGGGAGAAAAATAAGCGCATGAAGGGCTAGAGCTTATTGTTGGATGTCCTGAAACACAGGGTCATCCACCACTGACAGTGTGTGCAACACTTGAAGACCAAGGGCCCCAGCCACCTGACCTATCAAATCCGTGAATGCAGAAACGTCGTCTGTGGGAGATTGGGGGAGGGTTGGATCAGGGAGTTTTGGTGCAGGAGAGCCAATGTTCAAGGTTGAACCTGAGCCATTGGACCCCAACCTTACAAAGGATTCAGAGGGCGTCCTCTGATGAGGTTTTTTTGGGGAGGCTCCTCTTGGGTCACTGTAAGAGTCCGAGATACTCCTTCCACAGATACCTGGTCCTCCTTTCCACCCATATGAAAGACATTCCCAGTCTCCAAGCCAACAGGCACCAGAGATGCTGGTTGCAGTCTGGCAGGCCGATCCCTATTGACCTGGTCTCTTCAAACCGACTGCCAAGGCGAACAATGGCACCGGTGCATGGTATCCCTCAGGTCTGGGTGCTTCTGGTCTACCAAGGAGTAGCTATGTTGAGCCACATGTCGACTGAGATCATGCCATTCATAAGCATTACAGTCACATCCACTGAAGTGACAACAATTAGAAGACATTGGGGTATCCCAGTAGTACCAGTCCAGTTCATGATTTTACCTGTATGGACAGAAGTACAGGTACTGATGGCAAGATGACCACCCAAGAGTGAGTGGCAGGACTGAGAGTGGTGGGATCGAGAATATAAATCTGATGATAACATAATGAAGCAGAAGCAGAGACTGAAACTGATACTGATAACTATATCTCAGAAAATGAGTCTGGTTAAATTCATGCCTATTCATTGAATCTTAGTCGCTCCCTCTTCCCTTCCATACACCCCCCCCTAGTTCTTTTTATGGGAATGGGTGCTTTATGTCTATCTGTGGAGAGGAAATACAAATGATTTTCTTTGTTACTAATGTTGATGGTTTCTTCTGATTTTTTTTAATGTTTTTTTCTCTGTACCACATAAACTAGCAAACCCAAAGAGGTTCTGTACAGTTCAGGAGATTGTTATTCTATTTGTTACAAATAAAAATTAAAAATAAATAAATAAAAGAAAATTCCTTTTGTAATACAGTTATCCCTCCGTATCCACAGCTTTAAGTATTCACAGCTTGAAAATATTCTTAAAAAAAGAATACTCCAAAAAGCAAACCTTGGTTTTACCATCTTACATAAGGGACACTGTTTGCTATGCCATTGCATATAATGGGACTTGAGTATTCACGGATTTTGGTATCCATGGGGGGTCCTGTAACCAAACCCCAGCAAATATGCAGGGACAACTGTCAGTTTGAATACACTGTATTTTTAATATACTAATTGTGATAGTTTTATGCAAAATCAAATTGTGCATAATCATATTTTATGTTCCTAAAGTCACAGAGTGATTTTCAATCTGTACAAAGTGCTAATGTTACATTTTTTCATTTTCCCCAAACATTTCCATCTTTTTCTGGAACCCCCCCCCCCCCAGAAAAAAAAGTTTTCTCCCCCATGGCTTCAAAATTTCCAGAAGTTTTACATCTTTAACCATATGACACCCATTGTCAACCTCATAGTATGAATAGTACTATGCATAGTATGCAGAGTGCAAATAATGTGAGTGACAGCAAGCGTGTCTGCTTCCATGAACACTGCAACATGAACAGCTTTAATGATGATGAATGAGGACTATGGTCGGCATAATGGTGGTGTAGGACTTGAGCAGATCACCAAGACTGGCATGTTGAAACTGGCCCTTTGGGAGAAGAGGATGTTAAGGATAACTATCGAGATCAAGTGGGTGAACAGTGTTGACAACAAGATCAATAAGGTGACAGAATGGCAGGCAGAGGCTTAGGGAATATAGGAGGTTCAACTGAACGATCCACAATTACCTCAGGTAATGATGTAGGCCCATCACTCTCTGGACCTCAGAAGGTTGAATAACATCATCTGCCCGAATAGTCGTGGTTTGGGTCTCACCATGTGTGTCCAGCACCCATATTTCTAACTGAGCCAGTAAAGCATGAGTACCAATTTGCTGGGAGCATATGATTAGATGGAGAATCAATAATCTCCCCCTCAGATATACCCATCACGGACTCGATGGTGGTGATGATAGGACCAGCAGGAGAAACTTGTTTTCTGGAAACTGACACAAATAGTAGGTAGAGGCCCAGATTCATCAGCCAAATAGAAGGGAGAGCCAAATATGCTATCAGGCTCACAACAGGCTTGATTAAACTAAGGTGGATCATAATTTATAGGTGATGCAGCAAAACTGTGCATCTGTTTTTTAAAAAACAGACTTCTTGAACAACATAATGGTGCTAAATCTGGGGTGGACAACTGTTTATATGACATTGGACTGCAACTCTCATTACCCCATTGGCTATAAAAAGTCAAATATTGTAATATCTGGAGAGCCATAAGATAACAGCTTACAAGTCAGTATGCTTTCTAAAGCAGCCTTCTTTGGCCAAGATTTAAGCCTTTTAAATTTGAGATTTTTTTCAGAACCATGATGCATTGGTGTGTGATCATATGCAGTATTTTTACCCCTGCATATGAATGGAATTGGTCAAATAGGCATCTAACCAAATTCTACAATTTCTTTAAAAACTAGTATATAATAAATATTTATTACCTCTTTTTGCCAATACTTAATCTTTGATTGATGCTCAGCAACATGACTGTCTAGCTGCTCAATTTTAAGCCTAATACTAAGAGCCTCTTTTTGAAGCAAATGCTCTTCTTCTTGGATTGCTTTCATCTTTTGAAGCACAGAGCGGTGCTCCTCTTGGATCTCTGGTAAGGACTCCTAAACACATCAGAAATTAAATGTTTTAATATTAGTCCAACAGAAAGTGATTCCATTTTCTCATGGTCTAATCTAATATATCTTTACAAACATAGCTGTTACTCAAAATTAACATTAAAAGTTGGGAAAGAGTGAGACATAAGAAAAAAAATCCAAATAACCTTGCCACAAGTAATATCAAGACTATGTTTTGGTCTGCTTGTGAGAGGTAAAGCGAAATAAAGCCATTTTAACGAAAACAAATGTACAGTTGTCCCTCCGTATCCACGGATTTGGTATCCATGGATTTAAGTATTCATGGCTTGAAAATATTCTTCAAAAAATAATAATCCAAAAAGCACACCTTGATTTTGCCATCTTATATAAGGGGCACCATTTTGCTATGCCATTGCACATAATGGGACTTGAGTATTCATGGATTTTCGTATCCACTAGGGTCCTGGAACCAAACCCCAGTGAATATGAAGGGACAATTGTAGTGATCTTCAGCATGCTTTCAAGTGTTAATATTTAAGGCTATGGAGGACTGAAAGAAATTGTCCTTTCTGTGCAGCATCAATACAGCTTTAACAGAGTATGGCTTCAATAGAATTTACTATATCTAGTATCTTCTCTCAAATAACATTTTGCTAGTGCTGGAGACTTGGCACAGGAATCATTATTTGCAGTAAACCCTACACGTTATGTAACGGAAGCACTCTTAGTGTTTATATACTGTACTGTGCTGATTCTTTTCAGTCACATTCCATCTGAAGAATATAAGCCAGCACCATACATACTTCTGCTTTTTTGCTGTCATTCATAACTTCAGCAGCTCTTTCATCTAGTGCAGTCAGCTGTTCTGTTAAATCTTGTATGTTCTTCTTATTCTCTTCAATTTCCTTCTCAGTGCGAAGAACAGCATCCTTTGATTTTTTCACGTTTCTGTATAGAGTACATATAATAAAGTAGATGTATAGCTTTTTCTCTAGTTACATTTAAGACTTTGAACATAAATCAGCTCTCTGCAGAGACAGAAGATACGGGCCAAAATTTACATGCTGTTTGATGGTCACATGCAGATCACACTGCTTTTGTGGCTTGGCACCTTTAGCAGATGACATTCCCAGAGTCCATCTGCAGCTCCATCTGCCCCTTCTCTCTAGAGCAAAGAGACTTTCATCCTACAAACATATCTCTAACTATAATGTATAGAAATTAATTGTAAACAGCTTCGGAAGCCAATTTTTGATGAAACAATAGAAACAGTAGACACATTACACATTTAGCATGGTTGCAGAGTTACTAGGGCACTAGCATACATTCTGGCAAACCAATATAATCCTGACTGTTCATTTTGCACCTCCCACACCATAATAATTTCACAGAGAAAAAACTGCAAATCTGTGAACTTTCTGGCAAGGACAGGTTGCGTACCTGTAACTGAGTTCTTCTGTGAACTCACATATGAGTTACCCTGTGCAGTGCGTCTTTCGGAACTTTCTAGAGGGTTACATAAGCATTTTGGAAGTAGTCCCACCCACCTCCAACCCATATATGACATTGCCAGTTCCATGGAGGCTGATACAGCAGTCCAAAGGACAGGCAAAACACAACAAAGGAAGGATGGGTGGGGTTGTTTGAGTTCACAGATGCCGACTCAAAGAACTACAGTTGGCCCTCTGCATCCAGATTCTGCATCCACAGATTCAACCATCCACAGCTTGAAAATATTTTTTAAAAAACCCAAAATCAAACCTTGATTTTGCCAATTTATATGAGGGACATTATTTTATTACACCATTGTATATAATGGGACTTGGGTATCCATGGGGGGGTCTAGGAACCAAACCCCAGTGGATACCAAGGGCTCACTGTACAGTTACAAATATGCAACCTGTTCTTCTTCATAGTCTGTGACTCATACCAATGGGAGACTAGCAAGCTACACAAATAGCAGGTGGGAATGTCATTGCAAACCAATCAGAAGTTTATTGAACATCAAGAAATGCAAACATATGCATTCAGCATGAGCATAACACTCCTGACACAGACCAAGAAATTCAAATTTAGAGAAAATTTCTGAAAATACAAAGAACCTGAAACCTCAACAATAACACATTCAAGTTATAGAAGAGTAAAGTACAGATCTTGAAAAGGCAGTATTGGCCCCGGACCTGGAGTCCATTCTGTAACCTGTGATAAAAGCCAAAGACTGCAACCAAGTAGCCACTTGACAAATGTCCTCAAGCAGCATAAGAACCAGAAAAGCAGAAGACTAGCAACTGCCCATGTGGAATGAGCCTGAATTCGAGCCAGAGGGTCATTATGGGCCTTGCCTGGATGGAGCCTAGATCTGGTGCCATCCCAACTTTGTAGGAAGTCCTTTGAGCCAGTGGCTATCTGTTATCTTCTCCTGCTCTTCTGGAAGACTGCCTTCCTGATTGCTGTCGTGTCTCCTTGTCGGGATGGCAAACTCTGTGCTCTCCGTGTAGAACGTTCATAGCTGAGCGTCCATCCTGACCAGGCTGCTTTGACCAGGGTAAATTACCTTTTTGCCGAACATTGTGTCGGCCTTCCATGTCAAGCAGGACATTGCTCTTCATGCAGAATCTGACTTATGCATTCGAGAGGACATTGCACTGTTTTGATGAACAAAGGGCTTTGGCTTCATAGGAGGGATGGATAGCTGAAGCCACCCACTTTAAAAAATGTTGAGAAGAAACAGGAAGTACCTTCTTCATTGAAGAGTAACAAGGAGACTTTGGGAAGTCCTGAAAGCAGACGGATGTTGTCCTGGCCAAACAATATCAGTGTTGTACTGGCCAAACAATATCAGTGTTGTATTTTATGCAAAGCCTCTATCTTCTTGGATGTGAAGGGTATGCCCACAATTTGTGGATGACCTGAAGAAACTACAGAAGCATAGGCAAAGTAGCTGGAACAGGTCCTGAGTTTGGACCCAGTGGAAAACAGAATCATCAATTTTCATCTGTGACTATGTCACTGACAGGTCCAGTGCCCCTGACATCCTCATCATCTGATCCACAAATGCTCCTTGTACATCATCTGTGGGTAAAGAAGGGTCAGCTTTTCCCAACAGTGCCAGTGGAGACTTGCAAATGGGAATATCAACTGACTCAGAATCAGACTTGGAGCCAGGGGACACTGAAATGGCAAAAGACAATCAATGCTGGAGCAGCATCAGAGACCTGTCTAGAAGTAGCCTGGGCAGCTGGGCCTTGGAATGAACACGATCCTGCTGAACCACCAATGGAAGCTCCTGAATTGCACCAGTGGAGTGAGATCCAGGATCAATCTAAGGTGCCAGAGGGGCAGAGTAGGTACAGGCTGGGCCACAGAGGAGCAGATATAGTAGGTGGAAGTTAGTCCTCAGCAGCGCGGGAACACCTGTGAACCTGATCTTTGGTGCAATCCTCACTCCTATAATAGTATGAGGATACTCATAATCTCACAAGTATTGTCCATACATTGAGGGGAAGCCTTGATACCAACAGTAGGACAAATCGGTTGAACGCAACATTTAACATTTCTAATCATGATGGCTACTCTGGTGATGATACTGACAGTCATGGTATTGAGATCGACACAACCTTCACATGTGGCTACATGAGGTGGAAGAAGTATCAGATTGGGAAGAGAAAGACCATGACCTAGAATAATCTGGTGAGACTGTTAGCACGGAGGAGGGAACAGGAGGGAGAGATCTCAAGGCAGGATCCCCTGAAGCAGAAGGCTGGGCAAGGGGAGGCGTAAGGGGCACCCTCACAATTGGTGAGGATTCCAGGATTCTGCCTTCAGAAACATTCTCCAAAGCAACTTGGGGCTGCTATCTAAGTGAAGCCACCTCTACATCCTCAGAGGAAAGTTGAGGAACCTCCGACTCTTGAAGAAGAGGTTCACTTCAAGTAGGGGACGTTGCCAGCTCAATTATAGCTAGGCTCAACTGGGAAACTGGTGTAGACAGAGAAGTAACATCAGAGGCCACTTGGACAGCAGAAGCTTCAGGGAGATACTGATCCTTTTCCTTAGTACACTTCTTTATCTTGTGTTTGCACTTCCAGGCCACAGACTCCATCTTGGCCTTTAGAGACCCGGCCAGGAGTAGCGGGATGTTGGCATGAAGATTGACTGTCAAATTCAGGTAGCAAAGAAGTCTTCTTCACCTTCAAAGGGATGGAAGTCGACCCTGCCAGAAAACATTTGACTGGATGGTGGGAGGTCAAGGAAGGTACAGACATTGAAGACAACAAACCTGAGATTGGTATAGACTTCAAGGAGCCCGAGGCTGGTAAAGATTTCAAGGAAAAAGCTCTATTCAACAGGCCCATTCCAACAGAAGTAGAATACTGAGGGGATGGCATTTTAGGCCTGAAAGACTGTTCATACAACAGTGCTTTCAAGCACAACTCACTGTTACGTCTTGCCTGAGGTGTGAAATCCCTACAGTGGTCACAAGAGGCAACCACATGAGCTTCTCCGGGGCAGAGAAGGCACTTCAAATGTCCCTCCTTCTCTGGGATCTTAGCGCCACATAAGACACATTTCTTAAAGCATGCCAATGGGACAACAAGCTCAAAGGGTGAGTGTAGCAAGAAGTGAACAGAGCACCAGGAATTGATCCAGGTATCAACAAGCAGAAACAGGCTATTCTGATTAGAATTGATGAAGCTGAAAGTCTAAGCTGCAAAGAAACATGGTTCCAATTGATATCAGCAGTGGACAAAAAAGTAATTGGTGGTTTCAGTGGTAAGGCCTCTATACAGTGGCACTGGAGGTGTGTGACTGTCCAAAACACTTACGTAACAGAAGGTTATGAAAGATGCATTGTGCAGCCACAGAATAACCCATTTGTGTGAGTCACAGAGACCATGGCAAAGAAAGAAAATTACACATCTATATTTTCCAGATACAGTTGCACCTCTGTATCTGCTGATTCGCCAATCGTGGATTCAATTATCCGCAGTTGGCGATGGCAGGGGAGATCTTGCCTGCCCCATGCCTTCCCCTGGGAGAGCTCCTGCAGCGGTGGAAATCGTGGGGGCAAAGGGGGAAAGGAGGGAAGGGAGGGGCAGAGGGATCTCACCTCTTCCCCCTTCCCCTGGGAGGGCGGCGGCAGGGTGGTGAATGGCGTTTACTATTATCTGTTGATTTCGCCATCTGTGGTGGGGCACGGAACCACTCATCCATGGATATGGGGGGTCCTACTGTATTTAGCATTTTCCTAGGACTCACTGTCCCTTCCATGGCTTTTACTCCTTGCTCACTATCTTCCACTTTACTGTACTTAACACTCGATCTTCATAGATTTCGTCAAACTTTTACACTGCCAGTGACAATGCATGCACAGAATATGTTTAGAATTTAGCTTCTTTAGAAGATGGTTAGCAGCAATTAATCATGTTATAAACTCTTTACTTAACCGATCCATTAATTGCTTTGTTCAAAACTATAATGAAATACAGCTGTAAAGTCACACATATTAATTTACTGGCACATGAAGGGCACAAAAAACCCCATACCTTTCTGATGTCTTGATTGCCACCTGGGCTTTAGTAATAGCAGAAGTACATTCATCTATTTCCTTGTTTATTTTATCAAGATTATCTTGCTGAGCTTTAAGTTTCTTATTGTTTATTTCAACAATGAGATTATGTAATTTCTTAACTTCTGTTTCCAGTTTACCAGCCTTTGCAGCAACTCTGTCATATTCTGTCAAACAAGGAAATATGATGAAAATGGTGAGTATTTCCGGTATTAAATATAATATAGACAAGTCTTTCATCACAAGCCTTATTTAAGCAGAATATTTACATGTTTATAGAATTTACTATTATGCAACATTGTGAACAAATTTCTATCAGCATTCATTTCACAATACTGTTTTCACTACTTAAAATGACAGGAGTTTTGAAATTACAAAATTCTAAACCAGTGTTTCTCAACCAGGTTTCCCTGGAACCCTAGGGTTCCCCAAGAGGTTGCTAGGGGTCCCTCAAGAGATTGTGATTGTGGGGGGAAAGCAATAGCAGTATATAGAACAATGTTTATGCAGGGGTTCCCTGAGACCTGAAAAGGGTTATTTCAAGGGTTCCTCCAGGAAGAAAAGGTTGAGAAAGACTGCTCTAAACAGTATTTGTTAACTTCTTAGTTTCACAAAAAATATTTTCCTAAAAGCAAAATCAACCTTATTTCATAATTAAAAGCTGTGGCATATCAACATAAATCCAATAAATACTGTGAGTAAAACTGTGTTATATATATGGATAACTTGTTGGATTTTAATATTGTAGCATTAAATGTACTAATCAGTTTTGTACTAGACGACAAATTTGTTTATGTGATAAAGCATTCACTCTGGATTTCATACAGAAATTTAACACATTTCACTCCGCAGACTTCTCAAGAGAAAAATGAGCAAATTTTACAGGAAGGTTTTGAATATTAGATGAAAGATTGCATTGCTAAGTAATATTACATGACTACACATTAGTCATGTGAACTGTAACATGCATTCACATGCATTTAAAAAAATGTTAACGGGCCTTTATTAACTGAAGAGGGACAGCACTGGAAAATTTAGAAATGTTTCTATGACAAAGAACGCTTGTTGGGACACTTTAAAAAGTTAAAGCACAAACATCTGAGATGCAGCAAGCAAGTACCTGAAGATGGTGGAAATGTAACTTTCCAGGAAGCCATATAAGTAACTCTAGTGCAATAAGTATATTTCATACACTAGGCTGTAGTAAGAGCAGATATAGAGTAATGGATATTTTATATTATAGCACACCCGTTTAACTGAAAGAACATTCAAGCATTATAATACATCCTTCAAAGGAAATCTATAAAACTATTTGAAACCAAAGCTCATGAACAAGTGAAGATACAGAAACAATCAGAATACCAGTTAAAAGTAGTGAGTATATTCTATCAGTCTGAAAATGAAGTTAAATTTTCTGTTCAACATACCTTCATATCAACACCCTCTCATTTAAAACCTTTCCACACTTACAGATCAAAATCATTTTATCAAAATAGCGTATCATTTTTTTTAAAAAAAAAATTAAGGCATCCATAAAATGATCAACTCTTGCAAAAACATAAGCTTCTTCATTTTAAAACACAGACTACATTATTAGATAATAAATGAGCATCATGATTATGTAAATCACAAATAATGAATTTGTCCCCGATTATATTTCATTATAAAGTATACGCACCTTCTTTCAAATTATTGCACCTTTTCTCCATTTCTTTTTGCTTGATTTTATCTGGAGCTGCAGCAATTACATTTGCTTCAAGCTCTTTAACTTGGATTTTTAAGTGAGCTTCTTGCTCTGATAAACTCTAAAGAACACAAACAGGCTTGTTAGTTGTCTGCACAATGTATTAAGAGTTGCTAAGACATAATCACCTTGAAAAAGAAACCTTGTATAAAATAAAGGAAAAATAGTTGGCAGGGTGCCATGACTTGAAAATATTCTTAAGCATCTTCTGGAACAATTTCTAACACTCCTTGCACCTTTCCCACTATGGGACAGGGAAGGCTGTAGCTTCCCAATATGCTTTGCATTTAGGATTCCATAAAGCAATTCTAACACCCAAATCCAGCTCTGCAAATTCCAAATATTCCCTGGCAACTATGAACACTTAGTCTACACTGGGCTGCTTTGGAGTCCCTGCCCCATTTCTTTAACTTTTTTATAGTCTTGCAAAACTTGGGATTGCCCAGACCTTGTTGATAACTCCATCCCCTTGCACATGGGTGGTACCATTTTGGCTAAATAATTACAGAGTTGGAAGGGACCACCAATGCCATCTAGTCTAACTCCCTGCCATGTGAAAACCTAAAGTTAAAACACTGCTGAAAGATGGCCATCCAATCCATTTAAAGACCTCCAAAGAAAGAGAGTTCACTAACTTCCAAGGCAGTCTATTCTATGGTTGGACAGCTCCTTTTGTCAGGAAGTTCTTAATGTTAGAGAATTTTTTCCCTTGCAATTTGAATCCACTAGTTCATGTCTCTGAAGTAGCAGAAAGCAAGTTATCTGTCTTCTGCACATCTTTCAGACATTTACAGATGTCTATCACATCACCTATCAATCTCTCTTCCAAGCTAAACATACCCAGCTCTCTAAGCAGTTCCTCATAGGGCTTGGCCTCCAGACCTTTTACCATCATGGTCACTATCATCTGGACTTTTTCAGTTTGTCAACATCCTTTTTGTATTGTGGTGTCATCTACAAATTGGATAGGCATGTCCTCTGTTCTGTTAAGCAAGTAGTTCATAAAGATTTTAAATAACACAGCTCAGGACAGAACCCTGAGGCACCGTAGTAGTTACTTCTTCCCATGAAGATGACAAACCTAAAGGACTTGCTGGTAGGCTCCCATACAAGCTGAAAAGTTAGCAATATGGAAGCTTAGGCCAGCCACGGAATAAAGCTTTTTGCCTATAATGTTCAACTTTCACCCTTCTGGATTAGCCGGGATCATCAGGGGATGGCATTGACGTCTTTGTTGGGATGCTGCCTCTACCACGGAATTTGGTCAAAGATGCTCCCGCAGCCATTCGATGTCGCCAGTCACACAGTACAGACGGTTGATCTGTTTAGATGTTGACGGAATCGAAGTAGGGTTTCCCCACAAACCCTGGGTCAGCTTAAGGAGCGAAGGAAAGACAGGAATGCTGGCAATAGGAGGAGCCTTAGACTTGATCCTGTGGTAGATGGGATCCACATGATCAGACTCCTTTTCCTGCACCTTCAGATCCAGGGCATGGGACATACACAACATCTGTTACATGAAGGCATGTACATCGTCCATCAGTGACGAATGAGTCCTTGTCGAGCAACTCAGGTGGCAGAGATGGAAGCCTGGGTATGGACGGGCTCGACGTACTTGATGAGTATGATGAGGTCAATGAAGGAGAAGAACTTCTATGATGCGGCAGCGGGCGGGGCTCTGTTTGCAGCAGCGAAACCTGACTGCCAGCCTCCCTACTTTGGGGCTTTGGCAGGTGATGTTCTCTCAACGGGGTTCGTTCCCTGGTGTGAAGGGACAGATGAGGAGACGAGATATACCCACTTCGGCCTGTATCGGTAAATTGAAGGCAATGGGTGAAAGTGAACCCTTTGGCCTGTACGGACAAAATCAAATGTGCAGAGAATGCGGAACAAGCAACATCATAAGCCCCGGAGTGGTGATCGAAAGTGGAGACTCGAGGTGAAGGAGTTGCAGGTTTTCCAACTACCACCTCTGATCGGTCTTCAACCTCCACATCAATAGCATCACACTCGCTGTGTTCAGTGTTTTTCCCTCTTCCGAGGAGCTCCTCTCATGGCACGATCAACATAGATGACTGAACTAGCTGCGCTGGGGAAGCCTCCAATTCACCTTCAGACACTTCACCGACCTCTACCTGAAGAATCTCCAGGAAGGGAACTGGAGAAGCCCCCTGAGACGGAATATGGGATCGAGCTTGGGGTTCAGATTTGACAACTGTGGCCTGAGCCACAGTCAGTGCCAATTCCCGTACTGTGGCTGCCCCCTCCGTGGGCTGTTCACGCGTTATGGGCTCGTGTGACCTGGAGGCCATCGCTGTGGAGGACTGAGTGGATGGACGAGCAGAAGAGTGCTTCTCCTTTTTCTTCTTCTTAGCTTTCTCCTTAGAAGTAGAAGAGTCACTGTCCCGAACAGAGGTCACGTTCATAGGAGAGCGTTCCCGACTAGCAGTAGATGGTCCCAGGGAGGCATGGTCCCGACCGGAATCAGAGTGCTTTGGAAGTTCTCGATCCTGAGAGAAATCCGAGGTCTTCCCATGTTTATGGCTCCAAGTCATAGCCTCTGGGTCCGACGCGACGGACTGTTGGTGGGATGGTACAGGGGACCAATGCCAACGTTTTGAGGTCAGACTTACAGAGAACGACCCCTCTTCCCCGGAGACTGGGACGATAACTGAGCCCCTGAGGTGGAAGACGAGAATGGAAACGAAGTCTTCTCATACAAGAAGGACTTCAGGTGAAAAGAGTGGTGTTTCCTGGCCTGCGGAGTGAAGGCATGACAGTGAACACAGGCGTCCACGTTGTGGGTCTCGCCCAGACAAATTATACAGTAAGAATGGCCATCCAAAGCAGGCAACTTGGCCCGGCAAACTGAACATCTCTTGAATGCAGATCTTGAAGCCATTCTCAAAAACAAAGGAGATAACGAAGAGAGTAATCAAACCAGTCTAAAGTCAGCCAAAGATAAGAGTCCGTTACCAAATCTGAAGGGTGAAACAAAGTCAAAGCCAGTCCAAGAGTCAAAAAGCCAAAATCTGTAACAACTGTCAAAGGAGAGCTGAGAAAAATGAAGCCAAAAAACAGTGCGAGTCAATCCGAGATAAATCCAAAAGTGAAAGCACTAGCGATCCAAATTCCTACATGCCGCTTGTGCAACAGACGAAAAGTAACTGAGGGGAATTCGGCGGGAGCACCTTAAGAGGGACCGTTAGGGTGGGCGTGGCTACCACCAAAAATGTTCTGCCTAGTGATTCCAGAAGGTTCTGAGTGCTCTGCGCAGGCACAGGCATCACCCACTGTGTGGATTCACAGAGACCATGAAAAAGATGCTAAAGATTTGTTATGTGAACCCTTCAAAATAGATCCTAAGACTGAAACATGAAGCTTACTCAAAGAAAGCCCTTTCTTTAGACCCATTTGTAGGAAGGCCACTATGGTACCCACAGAAGCCTTGAAGGGAGGAATCCCCTTAGTACAACACCATCTACAAAAGGTCCACCATGTAGATTCATATAACGGAAAGGTGGATGGGCATCTAGTCGCCAAGATGGTCTCAATGACCACTTTGTCATACCTGGCCATCAATCTCTTCTAGTCAACCTCCAGGTATGGAGTTGTAACCAGAGCAGGTTTGGATGAAGAAGACCTTCCACAAGGCCACCCTGTTAGAGGCCAAGTCTCCACCTGCAGATCCAGAATCCATTGCCTCTGAGGCCAGCTGGGCACAACACGAATCACCTCAGTCTGCTCTGATCTGACTTTCCTCAACATCTGCACTAACAGAACTACTGGAGGAAAGGTGTAACACAACACCTGTGGCCACTGAATCATGAGAGCATTGAAGGCTAATGCTTCCCTGGTCCAGAAATTGAGGTAGTGTACAATTCTCCGGGGATGCAAGCAGATCTACCCATGGGCAGCCAAACTGCTGAACAACTGAGAGACCAGTGAATTGAGACCCATTCACTGTAGTTCAGAGTACATTTACTTAGCCAGTCTGCCTTGTGGTTCATGACCCCTTGTAAGTACTCCCCTCTGAGGGACAGAAGATGACACTCTGCCCATTGGAACAACAGTGTAGTCTTGTTTATCAGACGCTGAGAGCGAGTCCGACTCTGTCTGTTGATGTAGGCCCTGGTGGAGATGTTGTTTTCCCGGACCAACACACGACAGTACTTGAGGATGGACTGGAAACCAAATAACGCTAGTCATTCTGCTTGAAGCTCCAGAAGGTTGATGCTATGGTTCCAGCCTAGGGGAGACCACATTCCCTGAGCTAGCTGCTGCTCGCAATGTGCTCCCCAGCCTGTCAGGGAAGCACTGGTGGTAACGACCACACCTCTGGGTTCCCTGACAAGTATTCCTTCCTGTAGAAAGTCTGTCAGACACCAATGAAGGGAGTGTTGTACTTTTCTCAACACTTCTACCAGGAGCAGAGCCTTCTTGGCTAATAGACCCTGGTAAGGGAGAAGAAACCATTGAAGTTCCCCGAGATGAAATCTGACCCAGGGTACTGAATCTATACAGGCTATCATCAGATCCAGCAGTTTAGTTAGTAACATGAGTGGGGATCTTTCCTGGCTCAATATTTCCTGTAATGTGATCATCTTGTCTAGAGGAAGAAAAACTCTGTACAGCTTTGTGTCTAGAACATTCCCCAAATGTTATAGATGCTACACAGGTTCCATATGGCTCCTTTTCCTGTTCGCTACAAAGCCATGGGATTTCAATACCTGCAGCGGTGTCTCCGCAGCCTGAGTAGTTCTGGACAGAGATGACGCCCAAATCAAGATATCATCCAGGTACAGATGGAGGTGGATACCTTGCAGCTGGAGATGTGCCGCAAGCACAACCAATACCTTGGTAAACACTCTGGGTGATGCTAACAAGCTGTAAGGGAGGGCCTGGTACTGGTCCTCCTTGTAGGCAAAGCTGAAGATGCACCTGTGTGCTGGATGAATCATGATGTGGAGATAGACCACCTGCAAATATTCTCCAGGATGGACCGTAAGGTATCCATGTGGAACTTTCACATGGAAATCCAACAATTGACTCCTTGAAGATTCAATCCTCGTTCTTCTTTGGTAACAGAAAACGATGCGAGTAGACCTGGAAAATATTTCTGAGAGCAAAACTGTTCCTATTGCCTGAATTTGAAGTAAGTGATTTTTTTACTTGCAACATATGAAGATTCTTGTGAACTGACCTGGTTTGGAATGACTGGATGAAGACAGGAGGAGGTCTGGACAGGAAGTCTCTGGTATAGCCCTGACTGATAGTCCGTATTACCCAGGCATCTGAAGATGACATTTCCCAGACATGGGTGAAGAAAGACAGATGACCCCCCCCCACATGAGTTGTCAAGCAGTCAGAGACCGCCCAGACTTGTTCCCCTGTTTGTTAATGTTGGAAGGGACAAATGATTTGCCAAAGGATGAAGCTTGCCCCTTAGCAGGCCTGTTGGATTTAAAATCCCTTTGGAAAGGAGACTTAAGTCCTCGCAATGACTGTGAAGAGGGATGAAAGAATTTGCGCTCCTCCTTCTTCAGTAAAGGGAGCTTTCTTTTGACTTCTCCTTCTGATAGGTAGCAAAGTCCTTAGACCACCTGATGCTGGTCCTAACAAACAGAGTAGTGGCAGCGGTTGCTCGAATGGCAAGAGCAGATGCCTCGTGATCTGGGCAAGAAAGCCTCAATCCGCCTATCCTCAGGGCTCTTGAGGTTGTCATACCCATCCTGCGGAAAAAGCAAACCCAAGACCAATCCCGAAACAAGAGCATGAATGGCTGGTAATTTAAGCCTTTCATAATTTCACTAGGCAAACTATAACAGGATTTGGCTGAGGAAGAAGGGACCCAAGGTGCACCTGGATGCACCCACTCCCCCTCAAGGACTTTCTTAAAAAATAGTGAAGAAAAGAACCACGTTGGGTGACAGATTTCCCTTGGATCTGAGTTTAGGAATATCCTGGTTGTGGTTCCCAGATGTCTGATTAACAGTTTTCTCTACCTTACGTAGAAGCAAGGAACAGTCACAAGACTCAAAAAGCCTGGGTGGTGCATGAGCAACAGAAACATCCTCCTCCTCTTGAGGATCATTCTCCCTTCTTCTTAGTGGACAGATCAGTATAGCACTCAGAGTCCTAATTCTTGCAAGCAGTAAGCACAGTGATTAACTTTTTTGCTTTTCTTGTGTTGGGGAAGAATGTCCTCTACTGTCCTGAGAGAGGAATTGCCTCCTTCTGAAAAGAACAGGTTTCAGAAGAAATACTGTTTGCTGCACTTTGGGCTGCACAGCAAGCTGCTTAGGGGAACCCGAGCGCCAGTGCTATGGCGGGACCTCTGCCACAGATGTCTGCAAAGCACAGGAAATGGGTGCCATGTTAAATTGTCCCCTCCAGGGCCTCCTCCCCTAGCCACCACAACATGCCTGGCCACCAGAGCAATCCAGATGGCCAGCTGTGGCAGCAGCTCCTATCCATCGAGGATGAGGGAGGACTGAAGGAGGGGGCCTGCTCACCTCCAAAGCGTCCTCCCTTGTGGCATTAAGGCCTGATGTGCTGTCCTATGCTCCCAACAGAGTTCTAGCTCAGATACTCTGTACACTGCTCCATCACACTGCTCAGTCACTGGTGAACTCAACGGAGAACCTCCTGAAAAGGACCCGGAGTCACTCCTGCATGTGTTGACCAGCTGGCACAACACATTACTCGAGGACCTCCTCCTCAGAGGTCAGCCAGAAGGAAGGATCTCTGTCTGCGGGCAGCCACGCTCCCGGAGTGAGATCAACGCTCTACTTTAATTTTATTTATGTTTTTTGGTCGCTGAAGTGAGAGACGAAAAACCCTGACATATTCCCTGATGAGGCAGGACAGAACTGGGGAAGGTTGGGATTGGCTATCCTCCCTGGAGTGTCTGTTTAATTTCTATTTGTTAGTTGCCCTGCCTGTTATTCTGGAGGTGGAGCCAATTTTCAAGCTTAAGGAGTCCATTCCCACAGCTGCTGGGAAGAGACAAGATTAGCTTTGCATGACTTATATTTGTAAAACCCATGTTGGTACTTATTAATCACAGGACTGCTTTCTAAGTGCTCACACACTGGTTATAATGATCTGTTCTAGAACCATTCCTGGTATTGTCATGCTGACTGGTCAGTAGTTGCTTAGCTCCACTTTCCCTCCATTTTTCAAGATGAGGACAACATTCATTCTCCTCCAGCAGTAATCTCTCTCGTTCTCCAAAGCTATTGACAGAGGGCCTGAGGTTAACTCTAAAAGTTCCTTTGAATGAAATTCAACTGGCACTAGAGACATGAATTAGTTTGGAGTACACAGGTATATCATAGTACCACGGGTAAACGTAAGAGGGGTGCTCCAAAAAAGTGATACACGGATTCCCTGAAACATCTCAGCCTTGGCTAAATTGATCACCAACAATGGTCCACCCTGGCTTCACATCGGGAAGCATGGAGATGCACTATCCACAATGCTGCAGCTTTATTTGAGAACTCATGCCGAATAAGTCTTGAAGAGAAATGACAACGCAGAAAGAATCGCAACCCGGAAACATCACCCAAGGAGTCCCTCTGCTGTGCTTTCTGCAACCAGACTTGTTTATCTCAGATTGGCCTTTTCAGGCATCAGTGCGCTTGCAGAAAGCGCGGGATGAATCCTTCCTGAATCTTCGTTTGTGAAGAAAAGCCAGAGACAGACAGGGGTATACCTGTGCTACCTCTTTACCTCTCATGGACTGCTGTCCCTTTACTGCATGATTTGTTCTATTATTTACCTGGCTGAGCACACTTCTCCCTTTGTGGGAAAATTGAGGGAAAGCAGGTGTGGAGGAGTTCCATCTTCTCATTCTCTTATTATCTTTCTACCAGCTTCTCCATGGAGTGGCCCCATATGGGGGTTCTACCTTTATTCCACTACTTTTCCACCAGGTGTGAGGTTTTACCTAAACCTCTGCTGCCACCAAATCTGAAAACTTCCATACATCTCAGTGTAACTACCAAGAATACAAACTTTCTCTTATCCCCACCTCTGCCACCCACGTAAGGACCTCCTCCTGTTCTGCTGTGGCTGACAACTGTAGTGACCTCCTAGATGCCCTTGGGGTACATGTATGAGATATTATGCAATTTATATCTCCATTAGATACCACCCCTCTTTATTCAAAGCTGCCACCACAATCATTATGTTTGAACCCAATCTATCTAATATATAGCATTCCTGGAGACCAAAAGCCTAAGTTGAACATAAAACAATAGGTTAATCAATATATTTAAAACATGTATCTCTCTCTCTCTCACATACTCTTTTCCTAGCTAACTCAACACGCAGACACTACTCAATAATTCTTAAAACTGACTCTTAACCCTAACGCAAAATTTGGGATTGCCCTAATACGCCTTCACTTCCCTCTACCAACTCCCTACTAACTATACCAATTGTCATTCACTAACCTTATTCAAATCCCCAGAGATTCCATCTATCATATCTTATTTCCTACATTCTCTTTCTCCCACCAGCACCTTACCTTATTACTGTATCTAATACAGAAAACAATTTCAATAAGAAATTGATTGCATAATACCCTATTTCCTTGTTCTTCCTCTTGCTCTGAAAAGAGCCAACCTCCCCCTTCGTTTCATTATTTTTAACATCCCTGAGCACATTCTGAGCGTTAGCTTTTCTGGCGTTCTCCATACAAGTACTATTTGCATTCCTCTTTGGTAATCACCTCCTACTTTCATTTTTTTGCACATGCTCCCCTTTAATTTCAGCTCATCTGAAAGTTTTTTCAATCAGAATTTGAATCAGTGCTAGTGTATGTAAATGAGAACATCAACAAAATAATTTAGAGCAGAGTGCTTCTGTTCAGAAGGTGGTGTTGGTACTTACCATAAATAGTCATTCTTCAATTTTCAGAAAAACAATTCACAATCACACTATTCCCTCTCACCAGCATCAGAAGCAAGAGTCCAAGGATTTTCCCCCCCATTTATGTTGGTTGAGTCCTACCTCTCACCTCCAGTTTGGTTACATATCCTTGACTAAAACTCCTAGTAGTACTCACTTTACAGAAGTGAACTATTAAGAGAAAATAGAAAATATTCTAAACTGCATCTCAGCCATTTGAAAAGAGCCAAACCTGCAGTCACCTGACTTCGATAGGGTGGATTGCTCCTTTGCACAGTGAGTAATCATGGTAAGTAACACCTCATTCTCTGAATGATGCTGAGAAGCAATCATCCAGAGCATGGAACATACTTCAGCCCTTAGATTTTGGGTGAGTGTGGCTGCCCTATTGTCTGAAGTATCTTGCATCAAAATGTCATCTGAGAGTATCTGAACTATCTTTTTATAAGATTTCCAAACGGCTGCTGTGCAATGTCCTCTAAAGTTGTAGAAATACAGTATGTATGTGCTTGATGTAGCAGCTGAACTTGATGAGCAAGCCTAAATATGTTCTGGCTTTGGCTTATGAACATGGTGGTAACATATTTGTTTGCCTGTCTTGTTGCTGCCTTAGTTCTCAGAACAACCTAGGTGCACAGCAGCTGAAGGAGAGCTAGTATTTGTGAAGGCCCCTGGAGGTGACATCTCTTCTTTGGGACCTGTCATCATTGCCTGCCTCTGTGCCCTCAAGGAGGTAAAGAAGAGGTGCAAGGACAGCACCTCCTGTGAGCCACTGGAGCAGTGTGTGCCTGGGCTTGCTGCTGTCTTATGCCACCACTTCCACCCTCCTGACAGGCCAGCTGAGGACTCCCACTCGCAGGCAGGGAAACACAAACAAGTTGCTCCTCTGGTCTGGTAGGGTGGACAGGGGCTGACCGTTTCTGTCTCCCCAAGCACTCTCACATGTACGTACACTCTCACATTCACTGTTTCTCTCGTGCCTTCACATGCTCACTCTTGCAGAGGTTTGTTCACACCAATTCTTTGACAAACTGACCCATTTCTCTGAGAGGAATTTTTTCAGTCTCAGAAGGTGCTATACAGAATTTCTTTATCTCTTTGCTTGTGACACAAACATCTTTCTTGCTCTCACTCATACAGTACCTCAGTGTCTCCCTTGGTGTGACTTTTTCTCACACACCAATTCAATCCCACACATACTCAGTAAAGCTATTTTTTTACCTTTCTGTCAGGTATGTTCATTGACATAGTCTCACACAAACTGTTCTTCTCTCACACACTTAATTTCTTTTTAACATACTCAACACATGCACTCATTCAGACAAGAGAATAACTATTTCTGTGTGTCTTTCTGAGTGAAAGTAAATGAGTATGTATGAGTGAAAGAATGAATGAAAGAGCATGACTTGTGTACTTATCTATGAACATTGGTATATGTGAGTGTGGCTGTGTATGAGACAGTATGTGTAGTAACACATGTTGAGTTAGGTACTGAATATATTAAAAGTAAAACCATTCTAATTTGAACAATGTTGTTTTCATATTATCAGGTATTATTGTAGTTGTTATTATTAAGGTTTTAAATCTTGAGTTAAGTATTGGGGGTCCACAGCAACAAGATATCTAAAGGGGGTCCCTGGTAAAGAAATGGTTAAGAGCCACTGGTCTAGGTGATTTAGTCATAGGAGCCATAAGGTGAGTACTTTATAGCAGGCTAACACATGCGAAATGTCAAGACAACGCAGGGCTTTTTTCTAACTGGGAAGAAGGATCCTGATAAAAAGCCAGCAACATGATATCTTGGTTAAGGTAAAATGGAAATGGATTTTTCTTGTACGTATGGAATTTCACATAGGGCTCATTCAACAGGAAAGCACAAAGTTTGTTGGTCCAGTTTACGGAATTAATTGCTACAAAAAACCACACCATTTTGAATGTGAGGAGTCAGAGATCTGTGGATGGATGAAAAGGAACTGAGAGGTAGTAGCTCTTGGCACTATATATGTCTGTGCATGAAGGTAGTTTGGTTCCTGTCCAAAGCTACTCAGGTTAGGAACATTCAGGGGATGAATCTGAGCAGGCGCAATACCCATTTGTCTGAGGGTATTGTCTGACTACATGATGTGTGTGTTTAAAAATCCAGATGGGATTCAGACTACTTTTGCCTGGAGCTCCAGCACATGCCCTACAGCATGTGGCACTAATCACACCAGATTTAGGGAAAAGGCCACATGTCATGTGGGATTATTAGGCCAGTTTTTTGAGGAAGGGGGGATTTGGGGGTTTGTGACTGATGTAGTCAAGCCCTGAGGAACAGAGACCACAAAGAAGTTCAGTCATTAGAGAGCACCACTGTGACTTGGGACCACAGAAAAATAATTCTTTCCCTTCCATCAAACTTCTTGACTTCTTGCTTTTGGGTTTCTTACAAGTAGACATTATTTCCTTGCTCTCCAGAGCAGTCTTTTTATTCAAATATTACTGTAGAGTTGATTCAGGCAACCCCACAAAATCATCTCAGTGGAGGAACTGAGTATTTTTGTTAGTATCATTTCTGCTGTTTTATATGAAACTTTCTGATATACAGTCAATGATTTAGAATTACTTTGATTTTTCTGGACCTTCTTCTGCAACTTACTGGGTAGCAGTCAAAGAAGTATTTACGGGCTAGTTCCTCTCTGGTTCTCCTCCATAAGCCAACTAGTTCTCATCTGTGAAAGCATCCTCAGAGGAAATCTCAAAAGCAGCCAACTGAGGTCTTTGCAGGCTCTTCTCCAAGTCTCTGTGTTTACTATAACAAGGGAAAATCGGGTATTTGTTTTGCCATAGCCTGGCTGCTGCACCCCAGATCTTTCTAGCCACTCCAGATCTTTTTCTGTTTGGGACTTGAAATTTCATTGTTGTTCCTATGTGCTTTCAAGTCATTTCCAACTTATGGCAACCCTAAGATGAACTTATCACAGAATTTGCTTGGCAAGATTTGTTCAGAGGCCTTCCTCTGAGGCTGAGAGAGTGTGACTTGCCCAAGGTCATCCAGTGGATATCTGTGGCTGAACAGGGATGTGAAGCCTGCCCACCAGAGTCATAGTCCAACACTCAAACCACTATGTCACATAGTAATAAATAATAATGTATTTATTATTAGAGGAAGAGGAAGATATTAATAACAATTAATACATCTAGTGAAGTAAGATAACAAATAAACTCAAAAGGGAAATAGGACAGCTTAAAGAAGTGAAGGGAAAGATACTGAAACCTGTCATTCTGGCAAGGCAAGATATAATTGGCCCTCCACATCCACAGATTCTGCATCCATGAATTCTAGCATCCACGGCCTTGATTTTGCCATTTTATATAAGGGACACCATTTTACTATGCCATTGTATATAGTGGGACTGAGCATCCATGGATTTTGGTATCCATGGGGCTTCCTGGAACCAAACCACAGCAGATACCAAGGGCCCACTGTACCCCCCCCAAAAAAAAGAGAGAGAGAGGAAGGAGAACTTTGGCCTCCTGCCTCTGATGTCAGAATGAGGGGAATAACCAATGTGATTTCTGGATTGCTCCTCTGCAGTATCCAGGTAATTCCTCCTACTCCCCCTCAGGTAATTTTCAGCCAGTGTTCTTGGATCTTGGATTCCCCACTTGTGTTCTAATCAATCTTAAATCTGTGAAGATTTTCAGATGAAGATACATATGTATTCACGATTACCTTAATACTTGCACTGTACTTTTCTAAAGTGTTCCTCATATCTCTGATACTCTGTCGCAATTTTGCTATCTCTTCTTCAAGCTGTACTTTATGTTCCTGATATTGTTTTGCTTTTTGGGAGTTCTTTTGAAGTTGAGATTCCATTTCATTTACCTACACAAAGTTATAAAATGTAAAACCATAAGCAATGTACATATAAAAGCCATATAAAGAAATGCTATAGTAAAATATTTTGAGTTTATATTTTCTTGACAAAAATAGCTTAGTCAAGAGAGGCTTATGAACAGCAAGTAAATTTGACATCAGCAAAGTAAATAGAAAATAAGAAACATAAGGAAAAAATCTACTTGTCAGGAAGTTCTTGGGCAGCCAAAAAACAAGGGAGGTAGGTTTAGGAATAGAACAAGCTAGAGAAGGCTTAGGTAACAGAGCATTTTAATCTCAAATGTAGGTTTTATCAGGTAGGATCAGGCTTAGGGCAAATGCCTGCACTATTAGTGTCAGGATCGGTCCCAAATGGGACCTTTTCCTGCCAAGTTCAGTTCTGTTGTATCACCGTTGTATCACTTTGTGGCTAATTCTATCTGCATTCCTCTGTACTTGCTAACAAGTATGCAGTCGAAAAGGGAGTATGTTCCCTAGGTCTGTAACCATCTGATAAAGCCAGCACCTGGCTTTACTTATGGGAAAAGTGGGCTGAGCCTGGGTCTGGTGGGAACTGAGAGTGGGGATGATGGATAACCAAATATTGTATAGCCTACCAGGTATTGTAGATTGTAGAAAAGCTTTGTTTACTGTTTGCTAATTAGGTTTCATTCTGAGCAATGAATTTGAAGGGTTACCTCTTTGGATTACTGTACCAATGAAGTTTTCTGGTTTTAACTCAAACTGCTGGTCGCTGAATCTGAAGAAGCCAGTACATGAGAATTAGCCCCTCTGCTTAATTCATCACTAGCAGTTTTAGGGATGGCGGGGGAAGCTATCCTAAGTTTTGAAATTATTCCATAAATGTAATAAAAAGATACTTACAGCCTCCCCATTTTCATTGTGTTTTGTTTTGTTTTGCATAGAGATAATCAATAGTAAAACACAAGGACATCACATTTTTTGTTCTAAAATATGGCTAGTGTTAACTATGGTTTATTTAAACAGGCAAGTTTTATAAAAGAAATTATGCATGGATGTGCTGGGAGATGGGGGAAATGCTAGCCCAAAACTCACTTAGGCTTTCTTTCATCAGTATACCATGTATACTGTCTATTCTCCTTTATGGGTCTGAAACATGGGTCACCTATCGCCACCACTTACGACTCCTCGACCGCTTCCATCAGCGCTGTTTACGCACAATCCTAAATATACACTGGACTGACTATGTGACGAATGTTGCTGTCCTTGAGCAAGCAGGGATCACCAGCATTGAGGCCATGATATTGAGAACACAGCTGCGCTGGGCAGGGCATGTGTCTAGGATGGAGGACCACCGCCTCCCCAAAACAGTATTCTACGGTGAACTCGCCATGGGTCAGCGTAAGAGGGGCGCTCCAAAAAAGCGATACAAGGACTCCCTGAAACAACATCTCAGGCTCGGCCAAATTAATCACCAACAATGGTCCGCCCTGGCCTCACATTGGGAGGCATGGAGACGCACTATCCACAATGCTGCAGCCTTATTTGAGAACTCACGCCGAACAAGTCTTGAAGAGAAACGACAATGCAGAAAAAATCACAGCCCAGAAGCATCACCCAAGGAGACCTTCTGCTGTGCTTTCTGCAACCGGACTTGTCTATCTCGGATTGGCCTTTTTAGTCATCAGCACGCTTGCAGAAAGTGCGGGATGAGTCCTTCCTGAATCTTCGTTTGCGAAAAAAAGCCAGAGAGAGAGAGAGATATCATGTATACCAAAAATTATCATTATGACCAAATGCAGTATAAAGCCAATTCTACTCTATAGACACTGGGGAACACAAGACAACTAACAGAGGCCAAAAATGTGAGCCTGATAAACTTCCAAATAACTAACTCCATTGTCTCTCTCTTATCAGTAAAAGTGCACTGACTTCCTTGTTGAGTAGGCTTAGGACTGAAGTCCAAGACATCACAGTTATATTTTCTTTGCTCATTGCATTTCTGAGAAATACTTTTTTCTGGAGTTCAAATGATCCAAAAATGAATTTAAATAATGTGGCAGTCATCTTTCAACCAAAACTTTCACAAGTATACTAACCTGATCTTCTGATGTTTCAACTATAACTGAGGATCCCATTCTACCCTTCATTATTTTTCCACCACCACCAGTCATTGTCCCTATGGAAGGACCAAAATAAAATAAAATAATAAATATCAGTACTGCTAATATCACATTCAGCATTAGTTTTTAAATGTAATTTTGTACTTTTAACATACCTGACTGTTCTATGATTTGTCCTTGCAAGGTTACTACTCTCCATCTCTTGTCATTCTGGAATGCAACTCTGGTAGCTTGATCCAGGTTATTTGCTACTAGAGTATCACGTATTGCAAAATAAAAAGCTTGCCGAACCTTCTCATCTTTAACTTTAATCATGTCAAAGAGACGGGGAGTATTTTCAGGAGTCTGGATTTTGCCCATGCTTTTCTCCCACACTGCCATCTGGAAGAGGATAAAAAAAGACTACAAAAATAGTAGCATGATATATCAAGAATAATCACACAGGCATTTGATAAACCTATCATTTAACTTTTGTAGATTTTTTTTTTTTTGGCATTTTAATTGTGCTCCATTTAAGTACAGTGCAATCCGATGTTTCTTTATTCAAAAGAAAGCTTCACTGTTTCCAGTGGGGCTTTGTCTCTCATTAAATGTTCTTAGGATTGCTGCCTGACACTTCCCTTTATTCAGACATATGTGAATACAATTGAACAATGACAGTCATTCTGACTACTTTGACCACATAACTTGCTTTTGAAGTAAAAACTAAGAAATCTTAATATTTGTAACCAACCATAAATAGGTCCTAGTGAGACAATTTAAACAGAGTGTAAGATCACAGTCTTACTAAAAGCTCTAAGCATGCTTTATCATAAATCTTAATAAACTCAGAAATTAAAGGTACAACAACAGGCCTAATGCCATATTTTGGAATCTATCTACATTTAATGTATACAAAAGTAATATAGTATACATCATATGCTACTAAGTACAACGAAGTAACTGAATTGCACAATACAATGGAAAATGGGTAAAACCCAAGACAAGTTTACTCTAGGCAAAAAGTTTTAAGAAAAAAACAAGTTGTTAAATAACCAGATGTTCTGCCAGTGCACTTACAGTAGTGCTCTTAGGGAATGGCATGAAACACCAGAGGACAACTGACCCCATAATTATTGAGGAGCACAAGAAATATTAGATGGTCCAAGTAAAAGCAAATATTTCAAATGGTTGCCATAGTCATTACTGTTGGAGGACTGAATCGTATCATTTAATAAGATTTTTATTTATATTCAGAATCAGATGAGAACACTTTTCTTGCAGCTTGTTAAAAATATTTTGTTAGCTAAAATTGTCAGTATAAAAGATAAATCCAAAAAAGTGTGGTATTATGTTACCAAAAGGGCACACATTCCAATGCACAGGTCACTTGCCATATCCGTGGGGAATACATTCCCAGACTTAATGCAAATACTTGAAACCACAAGTAATAGTGAGTCCTCTCTAGGCAGCTCCAGTGCAACTCTCTATAGTAACTTCCAGCAGAAGTTACCATATATTCGTGCTGGAGAACATAGGAAATGCCAAGAGAGACTACATTTTTCAGACAATGGATAATTGAAACCATGGGTATCGATCCTGTGCATAATGGCAGTCCGGGTGGGGGAGCGACCTGTATTTTATTTTCTGTGTACAATATTTTGAAATCTAAAAATCTCAAAATATTGAAAGCAGCACAATCTGAATATAGTGGCAACATGTACATGTTTTCCCATTTCTCCAATGTAAAACTACCTATTATTTTTTATTGCATTGAAATTAATACAAACCTTGTCAAGTCCTATAAAAGTTGCCACTCCAATGTTTTGCTTCTTTAAGAAATTAACACATTCTTGAGCTGTATCAATTGTATCAACAACTATATGATCTAGTGCCCCACATGATGAGGAAATTGCAACATCGTACTTTTCATCTATTGCTCCTAAGTCACCCTATTGGGTAAAAAAAAAAAAAGAAAGAGAAAAAGAGAGAATTTAACAGATTAGGTAACAATAGCTATGTATATCTGATTTTAAGTGTGTTTACTTCTCTGCAAGTCTCCCTGCTTTTAATGGAATTCATATTCAAGAAAATACTCTTGGTAAAGAAATGTATTTATGCTGTTTGCCTCCCTTTTCAGAATACTTGTGTAATATTAAGAAATGCAGACACAGTAGCCACAGTCCAAAGCAGCTGCACTTGAACCTAGAGACTGTAGAGTTGTGAACACAGTTAACTCTGCAATAGATATGAACAGTGCCATACCCCTCCTGCTTGTGTTACCCTTTCAGTGGCCTTTCAACATCAAAGAAATGCCACTGCCCTTCCCCCTCTCCCTGGGACTTACTTAGAACTGAATTACTTTCAGGAGTCTATAAGATAAAACCATTAAACAAGAAGAGAGGGTTCATATGTGGGTGAAGGGAGGCTCAAAATAACATGGGGCAGTCACACACGGTTCCTACATAACCCTTGCCTTTCACAGCAGCTAAGTCTAAATATGTGATAGACCTAAGGGTTCTATCTAACACTGAAGACAATAGTCAATTGTCTTCAGTGTTTTTCCCCCTCAGAATTTTATATAAAATCACCTATATAGAAGAGGCATTTACTTAGATGTCATAACATCTTTCATTTAAAAATTATCTTTTATTTTAGCAAGAGGAATAAGGCAGTTTTCATCCCAAAACGTAGGAATAGCTGAGTGGCCCAGAAATACCAACAAGACTGACAGTTCCTATTGCCAAGTCATTTTCTCAGCCACAATTCTCTGAATGCCTACCCAAAAAAAAAAAAAAAAAAAAAAAAGGAAGTAAACTAAGGAAATGGCAAGGAAAATAAAAACTTACCAGTCTTCCATATATTCCAGCAATGTTTCCAGATTTCTTCTGCTGCATTAAAGCTTCAAGAACTTTTCCTCGACTTTTATTTACTGCCAATGAACTTCTTGCTTCTTCCACTTTCTGACGCAGTTCTTGAACGTACTTTTTTATGTTTGCTTCTTCTTTCACAAGTTTTTCAAGTTCATTCTCTTTCTTAAAAAGAAAGGGGGAATCAAAATTCATTTACTTAAAAAAAATTATTATTTATTTAGTTATTTATACCCCGCTCTTCAGCCACAAGGCTATCAGAGTGGCTTACAAATTGTTTTAAGCAATAGCTATTTACACATCTACACTGCATTAAACATTTTCCAATGTGTGTTAGCTAATTCAACAGGCATTAATAAATGTAATCTTTGGAATTACTTATATTAGTTGAAATACTGAATGTGCTTAAATGCAATGTAATCTTTGGCTACATTGATCTTTAGCTAAAACAAAAAGGAGAAGGCTTAGATTGAACTGGTACTGTATTTTCTAAAAAAAATAAAAAATGATGGAAAGCTTCTCTTTGGGAATGATGGCCAGATCCCTTTAAACTGCTATAATGATGACAATTAATGGAAGTGAGACTTCTAATACAAGAAAAAGGTTGAAGTAATTGGCTACACATTAAGTGTCATCTTTATTTTAACCAAGTGAAGACACATACTCGAATAAACTAATACAGGTGTTTCAATGTTACACTTTCCACAATTTTAGCCAAATTTCAAAAGAAATAGTGTCAGCCCTTCATTTTTGTGTGTTTGGCATTTGTGGATTTTATCATTCGCGGACCTGATTAAGCTCCCCAAGCCTACTCCTTGCTGGCAGCCTCTCTCTTTGGAGGGGCTTTCTACCATGGCGAGGAAAACAGAGGATGATGGGGGGCTTCGTTCCAGCTCTCCAGGCATGGAATAAACTCTCAAAGTTTATTATGTGCATGGAGATTTTGGAGGAAGGCAAGCCCCCACTCGCTATTTCTTTGGCGGTGCTTTATGCTGTGGTGGGGAAAGCAAAGGAAGGTTGGGCTTCTTTCCTGCTCTCTGGGCATAGAATAAGGCACATAGCTAAAACAATGACTAAAAACATACTCTGCAAGTGGGCAAAAATCACTGAAACGCCTTCCCGAAAAAACTTGCATATAGCATCTATACAGTGGAAGTCAAAACTAGGGAAGTACAGCAAGGATATTCAGATAACTGTCAATATTGCAACTTGTGTGTGCAGAATATTTTGTAATAACCAACAAAACAATGCCGTAATAATGTATTTTAAGCACAAAGGCCTTCCAGAGTAGGTTGAATGCTGTTGCCACTCTACTGCTCTCCATTGTTACCCTCTATTTTCCATTTTATGCCTTTCTCCTTCTTAAATCTATTTTAGTATTTGTATTTTATAGTTAGAAATTTGAATTAACTTATTATTGTACAGCTTTTTTTAATGATGTCATTTTAACATATGATGTTTGTCACCCCGAACGGATGGGAGAGGCGGGATATAAATGAACTATTATTGTTATTGTTATTATTATTTGAAAAAGGTTTGGGTCTGCCTCAAGTTGTTAGGGAATGTTACATTGCTCGACTTTTAAACTTTGTATTTTTCTGGCACACAAGACAACACAGTTGCTTTAAACGATGACTGACAATTAACTGAATGACTGAGAGTGTTGAAGTTTGTAATATAGGTTCAAACATGTTCAAGGTCACCACTCAAGTGTTCACAATCAGTTCTCCCTGATTTGTCTGAAAGGTAGAAACAGTCTTGTTATCTAATAGACAGACCTTGATTTTTGCATTGCTATTGCAGTACACATTGCTTTCCTTGGCCTATCACTGAACATCCACAAAAATAACTTTAAAATGTTGGCACAAGAGTTAAATGACATCTTCATGACTAGTTACAAAGTACACTGTTGTCATTCTAACTTAAATCTCTGATTACATAGGCAGCCATACCAATTTGTGTAGCAGGTAGAGCTCTGCATTTTTCATAATTTTAACCATATTTTTCTGAGCTTTCAGAAGTTGCTTTCTTTTCACTATGTGAACTTGTACTTTGTTTTGAACTAATACTGTAATAGATGGTGACTCAGTTTAACCTGTACATTCTTCTGAGTAAAGGACCTTGTGCATATGACTGCACAGATCTAATTCCCATATTATATACAGTTGCCCCTCCACATTCGCGACTTTCACATTCGCGGTTTTGATTATTCGCGGAAGGCTGCTTCCCCCCCCCCGCTGCTCAACACACCCTCCCTTCCCAAGGCAGCAAAGGGCTTAGCCCGTCGCTGCCTTGGGAAGGAGGGGTGGGGAGAAGCTGGCGCACTGCCTCTGCATCCCACTCCCTTCCTGAGGCAGTGAAGGGCTTCTGAGGAAGCCCTTCGGTGCCTTGGGAAGGGGGGGTGGGGAGTAGCTGGCTTGCTGCCTCTGCGCCCCACTCCCTTCCCGAGGCAGCGAAGGGCTTCTGAAGAAGCCCGTTGGTGCCTTGGGAAGGAGGGGTGGGGAGTAGCTGGCGCGTTGCCTCTGCACCCCACTCCCTTCCTGAGGCAGCGAAGGGCTTCTGAAGAAGCCCTTTGGTGCCTTGGGAAGGAGGGATGGGAAGCAGCTGGCGCACTACCTCTGCGCCCCACTCCCTTCCCAAGGCAGCGAAGGGCTTCTGAAGAAGCCCTTTGGTGCCTTGGGAAGGAGGGGTGGGAAGCAGCTGGCACGCTGCCTCTGCGCCCCACAGGCTCATATCTTATTCGCGTTTTTTTCACATTCGCGGGGGTTGTCTGCCCCTAACCCCCGCGAATGTGAAGGGATGACTGTAGTTCAAAACATAGTTCCAGTACAGCCGGCCATATAGCCACTTGCCTGTCACCAAGTTACGTCATCATCAAGAACTGTTTGTCTATCAAGTAGAAACTTCCTTTAGCTGTGATTTCAAAAGGTTCCAAAATATGGAATTAGCTGATCAGTAGCAATGAAGTGGAGCATGAATATTTGCAGACCTTTTTTGACACTCCAACTGAAGCAGATATACTCCATTTACAAGCTTTACTTTGCATTGTACAGATGGAAAATGCTTGTTCTCTGAAATTGATGAGCAATAACCCCATTTGGAAACTTCACTTTGCATGGTGGAGGATGGAAAATGCTTTTTCTCTAAAATGCAACAGTAGCAAACCCCATTTGCAAGTTTTTCATTTAACTCTGCTATGGTGGTAACAGGGGGAAAAAACCTTTATCTCCTGCCTCACTTCATAAACCTGACTCCCCTACATGTAGCTGTGCATTAGCTGTATATTTTGGGAGAGGATAAGGGTAGTTTTTCAGTTACTACCCTTTTTTCAGAAGTCCCGTTTTTGCTCACAGTAAAGGCACACATTTTACTACTAAGTTTGTGCCAGCTGTTAAGGATAGAAGCTATGACCACTGACAGTGCAAAGTCTGAAGCTCATTGTATATGGGGGGGGGGGACTTCCAGCAGCTAATACCCTCACAAATGGGCATTAAAAAAGATTAGCTAGAACATGGAATAAATTAAAAATTGTTTTTAAACTTCTTGAAAAATAGGCTTTCCTCTATTGAATTATCTTCTGTTGACTATTTTTCTTCTCTCTTTTTAAAAACTGTATGTGAGCTTTTTTATTTTTATTATTGTATTTATACCCCGCTCTTCAGCCACAAAGGCTGAAAAGCTTCTATTATTTATCCTATTTGTTGTTCTAATATTTTCTTTTGTAAAAAGACAGAAGTGGAGTCTCTATGTTAAGCGTATATAATGTATCTGGATTCCTGTTTTACTAAAACCCCCAAAATATAACACTTTTAAAAATAGCTTCCCTCATTAACATAATTCTGTGTATAAGATCTGATTTCTAAAACGATCTAGTTTTTTGCTGTTGTTGAGAGTACAACACCAATGTGGCAGGATTGGACTTTACAGCTGACAAGAAGAAATAATAGCTAGTTACTAAATCCAGGTGACAAAAATACCGTAAACCCACTCTTGACAAAATATTAGTATATTTTATATCAATTGAAACAAATTCCAATTTGTTTTAATACACAAATTACCTGGTTTCAAGAAGCCAGTTGGCTTCTCCATACAGGTTCATTTTAGAGATAACAGCAAAAACCAATGAATGTTTTCAAAATCATATATTGATAATATAGAATATGTTGACATCATGACATTACACTTATATACTGCTACTTCTCTATTCAAACTGCCAAAAGTGCTGTTCTCTTGCAGTGCCATCTTAAAAATACATTACACAATTTCCTTAACCTTTTAAGAGTGGCAATCCTGTCCAATTAGGAATGACAGCGAACATCCTGCATTATGGGCTATGATACATAACTGTGTGATGATGGAGCTATCTCAGTGACATGATATGCAACCATGATAGAGAACTTCAACAATGTACAACAAAGCAATGCACAAGATATCCCATTATGCAATGGGGGCTCCCACTGCACAACAGGGCAACCACAAAGGGTGAGGATATTTTTTCTGGCCAGACACAGGGGACCCAAAACTTTCCACCGCATCTCCATTCAGCTTAACCACTGCCCTCTGACTCTGTTAAGGGTTATTGACCCCTTTTCCTTGTACTGTCATTGTGCAAGGACAGCCTGTCCTGCAAAGTGCCATGTTGTTGTGAATTGTACCTGCTGCACAATGGCCAAGCTGCTAATTCCACTTATGCAATAATCCTGATGGTGCAGCTATGACCACTTTCCCCTCCTGAAAGGACCATTGTGCAGTGTTGCAGTTCTAAACTGTGCAATTGTAAGTTGATTTGTGATGTCATAAATTCTCAACAGGACACCAGGTGAAGTTTTATTATTTCAGTAGTGACAACACACATTATCTTCTGCTAACCTAACCTTCCAATTCAATACAGAAAAGCTGTAGAACATGGTGCCAGCAAGATATTTAAAAGTAGTGAGTTCTTTCTCATGACCTCTTCATTTCGTACTGCTTTACAAGCATTAAGAAGTGCAGGGTGTGCTACAGACCTTATTTACTACTGGATTCTGACCAATACCTTTCTGATACAGGTATTGGTCCTATATCAGGTATTGGTCCGGAAACTTTAACTAGTACAGAACATGGCAGGCAGACTGGTCTCAGGTACATCTAGAAGAGACCATATAACACCGATCTTAAGATCACTTCACTGGCTGCCCATTAGTTTCCGGGCCCAGTACAAGTTGTTGGTTATCACCTTTAAAGCCCTAAATGGCTTGGGTCCTACCTATCTTCAGGACCGCCTCCTTCCATATAATCGTTCCTGTGCACTCAGGTTATCTCAGAGAAATCTGCTGCAATATTTAAAAACTAGGCTTTCCTCGACCTCCCAGAGGACCTTTTTGGCTATTGCTCCCAGATTATGGACCGGCCTGCCGGATGAGATCCGTCACATTACCACCTTAGATAGCTTTAAAAAAGCTTTTAAGACGGATCTCTTCCGGCAGGCCTTTCCTGAATAGATACCTGGCCACCAGAAGGCAAAAAAATCTTATTGGTCCGATCCCTATTCCAGTTATTTTATTGTGTGTATGTGTGTGTTTTAGTATTTATTAAGTATTTTTAAATGTTTAATTATTTAATTGTATTTTAAGGGGTGGGTGGGATGGAGGGTTTTGTATGTTTATTTTAATTGTTGTAAGCCACCCCGATTGCATTTTATTATTATATTATTATTATTATTATTATTATGATATTCATGATTCTGAGAGTCTACTGACATTTACAAAGTTATGTGTTTAAGAAATATGAACATAAATAAAATCTAACCTTTCCCAGATCACGTTCAGCTTGAGGTAACTTTGATTCCAGTTCTTTGATAGCAGCTAGCCTTTCCTTAAGTGTTACTGAAGCAGTTTGAAGAGCTCCTTTTGCAGTTTCTAACTGAGATACTGCAATATTATGACGACTCAGGTATAGATCAAGTTCTGACTTTGCCACGTCAAAATCTGAACATGCTTCATTAACTGTTTTGCTGAATTCCATCAATTCTTTTTCTTTGCACTAGAAAAAAGGGGGAAAAGATTTTAAAGAAATGTATTACAAAAGACTACATAAATTAAGAGGTGAATGGCTTCCAACTCCTCCTGAATGACTTTGCATTATATGAGATCCCATTCCACTTAGATAAATTACTAGAATTGCCATTTGTCTCATCTCCATCTAAAACTACCATAATCAGCAATCACTACATCTATTGAACTGGGATCGTTTGCCTCTTTCTCCTCAGAAGAATTTTCTGCACCAATTGGCACACTAGGTGTTTGCCATGAGTGTTCATTCTTATCTGCAGAGAAAGAGACAATCATATATGAATTAACTCTTATCACTGACCAGGTAAAACAAGGGATCATGTGAACAAGAAACTCTTAAATAGCATAGACCCCTAGCTTTTCCCTCAGTTTTTTGCATAGCCAAGCATAAGAAAAAATCAGAACAGATAGGAAGAAAGGAGAATGAGCGGCACAAGCTAGCAAGAACCCTAAACAATTTGGAAGAACATCACAAGGGTAAGTCCAGATGTCTCTTTCTCTGCAGACAAGTGTAAGTACGGTACTCAACCTACTATTTTCTGTTGGCAGCAAAGGAATCTTCCATGTACAGCAGGTGTGGGAAATGTCCAGCCTCCCAGGGATGTTTATGAGACTCTCAAGACCCCTGGTTTTTTGCCCCCAAAAGGATATGGGTAGAAATTTTGCTACATTTTGAGGCCACTAGATTGTTTTTAAATCAGGGTCACTTCCTGTTTAAGAAGGCCTCGACTAGACTTGAAAATATGGCAAAACTGCTTCAATGACACCAGAGGGCTTGGGAGGCATTTTGCGCCAATTTTCTCTGCAATCATTTTCAGGAATGAGGGTATAGGTAGCTCTCCAAGTTCTCCTGAAACCTCTAACAGATGCCCACTGCGATGTAGAGAATTTACTAGCAAAAACAGAGCAGGAGAAAGGGGTTGGAACTATTTCCTGAAGTTCTCTCCCAACAAAACCTGCAACCAAAGAAGTGATGTTTAGCTAATCTGTAATGTCTGGTGAAAGTGGAAAGGTTAAACTTTAAAAGACCTGTGAAATCTTCAGTGGAAATTAGTGGAGAAAGCAGCTGAGACGTTAGCAGAAAGGAACAAGAGCCTTCATATGTCTAGTTTCTGGGAGAATTAAGGATTTCTTGCCAGTAAAAAATACAGGCATTCAACCACCTGGCAAACATGGAAGAAGTTACCATCCTTCCCGATGAGGCAAGCAAAAAAACAAAACAAAACAAAAAAACCTAGTTCATTTTATCTAAATTCTAAGTGGCCTTCAAATTTGTGCTGCTCTTGTTCTGAGGGATTAGAGGGATTAGGGAAAAATACAGATTGAAACCTATTGAAACAACAGTATGTTTCAGGCAGGAAGCACAGGTCCAACCATACTGTTATTAAGGCGCTTATCACATGATGCTGCTACACCATTACAGCAGTAGATAACTCCCACCTTTGCCTCAACTTTATCATATGACATCATGATTGGCTCAGCCTCAGATTACTTCCAGTGTTTGGACAGTGAGGACAAGACTTCCCAAGAGTACACCTGCATTTTCTGGCCTGTTTTCTCTGCTCTGTTGTGGTGTACTCATTTGAACATTGGATGACGACTCTGGCAACCATGGTTTGAATTCCCGCTCAGCTAAGGAAACCCACTGGGTGACCTTGGCAAGTCACACTCTCTTTACTCTCAGAAGGCAGCAGTGGCAAGTCCCCTCTGAAAAAATCTTGCCAAGAAAACTCTGTGATACATTTGCCTCCAGGGTCATCTTAAGTTAAAAATGACTTGAAGGCATACAACGCACATACTCCAGTAAACCTTTTAAGATTTTTTGTGGGTATGTGCACATGTGTATACAGTTTGCTGTTATAGTGCAATAAATGTGCAATCCAGACTTGTTAACTTTTGGAAGTCACTTTTCAAATGTATTTACTGTATGGGGGTATTTCTTGAATATATCTCTTCTGCTTTCTTGTGGTAACATATGTCACAGTGTTACAATCAGCATTACTTTTAATTCTTTCATTAATTTTTAAACTACGTTTAAGGTAGCAGCATAATTGCGTTATCACATCATGCTGTAACACAGTTATACATGAGAAATCAAATCATTAGCCTCAGGAAACGGGTGAAGAACAGCAAGTATGCCACCTCGTTGCACCTGCTCAGGTTTGCCTCTAAGACAAACTTGCAAAGTCTCTATAGTGGCAGAGATATCAGCCTTTTGGAGTATTTATGAAGGCACCAGATACACTATCTAGTTGGACACATGAGAATCATTATCAGATTGACTATGAAATTTTCACTTGGAAAATGAAGGGGAAACTGGCAGTAAAGTTTGTTCGGGAGAGGGTTGGGGCTCTCACAAGAGATTCAAGCATCAGGATCTTGTTCACTAGATATTCTGTCCAAACCATGAGGTTCTAATGATTACTGATATTGTGGAAGATGCTCTAACCATTATGATGGACACTTTATGCCTGCTCTTTCTTTGTTAATATCCTTAAGAGGAGCAACCTATACTTTTGGATCCAATGCAACCATCAATAGTGATGTGATGGGGGCATCTGCCAATGGAACCTTAAGTTACTGTAGCTTTATGAGTCAAGAAGTAAAGCAGGGGTGGGCAACTGCTTGAGCGGGATTCAAGTTCACAGCTGCCTGAGAGCCCATATGGGTACATTTCTGTCAGACAGAAAATGATGTTATGCCACTGCGAGATTTAGTTTTGGCTTTTTTTCCCCAGGTGGTTTTGAGACATCTGGGGGAACATCAGGGTGAAAAAACAACTGGCCTGAGATTCCATGATAGAGACTGGGAGATACATGTTTTAATAACGAAAACAAATTAAAAACATCACTTCTGGGGCTTTAGGGAATTTACAAAAAAGGAGTTGTGGGTGACAAACAACCTGTACCTTCCTTAGCCCTGGTGTGCAGTTTTGAGAATATCAACACACTCCAAACAGCCACCTTTGAAGATACCAACAAGGGAGCATCTAGCTCTGCTAGTTTTGATGTATCATGGAGCCACATGGAACACCATCATAATAAATATGTTAAAACATTAAAGTCCACAATATCTATTGGATTCACTTAAATTTTAAAGGTATGCCCCCATGAAAAAGGTCTTTGCCTGCCAGCAGAAAGACAACAGGTGCTACTGAAGCATCCATCATTTCAATGGGATGGGGGGCAAGCGAGATGCTGAACAAGTAGCTTTGGATATTATTTGTAGATTAAGCTTCAGACCATAACTGATCTACTTCATAAAACCAACTGATCAGTGCTGCTGTTAACTTCTGAATTTAAATATTTTTTATTAAATAAAGGCACGGTGGCAATAGAAAGAAATGAAGTGCGCCTGCAAGTTACTGAACAAGAAATTGTAATGATAAACAGGCATAATTAGTTACTGACTATCAAAATATCCATTTAGTGAGTAAAAATGCAGCTGTCCTCTTTGGAAGGACTTTCCTGTTTTAATAACCAACTTTACTGAAGCAAAATTCAAAATGTCTGATTTTAAGCAGGAACTTTGGCATGAAACAGACAAAAAGGACTCTTAAGGCCTCCCCATGCCCTTCTGTAAATCTCTCTACGTTTCACTTCAGTCACTTCCCAAATGCTCCATCCTCCCTTTCCTTCAGATCAAATCCGTCTAGAACATTCCCTGTAAATTGTGATAGTCTAAAGGCAAATGTACACCCCAAATTTCCACACTCATATCATCCCATGAAATAAGGAGAGTGACAGCTGCTGCCAATTCTCCAGTGTGTGAAGTGGCAGCTAGTGCAGCATCTATCTAGGGAGGCAGGTTTCTTCATTTCCATACAGCTTCCAGAGCAAATAATTAGGATTGTGCAGGCATCCTTTGTGATTTATTTGTTGCACATGCAATGTAAAGTCTCTCTCAGAAGGTGTTTTAAGAAAATTTTGTGGAGTGACGTAACAGCAAGCAGGGGAAGAAATGTGGGAATGACAGTGAAGGGAGACAGTAGGCAAGAAATAACAGCAAAAACAACAGCCCTTCTTTTTCTTAATTTGAGAAAAAAGAAGAGAGAAAAACACAAAGCAGAGAAAACATATAGAAGACAATCCGTAAAACAAAATTCCAAGAGGAGAAGTAAAGGAACAACCCAAACTGGAATAAGGCAAGGAAGGAACTGGGAAAGGAGCTGGGGGTCTTATGTTGTATGATTTTTTGGTCAGGTGATCTTGCCTGGGCAATGATATCTGGATGGCCCATGCATCAGACACAGATGAAGTTTCATATGTGTAGAATAAGGACAGGTTGCTTACCTGTAACCATAGATCTTCGAGTGGTCTTCTGTGAATTCACACAGCTGGGTTATTCCTGCGCCTGCGCAGAGCATACGGAACCTTCTAGTATCGCTAGGCAGAATGTGCTTCGATACATTTTTGGCGGTAGCTCCGCCCACCCTAACGGTAATTATAAGGGCTTCCCGCCCAAATCCCCTCAGTTCCTTGAATGACGCTGCAATTTGCAGCATCAGGAACATTAAGCATGTGTATATGATGTAGCAGGACATAGAGGGGAGGATGGGTGGGACTGTGTGAATTCACAGAAGACCACTCGAAGATCTATGGTTACAGGTAAGCAACCTGTCCCTCTTCTTCGTGGTCTCTGTGAATCACACAGCTGGGTAGATAAGCAAGCTTTACTCCTGGAGGAGGGTATGTCCTGTGAGACATAAACAAGGATCCTACCCATTTGTCCAAAAAGGGAGTACCCTATCTCCATTTCCTTGCCTTATCCACCTTCCCCCCCCCTTTTTTGGCACATTCTTTAAGCATTAGACAAAACAATGATGCATAAAAAGTCCACAATTCAAATGTACAGAAAAGTCAATAGTCCAAATATACAATACAGTCAGCCATTGAATGGAGGACAAAAGAACTGCTCTTCCAAAAGCAGCCTCGTTCCTAGCGCGATTGTACAGTCTGTAGTGTGAAATAAAAGTCAATGGCGAAGACCAGGTCGCAGTACGGCAAACATCCTCCAGGGGCACCCCCAAGAGGAACGCAGTCGAAGTGGAGACAGCTCTCGTAGAGTGTCCTCGAACCCGAGGCAGTAAAGGCTTCTTCGCCAGTTCATAACACAGGGCGATGGTCGATGTCACCCACTTCGACAGACGCTGCGATGAAATCGGTGCACCTTTCCTCGAATCAGTATACGAAACAAAAAGCTGAGGTGATTGTTGAAAATGGTGCAGTCCATTGGATATAAAACGCGAGCGCCCTTCGTACATCCATGGAGTGGAGGGTATGTTCGAATTCGTCTTTGGGGTCTTGCATCAAGGCAGGCAAGACGATGGGTTGGTTCAGGTGGAAGCTGGAGACCACTTTGGGCAGAAAGGAAATGTCCGGCCTCAATACCACCTTATGCTTGTGAAAGCAGGTGTATGGTGGGTCTGACCGAAGAGCAGAGTTCCCTTGCTCGACGGGCGGAAGTGATGGCAACCAGGAAGGCTGTCTTCCACGTCAGAAGCTGGAGGTCGGTCGAAGCCATCGGTTCAAAAGGGCATCTCACCAACTGAGAGAGAACAAGTTCGAGGCTCCAGGTTGGAGTAGGATCCAGGACCGGAGGATGGAGGTTGATATATCCCTTGAGGAACTTATTCACCATCGGGTCCTGAAAGGGAGACGGGCGATTGAGATCCTGGTATTTGACCGAGATAGCCACTAGGTAGCCTCTCAGAGACGAAACCGAAAGCCCCAATTCCGATAGGTGGAGCAGGAATTGAAGGACTGTCGGTACCGAGCCGGATTCAGGGCTCAGTCCTCTTTCCGCTAGGAATTTCTTAAAGCAGTTCCACCTATATAGATAAGCTTTCCGAGTGGAAGGTTTCCTAGCAGCATCTTTAACAGTTTGAATGTCCGGAGGCAAAGAGGGTAACGGGATGGTATGGGGAGGTTGCAGGTTCACGGTGCGATCTTCCAGGCTGTTAGGCAAAGCGTGCCGAGATCGGGATGTCTGACTCTGCCCTGCTGTATGGTTAACAGATCCGGACGGTTCGGAAGGCGGAGAAACTGCCTCTGGGACAGTAGCAGTAACAGTTGGAACGGCTCAGGTCATCTGCAAAATTGTTCTCCTCCCCGGGAAGATGAATCAATTGAAGGGAGACGTTCCTCTCCACACAACAGTCCCAAATCTGCAGGGTAAGTTGGAGGAGCTGATGAGACCTGGTACCCCCTTGTTTGTTTAGGTAGTACATTACCGAGGTGCTGTCCGTAATGAGAAGGACTGTCTTATTCTGGACCAGCACCTCAAAGGCACGAAGAGCTTTTTGGACCGCTAAAAGTTCCAGGACGTTGATATGCAATTGTTTTTCTTCGGCGCTCCAAGAGTTCAGGATTGTGTGGCGAGCAAAGTGGGCTCCCCACCCGTGCAGAGATGCATCTGTCGTGAGGGAAACATCCGGTTGAGGAGGATCGAAGGGAATGCCCGAAAGAACATTGTGCGGATCGACCCACCAGTCCAGGGAGCGGTGGACAGATCGGGGCATTGTCAGGAGCTGCCCTGGCGAATCGTGCAGGTGGTCGAAGACACTCAGGAACCAGTCAGTGCTCGAGTGGACGGAATCGAAGTTTGGCCAGACGTGTGACCGAAGTCGTGGCCGCCATGTGTCCGAGGAGAACCTGAACATCATGCGCTCAAATCCGACGTGACCAACGGCAGGAGTAAATCAGGGATCGGAGTGTGTCGAACCAATTGCTGGGAAGGTAAGCTGCTCCCGAGATCGAGTCCAGTCGGGCACCGATGAATTGGATGGACTGAACAGGACTCAACTGCGACTTCTCCATGTTGACAACAAGTCCCAGGGTGTTCAAAACATCTAGGGTGAAGAGGACGTCCCTCTCTAGCTGGAGCCTTGAAGATGCCACCAGGAGCCAGTCGTCGATGTAAGGGAACACGATGACACCGTGTTGTCGAAGAAAGGCAGCGACAGTTGCCATAACCTTCGTGAAGACTCTCGGTGCTGTGGAGAGTCCGAAGGGGAGGACGCGGAACTGGTAGGCTTAGTCCCTGACCTGGAACGCTAAGAATCTCCTGTGTGAAGGGTGGATCTTGATGTGAAAATAGGCGTCCTTCAGGTCTATGGACGCAAACCAGTCCCCGCGTTGAAGAGGGAGTATAACAGCGAGGGTGGTCATCCTGAATTTCTTCAGGATGATGTACCAATTCACTCCTCTCAAGTCTAAGATTGGGCGAAGGCCACCATCCTTCTTCAGTACCAGGAAGTATTTGGAGAAAAAACAATGGTGACGCCTGTCGACACTCACGGGTTCGATGGCCCCTTTTTGAAGTAAGATCTCGATCTCCTCGATGAGGGGAGGGGAGGGCGGTGTGAGTTGGATTCATCCTGTTGGAGGTAGTCCTTCGAACTCCATCCAGTAGCCATGCTATATAATCTGGAGTACCCAGCGGTCTGATGTTATCGCGGACCAAGCGTGCTGGAACGAGCGCAGACGGTCTCCAAACAGGGGTTTCTAAAGGAAACACAAAAGCATCAGTAAGGGGGGAGGTAACTTAGAACTTCCTCCTGCCTTGGTCTCTTGGCCTCTGTTTTGAAGAAAGGCGGTATCTGGAGGTTGACCCCAGGCTCCTCACCGATGATGATGATGACATCGGTTGTTGGAACCGTGAGCGTCTGGATGATTGTGGTGTGTTCCCCCGTCTAGGGCCTTGGCCATAGGAGAATGTATGCCAGCCCGACCTGTACCTAGGGCGGTACGCAGAAGATGAGGACGATGGCATACCGTACTTTCTGGCGGTGGTCCTCATCTTCTGCGTGAACTCCAATTTGTCGTCGGTCGCACCATTAAAGAGGCCGGAGCTGTCAAACGGCATGTCTTCGATTGCTGCGGCTGCTTGGGTAAACAGACCCGATGATTGAAGCCAGGTGTGGCGGCGTAGAGCAATCGATCCAGCCACAGTCTTGGCGGCGCAGTCGGCAATATGCCTCGCGGAGTTCATCTGTTGCCCTGTGAGAAGCTGGGCCTCCGATGAAATCACCTGTGCCATCCTCCTCCTTTCTTCCGGGAGGTCCTGTATAAAGAGGGGCCATCCTCTCCCACAGGACCTGTTGGTAGGCCCCCATACACGCCGAGTAATTGGCTATGTGAAAGCTCAGGCCAGCCGCCAAGTACAGCTTCTTCCCGATGCTATCAAGTTTCCTGCCCTTGGGATCAGAGGGAGTGGATTGCACACGGCATTGCCTTCGGGGTTGTGCTGCCTCAACCACAACTGAGTTAGGCTTAGGGTGCTCTTGCAGCCATTCAATTCCATCGCCCTCAACCCGGTAAAGTCGGTCAATCCGCTTGGATGTGAGAGGGATTGACGATGGATTCTCCCAAGAGGTTTGAGACAACTTAAGCAGTGATGGGAGTACCGGGATGCGTGCCGTGGAAGGAGCTTTTGATTTGATCCGGTGATAAATCGGGTCAACCGGGTCAGAGTCCTTCTCTGCAACTTTCAACTCGAGCGCATGACACATCCGTACCACCTGCTCGGAGAAGGAGCGCACATCGTCGGTTGGCGAGGAAGAGTCCTCATCCAATAACTCAGGCTGAGGCGATGGAAGATAATGTACGTATTCTTCAGAGACCTCCGAAAAGGATGACGAATCCGAAGAGGGAGAAGGGCTGCGAAGTCGTCTAGCCAGCGAAGTTGTACGAGGTGGTGGGGGAGGAGGCAGTGGAGGCAACGGGCGAGAAGGGGAGACCTGGCAGCCCATATCCCTGACCAGAGGTGTAGGTGGGGGCCGTGGGGAAGGGAGCCTCCCTGATCCATGGAAGGAGATGCAAGGTGGGGGCATCGATATGACATGACGGGTGGCAGCTCCCTCTGTCATGTAATACACCCTCTCAGCCCCTACATCAACAGCGTGCTGAGTGGGCAGGGGCGTGCTAAAGACCGCCCTGGCAAGATCATAGGCCCCATACGCTTGGTCGTCGTCCTGGATTCAGGAGGTAGATGGACGAGGTTCGGTCTCCTGGCCCTTATCCATCGACGTGTCCCGCAAGAGTTCAGAGTGGGAAACCACCAGCGCCGGGGATCCTGGGGAGGCAGCCTCGACACTCGATGGGTCACACACTTCAACCTCCACGATTTCGAGGGAGGGAGTCGGGGTGGATGTTCTGGAGCGTGACTGCTCTGTCACTGTACCTCTGTCCTGAGAGAGGACCTGGGGCTGAGGAACCTCCATCGCAGGTTGAATAAGCGGTGTGGCCGCCACTGGCACCACTGCCGAGGTAGCCTTGTGTTTCTTTGCCTCCTTCTGCTTCTCCGCAGAGTGAGGGCGCTTCACATTCTTTTTCTTTGGAGCCTTGCCCTTGGAGGAGGAAACCGAGTCCCGATCCTTACTCGATCCCGAACGATCCCCATGTTTCCTCTTGGGGTCAGATGCCGCCGAATCCAAGGAGGCTCGGTCCCCAGCCGGGGTCGGCCTCGAGCCATGCTTGTGGGAGTGGAGCACGGCTTCTGGATCAGAGGCAACTGAGCGGCGGCGAGACGGGCTCCAAGATCGATGTCGCTTGGAGCCTGAAGTCTTTGGAGACAGGAATCTACCTCTTTTCTGAGGGGATCCAACAGCAGGTGTGGACGCTGCCGAAGGAAGCAGAGCCTTCTCTTAAAGGAAGGACTTTAGCTGGGACGAGCGGTGTTTTCTCGCCTGGGGAGTGAAGGCCCAACAATGCACACAGGCGTCCACATTATGGGATTCACCCAAACAAATTAGGCAGCGAGAATGGCCATCGGAGCTAGGCAGTTTCGCCTGGCATACGACACACCCTTTAAATCCAGTTTTAGTCGCCATAGCAGGAGTAGACGAAGGCGTAATTGAAGACGGGCCGGGTCACACCAAAAATCAGAGAGCCGAGACAAAGCCAGAGGAGCGCGAAAAGACGAAGTCAGAATACGAAGCCAGAAGTCCGAGTGAAGCCAAAATCACCGTGAGGCCAAGTTAAGGGGAAGAGCAGTACCGTAATCCAAAAACCAGTCCGAGTCAAACAAGAAAAATAAATAACGCTAGCGAGAGAAGGTTCCTTCGAGCTGCAATACACGGCGGAAAAAAAAGGAACTGAGGGGATTTGGGCGGGAAGCCCTTATAAAGGACCGTTAGGATGGGCGGAGCTACCGCCAAAATGTATCGAAGCACATTCTGCCTAGCGATACTAGAAAGTTCCGTATGCTCTGCGCAGGCGCAAGAATTACCCAGCTGTGTGATTCACAGAGACCACGAAGAAGATCTGTGTTGTATCTGAATTTAGTTATTTTTCCATTTACTCCCTGTTCCTTTATTCTGTTTATATCATGTCTCCTAGAGTATAAGCCATTACTTTAAATTTAAAACATGTTGGCTACTACAGCGATGATCAAATGGTGCATTTATGCTAGATCCTCCCTTTATGCCACAAGTAGCGATCACTGTTCTTACCTGCAACGCCTGATATACCCTAAAAATGTCCTTTGGACATCTGGGAAATCCTTTAGAGCAGCTTTTTGGCACCATAGTAGCCACAGCAGAATGAGAACATAAGTCTCAAGTCTCTTGTTATTGGATATGGAACTATACCACTGTATAATGATTAATATCAGCACTATTCAAAATGGTGTTTCCTGAACGAGTTTCAGTACCTAAGCCACTGCCTACTAGTTCCTGTCAAGTTTCCAGGAAAGAAACAATTGTACCCAACAGGCATAAATATTGTGCTAGTCTCTAGTAAAATGGAAAAAAAATACAGTCGTCCCTTCACATTTGCAGGGGTTAGGGTAGGGGCGCAAGATCCCCCCCCCCGCAAATAAACTCTCCCCCTTCCCCCCAGGATTTGCTCGGCCTTCGTTCCCTGGGGGAGAGGGTGAGCCACTGAAAAGCCGCTGTTTAAACGGATTCTGTCCACCACCCCTTTCCCTGCTTTCTCACCAGCCTGAGCTTTGGATTTTCCCCACCTCCCAGAGTGGGGAGTTCGAAGAGAAGCCCTTTAAACAGTGGCTTTTTGGCCAGCGGGGGTAGCGGCCGAAAAGCCAGTTTAAATTGATTTGGTTCACACACACAACCCTGGGACACAGTGGGAATCCAAAGCCCAGGCCAGTGAGAAAGCAGGAAGCGGGAGTGAACAGAACTGGTTTAAACAGCGGCCCAAAAGCCACTGTTTTTTAGAGGGCTTCTGTTCATCCCCCCATCTTCCCTGCTTTCTCATCGCCCTAGGCTTCAGATTCCCCCCATGTCCCTGTGTGTGTGTGTGTGTGGGTGATCAGATGCCCTTTAAACAGTGGCTTTTCTGCCACCGGCAGCTTGCCACTGTTTAGGTTTCTGTTCATCCCCTGCAGGGTGGTGGTGGGTATCCCAAGCCCAGACCAGCGAGAAACCAGGAAAGGGTGTGTGTGAATCAAATCAAGTTTAAACAGTGGCTTTTTGGCCGCCTGTCCCACCCCCTTCCCTGGCTTCTCACTGGCCTGGGCTTCAAATTCTCCCCACGTCCCAGGTGGGGGGGTTTGAACAGAAGCCCTCTAAACAGTGATAAGCTGCTGGTGGTCAAAAAGTCACTGTTTAAAGGGCTTCTGTTCACCCCCACGGGGTGTGGAGTGAATCCGAAGTCCAGGCTGGTGAAAAACCAGGGAAGGGGGGGTGTTGATCCAAATATGTTCAAAAAGTGGCTTTTCATCCACCAGTGGCAGCGGCTTGCCTGGGCTTTGGCTCCCCCCTCCCCCAAGGAAGGCTGTGCATTTGGGGGGGGGGGGAACGGCAGCCTTGAAACTTCTGCAAATAAATGAAAGCATGAAAGACAAAGCTGTGAATGTGAAGGGACGAACGTAATTGCTTGTCCCCCAACATCAGATGGCCTGAGAAACACTGATGTACATTGTACACAACTGGATACTGACTTTAGCCAGAAAACAGTATGCAAAATGTAGTATAAACAAAGCAGGTGATCTCAAGCAGTTTTAGTCTGTGAGTGTGGAGCAGGTTCCGGTAATCCTCATACACATAACTACATTCAACCCAGATTTATAATCAATGGAAAATGCCTAGCTCACTTAGAAATACCATTGCCCTGCTGCTCTTCCGTTTTCTCCTGCCAGACAGCAAATCTATATTTCCCTGAGATAAAAAAAATTACAAAGATTAATCTGCTTGGTTTTTTTGAAATAGCATTATGCTAAACTGCTGCAATTTTCCTTTCTATTTTGGCCTTGGTACAGGCAAATAAAAAACTAAAGCACATACATGTACTGGCTCATAACTCCACAGAAAGAGCAATGTTATACCCAAGTGCCTTAGAACTACTATATGATTAAGGAAAACCACTATAGTAATACAAATGTACCAATGATTTTGTCTTTAGTCTTAAGTGTGCCAAAAGTCAAAAGAGAACCATACCGCTACCATAATGCTGTGACTTACTTCCAGACAACGTTGAGTACTATGGTACTGCAACAAGCGTGGATAGGTGCAATTTGGCTATCAGTTGATTGCTCAGAAGCACCTGCAACTTACCCAAGCAAATAAACAAAAAAATTATGTTTTAACCACTCATATACATGGGCCTCAAGTGTTGACCTACTGTTCAATAATCGATTCAGTGGGTCTACTCATGTTCAGAATAGCAATTGGATTCAGGCCTTTAATTTCTACTTCACTCTTATAAAGAAGAGGTAAATAGAGCTTATTATGTGTTAATTGTGCCAACTTGCTTTTAGGATCTAGGAGAAATAGATTAATACATGGGAATTATCAATGCAAACCTCTTTCTCTTGCTGCAATTCTTGTGTTTCTTGTTTAAGACTATCCATAACTTCTTTCAGCCTTTCTTCTACCTTTTCCTTTTCTTTTTCCAGCACTTCTCTGTTAGTTGTTGCTTCTCTGATAGTAGACTCACTATTAGCAGGAACACTTCTCAAGTCTTCAACCTATGAAAATGCTAATGTTATTTTCTAAATTCTTGAACTAAAGGAACAATCTACTCAATATGGCAATTATTAGTTTTATGAATTATTGTCAAGTTAATACCCAGGATACCAAGCAAACCAGAGATATACATTTTGCTCCTTTGGCAGATGTATTGATTAGAACAATTATTCATAGGTTTTAAAGCAGAGATTTAGAATCCAAAATTCAATGAAGCTATACAGATGTGCTGCAGAGAACACATTGATACTGATAGTACAGTCAACATGAAAGCAGAAGTGCCATTGTGTACTCTTGCAAGAAGATTCACAATGAGAGATACCTGAGTCTATGTTGTACATCTTTCCTTGCCATACAGGTCCATGATACATTTCTTATTCAGGATATCTAGTTTGCAAGAGATTTAAATCCACCTATTTTGGCTATAACCAGCTTGTTCACTTGGTATTATGGAGAACACCTGAACATGTATAAGCCCTAGTATACTGATAGATATGCCTAGCTAAGCTGAAAAACAGAGGCTATGAAGGCAATTCCAGCAGGCTGCTGTTTCCCAAATAAACACACAAAGGGAACTGATGCTGTTCTGCATACAGGGACAATGAACTCATATAAAGGTTTTTAATTCTGAAATATTTTAGAAGTGTTTTCAATAGTTTTAACTTGTTGTGAATTGCCTTGAATCCTCTACAAGATAGGCAGATATAAGTACAAAAAACATTATTTTAAGGATGAATAATTATCCACAAGTGTGTAAGTGTTAACAGTCTTGTGTCTATAGCAGATCATATACAGTTGCCCCTCCACATTCGCGAACTCAGCATTCGCGGTTTTAATTATTCGCGGTTTTGGGAGGGCCCCCCCAAAACCACGAAAAGGGGCCTCCGGAGGCCCCTTGAAAGCCCTGGGAAGGAGTGGGGAGGGCCGGGGAGGCGTTCACGGGGCCTTTGGAGACCCTCCAGAGGCCCCGTGAAGGCCTGGGGCGGGTGGGGGGAGGCCCTGGGGAGGGAGGGGGGAGGCCTTCACGGAGCCTTGGAAGGCTCCGTGAAGGCCTGGGGAGGGAGGGGGGAGGCTGCGGAGGCCTTCACGGAGCCTTGAAAGGCTCCGTGAAGGCCCCGGGGAGGGAGGGGGGAGGCCTTCACGGAGCCTTCGAAGGCTCCGTGAAGGCCTGGGGAGGGTGGGGGGAGTCCGCGGGGGCCTTCACGGAGCCTTCGAAGGCTCCGTGAAGGCCCCGGGGAGGGAGGGGGGAGGATGGGGGGAGGCCTTCACGGAGCCTTGGAAGGCTCTGTGAAGGCCTGGGGAGGGTGGGGGGAGGCCGCGGAGGCCTTCACGGAGCCTTGGAAGGCTCCGTGAAGGCCCCGGGGAGGGTGGGGGGAGGCTGCAGAGGCCTTCACGGAACCTTGGAAGGCTCCGTAAAGGCCTGGGGAGGGTGGGGGGAGCGCAATCAATATTCGCGGTTTTTTGACATTCGCGGGGGTCCGTGGAACCTAACCCCCACGAATGTCAAGGGACAACTGTATACAGTTGTCCCTTCATATTCGCTGGAGTTAGGTTCCAGGATCCTCCCTTCCGTGAATACCAAAATCCGTGAATACTCAAGTCCCATTATACGCAACGGCATAGCAAAATGATGTCCCTTATGTAAGATGGCAAAATCAAGGTTTGCTTTTTGGATGATTATTTTTAAAAGAATTTTTTCAAGCCGTGAATACTTAAATTCGTGGATATGGAGTGACAACTGTACAACACTTATGCATCCAACAAGGAGGAACACTGTTGTTATTTTGTGCCTTCAAGTTGTTTCTGGCTTATGGCAACCCTTAGGTGAACCTATCACAGGGCTTTTGGGGGCTGAGAGCGTGACTTGCCCAAAGTCATACAGCATATAACATAGTGACTGTGGCTTGGAACTTATATGCAACCTGACTTGAGACCAGCTCTGATCTCCCTAGAGCCTTAAAATCAGTCAACAAAGCAACTAATATTCACTCTGTGCTTCCAAAAAAAACTTCATTTTTAACAGCAAAATTTGCCTAATATAAGCTAAAGTATGTAAAAAGAAGTTGATTATATCCAATGGCTACATAAGCAGAATACTGTTCATATAAGGGTGCAAGAGCCCCTCTATCCAAGTTCAGCCTTTTAAACAGAGGCTGGATGGCCATCTATTAGGAATTATTTGATTGTGTATTCCTGCATAGCAGGGAGTCGGACTGGATGGCCCTTGAGGTCTCTTCCAATTTTATGATTCTATGACAATGCAGGCTTGTATGAAACAACCCCTGTTGTTTAGGGTTTTCTTCATCTCCCTGGAAATGGCTTTTTGGTAGTCCAGAGGACTTCAGGGTGCAGTGAGCAGATGAAGACTGGTTGTGCTGGGCTGCCCTCCACTTACACAAATGCTAGAGATACCTCAGTAACTTTTACTAAGTCTGTAGCATTTAGATTTAGGACAGACATCTATACATACATGTAGATGTAAGACCAAATGAGATGAATGGAACCTCATTCTGAATTAAAATTGCATAGTATCAAGCTGTATTCATAAACACCCATATACCCCATTGAAACAAATACTTTCTTTAAGAATAGAATGTCTTAGGAATGGGTTCCAAATTTAAACTATAGTAGTGCAGTAGTGTAAATCAGACCTCCCCCACCGGCCATCCATGGGAGTTTGGTTCCTGGAATTACCATGGATAGTGGAAACTGCAGGTAAGAGTGAACCCTATTAAAATAAAGGACTCCTAGTAAAAATATAACACAGAACTGTGCTGGACAACCTAGAAGATGCTTAGAGAGGTAGCCTATCTAGGCATTTTCCAGTGCGACTCTATGATATTTGCCTGTGTCCCACGGATAACCAAAACCATGGATACTGGGGTTCACAGATATGGGGGTCTGACTGTATTCAGAAAAGCATATCAGATACTTAAGATACAGTACAGAATAACACTGATACAAATCACATTACTGGTTGAGTCTCCCTTACCCAGAATTCCAAAATACTCTAAAATCCAAAATTGTCCACATGGGTGGCTGAGACAGTGACACCTTTGCTTTCTAATGGTCCAATGTACAAACTTTGTTCCATGCACAAAATTAAAAATATTGTATAAAAGTACTTTCTGGCCATGTTTATAAGGTATATAAGAAACATAAAATAATTTCATGTTCAGACTTGGATCCATTTCTAAGATCTCATTGTGTATGCAAATACAGGTATTCCAAAATGTGAAAAAATCAGAACACTTATGGTCCCAACCATTTCAGATAAGGGATACACAACTTGTATATATTTAATGAGTTTTTCCTGAAAAAGTTATAATAAATGTTGAAAGTTTACAATTGTACCTTTTCTTTATCCTTCTGAAGCTGCTTCTCTAGTTTTTTTGACTTGCTCTTCGCATGTTTTAGTCTTTCCCTTACTTGGACATCTTCCAAATCCAGCTGTGTAAATTTATTTTTGTTTTCTTCTATAAATGCTGTGATTTTATTAAGTTTTCTAAAAAAGGAAACGTATAAATTACCTTTGCAATCAGTTAAAACAGTATGGTTAAAACTTCAACTTCAACAAGAGATGGAAAATCTCATTCTCATTACATAAATTATATGTGCACTAACAGCAAAAAGAGTACATACAGCACTCTTTCATATCTTGTGAATGCAAGCAAAGAAATAGAACTATTAATGTTTACTTTTCCACTTCTTTCAGAGCTTTATTCTTATCTTTCATTTCATCTGCCAGTTTGCTGCTTTTCTCATTAACTTCTTTAGTGTCTTCGTGTATTTTTGCCTTCTGTATTTCCAGCTCAGTTATTTGTTTCTGTAATTCATAACTAAAAAATAAAAAATGTTCCCATCTTAGAATATACAGAGATAACCACATCTAATGAAAGAAAATGAAGATTTGTTTTACTGAAACTAAAAGCACATGAATGTTCTACTAATTTTATTAAGAGCATTTTGTAACTTTATAGCACAATACAGAGCAGGCACTCATACTAAATAAAAAGTCCTATGGAGTGTATGAATGTCATACGTAACATTTCGTCTTAACAATCCAAGTTGAGGTGAGACCTTGACTGTACCTGATACACTTAAATGACATTTACTTCAATGGGACAAGTCATTACTAAGTTTTAACAGTTTTCAAGGGGACTTCAGTGCAATCTAAGACTTAATCCAATCCAGTCACCATGCTAAGGATAAGAAATTGCATGGTGAACAAATTCTAGCAAGACTGAATCACCACAATGCACAAGTTTATTGCATTATTAATTCTGGGTTGCACATCCAAGCAGTTCTGAATGATGTTACTTACATGTAGTACTGACATATCTTATTCTTTTCATTTAACATTTTGTTTTCCAAAGTAAGGAATTCAATTGCTTTGTTCCGTTCTCCTTCTAAGGCATCTTTTTCTTTTTCCACCATTTTAACTCTGTTCAGCTAAATAGAATATATAATCATTAATGAATGTTGGGATTGCTTTAATTACATAGAAATTTTATAAATATGTAAGAGATGGTAGGGAAGGTTTCCAAGCTCAATTCCAAGGTGCTAGTTTAGATTTATGAAGTTCTAAATGGCTGGGAAGATGGGGGCATGATATCTGAAAAATCATCTCCTTTCATGCAAACCTGTCTGGAACTTGAACATGTCCTACCTGTTTCACACACCCTCCGAACCTGAGTGAAAACTCTGTCTTGTGTACTCTAGCAGCACCTTAGTTGTGGAACTCCCTCCCAAAAGAAGTCACATTGCCTCCATCTTTATGAGCTTATGGCAGGCATCCAAGACCACATCTTTTCATATCATCCTTAAAAACAGGATTAGTTTTTGTAGCTGTTTTACTTTATATTTCTTATACTCTGGTTTATAAAAATTGTTTTAAAAGAATGACTTTCTGTTTTTATCTATTGTGTATCTCCTCAGCAACCCTGTCGAGCTGAGAGGTGACAAAATACTTTTAACAACAACAATATTTCTGTAGCACTCATCCAGGCTGCCTCAATCTACAAATAACAAGCAACATTCCACAGTACACACAAAAAAATCCTGAATCTTTCAATAGCTTATAATTGTGTTTTAAATTTTATAACAAGGTAATAACCTAAAGTCTTACCTTTTCACCCCTCTGTTCATTTAATATCTCAACTCTTCGACATAATATTTGAATAGGCTCTTTTAACCGTCCTGATCCTATTATATCCTCTAAATATTCAAGCATGCCTTCATCATGTTCAGTCTGTCCTTTTGGTTTCATCATTGCTATTTGTTCAACTTCCCCCTAAAAAGTGGACAAAAATTCTTGCATTCATGTCAAAAAGACTTGTATTCAAAAACACAACAACAACAGGTGACATGAGATGATGACTTGGGGCTATTTCTATACACATTGGTTGTCTTTAGTCAAGTTTTAAAACAAAAGATTATTTCAATGGTTTCACCAGAAATTTAGTTCTGGAAATTATTTGTTATGAACTGATAACAAGGAAAGAAAAATGACTGACTGATAACAGATATGATAACTACTAATACTGAAAATAGTATATGCAGGAAATTAGATGGTTACGGTTTGAGACATTTGAGATTGAAATACATTGTCTAAGCCAGGGGTAGGCAATTGCACAAAGGGGTAGGCTGGCCAAGTGCTCAAGGGTCACAGTTCTTTTTGTTTGGGGGGTCCTGAAATGTATATATTTACCTATATAAAGTACGTAAAAAATTAGCTGAAATGAATGAAAAGTAATGCCTTGTTAAGCATTAATTCACTAAAATTCCTCCTACACATTATAAAATCTTCACTTATAACTGATATTTATATGTAAACAAGCCTTTTTGTGTGTGTATGTGCCTCAAATTGCCTGGCAACTTATGGCGACCCCATAAAGTTCATAGGGTTTTCTTAGGCAAGGAATGCTCAGAGGTGGTTTTGCCTGTTCCTTCCTCTGAAATATAGCTTACAGCAAATGATATGCTATTCATTGGCAGTCTCCCATCCAAGTACTAACCAGAGTTCACCCTGCTTAGCTTCCAAGATCAGTCAGGAACTGGTGCCTTTAGGGTATTTAAGCAAACCTTAAATATACTTAGATTGATTTCAATGTATTGGCTATTGATATTGAGCTGAAAATAGAATTGATCTTGATTACACTGCATTTAATGCACTTCTCCACTGACTATAGTGGAATACACTGAGTAGATTCCTGCCAAATTTCAATGACAAACATCAGTTTTTTAAAAATTAAAATTATGGAGAACACTGTGAAGCCGCAGGAGGACAAAGGAGCTACACACAACCTGCTAGCCTCATTTTTCTTCTGTCCCTTTCCTTACCTGCATGACAATATTCCATATAGAACCTCTCAATTATGTGTAGAGGCTTCATGCTAGTGCTAAGTCAATTCAGTTGGAAAAGCCATTAGGCAAGCTGTACCAGATGTTACAGCTAAGATTGAGACTCACTATGAGGAAATAAGACAATGTTCAAGGCCTATCTACGCAGTTCCCAGAGCAAAACTCATGGTGAAAGGTCAAACTGTGTAGGTCAAACTCCTACAAAGAAAGCTAAAAATGTTTAACCCAAAATAACAGAAATCAAGTTCAAGTAAGAACAATCAAATTTATTTAATTTGTTCAGAAAGGTGGCATCAGACTTGGCTGAATTAAGCCTAGTTTTCTTTCAAACTTGGGAGCAGTGAGAACGCACAACAAATCCAATTTCTTATGAGAATATTAGAACCCCAAGGAGGCAGAACAGCAAAATAGTTCTCCCAATTTTTCAAATATTTTTTTCAAAATTTTCACCACCTTTGATGCACAAACTGCTATTCTGAACATACAGCAAATAACATACCATTTTAACAAAATATACTCAAAAATTATTCTCAACTAAATTTAATCCCAATTTAACTCAGACTTTAAAAGTCTACTTTATTCTTCATTAATCAAGTGCCTCCTAAGAGAGATAAATAATTAAATGGCTGCAACTGTATTTACCCTACTGAAAGCAATGCTAACAAAGCATACAATGTTCATTTATAGCCATTCAATCAGGAAGATTCTGGTCAAGGAAGACTGTCATTCACCATTAATTTTAGGAAAGATACACTACAGTATATACATACAATGACTCCAACTAACTTGTCACCTGGCCCAGATAGCAATTCAAGCATATTGTTCAATGGTATAGAGCCATACTAAAGTTTTATCATTACTGGCTATGCAACATGCACCAGACATTTCTACTTTCCAAACTGGTATCACCGTACTTCAATCTGATACATAGCTAGAAATTAGTAGCTATTATAAATGTTTCATACAAGATTAACTATGTAATTTGAGATCTCACTATATGGTCAGTAGAATTCTGACCAAAAAGAGGTTGTGAAGTGAACTAAGCTGTATATTTTGGCCTGGTCAAAAACTACTAACATTAAAGGAGATAAACTCCAGTTTTAGAAATGTTTAGAATTGTAAATCACTCAATACTATATAGTTCGGAATTTTCAGAAAGAAAGTCTTTTTTCCCTCTTACAGTCCACTGAAATAACTACTATGGGGTAGATAAAGATGAATTGAAAGAGATGACAGAAAGTCTTAGTCCCCTTTAAAAACAGCTATAATACAATCATTGATTTAAAAAAAAATACTCTAGTTTAACATGCTGAATATAGCACATTTTACATCTGAATTTTTATCCTACTAGGAAATACATGCTTTCCTACCTATGGAATGAACAATTAGTAAAACATTTGCAGATTAAGGTAAAGGACATGACAAATATGGGTCAATGATCAGTATTTTTTTATTGCAGGCTTAATATTAGGAGTGTACAGGTGGCATGACAATACAGGTAACCAGACCACAAGAAAGACCACGCCCTCCTTCAGCAAAAGAATAACAGACTATCTGGAGAATCTATCTATTCAAGCCCTGCAATGTATTTGGCCAAAAGAAAAATCCAGTTTCTAAAAAAACGATTTCTGTTAGTCCACACAAATAATACATTTCTCGTTAATCTAGTATTAAAGTCTTAAACAAATAGCAACACATCTAATAAGCAAGCACCATTTTATATAACAAAGGCACTAAGCAATTCAACCTCAATCAACATATAACATTAAATGTAAAGTAAATTTGTAATGGATATATGAAAGAATCAGTTTGGATCTCTGGAAGAACATCGCTCTCTCAAGCTCAGATGTGAAAACATGCTTTTTTGCTGCTCTTGGAGACTTAAAAGAAATCCATCCTGCTAAAGCGTCTCAAAGCTGAATATATTCATCTCACACTTCAGATAATTTTGTTATTTCATTGAGTGTGAAATAACTTTCACTATTCAAAGTTGAGCTAACAAAGCTACCTACACCTTTCTGCACTATAAAAAATACACTACTTCAAGTATAGATATATTATAATTTATGAGAACATCTATTAAGTTAAGAAACTTCTATTTAAGAATTTTGCCAATATGAAGGGTTTGTAAAAATTTTAAAAAATGTGCTTGATTTTTTTAAAAATTGAAATGTTTCAGATATTATTTACTTATGTACTTTTTATATGTGTCTTATTTTATTCTGTAATTTCTATATTTCAGCTTAGAGAATGCATATTAAAGAACTCATCCAGAATCACTGTGTTACTACAGTCTTAAAAAAAAACCAGAAAATTAAGACACCACTCTCAAATTCCACAGGAAAAAAAATTGTGTGGATGCTCAACACACACCACATTGCTGGAATGAGTGCTTTTTTATGTAAGTTTTTTTATTGTATTATTGAGTGTGAGTTACATCAGAAATAAAATAACACAATCCACGTATAACTCAGCATTTTAAAGTCTCACATCTTTCACTGAGACAGATTTAAGCATGTGCTTAAACCTTCCACTGAAATCAAGTATTTTACTATAACTGGAAAATACCTCAATTTAACAAGATTTAATATGACTTCCTAAATAAATTTGACATTTGTAGTAACTGTGAAAAGGAAACTATGAAAGCTACCAGTATCCCATGTAAACTATTAAGGTTCAGACAGAAATAGTATTTTAGTGGGTTTTAAAAAACCTACTCATAGTACATGCAAAAAGCTCTCTAGAAAACTTTTTTTGAAATTATTTAACTATGGCAGATGTTTCTTTTAAATTGTGAAGAATTTCAGATAGTTGTGTGTGACACCTAATGCCTAACTAAAAACCCTTTTACTAGACCATGAATATTCAGCTTGAATTTAATCAAGGTGTATATTCATGGTCTAGTGAAAGGATTTTTAGAACCACATTTATATGCTTCAGATATTTATCTTTTTACCATTTAATTACATAAACTTAATTTAATCTAGCCAGATTTATGATGTTAGAAACTACATTATATTCAAGATATTAAATGTTTCAAGTATACATCCATCTAACTTTTTAAAAGTAAGATCAAACATGATTGTTTAAAGTTCTTAACTTGCCACTAAAAATACATGCAATTAAAAAATTTATTCAGTCTTGCAAACTGCTAAAATGACTTAAGAAAATGCATCATTCAAATACTGCTAAATAATATGCAAATTATTGATGAAATTTCACACACACTCAAAAATAAAACTGAATTATTTAATTCAACCAGGGTACTCCAAAGGAAATGCTAACTTACTTTTCACATATGGTGGACAAAAGTCTATTAAAAATCATATTTTAAAGTTGCACTTACAGTAAGCTTTTTTAATGGCTTAGCAGATAAAGTATAAATTTAATACAAGAATGTTAAAGCAAACCCTACCATTATAGTCTCTTAAAATTGAATCCAATACACCTTTCATAAATCATATGACCTGGTATCAAACAGATTTTATTAAAAGCTGCTATTCTATGAAAAGAACCATGGGAAAAATAACTTAAGATAAATATTGCACATTTACTTTCATGTACGTACTTTGGCTGGGATCCAAATGACTGAATGCACAAGATAATTTTTCAGGCTATTCCTCCACTGTAGTCCACACCATAAACATTGAAGGGACATTTCAGTGTAAGATTCAATATAGAGCAAAAGGCTTTCAAGAACACTGGCAATATCTCTTCCCTAATGAAAGCACTTTCCACTTGTACTTTTGGGCTGTCTGGATTTGGAACAAATTTTATTATGATACTGATACTAGCCAGTAGCCGAAGACCAGAAGATCATAATAGGATCTACTCTCTGGCTCCATAAGATACCATCCTATATCTTGGAGGTACGTAACTTTGTGACTTTTAGATATTTTGGACTGAAACTCCCATAAGCCCCATCATGTACACTAGCTCTTCTGGGTATCATAGTCCAGAATATTTGGAGGGCACCACGTTGCTTTAGTGTAAGATAGTCTACTTAGCCAACCCATAGTGATTTTGGGCACAAATTTTATGGATATTTAAGTACAGGAATTCAAAGCTCCACAAGTACACAATAAAATCACTCCCCCACAAAAAATGTCCCAGAGTCCTCCTAAACAGCATCCCTTAGGTGAGTGCTACAAGGCAAAGCTAGCCATACTCTCCCAACTAGCAAGGAAATACACAGAAAAACTGTTTGTATTTCTTCAAAGTTTGTAACCTGTTCAGTTCTCAGGTTACGAATATTCCCATTCAATCTTACAGTTTGAAAGCAAAGGCCAAGTTGAGAGCATTCACCTGTTTAAGCCAACACTTGCTGTATACCAGTGGCTCTTAACCTTTTCTTTACCAGAGACCCCCTTTAAATATCTTTTGTTGCCACTGATCTTTAAGACTTAAGATTTTAAACCCTAACAACAACAACTACTACTGATGATGATAATAGCAATAATATAATTACACCATCCATTAACACTCCCCACAGATGCACTGAAGTAGAGGAAAGACTTTTCTCCTGCTTCCTCCTACAAATATGTGGCTGGAGTGGATTGAAGAGTAATGTGCAGGCCAAGCCAGCCAGCCAACCTTTGCTTTGGCTCCTGTCATGCAGGCAGCCTTCGCGGACCCTCCGAGGAAATCACAGCGCCCTGGGGGTCTGCAGACCACAGGTTAAGAACCATTGCTGTATACCATTCAGATACTAGTTTCTGCCTATATCTAGACAGTGCATGGTGCTACTCAAATGAGATTAGTTGTCCCTTCATATTCACTGGGGTCTGGTTCCAGGATCCCCCATGGATACCAAAATCTGTGAATACTCAAGTCCCATTATATGAATGGCATAGCAAAATGGTGTCCCTCATATAAGATGGCAAAATCAAGGTTTACTTTTTGGATTTTTAAAAGAATATTTTCAAGCTGTGAATACTTACATCCGTGGATACGGAGGGACAACTGTACTATACTCTGCCACATGATAAGACTGCTCATTGTAATAGCCTTGCTCACCCATTTATCACTGGTTTTCCAGCTCATAGTAAAACACTGTTCAAACTCAACTTCCTGGGAAGCTGAGATTTAGCCTATAAGTCAGTGGGGTTTCTTTCAAAAGTGTACAGTGAAGCAGATACATGGCACAATAGACAATGCAAGCCAAATTCTGCTTGCATAATATAACTTTTCCCATCTATCCGCCTACTGCAGCTTTCTCCACTCTGCTCTGAAGAGTCCCGCAGCCTTTAGAAGAAATTTTAAGGATCTGTAGAGATGGAGACAGAATTGCATACTTCCCCATTTCAGTGATGGAAACTGTTCCATTAGCAGAATGTGCTAACTGAATACAAGTCATGGTTTGCAATTAACAGAAACAGTGCTTTCTGTGTAAAATTAACTTTCAGTTAATCACACTAAGTTTAGCACAAAATTATAAGTAACCAACACGTTAAATTAGTTAAATACACCATGTAACTTTTGCTAAAAAAATAAATTGCATATCTATTAGAGAAATAATAACACACAGTCTTCTTATCTGAAACCTCTATTTGTGTGTGAATCAGCTCATTTTAAGTGTCATGTAGTTAACATACACACAGCTTAAAGAAATACCTGATATAGAAGTGAAAGCTTAATTCAGAATTGACTTCTTTTATCATAATGAACTACAATGAATTCCTAGATATGTTTCTCCCCCAAAGCCTGACGGAATTCAATTATATGTACTACTAGGAAATGTATATACAACTGAAATCTTAAAATGCATTAATTAAAAAAAGATCATCTGATTTCAAGTCTTTGTAGATGTCTGCAACCTTATTCCCCTTTAAATATTCTGAACTAAAACATCCATCATCCACAGACACTATGTACCAGACTGCTAGACAGAAGCTTCAGAGAATCAGTCTTGTATTTAATTATGACTTCTTTGTAAGCCTTAGTAAAAGGGGAGAAAAAACCAACTTCAAAAAAGGAAGCAACATGGCACTCAGTAAGGCTAAACAAAAGTGCTGTTATCTGACTTTTCAAACCAAAGGCAAGCAATATTTCATTTAGTCACTTGTTCAATAAAAAACACAAATTCCTTCTGGTGATGTGGCTTGCCAGGCCCATCATTTAGGGCATTACAAGTCACAGACGAATATGGCAGTTGGAGGACAAAGAGTAATAAAGGAGTATGTATAGGGACCACATTTCTGTCTCTTAGTATCTATCATGTAACTTGGGGCTTATTGTTGTTCTGTCATTATTTATGAATCTGACTGAATTAGTATATTAAAATGCACTTTATTTTAAAAATACAGAAGCTTGAATAAAAGCTACTGGAGTTCTTACCTTGTGTAACTCCACAACCCTTATTCCACAAGATCCTGTGTTGTCTTCTTTTTAAATATAAAACAATGTAATTTCTAGAAATTTAATCCAATTAAATACCTGATCTTACACTTGTATTTGTTAAAAAGGAAACACCACTACTTGTACTGTATTCTTAAATACATGTTCATTTTTAAATATGAGTTTACACAAGAGTGGTTGTAAGTAGAAATAATTCCTAGGTATTTAGTTGGGGATTCAGCTATCAGAATGAAACAGAAAGTGGAAATAACTGAGTATCAAGCTATTTAATTTTTTTGTGGGTTTTTTTGGCCACGAGTGAAATGTGGACCCTAAAAATTGCAAATATCATTAGATAAACCTATTGAGTATTTTAACCCTTGTCTTCTACTATTATGAAAGTAAAATATCAACTGCTTGTAAAGGCTTACAAAACGAAAAGGCAGTTTCATATATATGAATGTTTTGAGGCAAAAAAAAAATCATAAGACCATGCTAATGTTCATTAATTCTGTACTGGATATATGTAGATATTAATACCAGTGTGATAGAACAGAAAGAACAATGTTGCTTAATCCCTGTCACGCTTAAGCAGCACAATAATATTGGGGTTAAGATTATCTTTACTACACCAATATTTACGTGCTGCTAGGGCGGAACAAGTATAACAATTGTTTTTCTCATCTGCCTATCCATAATGCAGAAATAAATGTCATACCAAGAACTTCAACTGATTCTCTTCCTTAAAATTCTAAAGCAGCAAATAATGACTTGCATATTTAATATGACATACAAATCATGATGTGCTGCTAGAGTACTTTAAAGCTTCCAAAACCTAAGACTCAAAAGCAGCTAATTAATAAGATAAGTTATACTTAGTGATATAACAATGTTCAAAAATTACCTGTAAAATCAAAAACCTATTATGATCTAGATCTATCCCATGACTTCGAAGTAAAAGCCCTACATCTTTAAATGTTGTTTTCTTCCCACTGATATGGTATACTGAAGAATTATCTTTGTAGGCTGTTCTGGAGACATCGAAATTGCTGTTGGGAATGACTTCATAATCATCCCCTTCCTGTTTTGAAGGAAAACAAACCAGAAAAACAATTGTTAGTATTAAGCCACAAGTCTACCCAAGTTTTCAAAGTTTAAACTATTTTATTCTCACAAATCTGTTACACCCTAGTTCACACTACCACTGAAGCTCATAATAAATCTTGTAACACATGCACTTTATTATTCATGCCAAAATTTGTGCTGTCACATAAGGCTTGAAAATATAGAACCTTTCCAGATTGTCTAAGCCCAGTGGCAAAACATTTGAACAACCTAATGTACTGCCCAATGTCTTCTTCTGAATAAATTTGCAATCTCCAGTGAGTTTACTCCAAGGTAAGCTGTATATAGGACTGCAGCCTTAATGTCTGCCAAACACCATCTAACAGAAAATAAGCTTCTTTCTCATGTTCTTTCAGTCAACTTGCAAAGCAGTCTGACAGTTCAGGGAAGCTTACTACTAGTCTTTAGCAAAGAAATCCCTCAAACACTTGAATATTGATGCTGAACCATTCTGAAGGGACAGCTTGAAAAAACTGGGATAGTATACATGTAATTCAAAATGAGTAATTTTAATCACAAAGTCTGTGTTTAAGGAACTTTCTGAGAAGCAATGCACAGGCTTATATTCCACCCCCCCGCCCCAAATTTCAGTAATGTTAGTGATGTTTAAAAATGGACTGTTATCCTGGCCTAATTCCTAAATGCCATAAAAATTAATTTTTATATATATATTTTTAGTAATTTTTAATTACTAAAAACTGTAATGCAGGATTAGACCAGGTAAATAGGGAACATTATTTCCAGTTAAAGATATATGCTAACTTAGAGATAAAGTATTTCAAATATATATTTACAGACAGGGTAGAAAAAGCATCAATTATTGTAGTTTAAAATGCAATATATGCCATCGCCTATGATTATTCCCTCAGCCCCCCCCCCCATTTCTCATTCTGACTGTTAATCCTGTAAAATTTCTCAAGATCATGTTTTTGAAATTCAGTGGGTGTTTTGGGTTTTTTCCATCCTATTTTACCAATGCACAAAAAGGCAAAGTTCTGAATTAAGCTTAACTTTTTGATGCTGATTTTTGTAAAAATAGAGGTTAGTATAAAAGATCACCAAATCATATACTTTGAAAGAGATAATGTCTAAAGTTCTACTGCTCATTATAAGCAATATGAAACACTTTTTTAAGCCAGTGTAAGTTGATATTGGAAGAATAATGACCTTATGAGGTCTTTTAGAGCATAGTTATAACTTGTATGCATACCACACACCCATTTAACCAGCCAGAATATTTTTTTTAAAAAAACGTAGCTTTTACAGCAATCATTCTAATACATATTTTTTATCTCAAACACATTTATGCTGCAATTCTACTGTTCAAATTATGATTTCTCTCTTCACAAAACAGAAATTAAATACTAAGTATAAACAAAACACCACTATATTATGTGGATAAGAATGGTTCAACCTTTTCCTCATACTGCATTAATTCTACCCAAAGTCAATAGACAATACGGTAACAATTCATAAGCTACTTTAACAAAAGAAAATATTGTTAATTTTCCCAATTTTAACAAAAGAAAACATACCTTGTCAATGATCTTCTGAAAGTGGACTTCTACAGTGCAGCTCTGAATATCACTATGTTCATCAGAGTTATGAATCAGTACTGAAAGCTTTTTGGATCTTATTTTTTGTGCTCGATAACCAAAAACAAAGAGCATGGAATCAATCACGTTTGACTTTCCACTGCCATTTGGTCCAATAATGCATGAAAAACGCTACATAACAGAAAAAAAAGAAAGCACTCTAGTTTAATAGCTACCAATAATTATGCTTCAATGCTTTGTAGACAGTTTAAAATACTCTTACACCTAGTGCAGGAAATTGTGAACTACTGGAAAGCTTAGTTTTTACAGCCAAGGATAAAAAGTACAAGCTAGTCAAAGACACCACCTATTAGCTCAAATTTCTAAAGTTTTATCCTGTAAACTCTGGAAAATGAGCCGAATTCAGAAAGCAGAATATTATGCAGAAGCTTGTTCGCAATTAGTATCATTAGGAGAACCAAAATGTTTCAAACCAAGTGAACCTGCACTTCCTACATTAATTACTGATCATTATTCATACATAACAAAAAAAAGCTTTTGTCTACTAGTAGCTAACTCCACAGAAATCAAATTCAAAAGAGAAGTACAAACAATAGTAATTCAGAGTCTTCTAGTCAATTCCCTCTACTCCCAGGTTAGTTGATAATATGTAGTTAACACTTAACTGTAAGCAGCAGTCAAAAATGTCTTACCTCAGCTTAAAAGTAACTTAAAACAGAAAAAGATACCTTATGAAACGGCCCTAGAATTTGCTCCCCAGCATAAGATTTGAAGTTCTGGTTTACAATGTGAGTTATCATGAGACGAGGAGCTCCAGCTTCATTGGTCATTGCTGGAGGTGGGGGAGGAGAGATGCTACTCAAAATCTCTTCTAAACTTCGATTGTCAACTACTTCATCTGAGATTGCTAGAGGCAGCCAAAAAACAAGCAAAGAGACAAACACACTTTATAGCTACTTACATGTATAAGTACCTAATCAATGCAGCAAAAGCAACAGAAGTTAAGAATCCTTCCTTCTTGTAAGACCCCTACTACAGAAGTATCAGCACAATTCTACCCATATGCTCGCTAAGAATCAGATATGAATGTGCCTCTTATAGACTTATTGTACCATTAGAGCTCTATTCTCAAACTAGACAAACGTTTCTCAAAGTAATGTGTCGCTACAAAAGATACTACTGTCACATTTTAACTATACAAATCCAAGAAAATAATCAAATCTTGCTATAGTTTTCCATTCCCAGGCATACCCAGAGCTTACATGTAGTCTTAAGGAGCTGGTGTGAGAATTGCTGCACAATGCCCTGTGAGCTGCAATGACAGCAGAAGCACTATTCCTCAAAGACAGGAAGTCTGTCACACACACAAAAAACTGGCCACTTAGATTTCAACAAGACGTAGAGGATTTTTTTTAACTCCTTGAGACAATCTTTTCTTTGAATAATTGTAAGCTACCACTTTTCAACTACAGTTGACCTTTTATATTCTCTGGGGTTTGGTTCCAGCCCCCCCCCCCCGTGGATACCAAAATCCGTGAATACTCAAGTCCCATTTTATGCAATGGCATAGCAAAATGGTGTCTCTTATATAAGATGGAAAAATCAAGGATTGCTTTTTGGATTATTATTTTTTTAAAAAAATATTTTCAAGCCTATTTAAAAAATATTACACTGCCTATTGCTTCATTTAATGCTGACATTTCTCAGTGCAACATGCAGAACTTAAGCATGTTTAAGATATAAGCAGTCATTGGCTAAGATAACAAGCTACAAGAAGCTACTTCCACACATCTCAAAATTCTATTTTAACTATTGGTCCACAAAGTCAGATATTCCTCTAACACCACTATTAGTGAAATATTGAAAACCAGCATACAAACTATCAAAATATTACACAGATCTGGGCACCCTCTAACATTAAACAGAATATCTACAAGGTCAAGTTTATACAACAAATGTATCAGTTTGTTAAGGGACTGACCTTGCTGAGGTAGTTCAACCATACGTCTATTGGCTTCTTTTTCAGGTTCCCCATCATTAGAGGATTCCTCCAATGGCTCATTGCCTTTGTGTTGGGCTGCAGTAGATACTTTAGTTCTTTTGCTTGGCATGATTTCTGTTGCCTGTTCAAATTTCAAACAATCAAACTACAGAAGGAGTGTATCTTTGTTGCTACCTCAAACAATGAAATCCAGAGACCTATGCTTAAAGTATATTCTTGCCACTTATTATTAATCTAAGATTCTTGGCCAATTTTGTAAATTAAGAAACTTTGATGACAGGCATACAGTCTTCTCAGCTCTCCTAACATACAACTGCCATACTAGGACAGGATCATACATTCTAACTTACAATTTACAGCTGTCACAGAGGGTCAACGTATGAAAAAGTTAACTAAGCTAGTAGAAAAACAAAAATAACGCTAATCAACCAGAACTGTAAAAGTATATTAAGGCTCTGCAGTACAGAAGTATACCTTCTTAATTTTTAAAAATATGGTAATGTGATTACCGTCATGAATTAATCTAGTGCTGGTCACATGTTTTAAAAAAGGTCTCCTCAAGACGCATGTGAACATTTTAATCCAGTGACAATAAATGTAGAATTAAAAGAGCAGAGCCTTTTTGTGAAACCTGATCAGAAAATTTCACATGAAACACCACACTCTGTGACATTTAAAACGAGGGGGGGGGGAAGAAGAAAGGTAAAAAGAATCTTTATTAACCCTCTCAAAAAAAAAATAAAAAAAAAATTAAAATTAAAATGTTAAAAAAAAAAGCAGCTCAAAAAATTAGACCAAATAAGAAATATCTCATTCAATGGTTCGGGATGAGTGTCTACCCCATTTGGGCAAGTGGCTGGGACTTATTAATAGCATATCCTTTAAGATAACGGTGCACTTACGAAAAAGTATTGAAATTCTCCTACTTCGTTGACATTTATAGCTTCTTATAGTCCAAAAGAATTTGTTTGAAAGAACCAAAGTTTGCTTTTTAAATGCTAGAAGGAAATAGGCGTTTAAAGCAACTTGTTATTTTATGCACGTTATGTCACAAGAATTGTGGAAAACTAGGCGTCCTCATAAACGAAGCAGGCTTTTTACTCTCCATAAATCCATCACCTCTTCCCCACTCCCCCCATTTGCAGCTTGCGGCCAATCCTGGGGGTCAAATTAGTGGTGTTCGCTAAAAGAACTTATAGAATTGCTGCCAAATATCACTCATCAGGTCAGGGCCACGAAATTGAAACTCGGCTGTGAGTCGAATGGAGAAGTTTTAAAAATAAATGGTTTGGCATATTCAAGTTGCATCAGAATCAGCCACCTCCCTCCCTTAAGACTTTGATGGGCGAGCGCCTTTTTAATCGCCTTCAACGACGACCGTGATCAGTTGAGATTACTTTAAAAAAACAAAAACACATATATTCCTCTGCTTAAAACTTCCAATATATATATATATATATATATATATATATATATTTAAAAAAAACGACACTAAAAAAAAAACCGAGGAGAAAATAGTTACGATTACCTTGAACACCTATCCTGACAGCCTACCCCAAGTCAGGCGAAGAAACGTGCAAGAATCAAACTTCTTGCACAAAAAAATACAAGGGAATCTAATGCAGGGAGTTGGTTTTATCGACTGAAAAGCAAAATTACCTGCAAATTCCATCTCTCACCCCACCCCACAGGGAGAAAGAAAACCGGAGAGGGGGGAAAAATCAAGAATGCCGCCTTTTCCTCCCCCTAATGGGTTAAGTGGTGGGAATAAATGTACACTTCTAGGAATCATAATTTCCCTTCATCCACCACACGTCAGTAAATAAAACAAGTAGATGCGCCTTTCAAAAAAAAAAAAAGTCCATGGACTGGATTAGTAGAAAGTTTCATCCTCTGGTGTAATGATTAAGAAGGAAAGCTTTTCAAATTATTTTCTGAAGCAAAGGCAAAAAAAAAGGTTTTGTCCAAAGATCCGCTTACCGAGCAGTTTCAAAGTCCTCCGTTCCCACCCACACAAACAAGCGCTGGGGCCCGGAGCGCGGGAGGAGCGGCTCTCCGACCCGCAGCAACTGGAGCTCCTCGAAAGCCCCGCTTCCTGCCTTGTAGCCTTGGCGGCTTCTACACTCGAAAATGGCGCCCAAACGGCAAACTCGTCACGAAATTCGTTAGAACGCGCGCAAAGCATGCTGGGAGGAGGGAAAAAAGGGGGCGGGCTTCCCACCGGTTTGAAAGGAGGGGAAAAAAAATAATGAAGGGGGAGGGGGAAAAAAATCTTGCTGCTGCGCCGCCATCTTGTTTTCCGTTATTAAGCAGAAAGGTGGTTCAATGTTTTCACGTCACGTTTCCTTCAGAATTTTTTTTTTAAATTGGTCAACAATAGCCCACCACCACCACCACCTCCTCCTCCTCTCCCGGATAGAAATGCTTTCGATTTTATTTTATTTTTTTAGAAGTATAAATTAGGGAGAAGGGGAAAAAAAATAACGGAAGATAGAGAGGGAGAGAGAACCGAACCGCTCCCGTGAGAGAGGGGGGGTAGGTTACCTAGCAACAGATTGAAAGGAAATCAATAGCGTAGGAAAGAAGCGGGTACAATTTTATTTTTTAAAAACAAATGAAAGAAAACACTATAAATTTAAACTTGGTTAACACTATTGATATATTTGACAGGTCTGCTCACTGACGTCAGGACGGGCGTCACGAGTTTTGGGCGGGTCTGACGTGGAGTGGGGGGGAAGGAGTAAAACTTCGCGCGTGTGTGTGTGTGTGGCGAGGGAAAAAAAGGAGTTTGTTTGGGGTGAAGAAGAGGAAATCTCGCGGGAAGTCGCTATAGAGACCGAACGGCTTCCCCTTCAGCGTTGGCAACGAGTGGGGAGAGAAGCAAAGGAAGCGCCTCCCGTGAGGACTTCTCCCCTCAGATGTAGGGAGGGCTTTTGACGCGACTTGAATCAGGGCTACCTCATTTCCCATAGGGGTACCGAAGGGACTCCCCCCCCCAATATAGGGCTACTGGCTTCTTGCTGCTCTGCGGTTCCTACAGGTAAGCACAGGAGGTCTTTTTAGGGAGGGGGGTCAAGGACGGTTTAAGGCACCCGCGGCTTCAGCATCCGCAGGGGGCCCCATCATTGAGCATAGATAGCTATGTGTTCAATATGTTCCAATGGAACACATAATTTGTTTCACCAGAGCCAATTATTAGGAGTAGGTGTTTGCTGAGATATTAATAAATTTTGCATAGGTTAATGCATGAGTTTTCCTCTTTCAGCATCAGCACATATGTTACAACAGCTCTGTAAATGAATCCAGAAATGTAGGATTTTGGGCCAGGGCCGGTTTAAGGCACCCGCGGCTTCAGCATCCGCAGGAGGCCCCATCATTGTGGGGGCGCCATAGTAACCCTCCTCCTGCAAACACATTACTAGTAATAATCTGAATATCCTGTACTGTGAATAGCTTAGGTTGAGTTAGGTTACATTGACCTGAAATAAACATATGGGCCCCCCAAATAAAGTGTTGCAGGGGGCCCCAAAATTCCTTAAACTAGTCCTGCCTGCAAAAACATTATTAGTACAGTAATAATCTGAATATCCAGTACTGTGAATAGCTTAGGTTGAGTTAGGTTACATTGACCTGAAATAAACATATGGGGCCCCCAAAATAAAGTGTTGCAAGGGGCCCCCAAATTCCTCAAACCGGCCCTGCCCGCAGCTTAATGATCTCGTCACATATCTTGGCAAACCTTCCATCCGATGTTTTCTAGATTCCTTAAACTGGTCGTGCCTGCAAAAACATTATTAGTAATAATCTGAATATCTTGTACTGTGAATAGCTTAGGTTGAGTTAGGTTACATTGACATGAGATAAACATAGCCCCCCCAAAAAAATAAAGCATTGCAGCCCCCCCCCCAGTTCCTTAAATTTAAAGCTAACACACATTGGAAACTGCTTAATGCAGTGTAGATGTGTAAATTGCTATTGCTTGAAACAAATTCTAAGCCATTCTGATAGCCTTGTGGCTGAAGAGCAGGGTATAAATAACTAATATAAATAAATAAATAAATAAATAAACCGGTCCTGGGTGGGGGGTGGGTTTGTGCTCACCTTAGATAGAGCTAGATTGACCAACTCTCCCTTATTTCCTGGGATCTCCCTTATTCTTTTTTTGTTTGTTTTGGATCCTCCCTTATTGACCTTTTATTTCTCCTGTGTATTTAGGATGGTGTGACATTCAGATGTCAAGGGCAAGCAAGTTGGTGCACGGAGGGAAGCCATAAAGGCTGGATATGTGTGTGTGTGAGAGAGAGAGAGAGAGCAAAAAGCAAGTCAGAAAACTCCTTGGGTGTTTGTCAGAGAGGGGGGAGTGTGTGTGAGAGAGAGAGAGAAGGAGGGAGGGTGATGTGTGTGTTGTTGCATCTGTGTGCATGTGAGAAAAGGAAGTGTGTGTTTGCATGTCTCTGTAAGAGGGGGGAATGGGGTATGTGTGTGCTTTTGCATCTATGTATGTAAAAGAAGACTTTTGATTTGTGTGGGGGTGAGTGTTTGTCTTTGTGTGTCTGTTTTGATAAGATATCTGTAACATTGGGGGGGTTAATTTTCTTTAAAGTTAGTACTGGTGCTTGGGATTTTTTAAGAATAGTTTTCGTTGTTCTTGTTGTTGCTGTTTAAGTTCCCTAGATAGTGCATACATACACAAACATACAAAGCCAATCAAAATATTAAACAATATGGCCTGGGCATTAAAGATGTAATCTTACACCAATGAACATTTGCTAGAGTGACACCATGCAGCTAGAAATGTGCAGAATTTTTTGCATTTAAATCCCTCTTAAATTCATGGCTGAAAGCTGGTAGAACTGAGGTAGGGAAGGACTGGTAGCTGGGCCCCATGGACCTTTTTTCCTTACCCAAGGAAATGGAGATAGTGAGGTATTGGGAAGTAGGGCGGGCTAGATGGAAGATGGTCAGTGCTGCATTTCCAGAGCAGTGTTCTGGGTTTACCTTTAGTCTTCATCGCTAGGAAGTGATATGATAGAAGAATTGCTTTGCTTACTATGCACACGGTTATTCCCTTTTCCTGCTGTTGTCCCTAGTCAGACAGGTTGTTGAAATGTGTTGTTGTTTTTGTTAACTGCCTTCAAGTTGACTTAGAGTTGTGGCAACCCTGTGAATGAAACATCTCCAGGACACCCTAGCTAACACACATTAGAAACTGCTTAATGCAGTATAGATGTGTAAATTGCTATTGCTTAAAACAATCTGTAAGCTGCTCTGATAGCCTTGTGGTTGAAGAGCGGGGTATAAATAAAATAAAATAAAATAAAATAAAACCCTGTCTTCAACAGCTCTGCTCACAGTCTTGCAGACTCAGGGCCACTCAGGGCACTGGCTTCTTTGGTTGAGTCTATCCATCTGGAATGTAGTCTCTCTTTTCCTACTGTCTCCTACCAAGCTTTATTGTCTTTTCTAGTGATTCATGCCTTCTTGTGATATGGCCAAAGTATGACAGCCTCTGTTTAGTTATTTTTGGCTTCTACTCAACTACAAAAACTGCTCAGCTGTGCCATGGGGAACAATTTGTCATCTGTCACCTTGGGCATGTTGAGCTTAAGGTCCTACCAATGCTTACTTGATCACTTAGCTTCTTGGAGCTCTTGGAACTTAACTTGCAAAGAAACCTGCGTAGGTCTGCCCTGGAAAAAAAACAACCATCTATCTCTAGACCGAAGCTCCCACTTACTCCTTCATTTGCTTTTCAGCTCATATCTTTCCATAAAGACTAGAAAGTTTCATCGGCACCAGGAAACTTAATCAAAATGAGGTTAAAAATTTCTCTGTTAAAGGAACCAAAACATATTCTTTGTTCATTTCAGAAAAAAATGTATGTGCTATTGGAGTTCTATGGGTTTTGAAATGAAGTTCCATAATGAGATAACACAGAAGATTCAGTTCTGCCTTCCCTGCAGCATTTTTGTAGATTTTGTTTTGTTTTGTTTTTTTTATAAGATGGTAAATCCTTATGGCCATTTGCACTCACATGTCAACTATGCTGAAGTCTTCCTGGGTTTGGGGTATGCATGTATCTGAGCTGTAATAGATACAAGTTTTACAAATTTATAGTAGCAATGAGAGAAGTAGATTCTCTTTTCAGGAGACTGTAATAAAATTAGTGTTGTAAGTTTGCTTAAGAAATGGTGCATTTATAATGAGGCTTTCCATCTCTCATTTCTTTGGATCAAATAAACTGAGAATTGGCAAATAAGAAACTACAAACTAGCTTCAGGTGAGTTTTAATTAATTAATTTATTTTTTTTGCCACATCTAAATAACCCAAATTTCTTATTTTGTTTAGAGGGAAATATAGTGTTTCATTGTACAACACAGATCTAAACAGAAGAATCCAATAGTTTTGACTTCAATGTATGCTGATTAGTGTTTAGAAACAGAATTTTTGCCCTTGAGTTGCTTGCAGCTGGATAGAATACCTTTCTTCAGTATATATATAAAAAATTTGCCAAAACAAAACACCTGTCTTTTAAATTAGCCTGGTCTTGAACCTACTTTTGTTTATTCCTTTTTGTGAAAAAAATGTGTTGTGCTGTCCCAGAATGTATTGTGTGTTTTTTCAGGAGTGGACTAGTTCATCCAAAAGCTAAAAATGCAGCATAGCAATAGAATGTAGAATTTAGAAGATGTTCACATAAACTTACAGTAACAACTATATCCTCAATGAGGGAATGCTCATTTTATTGTTTAAAAATGAATCTTAATTTTGGGATTTTTCTAGAGTTCTATAGAACTACATGGGAAATATGTACTCCAGGGCAAGGCAAAGTTGCATGCACAAAGACTATACAGTATCTGCTTAAAGGGTTGGATAAACCTCTGCATAGTCATTCTTTAGTGGGTTGTAGTGTCTTTGTTGCAGGAATCCCAAGAGGTTAGAGGGCATATGTTGTGAATAATGGTATAGTCTCTTCTGAATAAGCAAGTGTCAATTAATTAACATTAATAGGAATTATGGGTGTTCAGGAAGTTATCTGAAGTGCATTGTTTCTATAGAATCTTTTGTGAACATTTTTTCACTCTGTAGATAACAAATGTGTCATTTGATATGCTGCATTTTATAGCACTTAGTGGATACAAAGATTTCCCAAATTATCTGCTCATTTTGTTATAAATAAATTTGTAGTTTATGTTAACAGTTTGGGCTGTAGAAGGTCATAATTGCTTCAGATGTATTAGTAGACACTAACATTTTGTGTGACTCTCCTACATGGCTCTTACAGGATACCTTTTAGGACAAAGTCCTTACAAGATGGCTCACATAAATAAAACATAGTGAAATAAAAACAAATTGCAATAAAATGAGATAGTAGTGCAAAAATAATTTAAAACATAGATTACTTTTTAAACTAATTACACAATTAGTTTAAAATTACACAATTAACAAAGAAGAAACCTCACTAGTAACTCATTAATTTATTGTGTAGAACCATTGAAACTGAGAAAAGGAAATTTCTAGCATAAACTTTCATGGGCTCTCAAAGGTACTACAAGATTCCTTCACATCTTTGTATGCTGAAACACACTAACATGACTCTGTCTTTGAATGCGTCATTAATTTTATGACTATATAGATAAAATATCCAGAAAAGGGCATTCTAGATATATCATCTTTGAAAACTCATTTGTGCATTGGCTGGGTTGAAGCCATGCATGTTTCAGTAGAAGAGAATTCCACAACTTGGGATCAACTACAAGACCCTGTTGTTTGTACCTGGGAACCAAATATTCTTGAAGAATATTTTGAGTAATGAGATAGTGAAGAGGAATTAAGGAGTCCAGGAGCATCCAAAGGGGACAAAAGTTCCTGCTTGAGTTAGGTTCATAGAATTATCATCCATCTCTAACGTAGGTGGTCTGTCTTGAATTAATGAAACAAAAAACAGTATTTCAGGCTTGCAAAATACCAGCCACCATTACAACTGAAATAGCACTACAACAGTTGCATGTTCTGAATTATTAACTTAAGTGTTGGTAATTATGCTACTGTATCCCAGTGACTGCGTTGTGTACCACCTGCAGTTTCTAGACAGTCTTGAAAGGTAGCCTCATATAGAATATGTTACATAACTCAAACCTGTATGTAAAATAGTGTATGGGTAACTAAGGTGAAAAGCAGTGTCAGTAGTGTATATGTGTCATAGTTGGCATACCTGCTGAGGTGGTAAAGAGCACTTCTGGTCATGGGCATCACCTCTACTTTCACAGAGTTAAGTCCAGGAGGACCCCTTGCTGTGGATGTGATCTTTACCCCACCTAAAACTAATTATATACCTCTATCCCATGGACTATCCACTTATGCTCCTCCAGATATTGCTGTTCCTGACAGCCCTCTCCAGCAGAGCCAGCAGCATCCAAAGGGGACAAAAGTTCCTGCTTGATCTAGAATCATAGAATTGTCATCCATCTCTAGAGTTCCTCAGCTTTGTTGGGATTCATAGATAGAAAGAATGGTACTGTAGGCCAGACCTTCAGATGACTGATATATAGATTTACAGTGCATTTCATTACTATTTTGGATCTAAAAGGGTGATATTAGCTGAAGTGTGCTTGTAGTGGTTAGAACTAAATGTTAATACTGGCTGCTAAAGATTTTTTTTTTAATATTCACAGGTATAACTAAGAAGACATCTTTATCAATGCATCAACTGGATCATCAGCACCAGAAAACTTAATCAAAATGAGATTAAAGATTTCTCTGTTAAAGGAACCAAAACATATCCTTTGTTCGTCTCAAACAATGTTGTAGGTATAGGTGACAGTATCTCTCAGTGCCTGTAGCAGTGTGGGAATGTATCAAAATATAATGGGGTTGCATCTTTGTACAGGAGCCCTGGTGGCGCAGTGGTTAAATGTCAGTACTGCAAGTCACCACGTTGCAAGTTCGATTGCAGCGGGCTCCAAGGTTCACTCAGTCTTCCATCCTTTCATAGGTCGGTAAAATGAGTACCCAGCTTGTGGGGGCAATTAGCGAACACACATTGGAAACTGCTTAATGCAGTGTAGATGTGTAAATTGCTGTTGCTTAAAACAATTTGTAAGCCGCTCTGATAGCCTTATGGCTGAAGAGCGGGGTATAAATAAATAAATAAATAAAATACAAGCAGAAGGCAACTTGTGCAACTAGTGTTTCTTCCTCACACCACCACTTAAATCCATCAGTAAAATATAACAATTTGTTAAATGTGTAATTGAATTTGAAAGTATTAGGAGCAGTAACACTCCCACTTACAAATTATTTATTTTATATCCTGAGGTGGCTCACATAGATTAAAACGAAATAATATTTCAAAAATGATTTTACACGAATTCTAATAAACCAGTTTAAAAACAATTACTATTTCCATGATCATATCTAAAGCAAGGTCTCTTAGTTGACCTGATCATCTTAATCCTTGGAGAACTTCCTTCAGGTCCAACCCTTTGGGATAAAATTTAGAAAAGGCCACATTTGGACTTAGATTCCCTATGTACAGCCCCCTGCAGGAGTTATTGTCTCCAAGCCAAGTACAGTAGGCCCTCCCAATCTGCGAGCTCCCAATCCTCGGTTTCACCTGCCTGCGGGTCAATGCATCCCATACCTAAAATTGTGGTGATGAGCACACAAGTGCACTGACACGTCAATGCGCACATCAGCACCACTTAATAATATAGGGCATGACCATCTGCATTTTTGGCCATATACGGAGGGTCCAGGAACTGAACCCCCATGGATCCAGAGTGCCCACTGTACTCTGGACTAGTCATGTTGATTTTAGATAGTCTAGGTGGTCTGTGAGTAGGTGCATTATTTCTTGCCCTGTAGGAGAATTCCTTAAGATGCTGGAAGTAATTGTTTTTTTAAATTTTATTTATTTAGTTATTTATTTATACCCCGCTCTTCAGCCATAAGGTTATCAGAGCGGCTTACAAAAATTGTTTTTAAGCAATAGCTATTTACACATCTACACTGCATTAAACAGTTTCCAATGTGTGTTAGCTAATTACCTCCACAAGCTGGGTACTCAATTTACCGACCTACGAAAGGATGGAAGGCTGAGTGAACCTTGGAGCCCGCTGGAATCGAACTTGCAACGTGGTGGCTTGCAGTACTGGCATTTAACCACTGCACCACCAGGGCTTCCTATAGCAGCAGGGAAGGGATCCATTTTATTCAATTAACACAAATCGGTATTGTGAATTGTACAGTTTCTTGCTTTACAACCTGGTACTACTTTCTGTCATTAACTGTTAGTCTGGATGTCTCATGACTTCACTGAGACATTAATATTTATTTTGTCATTGTTAAATGGAAGAGACTTAGGATTTGCTTCCTTGGTTGAATTATAAATATTTTCTGGTGTCATCTGGCCTGGAATATGACTGAAGAAAGGATTTGGACAACACATTCACTGAAAAACTTGTAGTTTTCTTTAAGAGTATTATGTACTTCCTGCATGCATAGTTCTTAAAGAAAAATTGGGATATCTTTTTTATGGATTTGCTGCCAGAATGGTGAAGTGCTTCAGGGGGCACATTTGTCCCACTTCTGATATAGAAGATGATGTACTGTATTTGATAATGTTTACTTATTTTAGTGTAATTATTTCATAATTTCTTAATTCATATTATAGTTATACTTAATCAGGTTTTAATTGTGTGTGTCATGACTGCCTCATGTCTGGCTTAGCTCATTAGATGTATTTAGTCTAGATGTATTGGCACATCCATCATAACCAGAATTTTTTGCTTGTTTAATTACATAAAGATTTCTGCCTTACCTTTTTAACCCTTGCACACCATGCAACATATCCTACAGAAATTAAAGCCAACTGTAAATACAATAACATTCCATAAAGACAGAAAAATGATAAAACAGACAAGACATAAGACAGGAAATTAACTACATGGCAAAGTGAAGGCCTGCTGAAATAAAAAAAAAACTTTCTGCTGTCTAGCAGAATACAATAAGAGAAACAGCTAACAAAGCCTTCTGTTTTCAAATCAGGATAGCCTGGAAATTCAGTGAGCATACATACACAATGAGTAGTAGTATGTATATACACCCTTTGCTGCTATGTGTGTGTGTATCTTTTTATCATGAAAAAATTATTTGCACCTTCAGAATGTTGCAAGACTAGTTGCGCTTTTAAAAGGTTGTTTTAAAAGGTCATTTACGGTGCAGGCCCAGGTTATTTGAAGGGCTGTATTTTCCCTTAAGAACATGCCTGTGTTTTGAGACCCACCACCCTCATATGTACATCTGATGGGAACATGAGAGAGGACTGCCCCCAGGCTCTGGAACTACTTTCCGAGAGAGGTTAGACAGGCACTCTTCTTACCAGTACTTTCTTTCTACAGACAGATGAACCTGTTTCAACAGGCCTTTGAGGACTGATTGTATAAGGCTGGTCCAATGTGGACAATTTTCTGGATTTTTAATTTTCCCCCCTGGTTTTTTAGTCATTTCTGTTCTTAACTGGTTTTAACTTTTAGATAGTGTAATCACTTTATAATTTTTGTATTTTGTGAATTTTAATCTTTTTTTTTTTTTTTTACTATCTTGTAAGCCAACTCAAGCCCCAAACTGGGAAAAATGCAGGATATAAGTATAATGATAATAATAATTTCTAGAAATGCCAATTCATATTTATGATAACAGGAGTGGAGTTTATCTGAGGACAGACATTTGTCTGTTGTTCTGATCATAGTGTAATAAAGGGCAGTAAATCAATGTTACTTGGATCCCAACAAACATTGTAGCAAGAGCTTCCCCTTCAAAGAGTCATGCTTGTAGAACACTCACTGGTGGAATAGAAGGAAGGCAGTTTCAGCTAATACCCCCCTCTCCTGCAGTTCTTTGCACCTCTGAAGTTGGCTGCAGAGTGTTGGATGGCCCCTCTGAAACATTTGTGTGTGTGTATCACAGGTGGTTTCAGATCTGAATAGAAAATCACCTTCTTTCTTCTACTTCCTCTAGGAAAAGCCTTTGCTGGATCACAGTTGCTCATGTAGATAGAGAAAGCTATTCTCTTTATGGAAGTGAATGGAGGCTCCAACCCACTACTTTTTAATTAAGGTTGCTTACACCCAGGCTTTGAGAGGTTTAAAAAATGGTTCTAGAAAATGGTTGAATTTATTGTTTGTATTTTAGATGAGTAAATAGAGGGGAGAGGAACCATTTGTCATAGGCAAAATCCATTGGAATCTTATATATCTGCATCATTAAGAAGGGTGCTATTCAAGTTTCATTACTTTACAAGTTTCATACAGACCTAGAATTTACTGTATTTCAGTTGATGGTATCTTCCAGCCAGCTAATCTTAGTAGGCAGAAAACAAATATGTTAGAATGTAGTTAGGCATATTCTCTTGAAGTTGCAGGTGCAGTAAACCCACAAAACCAATTTCTGTATTTGAAAACTAAATGTGCTACAGAAAGCACACTTCATTCAGTTATATAGTAGAAACGTGTAGTCTTCTTATTTTCTAACATTTTATAATGTAGTATATGAAACACAGCATCTGGATTTAAGCAAAAAACCTAGTTTTACATTGAACATAGTAACATTAACTTCTAACTAAACCTGCATTTGTAAAAGAACTTTAGCTCATCCATCCTAACTGTTTCATATCAAAGGTTCATTTAGAACATTACATTCTCAGTCTCAAGAGTCATTTGAAATGGACCAAAAGCTAGAATAAATTACGACTGTATAGACAGAAGGGAGTTTAGAAGTCTAACTCCTTTCTGTCTGTACAGTCATAATTTACTCTAGCATTTGAATTGGACAGACAAAATTTAGAACTAAGCAGGATTGCCTCCAAAACATGGTTTTAAATACAGTAATGATTTGGAAACATTGTATTTACTCGTGTATATGTAAAGGGCAGGTTTTAGGGCCAAAATTAGGGATTTTGCTAAACATAGATAAGTTGAGGGTAAAACCTAGGGGCATGTAACAAAGGATATGAAGGACAAAGGAAAGGAAGATGATGTCAAAGAACTTAAAACATTCCAACAGGCATAACATTTTGTGCTCTCCCTAAAGGCTGGATAGATCAGGATGGAACTATAGTAAATGATGGTGGTGTGATGTGACGTGTGGGAGAGTGACAAGGTGCAGGCAGGGCTATGAAAACATAAATTCATTCTACTAAGAAGCATCAGCACCGCCCCAGGGGGCCAGCTGCCCTGGTTGCCACCATTTTCCTGCCCAGGCATTCAAGAAGACCATTCACCACTCTACTCAAAAGGGTATGGTTCTTTTTTTTCATAAAAGTTAAGATACAGTATTACCTTGTATCAAAAAAAGAACCATCCCCTTCTCTTAATAGAGTGATGAAAAGGCAAGAGCTTAGTCCATCCTGGAAGAACCTAAAAGAAGCACCAACTCTCTCTACTCTCTTGATGCTTCTTTGAGGAGAAGCACCAAAGAGCTGCTGCTACCATTTTCCTGCCCAGGCATTCAAAAAGGCCAGAAGCAGCACTGGTGGAGAGAGTGGGGTGTGTGTCAATTTTTTTGATGAAAATTTCTAGACTTGTATATACAGTAATCCTGTTATTGTTAGTCATTAGTGGTGGGCACTCTACTGTCATCCATATGCTTCAGGCTGTAGTTCCCATAACCCCTGACCATTGGCTGTGTTGGATCAGGTTGCTTTGTGTTACAGTTCAAAACATTATGGAGGACACAAGGTTATTACCTCTGTCATATTGTTTCTGATTTGGGCATTGCAGAAAACTATGATTATTCCAAACTTGAAAGAAGGAATTCATGTCCAAGATAGGGATATTAAGATTTTAACTTGATTGTTGAACTGAGTCACTTGCTTTCTCATCTTAATTTTCCCCTAGCCAGAACTGTGTACCCAGGACAGTGTATCACACACACATTCAGATAATCCAGTCCTTTGAATTTCAAAGCAAACATTATTTTTCTTCTTTTCTGCAGTCTTAGAAATTACAAATATTGTCTACATGCTTCTTGTTAATTGGAAGAAAGATAAAAATCTCAATTTACTGAGCTTAGTAGGTGACAACAGCATCTCAGGATCCTGCTAGCAGCAGTCAAATACAGTAGTTTGCATGTTTCAGAATCTTTATGACAGCATGTAACAATCTGTTTTAGTACTTTCGGCAAAGTTTAAAAGCTTTCTTACTATTGTAGTTCAGGCAGATGGTTTATACAGTATACTTATATCTAGAGCAAATTAGTCATGCTCATAGTTCCACTTAAATCAAGAGGGCAAGTTATTCATGAATACATTCCGTTGGTTTCAGTGGGAGTAATATGTGATTTTGTTTAGATCATTCCGACATGCTTATATGGTAATTTATATTTTCTCATGTTTTGAAAAAGAAAGTGGATTTAGTGGTATCTTTTAAAAAATGATGTCCTCATACAGTCAAGACTATACAAATATGTCTAAGTCATAGTGGTCATAGGTAAATTCTACTCTTAATGTTGGAACAATCACCCCATGGGGCTTCCTTAGTCTTCCGTAAAAGATTCTGTTATTCTTTAAGCAAATGTAATGAGGATTTTTGTGTATCTTTTTTCAAATATTTATGACAAAACTATAATGGGGCTATAGATCCTTAATTCAGTTAAAACATAAGGAATTAGTTAGTTGTGTAGGCTGGACAACAGCAGATGAACTCTATTCATGCAGCGATGATCACCAGATTATAAAATGGAACTTATTAAATGGTGAAACAACACAAGTAGTGAAGCTTCCTGATGACATCTACCCCATAGATCTTCACTGGTTTCCCAAAAGTTTAGGTGGAAAGAGACACACCCAGGCTGAGAGTTTTGTACTCACAAGTTCTGATGGTAAGTCATCTTGAAATTGTATGCTCCTTATTTTACCATATAGTACTTTCAGTAGCATTTCCTTTTGTAAATAAATATGCAGTTCTGCTAGTTTTATGCCATACAATGAACCAGCATAAATCACCAAGTTGTGGTTCTTTTTGAATATCGCAATTTCTGTTTCTTGGTTTTATACTTTATTACTAGCTCAAAGCATATGTCTCCCTTGTTCTGAAATAATCTTCATTCTAATCTGATACAGAAAGTAAAGTGGTCATTAATGGCAGGGGTTTGAGATAATTTGTCTATGCTTTTCCAGGATAAAAATGTTAATTACAAGAGCAACTAGGAGAATGTGCAAAATTGACAGGGATATTGTATAGAATTTAAGCAAAAGTAATGTAGTTTGGATGATCCATGGATTTTCTGCACATTACATATATACGTCAACAAAACTGAATGTGGCAAAAAGGATAAATTCAGAGATCCGTATTATGTGTATACAGAGCAGCAATAAACAGCTGCAGGTAAGGTTATGAGATGAGATCTGCCTAGATACACATTCCAATCTTATCTAATGCAGTTCCTTTTGCCCTGGTTTGAATTAAGATGTTAATTGTGCCTGCCTTTCAGTACAAATGAGAATAATTGTTATCTTGTGCTACAGGGGATATGGTACACATTTTTCCTTGAGAGTCAGTAATTGTGCCACACCTTGGGGCCGTTTACATGATGAAAATGTCCTGGGAAGAATTCGTGTCGATCCCTGGCAGTTTACACGTACATCGGGTCGGGTACGTGATTTTCGGAAGGGGGGCCACCTTTTATCCCTCAACCTGCGGGACTTCCAGTCCCGCGGTTTGTGCCAGTTTTTAAAAAAGTCACGGGAGGATTCGGAAAATCGGAAATGTAAACAGCGTGGGACAAAAAGTCTCGGTACCGGGATGACCGGAAATGGTGACTGGGGGCGGGCTTAGAGCTCAGGGACCAGAAAAGGAGGGGTCAGTCACCCGTTCAACAGATCCAGCCTCACCAGCCAAAAACAAAGGCATCCCTTCCAGCTGCACGAAGGTTGATGTGTGTGTGCGTGCAAGCTTGTACTCAATCACCTTTTTAAATGGATTTCTACACTGCAAACCCTTCAGCTTTACCTTTTCCTCAACTGCATGTTACAGAGAGATCGTAGTAGCCCATTCATCCCCTGCCTTGGTCACCTCCCTGGCACATTAAAATATTCAAGCCTCTGAACGAATTAGCACCCTTTAATTCTCCCTCTCTGTGTTTGTGTCTTTCAAAACGCCTGCCTATAGCCGCTTGAAATCTCTGCAGCCTGCTATAGGGGTTAATATTTTAAAGAGGCAAGAGGAAACCCAAGCGGCTTGATTTCAAAAGGAAAGCACTCAGCTTGCTTTCAAAGCACTCAGCTTGATTTCAAAAGGAAAGCCCTGCATCTGAGCGAAAGATCTGTCTGGATCTTTCAAAATGCTTTCTGCCTCTTCTGAAAGGGTTAAAATGTTCAAGAAGCAAGGGGGAATAACAAGCTTCTGGCCCCCCCCTCTCCCCCCCAGCCAGCCAATAGCATTGCTCATGGCACGGAACTCTAAAGGAAGTGTGTCACCGAGGTTGTGAAAACACAAGTAATCGCATCTTTGATTGACAGCCAAAAAAAATAATAAAAAAATTAAAACCTAAACAGAAGCGGAACTATGGACGTGTAAATATCAGTCACGGGACCACCCGGGATATCCAGATCAGAGACATAAATTGTATAAACAGCGAGGGACGGATTCGTGATCACTATGTCACGGTAGGCACCGCGACAATTGCTGTCGTGTAACTGGCACCCTTGACAACATCTGTTTCCAAACTGGAGACTCTGATGTCAAAGTTAATAGAAGGAACATTACCTATTGTTCTTCAGATTGGGAGTCTGACTTGCTGCAAATATAGTATGTTTCAATTCTTAGCTACAGATGAATTTATCCCATACTACCTAACTACATAACACCTAATTAATCAATTTTGAGTTCAGTTGAAATTGATTTACTTCCAAACAAACATAGGTAGGTGTGGAATATGTTGCACTTACTGCAAATGGTTATCAATTTTCATCCACTACGATCAACCATTCATGTTTGAGTACCCAATAGAAACAGAATGCTTTGTATATAGAAAAACAAATTGGATATAATTAACATTGTCCTGAATCAGGAGAGTATTTTTTAAAATATGCATCATATTATAAAGAACATATTTGACTGTAGTGAGGCTATGGGGAAATTCAGAAGCAAGTAGTCAAAATGAAAAAGTCAAAGTGTGGAATGTAACTTTAAAACTTGTAGGCTTAAATGGAATGCTAATGAAGGAGAACAGTGTACTAGTAAAGTTCTGTTCTTTTTATCTAGTTGTGCAAGCAAGATTAAGGTGGCTGGGGTTCTAAGAGCAGTTTCAAAAATAGGGTCCATTTCACACATCTGTAACAGCTTGTAGGAGGAAGGGTGACATAGAAAATAAATGACCAGATAATGGAATAAATTACAAAGTACAAAAATCTCACACTCATCCTTTCTGTACACACACACACATAAATATTCTGTGTGGTTACAGGGAAAAATATAGATAAACAGTTGTCCCTTCATATTTGCTGGGGTTTGGTTCCAGAACACCCCCCCCCCCCCGGATACCAGAATCTGTGAATATTCAAGTCCCATTATATGCAGTGGCCTAGCAAAATGGTGCCCCTTATATAAGATGGCAAAATCAAGGTTTGCTTTTTGGATTATTATTTTTAAAGAATATTTTCAAGCCGTGAATACTTAAATCTGTTGATACCAAATCCGTGGATACGGAGGGACAACTGTATTTTGACGTTCAGACTATCGCTGCTTTTACGTAAAGAAAATTTGTAGCAGAATTTGTTACCTTCCTTCAGCCTTCCTTGTTTTTGCTTCTGAAAAAAATCATTGATGAAATCACTGAACTCTGTGCTGTTCCCAAGAATTGTTTCTGCAGTCATCAGCACCAAAGAGTTTGTTCATCCTTGGTTCACAATCTTCATTACTCCCTCCCGTTCTTAAATGCCATTTTAGTTACCCCCCCCCATTTTATTACGTCATTTTATTTCTACTAATAAATTCAATGTGGCATACATGCTTCCCTGTACTTTTCCTCACAACAACCCTGTGAGGTAGGTCAGCCTGAAAGATAGAACTTGAGACCTAAGATAACTCAGTGAGTTTCATGTCTCAGTGCAGACTAAAACCTGATCTTAAATCCTAGTCAAACATTCTGTCTCTCTCTCTCTCTCTCTGGCTTTTCTTCGCAAACGAAGATTCAGGAAGGACTCATCCCACACTTTCTGCAAGCATGCTGATGACTAAAAAGGCCAATCCGAGATAAACAAATCCGGTTGCAGAAAGCAAACATTCTGACCACTATGTTAAATTGGTTTTTCCTGGAGAGTTATCGTGCACTTAAGAATAATGTAATAATAAGCCTGAATTCAAAATTTCTACTAAAAGACCACTAAGCCAGGGAATGTTGTTTCTTTTCAGGGCCAGAATCTGATTGGTAAGACCCAACTAGAACAGAGCTATTAACTCAATTGCTGAATTGTAAGTCAGCTTATTTAAAGCTACCAACAGTATTCTCACCTAGATATTGTTGGACTGAAACGTCAAGCAGTACTGTACTTATAATCAGAAATGGCTAACAGCATAGCTAATGGTGAGAAATGCTGAGAACTTCAGTCCAATATCAGTGGGGCCACAGAGTTCCCACCTCTACATTAAGGCAAATGACTTTAAGATCTTAAGTGTGAAACAGTATGTGTGTGGGGGGGGGGATCAGAATTAGAACTGCAGGAGTCATGAGGCCAGTAGGTCTGTACTGCACCCTTAACAGCTATTCGTCTGAGTGCTTTTAAATCTAGATTGGTAAACGGACTGTAAAGAAATACTTTATGTCGACTGAAAAGAGAGCAACACAACTGTTTAACAAATGTAGGCATTAGATGGTTAATATGTTACTCAAAACATTACTATCAATCAAAATTCTACAAATTATCTATTTGTGCAACTAGTAGAATCTCTCTGACATGGTGCTAATTTTAATCTTTCCTACATTATTAATATTACAACCAGAATTCCCTTTAGTTCACTCTTCTGTAATAATACATATTATATTTTTAATAGCTGTGTAAAACATTGCCTGTGTCCACTGAGACTGTTGCTTAACCACACATGTAATAGAAGAACCATTATGTCTTGAAGCATATCTAACTAGACAGCTGCTGTAATTCATTGATTAACAGGGGTAACACATCTCCTGAAAAACAAAGCAGTAGTGTAGAATTTTTAGATTTGCTGAGGTAATCATCTGTGATTGTCACATTTAAGATCAACCACACTAGTAGTCTGTCCACAGTATAGGATTTCATAGAAAAGCTTTTATGGTACTTGGCACTATAATAGCTCAATATCTCACACATCTTAGCTATTTTTAGGATAACACTGCTACAAGATAGGAAACATGCTTAGTCATTGCTTAGATTTGTTATCCCATTATATCATGAAAGGTAGATGGTAGTATCTTCTCCTATTCAGGGTAGCTATGAATTGCGTTTTATTCATTCTTTTGATTTACATCTTGCCTTTTTCTTAAGGTGGCTGACAAGAAGATTAGAACAAGTACAAATAATAAAACCATTTTAATTAAAATTAAACAAGTTTGTCTTTAACTGCCATCAAGCTGGCTTCAACGTATGGTGACCTCATGAATGAAAGACCTTCAAGTCACTCAATCATCAAAACAGGGGCTCAGGTCTTGCAGACTCAGGGATGTGATTTCCTTGATTGACTCTATCCATTTGGAATGTGGTTTTTCCCTTTCCCTACTGTCTTTTAGCTTACCAAGCATTATTGTCTTTTCTAGTGAGTCACATCTTCTCATGATATGGCCAGAGTGCAACAGTATTAAGTTTAGTCATCTTGGCTTCTAGGGAGAGTTCAGGCTTGATTTGCTCCAGGATCCATTTATTTGTCTTTTTAGCAGTCCACGGTATCTGTGGAACTGTCCTCCAGCACCACAGTTCAAAGGAGATTATTGTCATCCTCTCACTTTTCTTCACTGTCCAGCTTTCACAATGATACATAGAAATTGGAAAAATGATGGCATGGACAGTCATAACTATGTTCAGCATACTAGTTAAACAGATAGGGTGAAATGCCTGCCCCCCTTGTGAATTGGAAACCATTCAGTTTCTCCATGTTCTGTCCTGATGGTAACCTCTTGTGTTACATATCAGGACAATCAAATGTTGCGGAGTAAACAATTTCTTAAAAAGAGTGATCCATAGTTTTTCATGATCTATACAGTCAAAGGCTTTGCTATAATGTATAAAGCACAGCCTGATTTTCTTTTTAATTTTTTTGGTGTGCTCTGTTGTTCAATGTATGTTTTCTATATGATTGTCCCTAGTGCCTTTTCCATTCCTGAACCCAGCTTGGATATCTGGCATTTCTCACTCCATCTCTTTCTGGCTTTTCTTCGCAAACGAAGATTCAGGAAGGACTCATCACTCCAACTATATATATAAATTTGGGTATGTACAATGGCCTTAGGTGTGTAGTTATGTTGCCTCCTGGGTATGTACAATGGGTTTAGGTATGTTGCCTCTTTTAGTATGCTGATTGGCCGCTCCTGTTGCTTCCTCAGCCAGTCGCCACCCACATGCAAATTCCCTCTCCACCTCACAATCCACTCTTGCTACTCATGGCCATATCTGCATACTGGGAGAGACCAAACAGTGTACTACAGTGTTGGCTATGATTACTAGCTACTGTGACAGGACCCAGGCAGTGAACTAGCATCAGTAGGACGCTGCTGCTGGCACTGTGATGGGGCCCAGGCAGTCAACTGGCAGCAATGGTGGGATGCCGCCACCGCTGCTGCGACAGAACCCAAACATCCTAGCATGAGGTCTACAGGGTGTGTTTTGGGGAGTTTTTTTAATGGTGTATGGTATGCCGGGTACAGCTAGTATGTGGTAAAAGCCCTTTTCTCAACAGCCAGTCAGTTGCCCAAAGTCTGCCTGAATAAAATGGCTTTGCAGTTTTGCAGTTTCAGTTTGCATTTGTGGATTTATGAGGGCATAAGATTAGTTTGTACCACTTCAGAGAAGATTTGGTTCACAGTATGCCATTAAAGAGAGTCAACATGGTGTATTGGTTTGAGTGTTGGCCCAGGATACTGGAGACCAGGGTTCAAATCACTGCTCAGCTGTAAAAACCTACTGGGTGACCTTGAACAAGTTACACTCTCTCAGTCTCAGAGAAAGGCAATGGACCCCCCCCCCCGAACAAATTCTTCCAAGAACACACCATGTTCGTAAGTCAGAAATGGCTTGAAAGCATGCAACAACTACCTCATTAAAACTAGGATAATACCTCCCAAAGAGCTGTTTCAAATAACCCAATCTCATATTAACAAGGCAATATATGAAAAACGTGATTATATGTGGATGCAGAAGCATTCTCTGGATGGCATGGAGGAGCAATTTGGATTATTGTGCATGTGCCAGCATATGTAGCAGGAGTTCCATAGTCCCCAAGATTCTTTTCTGTTAATACTATTGAGTCCCATACCTTCACTTCAGTTTTTAAATTTCATTCCTGTCTGGCTAGAAGTAGTTTTTGTCTTCACCAGTCTGACTGGTTACTTTAAATGCTTGATTAATGGAGACTACACACAAAAAAGAATTCTCCCGAGGAAGAAGCTGTTAATGTGGATGAATCTTCTGAGAGAGAGAGAGAGAGAGAGAGAAAGAGAGAGAAAGGAGGATGGAGCAAAAGAATCAGCTTTGCTGACTGCTTCCCAGCAGATTGTGGATAAGGAAAATGCAGACATGGAAAAAAACCAGATTTCCGAAGACCAGCTGACCTCTGTGGCAAATAATGAGAAAATGTTAACAGAATATTTATAATGATGAGTGAGAGCAACTCTGGGGGTTCCTCTCATATTCCTTTAAAGCAGCCAAAAGTGCAACTAACAGAACAGAAGAGAAGCAGACCAGCAGTCACGTTCTGTAAGGTAAAGAAAAAAATGGAGTGAAAGTGAAGGAAGTGGAGTTACCTCTTCGAAAGGGGTCTGGAACTCTGCAAAAACAGCAGGAGAAATCAACAACTGTTGCTTCAGACCACCGAGTTGGGAACGGACATTCCCCAACAGTGGACAGGACTGAATAATGCAGTGTAGTCAAGCAGCAAGAGGAATCAGGAACACAGGCACATAATTTGACACCCAGGTCCTATGCAAACATGGAAGCACCACAGAAGGAGCCCTGGTGGCACAGTGGTTAAATGCCAGTACTGCAAGTCACCATGTTGCAAGCTCGATTCCAGCGGGCTCCAAGGTTCACTCAGCCTTCCATCCTTTCGTAGGTCGGTAAAATGAATACCCCGCTTGTGGGGGCAATTAGCTAATACACATTGGAAACTGCTTAATGCAGTGTAGATGTGTAAATTGCTATTGCTTAAAACAATTTGTAAGCCGCTCCGATAGCCTTTGTGGCTGAATGGCGGGGTATAAATACCTAATTAAAAATTTTTTTAAAAGTTCATTCACAGGCTTCTTTTTATGGTGTCAAGTGAGAGCGACATGGAGGGAAGGTCCCATTATTAGTGCTCTGATACAAAAGTGGAAGCAGTATACCACTCAGATACCTGCAAGCACGCAGGCTACAGAGTGTGAAAATGTAAACAAAAACACTACTGCCATTCATTTGGATGTTGAGAGGCATACCTCTGAAAGGCAGTACAGTTAATATTAAAGATTTTTATGGCATTAAGTGAGCATGGCATAGAGGGAATGTCCTCTCATCACTGCCTTGATAGGAAAGTGGCAGTGGTAAGACCTAAAACATTGGGGTCTAACAAAGTTAAAAAGGACAAAATTAAGGGCAAAGGGCTTACCAGTTCAGTCTTCTCAGAGGGAGGAAGGGACACACTGCCCTTCCAGGTGCCATCTTGAATTGGAGAGTTCTAGTCAGAAGGGAGTGGCTGGAGCAAGGAGAGCTTCTTGCAACTCAGAGAAGGCAACAGTTTCAATCATGCAGGTGTGTGTGTGTGTTGCTAGGCAGCCAGGCAAGCACCGCTGAAGCCTACAGAAGGAAAAAGAAATGTAAATTGAAGCTCCATGGCTTGAACTCAGGAGAGGTTTTTTTGTTTTTGTTTTTTTTTTTGCCCATCTGAACATGATGCTAGTGGGACTCAGCCTCAGGTACAGCATGGTGGACTGAGTCTGCAGCATCCATTGAGTCCATTGTTTCTACTTGGGTTCAGGATTTTTCTGTATTTAGAGTCATAGTTACAGAATGAATTAGCATGGAAATAGATTCAAAGGTGCAAAGTAAACTTTTCCAAATGTAATGGATTTGAATACTATGTTTGCTCTAATGATATTACTAAATCAAATTAATATGACTGCATTGAATTTGAGTAACAATGACTTATTTAAGTTTAATGAACTTGCAATGTTTATTAAGTAGGGGGGGAAATTCAGGAGACGTAAGAAAAATAAAGTCAGAAGGAAGTGTCACAGATGCAAGGTTTGAGTCTGGAGGGTTTGGAAAAACCAAGGAAATGTGCTGAGAAGATAAAGCATGCTTCTCTTAGGAATAGTGCAAGTAATCAAAACAGTTCAAATACAGTGGGTTATTTATCAGATGCACTAGTGGGGGAGCTAGCATGTGAAGAAAAAGGTTCAGAATTGGAGGATTGGTATTCTTCCAATGAAGATTGTGTAGTGGAACCAAGTAAATCTATATTTGTGATGGAAAAGTTTAAAGGTCTAAAATGTTAGTCACTTTGAGTCCAGAAGAGGAAGGATACTGGTATGGCATCAGTGTTACAGAAGATTTCAAAGTCCTTTGAGATTCCTATGCCAGAGGTATTCACCGAGTTAATTGAATCAGAATGGGAGTCACCTCTCAATTCTAAAAGATTGTTAGGTTATAGCAAAAACTGGTATACGTTTGATAAGAGGACTATAGATCAGTTGGCTGCCCCTTTAGTCATTATTGAAGGATACAGATAAAAAAAAACATTAGGAAGAACTTCCTGACAGTAAAAGCTGTTTGGCAATGGAATGCACTGCGCTGGGGTGTGGTGGAGTCTCCTTCTTATGGAGATTTTTAAACAGGCTGGATGGCCATCTGTTGGGAGTGTTTTGATTGTGTATTCCTGCAAAGTAGGGAGTTGGACTAGATGGCCCTTGTGGTCTCTTCCAACTCTATGATTCTATAATTGATTCAGCTTTGAGAAGGTCTCATGAAGCTTTGGCTTTGCCCATTAGAGGATCAGCAACAGGTTCTGTGTTTGCAAAGGGCAGCTATATTATCGGTTCAGAAGATGCACGTGCTTGGTCAGTACAAAGAACATTATGTAAATTAAAATGGGTTCTGCAGTATGTGGCTGATGCAGGATATGATGCTGCAGCCTTTGCAGCATGGGCAATTACTGCTACTATAGTCAGTCGTAGATCTCTATGTTGAAGCATTGGGAGGCTGACCAAAAGTCGAGAGCAAACTTGGTAAATGTGAAGTCAAAGGCTTTCACAGCCGGCATCCATAGATTTTCCTTGGTTTTTTTCTGGGCTGTGAGGCCGTGTTCTGGAATAGTTTCTTTCTGATGTTTCACCTGCATCTGTGGCTGGCATCTTCAGAGAATGGTATATAAACCCCAGACACACTCCTACCCAACCATTCTCTGAAAAACTTGGTAAGCATCATGGGAAAACTGTTATTTGGTGAAAAAGTTCTGGGGAAGGTTTTAGTGGAAGGAAAGGACAAGAAACAAGTGCTTCCTATAGTGCAAAGAAGAAAATTAGATGCAATTTTTCAGGGGGAAAAACTTCCTTTCAAGGAGGAGGAGGTTTTCAAAAACAAAATTCAGAAAACTATAGACAGAAATGGAATAGAAGTAGGTTCCAGTTTAGACAACTGGAACAACAGCCAAGGTGAGGAGCATGTCATTCCAACGGGTGGCAGGCAACAGTACTGACTTGGAAGATCTGCGGGGGGCAGGGTGAGGATGATTGCTTCACTTCAGTCATCTGTGGGAGGACATAACTACAGTACAAATAGATACTTGGAGTAGTTCAAGAATGTTATGAAATCATTTTCTCAAGAAGACCAAAGGGAAGGTATCTTCCATCACTGGTACCAAAAGTCAGAATCAATAGGGATATAGTCCAAAAGGAAATCCAGCATTTAATTCAAATTGGGGCAATAGAAAAAGTCCCATTCAATCAGAAATTCAAAGGTGTTTACTTAATTTTCTTTACCACCTTACAGTTTGATTACAATGGCAGCCATTATCAACTCTTCTGTTTGGTCTTACGTCTCCACCCAGAGTTTTCACCAAGATTCTGGTCCCTCTGATAGCATTCTTGAGCTAATGGGAGTTCAGCTGTATCCCTGCTTGGATGTGAAGTAATACTAATTACAATACTGTAGATGCAAATCTCTCTGGGTGGAGAGTGCACTGTAAAGGGACATCTGTCCAAGGGACATGGTCTAGAGTGCATTTGGAGTGCAATATCAACTACTTGGGAGTTAAAGGCAGTCAGATTAATGCTTCAAGAATTTGCAACAATGATAAAAAATCAGAATGTGCAAATTGTAATGGACAACATGTCAGTGAAGTCCTACTTTTGTAAGCAAAGGAACTTATGATCCCTTCTGGGGAAGGTTTTAGTGGAAGGAAAAACAAAAGTTTTCAATTGAAATTTATAAACACACAGAGAAGGAGCAGTCCACAAATGTTCAGGGAGGGAAGTTGTATGTTTTGTATATTTAATCTGTGTAAAACTATTACACTTAGGAAAAGAGTAAATTTGGGTGAATATTAATCTGTTTTTATTGCTTGATATACTTTGTTACAACTTTAATGATTAAGTACAGTCTGCAGTCGTTCTTTAAAAATACATACTGATACCTACCCATTGAAATCAGAGCAGAATATTTAAGAGGTCTGTGGTAGCAAATGAATATAACAGACATGGTTCTGTACATGCTGTACTTGAATCAGCCACTAATCTCTTATTTGAATGCTTTCCAGAACTGCAAACAGCTTCAACTTTGAGAACAGTTTATGGTTTCATTAAATAATAAAAACAGGAAGAAAGGAGCAGTATTTTATAAAACTGAGAATTAATTTAAGGTTGAAACTGAATCTCTTTACATTTTGTTCCACACTATATTATGAACAAAGCATATGGTCAAATATTTCACTTTTTAAATCTAGCCTGTAAGAGTAACATTTTTTTAAAAAATACTTCTGCTAATACTACCAGAGCAAATGAGTTTTGGACATTTATAATTTGTTTTAAATTATCTTCATGGCCAAAACCATGAATCAAGTGAAATGCTGCAACTGCATGGGGCCCAAGATAACTGCTTATTTAGCCACCGTTTATCATTTGTAGTACATATGTGACAAGCCATTTAACTGTCTTTCATAGTTGGAATTCCACTGCTCCAGACCAGTCTTTTCTCCGGACCAGTCTTGGTCTCTTGCACAACATTTTATTAATCTGGAATTCTAAGACTTTGTTCTGAAATACATTGATATAATTCTGATCTTTTTGGTTCATGATACAATGTTTTCTTGGGACAAAATAATTTTCAACAGTACCAAGGAGACCTGCTTTCTGTATCTACATCAATTCTCATTAGCCACTTTCCTGTATTACAACATCCCAGATCTACCAGGATTCAGAACTGCTTTAAGACTTCTGTCAGTCAGGAAAAAATGGTCTTTCTTTTGTAGCAACAGCAGCAGGGATAACTTCCTATGAATACCTATGGTACCTCTTTTGTTTAAAGCAGGGATGGCCACTGATGATGGCCTGTTAGCCATATCCAGCTGTATCCAACTGTCCTCACACTAGGGTGATGCTGTACCTTGCCTTGCAAGATGTAAGACCAAACAGAAGAGAGCTCTTAGAAGTTTCTGCAGCTTTGCAGAACCCCTCTAAGATAAAATCTCATTTCCTGATAAGATGGAAATTTCTTCTAAATACAAGATTCTTGGAGTGAGCACAGTGATTTCATATATGGCTCTTGTGACCCTTGAGAGCTTGATGAAGAGTCTAGCACTCTACAATGAGAAGAGGCCAGCATCATCTGTAAGAAGCAAACATATTTGAAAAACATTTTGTTATTGGGACTAACTTTTCTCACAGAGTAGGAATTATTTTCTGTGCTGATAATTTTATACGATTTTGAAAGACTGAGGTAAATCAGTTTATGGAAGGACAGAAAAAATTTCAAAAGATGAGTATGAACAAACTACCTAGAGAAGACATAGGTGATCGTGGCTTATAACACTTAGGATTCAGAACTGGGAATTCAATCTGTTTTAGATGGAGTGGCAGTCCCCCAGTGAATCAGGCAAACAGTTTGAGAGTACTGTACTTCTTGAGATGGCTGGGATGTCCAGACTTTTTAATTCCGTCAATTTAGAGGTTCACTTTGCTCCCAGAAGGGTAGCATTTGGCTGATTTTAATTGGATTTTTTCTGAAGCTTGTTGATGCTTTTGTGCTGTTTATTTCTCTAGCCTGTGATTCTTATGGTATATTTTCAGTGGGTGTCCCTAGACTTAAATCATTTGTGTTAGCCATTGCTAACATGGTACTGATTTCAGTGGGTCTGTTTTAGGTGTAATTAAGATTGTATGCAGAGTGGGGCTTGGATCCAGAATAAGCCTTCCATCAGAGTTTTGCCCACCTGGAAGCATGAAAACTGCTATAAAGGATTACTCTTATTACATTACATGAACATGGAATGTTACTAGTTGTTGTTTTCTTTTGGTTATAGGTTCTTTGGACCTAAACCAGTATAATATTAGTTTTTTTCTTTAAAATAACATATTGGATTCTGTTCAGAGAATGATAGTATCAGAATGATGTGTGGAGAGAATATTGTTATATGACCAGTAAATGTTCTATGAGAAGTAAAAGGCTAGATAATTGATTATATTTGAACAGCTATGATTAGCTTTAAGACATAGACTTAAAATAGTATTACAATTATTACAGTGACTCTGTGTGGCATTAGAATGTTTTGTTTTAATAGTATGATCTGTGCATTAGAAAATTGAGGTACATTGTGATTGAAACATTTTTAGAAGTACTACATTTTTCATTAGAAGAATGAAAGTGACAGTAGGAAGAAAGAACATTGAACTTGAATTACATATAGGAACATTATGGGAATAGATGCCAGCTCTACCGTTGGTATAGGCTGTAGCCCAGATTTCAGTTGGATTTATGATGATCTCATTAACTTGCCCCATTAATGCAAATGACATCTAAGTATCAATAATTACAGTTGGATAAGAATCATACTGTCTAATAATTCAAGGAAGTGATTTCGCTACTGGTTTACATAAGATTAAAGAGAAGGGTTATTTATAAATTGAACTTTGGATGATCTTTGATCTTTGGATAATTTTGTGTTTAGTTTAATCATGATCACATATCTTTGAGTAACTATATTATTAACCTCTATCTCTATATTGTATTTCTAAGGTTTTTATTTAATACTTATCTTTGCTAAAATGGTGATAGAAATTTAATATAAAAGCAAACATAAAGCAATGGTGGGATTAACTATCCTTATTATACTGTAATCAGATATATGATAAGAAAATGTTCTCAAGTTTTAAAAAATAAAATAAAATATATTTCTAATATGGCCACTTGAAATTCATATAGGCAAGTTCCATTTGATTTCCAAGACTGGAAGAGTTGAAAAAAGTGTAGAAGCCCACTGTGGAGCTGTACTTGCAGGACGATGGAATTATGAAGGAACAGCACTTGTTACAGGTAAGAGGATTTAAAAAAAAATCTAATTAAGGAAAACTTGATTACCAAACTATATCTTCAAAAGTACAGTTGTCCCTCCACATTTGTGGCTTTCATATTCGCGGTTCCAATAATTCCCGAAGCTGCAATGGGGCTCCCCAGCTCCATCGCGGCTTCGGGAAGCACAGGGGGTGGCTGGCAAGGCTTCCCCATCCAGCCAGCCACCCCTTCACACTTCCCCAAGCCGCAGTGGGACTCTCCAGCCCCATCGTGGGTTCGGGAAGCACGGGGTAGGGGTGGCCGGAAAGCCTCCCCCTGTCCAGCCACCCACCCATACACATTTCCCCAAGCCATGATGGGGCTCCCCGGGAAGTGCAGGGGGTGGCTGGCAAGCCTCCTCCCCCATCCAGCCACCCACCCACACTTCCCCAATCCGCGATGGGGCTCCCCAGCCCCATCGCGGGTTTGGGAAGTGTGGGGTGGCAGTTGGCAAGCCTTCACCCATCTAGCCACCCACCCCTCCACACTTCCCGAAGCCGCGATGAGGCTGCCCAGCTCCATCTTGGCTTCGGGAAACGAGGGGAGTGGCTGGCAAGCCTCCCCACATCCAGCCACTCACCCCTCCACACTTCCCCATCTGCCCTTCCCGAAGCCGCGATGGGGCTCCCCAGCTTCATCGCGGTTTCGGGAAGCGTGGCTGGTGGTGGCTGGCAAGCCTCCCCCCGTCCATCCACCCACCCCCATCATGCTTCGGGAAGGGCAGAGGAGTGGCTGGCTGCGTGAGGGGGAAGCTTGCCAGCCATCACCCCCCGTGCTTCCCAAAGCAGCAAATGGGGTTGAAAATCCCCATCGCCACTTTGGAAGGGTGGAGGGGTTGTGGGTGGCAGGGGGAGGCCTATTTTTATTTGCGGTTTTTTCACATTTGTGGGGGTCTTGTGACCCTAACCCCCGCAAATGTGGAGGGACGACTATACAATAGATTCACTTTTAAAGTATGGTATTGGTAGGAAAGAATAGAAACAGAACATGCTGTGAACAGAAACAGTTAACATGATCAAAAACGAACAAGATACCTACTGTAGAGTGTGTATTTGGAAGTGTCATCTGAGGATGGATGCAGTTTGTGGAATCAAGGTTTCATGAACATCCTTTTACTTCCATAGCATTTGGGCCAGAAATTTGAAGGATGTTCATACATTTTCTCATATTACCCATTATTCAGTTATATGGCCAGGCAGTAGCTGTGCTAATAGTTCTTTATTATGGTTATGCCCACTTTCAAGCCTGTGCCTGTTATGCATCACAGTTATTGACAATTGACTAAAATGCTTCTGAGTGTGTTTATTTGAAACATGTTAGGCCCATACCACCACCACCATTTAATTCCATTGGCCCGAAGTAACTACCTTCTATCTTACAAAACTAAGCAGTTTTGTAAGATAGAAGGTACATCTGCTCTCATTCTATATGTTTCCAAGTTCTTAGGAAGCAGTAGGATCAAGTTCATTCTGTCACCTCCCATCTGAAAATCAAAAGTTAGCTAATACAGCACTTCTTCCAGTCAATTGAAGCTGCTGCTTCTGAGCCACCCCTAGTAACTGACGTACTCCACATTAAGTAATTTCTTTTGAGTATATTGTAGTGGTGTAGAAATTCCAGATGAATGAGAAGATGTTCCTGTGATTCCTCAGAAAACATTGATAAATATTTCCTGTCTATTAGTTAAAGTCATTTTTGGAACTAAAGTTAACTCAATACTGCATTAAAAGACCTGAATGTTAACAATGCCGTTCCCTCAGTTGCAAGGAAATTTCTGAATGTTCCTTTGTTTTAGTTGGTGAAGACGGACAAATAAAAATATGGTCCAAGAGTGGAATGCTGAGATCAACTTTGGCACAACAAGGTAAGTTTTATTTCCTTATCGGTAACTTTTTGAAGTTCCTTCCAAAACAGTTTGTAGCCTGGCATGGTGATCTATTTAAAAAACATAATGTTATGTTGGCCCCACCAGGTTACCCCTGCAGTTCCTAGCCCTAACTGCCTGTCTCTGTCACCTTGCCCTATGGTCCTCCTTTCAGATCCCTTTCTGGATTTGGGGTCTTGGTCTCTAGGTAACCATTTTGTGAACAAGTTTGGCTAAAAGTGTTTCTTCTGATGCTAAGCATAGCCAACCCTTATTCCAGGATGAATAAAGCCAGTCTGAGTCAGTGTGAACCATTTAACAAACCAGTTCAGATTATTTATTACAGTTGTCCCTCTGTATCCACAGATTTGGTATCCACGGATTTAAGTATTCATGGCTTGAAACTATTCTTAAAAAAATAATACTCCAAAAAGCAAACCTTGATTTTGCCATCTTATATAAGGGACACAATTTTGCTATGCCATTACATATAACGAAACTTGAGTATTCACGGATTTTGGTATCCACAGGGGGTTCTGGAACCAAATCCCAGCGAATATGAAGGGGCAACCATATAACCAACTTTTAACAACTTCTAAAATTTGATATTAATTATATATTAATATTTCAAACAAATGATATCAGACCTTGCCTCTGCTCAATTCATACACCTAGCATACATTCACTCCCCAGTGACTCTCACAACTTGACCCATCCTACTGACTCTCTCATACTGACCACACTCAAGTGTCATTCCCAACAGACATTCTCATAGACTCTCACTCACAGAGGCCCCTCCCTCCCATAATAGTTTTCTGTGCTGGGATTGGCTGCCCTCTGTCCTTCCAAGCACTACTTCACACCCATTCACCCAAGCACACCTCAGCCACATAGTTGCAAGGTGGCTCTTCACACACTGTGCTAGTATGAGTGTGTAGGATCATGAAATGAAGCTTCTTGTATACACCAAACAACATTGACTAATAACACTGGAAGTAACCCTGAATCTCTGCATTTGTATTTGATTTTTTAAATTAGAATTTTGAATACATTTCAATTACTGTTACCACCACATTTTCCAGCTTGTGTTTTAGTAGTTATAAGATTCTGAAGTCAAGAAATCCAGAAAATGAAGATTGGAGCAGAGTTTCGGTTTCTAAGTAGTCATTTTGTTATTGGTAAGAATTGTCTCCAAGCAGAGAACCCTCTGCAAACTGTGAAGTCAAAGACTTTCACGGCCGGCATCCATAGATTTTCCTTGTTTTTTTTCCAGGCTGTGAGGCCGTGTTTTGGAAGTTTCTTTCTGACGTTTCACCTGCATCTGTGGCTGGCATCCTCAGAGAATGGTGGTGTAGGGGTGTGTGTGGAGTTTTCCAGCAGCCTGGGGAGGGACTCCTTCAATGGGTAATGGCTCTGCCTCCAGCCAATCGCAGGCAGGACAACCTGTAAATTTAAATGTGTAACCATCCCCTCCTGGAGTTGGAGCCATCCCCCACCTCCCCAGTTCTGTTCTGCCTCTTTGTGAGCAGGCTGGATTTCAGTTTGCTCCAGCAGCAACCAGAGAACAAAGGATTTAAAATGGCGACCCCCATGCCCAACCGTGTGCACGGAGGAGAGCTGTCCTCCGAGGAGGAGGATGTGAGCGATCCTGGCTTCCAGCGCTAGGACCGTGGGCTCTGTGGCCCCTTCTTGGGGCGCTCATTGAGCCAAACGACCCAGGATGGGTCGGAGTGCAATGTGGCCTCACAGGAGGTGGACCGCACGGCCGCTGGGGACGCGGAGATGGCCGGGAGCCCAGGAGAGGCATCCAGCCTTGTTGAAGAGGAGGACATCCTGCCGGCAGATATTCCCCCGCTCCTGATGGAGGGTAAGGCCCTGCTGCCGTCGTTTGCCGCGTGGCTGTCTTTGGTCGCGCAGCAGGTGCTGGCGGAGGGCATTGGTTCCGGAGGGGACCCAGGGGTGGCCGTTCAGAAGGAATGGGGGGCCTCCTTTCCTCCTTCTCTCCCTCCCTCCCTCCCCTTTCTTGGGGAGAGCCAGAGCAGCAGCGCACAGGCCACCAAGCGTGGCCAGGAATCGGAGTCTGGGCTGCCAGAAGCCAGCGAGGTTGTGGGGAAGCAGGAGGGGCCCATGTCCCCCCCTCCCTGCAAGAAGCTGAAGAAGCAAAATCATACCCGGGCCACTGACTGGGAGGGGGAGGCCAGGAATGAGGACGCAGAGTCCGAAGCCAAGGAGGAGGGGGAGCTCTCCTCTGAGGGAGAGGAGGAGTCTGGGGACGAGCAAGCGTCGCCCTGCCGGTTTGAATCCTCCTTTTTCTCACTTCTGTTAAAGAAGGTGCTCAGAGCCCTTGAACTGGGGCCTGTGGATCCAGCGGGAGGGGGGGCTCCAAGCAAGGGGGTGTCTGAGCTCAGGCCTGGTGGTAAAGGGAATGGGAATGTGCTTCCCTTCCCTGATATCTTGAAGGAGGCCCTGTTGGGTGAATGGGAATAGCCTGAGATTTCAAGAACCCAACCCTCCCTGGCCAAGCAGTTGTATACCCTACCAGGCAAGGTCATGGAACTATTAAAACTCCCAGCCATTGATGCTCTGGTGGGTGGGGCTTGTTTTGGCTTCTCTCTTCCCTAAAGATGGAGATGAGCACCTAAAGGCCCCGGATGATAAGAGAATAGACACCTTTCTTCGTAGGTCCCAGGAAGCAGTGGCACTGGCCATACGTGCAGCCTCTGTGGCGTCCGTTTTTGCTAGAGCCACCATCAGATGGGCTAAAGACATGATCACCAATGTTCCTGACGATGAAGCCAAGTTTCGCCAGGGCATGAATAAGATCTCTAGGGCATCTGCCTTCGTGGCAGACGCTAGTTTGGATGCGCTTCGTTTCTCTTCCAGGCCTGTAGGTGCAAATGTGGCAGCCAGATGCCAATTGTGGCTGAGAAGCTGGAATCCTGACAATAAAGCCAAGGCCAACCTGGCAGGATGCTCTTTTAAGGGAGGGAAACTCTTTGGCGATACATTGGAAGAGGTTTTAGTGGAAACCAAGGACAAGAAAAAGGCCCTTCCCTCATTACCCAAGAAGGAGGAACATAGGTCCTTTCGTTCCAATTTTCAGGGCTTCAAGGGTTTCAGGCCCAACAGCCAGAGGGACTTCAGACAGCACAAGGGAGGTTGGAACTCTTCAAAGCCCTTCCAGAAGTCCAGGTTTAGTCACTCCTCCAAAGAATCCAACACCCAGGTCTCAAAACAAGGAGGCAAGGGTGGTCAATCCCTCTGACTATTCAGAGGGAATGATAGGGGGGAGGCTAACAGCCTTTGCAGGGATCTGGGAAGGTACATCTTCAGATGCCTGGGTTATCAGAACAGTAAAACAAGGGTACACGATAGACTTCATAACAAAGCACCCCCCAACCTTTGTACAGTCCTGCACGACAGGTTGTCCGGAAAGGCAGCTCCAAATGGAGGAGGCAATCAAGCACCTCCTGGAGATTTAGGCGATAGAGGAGGTACCACTGAACGAACGTTTTTCGGGGACGTACGCCCCTCTGTTTTTAGTTCCCAAGAAGAACAAGGAGTGGAGGGCCATCCTAAACTTGTGGAGTGTCAACCGCTGTATGGCGAAGCGCAAGTTTCGGATGGAGACCTTATGCTCCATTGTGGAGGGGATTCAGGAAGGGGACTTCCTAGCCTCTCTGGATCTTCGGGAAGTATATCTCCACATCATGATTCATCTGCCCCACAGACACTTTCTGAGGTTTGCATTCAAGGAAGCACACTTCCAGTACAGAGTGCTTCCTTTCGGACTGTCTTCCTCGCCGAGAGTGTTCACCAAGGTTCTGGTGGCCTTGGTGTCCCACTTGAGGGGTCAGGGAGTCCACATATTTCCTTACCTGGACGATCTACTGATCAGAGCTCCATCCCAGTCCAGAGCAACACAGGATGTAGGGACAACTATTGCTTATTCGGAAGATCGCGGATTCCTGGTAAACAGCCAGAAGAACCAACTGGTGCCAGTGCAGAGGATACAGCACCGGGGGAATATAATAGACACCAGGAGCTATCGGGTATATCTTCCTGAGGACAGAAGAGAGAAGATTCAGGGTTTGGTATTGTTAATCTAGGATCAGACCAAGATTCCCCTGATGTCGCTAGCAAGACTTCTAAGGCGTATGATTGCCTGTATAGATTCAGTCCCTTGGGCCAGGTTTCATCTCGGGAAACTACAGTGGTTTCTGCTCCCTTTTCAGGATCTGATAGCAAGAAAGGCCTGCAGGTTCTTGAAGGTACCAGTGGAGGTGAAAGAGTCTCTGAGCTGGTGGCTCAGGGACCACCTGAAACTGGGGGTGCCCATTCTGGAACCAAGAAGATCTGTGATTACAACAGATGCCTCCCTGTCAGGATGGGGTGCCCACTGCGGAGAACAGACAGCGCAGGAGCTGTGGTCTCAGCAGGAGCAGGGGCTCAGCATCAACTTATTGGAGTTGCGGACAGTCAGACTTGCTCTGCTCAGGTTTGGCAGACTGGTGGAGGGGGTGCATGTCCTCATTCGTACAGACAACATCTCAACAAAGGCCTACATAAACAAGCAGGGGGGACCCGTTCGCGGGCCCTCATGGAGGAGTCAGAGAGGCTGTTCCTGTGGGCGGAGAGTCATCTTCTCTCGATCAGGGCAGAATACTTACAGGACAAGCTGAATGTTCAAGCAGATTGGTTGAGTCGGCATGCGCTGGTTCACAGCGAGTGGAGTCTCAACAGCATGGTGTTTCAGATGTTAGTGTTCCGTTTCGGGGAACCATGGGTGGACCTCTTTGCCTCAGAAGAGAATCACAAAGTAAAGCACTATGTATCCAGGTATTGGACTCAGGGAGTATTAGCCTTCGATGCTCTGACGATACCCTGGCCGAGGGTGTTCTGTTACGTCTTTCCACCAACGGTTCTATTAGGCAGAGTGCTACGAAAAATCAAGCAGGAGAGGGCAGAGGTGATCTTAGTTGCCCCTCAGTGGCCAAGACGGCAGTGGTTCCCGGATCTAGTCCATCTACAAGTTCAGGATCTGTGGCCATTACCACCGTGGCCGGATCTTCTGGCGCAGGAAGGGTTTCTTCATCCAAATCCAGGCTGGTTACAACTTCACGCTTGGCGGTTGAACAGAAAAGATTGCTGAAAAGAGGCTACGAGGTGGAAGTTGTTAACACCATGTTGGCGGCCCGACGTCCATCCACGATCCGATTGTATGAAGTCACCTGGAGGGCCTTCTGTAGATGGTGCCGTGGTAAGGCTATTATTCGGTTGCAGGCGTCGGTCAGGTCGGTGTTGGCATTTCTTCAAGCAGGGTTGAAGAAGGGCTTGGCTGCCAGCACTCTAAAACGACATGTGGCGGCCCTAGGGTCCATTTTGAAGGGTAAGCGGGGTAAGACTTTAGCTTCCCACCCACACATTTGTAGTTTCCTCAAGGGGGTGGTTTCGGTATGTCCCCCGGTGGTTCATAGATTTCCTTGCTGGAAGTTAAATGTGGTGTTGAAGGCCTTGATGTAGTCTCCCTTTGAGCCACTCAGGTCGGTGGATTTGAGTTTGCTCACTTGGAAGGTGGCCTTCTTAGTAGCCATTACATCAGCTAGGCATGTGTCAGAGCTGAGCGCTCTTTCGGTGCGTGAGGAGCTTTGTATTTTTCGGAAAGATTCTGTCACTTTGAGGCTTGATCCCTCATTTGTTCCCACGGTGAATTCTCTTTTTCATAGGGCGCAAGAGATTGTGTTGCCTTCCTTTTGCTCTCGCCCAGTGGCTGACCTGGAAAGGTTGTGCTACATGTTGGATGTTAGAAGGGCATTGAAGATGTATTCTAAGAGAACTAAGGAGTTTCGTAGGTTGGACACCCTGTTCATAGGTTACACGGGTCGAGACAAGGGGAAGAAAGTGTCGTCTTCCACAATAGCGAGGTGGTTGAGACAATGTATTGAACAGGCATACTCGGCCAGTGGATTGGCAGTCCCAGAGGGAATACAGGCGCAGTCCACCCGCAGCGCTCCTACTTCTGCAGTGTTGGGATCGTCTCAGTCCATAGTAGACAACACACAACCAGAGGGAAAAACAGAACATGTGACATACAAAACAAGCATTTAAATCAGGCAACTCTCAAAAGCCCTGGTAACAGCACGGGCGACCTTACTCTCAACCTCCTGAATCTAATCTAAACACTCCTTTTTCCTATTTTTTGGGGGGTGGGGTGGGTAAGGACTCCCTCCCCACGGCTGTTGAAAAGGAACCTTCATGGTAAGTACCAATGTTCCGTTTTCCAGCAGCCTGGGGAGGGACCCCTTCAATGGGACCTAAAACAGCGGTCCAGAGTAAGGGTGGGTTCCCTTCTTTTCCCTATTTTTCTCTTTTTCTCTCTCCTTTTTTTTTTTTTTTTTTTACTGAATCACTTGCTACAACACCCGCCGCCCAAAGGTCGCATTGGCTGAAGCATATGCATCAATCCTGTAATGTCTCGTGAAAGTAGACAAAAATTCAGGAAATACAGTAGTACCCCTGCATCCGCTGATTTACCAACTGCTGATTCAGTTATCTGTATTTGGTGATGGTGGGGGGAAAGGAGGGGAGAGGAGGGATTTCACCTCCCCCATCTCTTCCCCTGGGAGGGCTTCTGTCGCTGCAGCAGCGATTGCAGGACCAAAGGGAGGAGGAGGAGGAGCGACCTGGCCTCGTCCCCTTCCCTCTCACGATCACCGCTGCGGCAGAGCCATGGGCAAAGGAGGAAGGGGGCAGAGAAGTGATCTGGCCTCATTCCCTTCCCCCTCATGATCATTGCTGCAACGGAGCAATGGGGAAAGGGGCAGAGGAGGGACCTGGCATTGTCCCTTGCCCCTTCCTCTTCGTGATCATCACTGCAACAGAGCCATGGGCAAAGAGGGAAGGAGGCAGAGAAGTGACCTAGCCTTGTCCCCTCCCCCCTCGCGATCATCACTGCCGCGGTGCCATGGGCGAAGGGGCAAGGGGGTGAAGGAGCAAACTTGCCCCCTTTCCCCCAGATGGCCCCCCAGGATGGCATTTACTATTATCCACGGATTTCACCATCTGCGGGGGGCCCTGGAACCAATCCCCCATGGATACGGGGGTCCCACTGTACTGTAATTGGCAAAGTTCTTGATTGTCATGACTTCTTCCTTTGAATTCAACTGAAAATATTACATTACTGCAATCTGATATTTATTGAACTGACATATTAATTTATTAATTTGTTGCAGGAAGTTGTAGTATCTGCAGTTAGTACTTCAGTACTCAGTGCTATAATTGAAATATTCTGAAATACTTGCATAGTACAAGCAATGCATAGATAGTGCTGTTGGAATGTAAATAAAGCATATCTAATGTTTCTTTTTTCTTTTTCTTTTAAGCAACTGGGTCTCACAGTATTGAAAAATATGTTGGGATTTATGTTTCCTGCTTTTGCAGTATGTGAAAGGATGCCAAGTTTCAAGAGTAATGTGCACATTAAAACTTCAATACATAAAAAAGTCATGGCTTTGCTGATAATTTAATGAAGTAATTTAATTAGTTCAATCAAACCGAGGCATACCAACAGGTCTTTTATTCCAATCTATAATAATAGCTAATATATCTGTAGAATGTTAACCATATTAATTAGCAAAATGCTTATAGACAACCTCCATTCTCCACCTCTTTTTGTCTGTTTTAAAGACACCTCCTGATCTTCAACTCTTTCTGTCTGCTGCTAAATCATGGTTTTTAGAGGCATCTCACTGCTGCTGTTCTATTTCATAGCTTCCTTATTGGTGATACAGTAATGAAATGTTGTCAGAAGAGAAAAAAAAGCTTTACAGTCGTCCCTCCACATTCACAGGGGTTAAGGGGCGCAAGACCCCCACCAATGAAAAAACTGCAAATAAAAGTACGCCTCCCCACCGCCTGCCCGCAACCCCCCGCCCACCCTTCCAAAGTGGCTATAGGGCTTTTGAAGCCTCATAGCCACCTCCACCCTCCCAAAGCTGTGACGGGACTCGAAAGGCCCCACCGCTGCTTTGGGAAGGGCAAGGGGGTGGCGGACAGGCAGAAGGGAGGCTTTTCAGCCACCCCCATCCTCCCAAAGTGGCAATGGTGCTCAGAAAACCAAGGGCCAAGGGGTGGCGAGTGAGTGGCGGGGAGGCTGAGCGCCCCACTTCAACCGACTTTTGCCCCTTTCATGTGAGGGGCGAAAGCTGATTGAAGCAAGGTGCTCAGCCAGCAAACCACTGCCGGTTTGCTGGCTGAGCACCCTGCTTTACTTGGCTTTTGCCCCTTTTGTGTGAGGGGTGAAAGCTGAGTAAAGTGGGGCACTCAGCCAGCAAACCGGTGGTGGTTTGGTGAGAGAGCGCCTCGCTTCAATTGGCTTTTGCCCCTCACACGGAAGGGGCGAAAGTCGGTTGAAGTAGGGCACTCACCAAACCCCCTTCGGTTTGCTGGCTGAGCACCCCACTTCACTCGGCTTTTGTCCCTTCTGTGAGAGGGGCGAAAGCTGAGTAAAGTGGGGCACTCAGCCAGCAAACTGGTGGCGGTTTGGTGAGGGAGCGCCTTGCTTCAATCAGCTTTCGGCCCTTCACGGAAGGGGCGAAAGCCGGTTGAAGCGAGGCACTCACCCACCAAACCCCCTTCAGTTTTCTGGCTGAGCACCCCACTTCACTCAGCTTTTGTCCTTTTCCTGAGAGGGGCGAAAGCTGAGTAAAGTCGGGCACTCAGTCAGCAAACCGGTGGCAGTTTGGTGAGGGAGCGCCTCGCTTTAATGAGCTTTCGCCCCTCTCAGGAAAGGGGCGAAAGCCAGTTGAAGCAAGGCAGTCACTCAGCAAACCCCCTTCGGTTTGCTGGCTGAGTGCCCCACTTCACTCGGCTTTTGCCCCTTTCTTGAGAGGGGCAAAAACTGAGTAAAGTGGGTTGCTCAGCCAGCTTTCCTTGGGGTTGGCTCCACCCCCAAAACATTTCCTTGGGGGGGGGAGAAGCTGAAGTTCCGCGAATAAGCGGAACCGCGAATGTCGAGGGACAACTGTGTTTTATTTCATGAGAGAGAAAGCAGTTTATAAGGGCTTTGGGATGAAGGAAATAGTTTTGAATCTGGGACCTACTAGGTGGCAACCACAGATTGTATTTGTATACCACCATGAGCATTGACCAACACTGAATCTAGTCAGTCTGCTAACCCTGTCACTTGTCACTCCTTAGCCTAAATCCAACATTGTACTGGTAGTAGAATTTCCCGCCCCCTCACCTCTTCCATCCCCTGAACACTGCCCAAACCCATCCCTCTGGTGTTTTTAGTATGCAAGAAAGGCTGCAGTGGGGAAGGAGGAGCATCAAATTCTACTGATGAAGCAGTTCTGTTAGATGGCCCCCATTCTATCTGTGCTTAGGAGTCTACACTTGTCTTAGCTGTCCTGTAAGTGTGGGAGTAACTTGTTTTGAAGCTGTGATTCTGCTTCTGTAAATTCTTATGTTTACTGCTGTGCCTGAATTATATGATAACATAGGGGATCTTAATAATTTCCGTAAAGCATGGCTTCAGTCCATGCAATATCCATTGGGCTGCGTCAGAATTATCAGGTCTGATACAAAACACTAGGGAACAACTTAACTAGTATCTCTCTTTGTTCTTCCTGTCTACTTGAATGGATTTATATCAGACCTGCACAACTTGGCAGTAAGTAGAGGCCAAAATTAAAAGAGACTAAACTTCTAAGAGCTGCACATAAGTTTTTAGTGGCTCACTTTCCAAGTAAAAGTATAATTAATGATTAAACTAATTTGGAAATAAACCATATTATAAAAAAGGGAAATTTTAATTAAAATCAAGTAATTACACTTATTACTTAAGTTTTTTTTTAATCAGCCTGGAGAGCTGAGGGCAGAGGAAAACCATAACTGAGTATTTCTTGCCTAAGAAAAGCCTATGAAATTCATAGGATTGCCATAAAGTCAACAAGCAACTTGAAGGCACTTACACACATGCAATTGCAAATACTTAATGAAGGCAAGAGAATACGTTGTACTAAGATTAAGGGTAAAAGGATGGTTTTGCATACTGCACTGGCCAGGGCACGTTTCTAGGATGGAGGACCATCGCCTCCCAAAAATAGTACTCTACGGTGAACTCGCCACGGGTCAGCATAAGAGGGGCACGCCAAAAAAGCAATACAAGGACTCCCTGAAACAACATCTCAGGCTCAGCCAAATTGATCACCAACAATGGTCCGCCCTGGCCTCACATCGGGAGGCATGGAGACGCACTATCCACAATGCTGCAGCCTTATTTGAGAACACATGCTGAACAAGTCTTGAAGAGAAATGACAATGCAGAAAGAATTACAACCCGGAAACATCACCCAAGGAGACCTTCTGCTGTGCTTTTTGCAACTGGACTTGTTTATCTCGGATTGGTCTTTTTAGTCATCAGTGCATTTGCAGAAAGCACGGGATGAGTCCTTCCTGATCTTCATTTGTGAAAAAAAAAGCCAGAGAGGTATAAGAAATCTCTGCTCCAAACTAGAAGAAGTTTGTCCAAACCAAAATCCTCCCCAACAATAGCCCAAGCCTCTTCTCAATAATAATTTTCCTGGGGCCAGGTTCCCAAATCATATGATAACGAAAGAGGAAAGAAATCAATATTTGGTTCAGAACATCTTGCATATGTACATATCCGTTCTTGTGTTGTGGAGAGAAAAAACGGGAGCGCAGAGGTGGGAGGCTGAATGGGCCCCCTATATTTGGGGGCTGGACTGGATAGCCTTTGTGGTCTCTTCCAACTCTGATTCTATCATTCAAGAACCACAGATTCCCACCTCACCTGTTTTGGAAGAGGGTGCTATGGAGAGATCTAATGTCACAACCAATAAAAGGAACTTGGAGGAACCCTTGAAATAATTTTCAGGTCTCAGGAACCCCTGCGTAATAGTTATTATATCTACAGCTCAAAAGAAAATGGGTTTTTTTCTCCCAATCAAAATCTCTTGCAGCACTCTAGCAGACTCTCACCGAATGCTAGGGTTGGAGGGAACACTGGTTTGGAAATTAATCCCAAATAATGCCCCCACACACTTTGCACTATGTTTCATTTGTGCCATTATTACCACAGTTAACTAAAAGCTATCACAAGATAGCCAGCTGACGTGCAGCTCCTATAATTTTGTAAACCCTTTGCCCCCCACCATTCTGCAAACAATGGATTATTATGTCAGATCAGAATCTTAAGTATGTATTGGTAGGGTGGTGGAGTGGCAGAAGAGAAAGAAAAATCCACCAACATCTACAAACATTTAGGTACCCAATCCTGACTTGGGTACCCAAAACAACATGAAGCACCACAGGGAGGGCAAGGAATCTGAAGTTGCGCAAGAGCGCACGAGGTGGGACAACACCCATTGATAGAAAGGGGAGGGGCAGAGAAAAAGGGAGCGGGAGGCCAGAGACTACATGCAGTTCGTGAAAGGGAAAGTGGGAAGGCGGTTTAACTATGAAAATTTGCCACACTCTCGGAGATGTGAGAGTAGGAAGCCATGGTAAAAAAAATCGACTGTGATTAATGTCCTTTACTCGCGGGTCACTCGAAATCCTTTGGCGGGCCATATGTTGTGCAGGCCTGATCTAGATGAACCTAAACCCTTATGTAAATGAACATTAAATTTAGTCGCCTTCCTTGACCTTTGCCAGGCCATTGCAGACTTTCTTGCCATCAGTACAGTCTGAGATGCTGTCTTAGGTAACTGACATTACTGCCACCTGGAGCCCTTATGCTAGCTCAGTGGGCTCTTCTGCTTGGACTTCTTGTCCTGCTGTTTATTTGTTTTTAAACCCACATAAGCTGGGAGTTGAGTATATGTTGTAATCTAATATTCCATTAAAGGCTTAACCATGTCTGACAAATTCCAGTTCGGATAGAAAATTCCAGTATTGGTGCATCCTTTGGAGAGTTTCCATTGGAAGGGAATTTGTTAATTGCAAAATAACTGCTGAGAATACTTCCTTGAGCATCTCTGCATTCTCTGTTTACTGAACAGAATAATTAAGATGTTTATCCATGGTCAAAGATGCTTCACCAGAGACTAAAATGGGAAGCTATATGTCATGTTATGTCATCATCTGGCACTTTACCCCTCACGGTACCTTTCATCTGTTGTAGTATCCTTTCTTCTGCCACTGTCTCTTTCTCAATTTGTCCAGTAAATCCTTAACTACATTTTTAAATTTTGACCCTAGCACAATATACTTACTGCTGGCTATCCTCCAGGATCATGTTCCTTTTAAGGCAGCATATTATGATCTTTTCATATTTGTCTTTGACCTTGTTCTTACTGTCTCCAAGTTTTTTTACCATGCTATGACATTGTGATCTGAGTATTCTGGCAGCCCATCAAGCCCAACTTTCTAATGAGTACGGAGGTAACTCCAGCCATTTAAACCTGGAAATTGCAGCATTATGCCAGCCATGATACAAAGATCTAGCATTTGTTTTAGATGTAAAAGTTTCTGTAATATTAAAGCAGCATGCACTTTATGTCTTTAAATTCTCACACTATTAGTGTCTTAAGGACTGATGTTATTGTCCGTGTTGCTATTGACAAGATGCGAAGGAAAAGAGAATTTAAATGATATATGTAGCATATAGCATGTGTAGTTTCAATGTTTTAATCCAGTAACATAGCTTTTAGTGGCATGTAGGAAAACAAAAAGTTGAAGTATTAAGAACTAGTAAAAGACATTTCTGGCGGACAAATAGTTACGAGTAATATATTGCTAGGTCTTAAGCTTTAGTATTTAGCAGTGCTAAATCTCTTTTTAGTTTAATACCAGTAGGAATACAGTCTCCCCTCCACATTCGCGAACCTGACATTCGCGGTTTTGATTATTCACGGTTTTGGGAGGGCCCCCCCGGGCCCCCCAAAACCGCGACAAGGGGCCTACGGAGGCCCCGTGAAAGCCCTGGGAGGGAGTGGGGAGGGCCGGGGAGACCTCCACGGGGCCTTCGGAGACCCTCTGGAGGCCCCGCGAAGGCCTTGGAAGGGAGGGGGGAGGGCTGGGGACGCCTCTGCGGGGCCTTCGGAGACCCTCCGGAGGTCCTGCGAAGGCCTTGGGAAGGAGGGGGGAGGGCCGGGGGGGCCTTCACGGGGCCCGCGGAGACACTCCGGAGGCCCCATGAAGGCCCGGGGAGGGGGTGGAAAGGGCTGGGGAGGCAAACATGGGGCCACCGGAGACGCTCTGGAGGCCCCATGAAGGCCTGGGGAAGGGCCGGGGAGGCTTCCATGGGGCCTCCGGAGACGCTCCGGAGGCCCCACGAAGGCCCTGGGAGGGAGGGGGAGGGCTGGGAGAGGCCTCCGCGGGGCCTCCGGAGACACTCCGGAGGCTCCATGAAGGCCCGGGGAGGGGATGGGGAGGGCTGGGGAGGCCTCCATGGGTTCTCCGGAGGTGATCCAGAGGCCCCATGAAGGCCTGGGGGAGGGCTGGGGAGACCTCCATGGGGGCTCCGGAGATGCTCCAGAGGCCCCATGAAGGCCTGGGAGGGAGCGGGGAGGGCCAGGGAGGCCTCCATGGGGCCTCCGGAGAAGCTCCAGAGGCCCCATGAAGGCCTGGGAGGGAGCGGGGAGGCCTCCGCGGGGCCTTGCTAGGCCCCACGAAGGCCCGGGGAGGAGATGGGGAGGGCCGGGGAGGCCTCCGCGGGGCCTTGCTAGGCCCCACGAAGGCCCGGGGAGGGGGTGGGGAGGGCCGGGGAGGCCTCCATGGGGCCTCCGGAAACGCTCCGGAGGCCCCATGAAGGCCTGGGGGAGGGCTGGGGAGGCCTCCATGGGGCCTCCGGAGACGCTCCGGAGGCCCCATGAAGGCCTGGGAGGGAGCGGGGAGGGCCGGGGAGGCCTCTGCGGGGCCCCGCGAAGGCCTTGAAGGGAGTGGGGAGGGCCAGGGAGGCTTCCGCGGGGCCTCCGGAGACTCTCCGGAGGCCCCGTTGAGGGCTTGGGCGGGAGGGGGGAGGGCTGGGGAGGCATCCACAGGGCCTCGGGAGGGTCTCCGGAGGCCCCGGGAAGACCTAGTAAGGGAGTGGGGAGGCTGGGGAAAGCGACTATGGGCCTCCGGAGGCCCCATGGTCGCTATGGTGGGGGAGGGGGAGGGCAGTCGTTATTCGCGGATTTTTCACATTCGCGGGGGTACGTGGAACGTAACCCCCGCAAATGTGAAGGGACGACTACATTCAGCTATTGCCTGCGGACTTGTCACTCTGTGAACTTATGAACTTATACAATAATAATAATAATAATAATAATAATAATAATAATAATAATAATATAATTTATTTCTATCCTGCCCCTCTGCAACGCAATCGGGGCGGCTTACAATATAAAAATTCCATAATTACAATACCCTAGCCCACCCGCCCCTTAAAATAATATTAAATTATAAAGGATTAAAACATACAATAATTAAAAATATATAAATTAGAAAAAAATTAAAACATACAATAATTTAAAAAATCCAATTGCAGCTCAGAAAGGACAGCTGAGTGTTGGGCCAGGATAGTTATTCAGGAAAGGCCTGCCGGAAAAGATCCATCTTGACAGCTTTTTAAAAGCTGTCTAAGGTGGTAATAAGACAGATCTCATCCGGCTTGCCATTCCATAATCTGGGAGCGGCAGCAGAGAAGGCCCTCTGGGAGGTCACCGACAGCCTTAATAATAATAATAATAATAATAATAATAATAAAATTTATTTATATCCCGCTCCTCTGCGAGCAATCGGGGCGGCTTACAACAATAAAATAGTACACAGTGTTTTCAAAGGCTGTAACAGATTCCTCCCAGAGGACCGAAGTGCACAGGGAGGGTCATACAGAAAGAGGCAGTCCCGGAGATAAGTTGGACCCAAGTCATGTAGGGCTTTAAAGGTCATAACCAACACCTTGTACTGTGCCCGGAAACTAATAGGCAGCCAGTGGAGAGCTTATTTAGCACAGGTGTTATATGCTCTCTTCTGGAAACACCAGAAATCAATCTGGCTGCCATGTTCTGAACTAGTTGAAGTTTCCAAGTCAAGCACAGGGGTAGCCCCATGTAGAGCGCATTACAAAAATCCAGACAGGAGGTTACCAGTGCATGTACCACAGTTTTGAGGTCCCTGGTTTCCAGGAAAGGGTGCAGTTGGCGTATCAGCCGAAGTTGATAACAGGCACTCCTGACCGTCACATTTACCTGATTAGACATCAACTTTGCAGATAGTGTTCTGTAAGTCTCTGTGTGTGGCAACAGCTTACCCCGTTTGTTGCTATTTCCACCAGCTTTTAACAGTATTTATAGTTTTCTTATTAAAAATACAGGTCAGGTGTCAGTGTTAGACAATATTAGATCATGCTCTGAATATTAATAGGATTTCTGACAAATATATTCCAGCTTCTTTTTTCTTTCTCTCTTTTTATTGCTTTCTACAGGGACACCAATATATTCTGTAGCATGGGGCCCAGATTCCGAAAAGATTCTTTACACATCAGGGAAGCAGCTTATTATCAAACCACTTCAGCCAAATGCTAAAATTCTGCAGGTAATATGTAATAACATATCTGCCATACTGTTCAGAAATATTTATACAACAAACAAACATAATGTAGTACCCTGTTGTACCTCTGTTGAAAAACATGCAGAGAAAGTTCCATGTTGGCAGGACCATCACCCATCACATCAGTGGTGGGGACTTACTAATGAGTGTTGATAAAGATAAGTACATTGTTATGCTGATATTAATATGTGGATCTGAGCTTAAGCATACTAGAGTAATGGGATCAAAACAGTTACCATTAACCAGTGAAATGGGTATGCATTCTGTTCATGTAATGTTGTGATCCTAATTGCATTTCTTAAAATTCTTGAAATTAAATGTTTGTCTTATGCAGGGCTGGGGAACTGTGGGCATCTAGGGGGGCACATTAGCCCCCAGGAAAGGGCTGCACCTCTCCTCACTGCACCCCCACCACCTGTTACCCAAATTATAGGGGGTTCATGGGAACCCCATATGTGTCCAGATGGGGAATATGGGGAATTTTAATTAACTCAATGTGGCAGCAAGAGTCTGGTAATGACGGTATCTTTTGAACTGTGTACACCAGTACTAACTGATGAGATTCACAGCCAGGGAATAAAATTAAAATGGCATATATTGAAAAATAATCTCGGGAACACACACACATACACTCAGGCTTCAAGCAGTCACACAAGGTTAGCAAAAAGAGTAGGAAATATTGAGATAGAGGAGTAGAGTTTTGGAGTGATGGGCCATACTATACCATCCGACGAACAGAGATTCATGTGGCTGAAGGTACTCAGAATGCAGTTGTGAGGTTTGTGCATCAAACCAGCAGAGTAACGAGGTGGGAGAAACTGCTAACACTTTGGTAATGTTTTGGGGTGATATTTATACTTGATATTCCCCCAGAAGGGTTGTTTTGAGTGGAATACAATGTTTGCTGGAGTTTCCCATAGTTGGAAGATGGGAGCTCTGGTTGTGTTAATGATCGCTAATGGCTGAGATGTTGAAACTGATGGGTGTCAGGCAACCTTCTGTTGTTCTAGGAGAGATGTGTGAGGGGAAAAACAGTTTCGCAAGCCAAACAGTGTCTGGCTACTTTGGTTAAATTAGTGAATGACTCACTTCCACATACATCCAGGAGAATTAGCCCATTTGCACCCTAACTCACCAGTCCAAGGGGTGGTTTTTTGTTTGTTTGTTTGTTTGTTTTTGCATAATTACTACCTCGGTGTATCTTTTAGGAATTTGGGATGGTGGCTTCCTTAGGTTTTCTGAGCACACCTTGAGTCCTTCCGTTTGGGAGGCCCTGGTCTACTGCCAGCCATGTGGAAGACCAATAAATAAGCCAATTTAGGAAATATAGCCAGTTTATGAATTATGGGATGGGAGGGGCTATCAGGGCAGGTAACACACCAAAATCTTTTTTTTTTTTAATGTCCAAATGCTCCCAACACCCTCTAGGGGGTGTGTTGGCATTTTCACCATGTTTTTGGTCTTCTCTGAGCCGTTTTAAGCCCAAGAGAGGCCTTTTTTTGAAAACAAAGAAGTGAGCAGAAGTGACTTCTGGTTTTCTTCCAGTTTTCTTTTTAAAAAGCCTCTCCTTGGCCTAAAATGGCCAGGGTGAGTGGGTGGGGACAAAATGTGGCAGAAATGCCCTCCAAGCCCTCTAGAGGGCATTATGACCCCTGAGGGAACCGGGCCACAAAAACATCCCTGGGAATCTACTTGCAGCCCTGGGGGTCTTTCTTATTTATTTATGGGAAGTGCACATTTCTGCTTAGTTCAGCATTGTCACACTCTCCATTTAACTGTGGTCAAGTACTGCATGGAATGGACACAATCAAGGCTAACTAGAATTTGAAACTAATTTATAAACTGTTATTGAGGGTCATACACTTGTAATGCTTAATCATATTTAAGGAGGCTCAGAAAATGGGAAATGTTTTTTTTTTTTTAATTCCAGCATGGAAGAGTTTGTCAATGTGAACTACAGTCTTGCAGCCCACTCTCAATTGTTTAAAATGAGTTCATTGTGAATGTTACATGTCCACTAGTGAAGTGTCTCAGCAGGAGTGGCACCTGAACATGTATGCTGAAATTTGAAAAGATAAATTATTTGATTAGCCTATGTAGCAGGATATGAGCAGGATTCGTGCTGCATTGCTATAGTTCTGTGATTTAATTTATTTATTTAATTAATTGAAATTGATGAAAGTACACAAAGATTGTGCAATTAAGTATTTATACATGACTTATGCAACCTAACATGGGGAGTGTTGCTTTTCAAAATACAGAGATTTGTGGGAAGTTCATAACTTTTTATAAAAACAAATTGTCAAATAAGATTCTGTTTTTCAAGGTATAACTTCATGTGATTATAATTCTTAATATGCAAACAATGAAAGTCTACTATATGATTTTTTTTAAAAAAAAGCAGAAATAATCATATTAACCATAAGAAAAAAATCAAGAATTCATATTTAAACAAGATCTTTATTAGAACAATCTCAGATGACACAATAGTGCACAAGTATCTGAGTTCTCCTAAAAACTCTATCAGGCAATATGATAAAACAAAAGAAGGTAGGGAGAAGAAAAGACTAGCTGATGATTAAGAAATGGATGTTAATGTCTTATTACTGCTTCCTTCCCCAGTGGAAAGCCCATGATGGAATTATTCTAAAAGTTGATTGGAACTCTGTTAATGATCTTGTCCTATCAGCTGGTGAAGACTGTAAATACAAGGTGTGTATATTTCAACCAAGTTAGAAAGTAGAAATAAATATTCAGTTAATTAAATATGCTAATTGGGGAGTATATTATCCTTGAAATATATTTTATTCATCATCATATCATAGCAAGCTTGATTTATGACTAAATATTTTTAAAGTGAGAGCCAGTGTGGTATAGTGGTTTGAGCATTGGACTATGACTCTGGAGACCAGGGTTCGAATCCTCACTCAGTTATGGAAACCAACTGGATGACCTTGGACAAGGCACATTCTCTCAGCATCAGAGGAAGGGAAACCCCTTCTGAACAAATCGTGTCAAGAAAGCCCCGTGATAAGGCTGCCTTTGGGTCAGAAGTCGTCAGAAATGACTTCTTCTCCAGCAGAGTGGGGAGTTAATCCTTAAGGCTGGGTTGGCTCCGCCCATGCAACGAGACAGGTAGGGCAGTACGCCAATAGATAGAAAGATAGGCATAGCACTAGGCAGGAGAGCCATCCCCCCTCCCCAGTTCTGTCCTGCTTCACGAGGTATACAGAGCAGGACGAAGAGCTCCGGCAATTTCTTCTTCTGAACTGCCTTTCTATCTGCTGTCTTCCTTCCTTATTTCTCCCTGTTATTGCTCTTTACTATTCTTTCAACTCTGCTGCTATCTCTTGACAAGGATGTCTGAGAGAACGGTGCTGAGAGAAAAAAGCCCCAAAATCTCCTCTGAGGAGGAGACGGAGCAGGAGGCCCTAACGGGCCAGACAGAGGATCATGGCGGCTCAGACCTCTCAGGAGGATCCAAGCTCAGTCAGGAGGCCCTGATGCTGCTGAAAGAGGGCACGTAATGTGTACTCGAGTTCCGAGCTGGACCACGCCACCCAGGGAGAGTCTGTGCCTGAATGGCAGGTTGTGAGTAAGAGGGAGTCTCCTGATTCCTCCCCCCCAATCATCGACAGGGAGGAACTGCCGCCACAGCTGGCTGACTGGATTGTGCTAGTTACGCTCCAGGCTGTGGCAGCTGTGGTGAGAGGGGAGGGGAGGGGAGGGGAGGCACACTTAGTTGCTCAACAAAACCTCTACAGACCCATCTTGAAATGCCCGAAGAAAAAGGGTGGACTGTCGCTAAGTTCAGCAGCTGGGGCATCAGGGTTGGCCACAATCAAGGCAGCAAAGTGTCTCCTGCCTGGAACCTCTTCAGGGAAAGGCAGAGGGGGGAGAGAATGGGTCTGGGGATCCCCAGAGCCTCTGAGGAAGGCCATTAAAAAGTCTGTCAGGCATATTTCTCCTGACTGGGAAGATGCAGGAGGGGAAGAGTCTGAGGCAGAAAGCTTAGAAAGGGAGGAGGGGGAGTTACCTTCAGAGGAAGAAACTCCATCCCAACAGCAACTATCTCCCAGGCTGTTTGAGCCAGTTTTTCAAGTTAATTCTTAAAAAGGCAGTAAAAGCACTGGGACCCCAGAGCAATGTGGGATCGACGGTGGAAGGGGAGGGTGTGTGTGCCTGAAATTAGAGCAAAATCTAAGGCAGAGCAGTTTGTCATGCCCTTCCCAGAAATATTCTCTGACACATTGGAAGGGGAATGGTTGACACCGGAGTGGCCAGGAACCTTCCAGCATTGGCTAAGGGGTTTTATGCCCTTCCAAATCAAATAATGGAGAAACTTAAACTGCCTTCCATAAATGCTCCTGTGGCAGGGCTTATTTCGGGCTCTCTATCCCCGGGATGGTTATGACAATTTAAAGACCCCTGAGGATAAGAGGGTCGACACGTACCTTAGGGGAGCTCATGAGGCCTCGGCCTTGGCAATTAGGGCAGCGGCAGCCACATCCTTTTTTGCCAGGGCCACCATTCATTGGGCAAAGGATATTGTTGATTCCTTGCCTAGTATATTCCCAAGGTAAAACAAGGGATAAACAAGATTACAAAACCAGCAGCCTTCATGGCAGATGCCAGTTTGGATGCTATGCAGTTCACATCTAGGTCCATGGCTGCAAAGGTGGCTGCGAGAAGACAACTTTGGCTATAAAATTGGAATGCGGACATGAAGGCCAAGGCTAATCTGGCAGTTTGCCTGTTCAAAGGGTCCAAACTTTTTGGTGATGCTCTTGATGAGGTGCTAGTCGAAACTAAGGAAAAGAAGAAGGCTCTTCCTTCTCTTTCTAAACAAGAGGAGAAGAAAGGGTTTAGGATGAGCAATCAACAGTTTTGCAACTTTAAACCATGATATAAACGGAGGAATTTCTATCCTTTCAGACAACAATGGGGGTTAAACAAGGGCCAGTTCAAGTCCCAGTCTTCTGTACCACAAATCAGGGATGAAGACCAATCGGTCTGTTTGACTGGTCAAGAAGGCCAGTGCGGGTGTGGCTTCTGGGGTTTGCCCACCACTGCGGGTGTGTCTCTACAGATGCCTGGGTACTCAGAACCATAACAAAAGTCTATACTATAGACTTCCTTCAAAGGCCCCCACCATCCTTCCACCAGTCTTGCACCACCAGGGTAAAACAGAAGTGACTAGTCATTCAGGCTATAGCACATCTCTTACAGATGCAGGCAATCAAACCAGTACCTACAAACCAAAGGTTTTGAGGAGTTTACTCCCACTTGTTCCTGCTGCCAAAAAAGAACAGGGAATGGAGAACCATTCTCAACCTGCGGAAATTGAACCGTTGGGTGGCACGGAAGAAGTATCGAATGGAGACGCTTCGGTCTATCCTGGAGGGCATTCAGGAGGGAGATTTCTTGGCGTCATTGGATTTGAGGGATGCGTATCTTCACATACCTATTCATCCAGCTCATAAACGCTTCCTCCGATTTGCTTTTCAAGAGGATCATTATCAGTACAGGGCATAACCATTAGGTCTTTCAGCTTTGCCACGGGTATTCACGAAAGTGTTAGTGGTGCTGGTGGCCCATCTGTGCAGAAGGGGAGTTCTAGTGCATCCATAGTTGGATGATGTTCTCATCAGGGCTCCATCTCTTCAGTTGGCCAAGCAGCATGTTCAGTCTACCATCAATTGCTTGGAGTGATTCGGTTTTTTTATAAATTGAGACAAAAGCCAAATGCATCCAGTACAAAGGTTACAACATCTGGGGAGTACCATAGACACTTAGTCCTACAAGGTTTTCCTCCCAGATGACAGGACGGAGAAGTTACAGCAATTGGTTCGATCAACTTTGAACAAAAGATGCGTTCTGTTATTGAGTCTGGCACGACTTTCGGGTCTTATGATGGCATGCATCAATGCAGTGCCCTGGGTGAGATTTCATCTACGGCCTCTGCAGTGATTCCTCCTTCCCTTCCAGGACCATATTGCATCCAAAAGGAAAATACAAGTTGAGATTTCGACAGTGGTAAAAGAATCTCTGACTCTAGGGGTTTCCATTCGGGACCCTAGGAGAGTAGTGATAATGACGGATGCCAGCCTGGGGGGATGGGGGGCACATTGCAGAGGTCGAATGGCCCAAGGGATCTGGTCAGAACAGGAGGCCAAGAGCAGTATAAATTGCCTACAACTACGCGCAGTTTGTTTGGCATTGATCTAATTCGAGAACCTGGTACAAGGGAATCATGTTTTGATGCATACGGACAACATGTCCTCGAAGGCCCACATCAACAGACAAGGGGGGACATTGTCCCTTCCTCTGATGGAGGAGATGGCCAGGTTGTTTCAAAGGGCGGAATTGCGTCTGTTGTGAATCAAGGCAGAATAACTGAAAGGGTCATTGAATATACAGGCAGATTGGCTGAGCAGACAGAAGGTGGACCCAGGAGAGTGGGGTCTGAACTCCATGGTTTTTCAGATGATTACCCAACAGTTCTGCCGGCCTTGGGTGGATCTATTTGTGTCGAGTGAGAATGACAAACTTCCAACATATGTATCCAGGTTCTGGACCCGGGGAACATTGGCCTTCGATGCTCTTACGATCAAGTGGCCAAGGGTATTATGCTACGCCTTTCCACCAATGTCTCTCCTGTCTTGGGTCCTACAGAAGGTAAAGATGGAAGAGGCAGAGATCATTTTAGTAGCTCTGTTCTGGCCAAGAAGGCCTTGGTTTCTCAATCTATTGCTTCTCCAGGTGGGGGAACTGTGGCCTCTTCCTCAGTGGGAGGATTTACTACATCAAAACAGGGTTCTCCACCCAGATCCAAGCTGGTTACAACTCCACGCATGGAGCTTCAGCGGCAAAGATTATTAGCTAAAGGATATGAGGAGGAGGTTGTGGAGACCATCTTGACAGCAAGACGCCCATCCACTATTAGATTGTACAAGATGACAAGGAGGGCGTTTGTAGATGGAGTAAGCATAAAGGCATTAGGCCTCAAAAAGCTTCAGTGGGTTCAGTGCTAGCCTTTCTTTAATTGGGTCTGCAGAATGGTCTATCAACTAATATGTTGAAAAGACACGTAGTGGCTTTAGGTTCAGTTCTTAAAAGTGGAACAAAGGTGCCCTTGGGGTCTCATCCTCATGTCTGTAGTTTCCTTAAGGGGGTTGTCTCAATTGAAACCTCCAGTGATTCATAGGTTCCCAACATGGGACCTGAATGTAGTTTTGAATGTGCTGGTCAAACAGCCCTTTGAATCCATGAGATCAGTGGCTTTAAAATTTCTCTCCTTCAAGGTGACTTTTCTAGTAGCAGTTACCACGGCTAGGCATGTCTCTAAAATAGGAGCTCTGTCACTCAGGGAGGAATTGTGCATTTTTCACAAGGTCTCCCTTAGGTTAGATCCTACTTTTCTTCCTAAGGTTAATTCGGTATTTCACAGAGCTCAAGAAATTCTGTTGCCTTCCTTTTGTCTTCATCCAACCACTCAGTTGGAAAAGGATTGGCACAAATTAGATGTCAAACGTGTTTTAAAATATTACTTGGAGAGAACGAAGGCATTCCGAAAATCGGATAGTTTGTTTGTATTCTTTGCTGATAGATACAAAGAAAGGAAGGTTTCTTCTAGCACCTTATCTCTATGGCTACGGTTGTGCATTCAATTGGCTTATATAAATAGTTCTTTACCAGTACCAAAGGGAATTTTGGCACACTCTACAAGAAGTGCTGCTACTTCAGTGGCTTTGTACACATCAGCCTCTTTGGCGGAGATTTGTTGAGCAGCGACTTGGTCTTTGGAGTCAACCTTTTTGCGACATTATAAAATTGATAAGTTTGCTTCTGCTGAGGCGGCCTTTGGCCATAAGGTATTGCAGCAGGTTTTGAAACATTGAAGCCCCATCCCTAGTTGGACTGCTTGGGTAGGTCCCAGCCTTAAGGATTGACTCTCCACTCTGCTGGAGAATGGAACATTGGACTTACCGTGAAGGTTCCTTCTCAGCAGAGTGGGGAGGAAATCCTTTCTCACCCAATTATCTGGAAGATTTTTTAAAACAAGTTTCGGTTGTGATCGCTGGAGTTTGCTTTGTCATCACTGGGGAGGGGGGATGGCTCCCCTCCTAGTGCTATGCCTGTCTATCTATTGGGGTATTGCCCTGCCTGTCTGTTGTGTGGGAGGAGCCAACCCAGCCTTAAGGATTTCCTCCCCACTCTGCTGAGAAGGAACCTTCATGGTAAGTCCAGTGCTCCGATCGCACACAGCAGCAACAGCAACAGCAACAAAGGCCTTGTTTATATCTCTGTAAATGTTACTTCAGAAAATGAGATAATATCCTGATTTTTAACACTCTGTGGTGAAAAGTAGTAGGATATTTGGATCTGTACAAACAAGGAGGGAAATACAGTCCGACCTCAGCATCTGTGGGAGTTCGGTTCCTGGCTTTACTGTGGATACAACCGCAGATAATAGTGAACCCTATTAAAATAAGGACATTTGGTACAAACATATCATAGAGTTGCATTGAAGGACCTAGAAGATGCCTAGCGAGGATACCTCTCTAGGCATTTTCCAGTGCAACTCTATGGTATGTGTCCTTATTTTTTCACCTGGGCACAACTGAAACTGTTGATATTGCCTCCACAGATACAGGGGTCTGACTGTACTTCATAATTGTGTCTGTTTATTTGGGTAAGTTAAGTGGGATACCTTACCTTTGCTCCCCTTATATTCAGAGCTGTCATGCTAAGTTGCAAGGCAACTTAGCTTAATGAGACAGATGACTATTCTTGTGAAAGCATACTGAAACATAAATCTGTATGTAAATAAGTTGCATACCTTGGTTAAAGCAAGACCGGTGTGATTTCAAAGTAACACTCCTGCTTTTTTTTTTGCCGTGGACAAAATCCACAGCAACCGCAGCATGATGCAGTTGCTTGTGTGTTTTTTGGGGGGTGTAGAGTGACACCCCCCCAGACACATGTAAATTGCCCACCTCTACATTAAGCTATTGCACTGAGCACAGGAGCAGGGCTAGGTTACAGTTTAGAAGATTTCATTCATCTATGTTAGGCTAATATACAACATATATCATACATTTTGTAATTCTGAAGCATAGGCTGTGCTCATAAAATAGATAGGATGCTTTTAAAATAAAATATGGTAATTATGTTCTTTTAATAGGTGTGGGATAGCTATGGTCGTCTGTTGTATAGCTCTCAGTCACATGAATACCCTATCACTTCTGTTGCTTGGTCTCTGGATGGGGAATTATTTGCAGTGGGATCATTTCATACTTTACGACTGTGTGATAAAACAGGGGTAAGTAACTCTAAGAAAGATTCTAGCCTCATGGAATTTGCTGGGAATCCTACCTGTTTCAGTGGGATCATGCACCAATCCACACTATTTGGAAGGAGAGGGGCCCAAAATGGCAAAAACAATGCAGGAAAAGCTTTCACAACTTCCGCCGTACTTTAAAAAAAACATGTGGGGGTACACATTCCTGCTTGTTAGGACAATCGAACAACAAGCAATTCAAAGGGTAGCACAAAGCTGATTGGCTGGGTGAGAGTAGGGGTGGGGCTTATTGTCTTAGCGTGCAATCACTAAGCCAATAAAATAGGGTGGTTATTTTTTTTATTATTATTATTATTTTGCTTTCCTGTTAAATCAGAAAATTGCTATCTTGCTCCAGTGCACCTTGGATTATTTTTTTTAAAATGGCGGTGGCAAAGAATTAACACGAATAAATCACTTGTGGCCGCCATCTGGATGTGAGATTTATGGGGGCTTCTGATGCCAAAAACACCATTAAGACATGTCACTGCTGCTGCTCATTACTACAAGGTACTCCATTTTTTCCCCTCGTGTAGATGGGCCTGTATCTCATGCAGAAATATTTGCCATAGTAGTTTCTAGTTCTTAAAAATGGTGCACCATTCTACTGCCCCTTTTGAATATGCTTGGAGTAGTGATAGGGAGAAAGAGATCTCTTTCAAGGAAGTCTAAGAGACTGATCCTGTAGACTTAGGTGTGTGATGATGGAGTATCCACAAATGGAACATGTCTATCCAAGATTTCATCTATTCTGGGGATATGTGCTGGTAAAGATAGCTCATGGTGTGAGCAGGCTGCAGTCCTCAATAGGGTCATGTTCCAGAGGCTGATATGAAGTTGAGAGGTATTTGGGTGGTTGGATCTTCAGGGGACAAGACTTGCATTGTACCAGCTATTCCTTAGCTCTGAGACATGATCTAGTAATGTGACAAACTCTTGAACCTCTACCCTTTCTGGCTTGGGCTATCCCTTCCTATGGGCTTTGAATGGCATGAGTGTGAGGTAGAGTAGCACACACATGCTCTTTGCCTTTCCATAGAAGTGCTGAATCAGGGTTTCATATTTTAATGTGTGTGTGTGTTTCATTCATATGCTGTTTTTAATATGCTTTTGTAAGCATTGATGTACTCCTTCCTCTTGCCACTTTCATCCCTAGAAAGAAGTGCCAAAGTTGACATTTAAATAAAATAGTCAAACAGCAACAAAAACCCTGCAAATTCTTATTCTTAAACAAGCCTCACATATATAGAAAATTAGAAACAGGCACTAAATGCAGATAATAGGAAGTTCAGAAATCATTATTCAGCATTTTCCTCTGAATCTGAAAATCTGTTCTCAATTGTAACTTCAAGGTCTGTTCATCATTAATTTATTTTACTTCTAAAATGATTTTTAGTCAACTAAGAAAGTTGGGGAGATTTAGTTTTACATTTTAAACCTTCAATATGTTTAATATTTTTGTGTGTGTGTTTTTTTTAAATCTCAGACTAGAAAAAATGGCAAGTGAGCTGTTTCTAATTCAGGTTGGCTATAGCTCTCTGGCAAAATAATTTGGGTTTTAAAGCTTTTAAATCATAATCTTTTCCGAAACTGTGCTTTTAAGAGCATAAACTGCACTTTTATGCCAAAATAATTGATTTTCCAAAGCCAGTGTTTGTAGCTAAAGCATTTAGTATGTAGATGTGAAAAGTCAATAAATCACTAATCAATCTTTGGGCTTCTTATTATACTGATTTACATCTGCTATTGTTTATTCTGTTTGATATTAGTTTGGTATAAGTATAAAGAGTAAAACAGAGTAGTTACTAAATCTGGCAGGAGAAGCTGTGGAGAACTAATTCTGTTAACCATAAAGCACCTGCCATTCCTTTCCATCACCATGCCATTGTATGAAAGGACCTGATGTTACACAAATTTTAATACCTCATATTTTTGGTTGACATTATGATGTACAGTTCTAAAGCAATAGAAATACTACATAATTTGTCTACTGACTTTTAAAAATAAAATACTGAAATAGATTATAATGTAGGGATGATTACTGGATTCATCATTTTGTGTCTTCCACTGAACCAAAGATGTTAAGTGTGGACAGCAAATTTTGAAAGTAGTGTGATAGTGGTTTGAAAATACATAGGTGTAAGTGGGACCTGTGACCAAATTTTGAAGTTTGGAATGTTGTTGTTCGGGAATTCAGCTACCTCACTCAATTCCATCTTCCCTCCTTCTTTCCTGACTTCTTTCCCCACCCCACAATTGTTGACCCCTCAACAAAACCAGTCTAAGTGAGCTGTTGTTAGAATTCTTTAAAACATTTTTGTAGTTCAGCAAACCTTGGAATTCCCTCAAGCATTCTGATGTCTCCTTTGTGTGGACAGGTGGACATCAGAAATATATATAGATGTCAGACCTTGGTGGCAACCTATAGTGCAGAGAAACCCTATTACTGCTGCATTTAATTGCAGAAAGCAACATACTTTTCACCCTGCATCCTACCTGAGGTCACATACTTTGTCTAACAATTACAAATAAGATACTTATTTTCATCAGTTTCATCTCACTATCTTCTGCTACCCTTTATGGCTTCAGCCACTAAAGTACTGCTTTCTTTCACTCACATCACTTTCCCAATTCCTCTGATGTATGCATTCACATCTCCCTCTCTCTAAGACCTTTGGAACCAGTGGGACCTGGCTGCTGACAGTTTTATGCATGAACTGATTAGAAACTTGGAGGCAGCTTCTTGAACAGTGATATAGTGTATGGTGTAATATGGCCTAGATTCTGCTGTATCACAACATCTCTGCTTTTTCTTGTATACTTTGTCTCTCCCCCACACTGTCAGTCATCCTGTTTTGCACTTCTCTTTTGTAAATGCTCTCCCCCCACCTGCATGTCCCCATGTTTCAGACAAATCTTTATCCACTCGTCCTTTGAAATGTGCTCTCGGTCATCTGACACTAGATCTCAGTTATGTCCATTACCAACGAAAAACAATTACCACATTAGGGTAGTATTCAACGATCTAGAAATTATTGTTTATGTCAGAAGAGTCCACGACACTAGTCCTTCTTCAAATAGTTGTATTTTGGCATCTGTTATACAGCTGTAATTTTTTGGAGAGATGTCTTTATTTCTAGTTATAAAGCAGTATATCACCTTTTGTTACCTAGCTTGGCTCACATTCTTGTAGTTGAATATGATTCCATTATTAAATTCTTTTATTCGTGACTTATCAACCTTTGAGATACAACAGTGACTACAGTGTAAAAATGATAATATCTTTAACAGCTTGGAAGTTATAGTGGACTAAAGAGAGCTGGGTTCACAGCCCCACTTAGCCATGAAGGTTACTGAGTGTCTTAGCCAGTCATTGTCTCTCAGCTTAACTGTGCTCACAGCACTGTTGTAAGGATAAAAGCAGAGGAAAAAGCCACATTCAGTAACTTGAAGTCCTTGGAGGAAATATGAGATAATGTTATAAATTATTAAAAGAACAGTAAAGAATTTGAAAATATAGAATGCTTAAATGCAAAAGTCAGAAATTATTTTTAAAAAACTGTCACAAAAAAATTATATTCTGAATTTCTCTGTGTGTGTGTTTGTATTGATAGAAATTACATAAAGTTATTGGCAACTTTGTCCCATATATTTATGTATGTATATATTTCAAAATAAGGATGAAATTTCAGTTATATTTCTGAGTAGATATGTCTCTCCCCAGCAACAGTATTATTTATACCCAGAAGTAGAAAAAGGTAAACAAAATTGTTAAAGTGCTAGATTGCGAGGAAAGGTATAACATTTGAATTTAGGAAAAAGCTGAGTAAGGGGATTTTCAAAATCTAGTTAACATATAGCATTTAAATCTTTCGTTGAAATGGTCATGCAGGGTCGGGGGAGAGACTTAGCTTTCCTTAAACTAACTTTTTGGATTTTCATCCTCATTTTTCTTTAGCAGTATATAGTCCAGATGACCATAAATAATATTTTGTAATTTTTAGAGACTAACAAAAGTAGAAAAAATAAACAGCGGAAGCAAGCACCCAGCTCCAGATGTTAGGAGGACCTGGACAATCTGCCCTATGTGGACCATTCCCCAGTGTCAGTCAAACCTCCCTAGTGCCCTCAGTCACGTGAGCTCTGAAGAACTACTGCTTCAGCTGCCAACTTCTTATTTAATTCCAGGTGTACCCAGAAGCAGCAATGTAGTGGGTGGGAGCCAAGTAATTGCTTTGTTCCCAACACATCATATTACAGCCAATATGTGATTCTGGCATAGGAAGCTGGCAACTGCAGCAGTACCTCTGTCAAGGGCCAAAGAGGTGGAGGGCATTGGGAGAAGAGCTTGGAAAAGGGATTTATTAGTATTGAAGGGTGGGCATCCTCATGTGGGCTGCAGCTTTCTCCCATATGAGGATGATTTCCATGTGCTGTTGAAAATGAACATATTACATTTGAAAACCAGTGTTCCTTTGGGGGTAATTTTGGGTGGGGGCAGGCAAGACAACAGTCTCAATGGGACTAGCTAATGCATTTGGGTTCCAGTATGCCAGATGCCAGTATAAAATATGAAGATTTACTAAGAAAAGGATCTCAAGAAAATTTACAAATAAATTCTAGAGAACAACTTGCGGAAAAGGGCTTTAATATGAATTGTTTCCTTTATAAACAACTCCAGGAGAGATATAAAATGGATTATCGACTTGAGAACTTTGAGTTAGAAAAGAATGAATTAGATAAAATTTTCTTTGGTGAGAGAAAACATCACATCGCAAAATTCTACAGTGTACTTATACAGAGGGAAATGGAAGACGAGATCATTAAAGAGCAGATGGACAAATGGACGCAAAGTATAGGTCGGGTGATTGAACTAGAAAGATGGGAGAAGACGTGGAAAGCCACACAAAAATTCACCCTATCCCAAAATTTAAAAGAAAACTATTTTAAAATCTTTTACAGATGGTATCCAATACCTGTTAAACTTAATAAGATGTATAATACCAGTAATATAGCCTGTTGCAAATGTGAAAAAGCCAAAGGCGCCATATTCCATATCTGGTGGAGCTGCTCATTGGCTATAATTTTTTGGAAAGAAATACATACCACAATAAGTGAAATTTTAGCGATAAAATATGCAATGACACCAGAACTATATCTATTGAATATGGTGGATGAAATAAGAGATAAATTGATCAACGGATTTTGGAGAATAGTTTTATATATGGTGACAGCGGCAAGACTACTATATGCGGCAAAATGGAAAAAGAAAGAAACTCCCTCTATTGAAGAATGGGCAATTAAACTTAAAGATATGATGAATATGGATAAATTAACAATATTATTAAAAGATAAAACTGATAATACTGTTGAAACAGAATGTGCTCCAGTTAGAAAATACTGGAGAAAAAAGTGGAGAAATCTGGATAAATTTGACTTATAAATGATAATTTAAATTACTTAATGTTAAAATTTTTCAGGTCAAGTTGATCATATAGAGTTGGGAAGCTTAGAGGAAACAGCAAATGCAGGATGAAAGGATACACTAAAGAAAAAATACAGTTATTGAGTATACCTTGTAAAATCAGGGAGGAAATTGGAAGTTTATGCATTGTAAATAACAAGAAGTTGTAATTATACAAGAAGAATGGAATTTTTACTTCAGAGTTGTAAAAAAAAAATCTTATAATTTTGAATTAATAGTAAATTCCAGGTTCTACATTTATTACATGTTTCACTTTTAGTTATGTAACATAACAGTTGCATATACTTTAAGAGAAAATGTAAATAAGAAAAACTTTGAGTCGGTTTTGTAATGTAACTTAAGAAAAAAGATAATTTTAAAAAATGTCACAAAATTGTGAATAAGTGTTTAAGTTCATAGAACTTTCCATGAAGCTAGACAGAAAGCATAGTTGATTGGGGAGTGGAAGAAAGCTGGTTTTGAGGAGAAGCCACAAAATCTACATTTAGTCATAGCCTTAACAGTGTAAGAAAAAACCCATAGTCTAAATAGAAGCATCCTTAGAAGCAACTCACTTGGTATTAGTTAATCTTAAGGACTCTTTAACCTCTGTGAAATACTATTAAAGACCAGATTTTTTCCCCTTCTACTTTTCAAAAGTTATGGATAAAAAGAAAATGCTAGCTTACATTAAAGTTTATGAATTTGGTATTATGTTTTACTTTCACTTCATATTGAGAGGCGAAATAAATGGTCTGTAGTCCATGAAAGCTTATGCTGAAATAATTTTGTTTGTCTTGAAAGTGCTACAAAAGTCCTTTAACACTGAAATAGAACTACTTTTCTGGGCTCTTAAATCACAACTGCAAATGGTTTGTGGGGGTTGTTTGTTGAATTATAAATGTACTTATTCCAAAATGACCATGTCCCTAATTGAATACTGGGGCTCCCTACTAAGATGGGGGATATTAACAGTAGCTAAAGCCAGATACTATCTATTTCTTTACAGCTGGCAGGAATAATTTATGAGGTTTGCCTCCATACTTTTCTGCTGTTTCATGAAAGCCCCCCACCCCCACTTAAATATAAATAGCTGCAAAAGAATGAGCCATCATTATGCTGAGAGAGAAGAGAGAATGAGTCACATAACCAGTGTGATAGTGTTTGAAGAGAACCAGACCTGGCTTTCTGGTCAACACAGACATTTTTATTGTGTCTGATGTAATGGAGCTGAATCAGCGAATTGCTCCCTTGAGAGCTATCAGGAGATATACATATCATTAACCCTTCTGCAGCATATGCAACTGGTTACGAAGCATAATTTAATTAAATACGCTAACATGCACTCTTTTGCTTCCATCTCTTTGCTGCTTCTTGACTGTTTCTTTATCTTTTTTTAAAAAAGAAAGGTTGGAGATATTTTATTCAACAACTCAATCATTCCAGCGTTAAAGGCAGTAGCCTTCCAGTTCAGCCCCTACATAAAACAGAGGAGCAAAAAGTTTTCTTAGGAGTTTGTTAAGTCCAAAGGGAGAATCACCAAGACTGATCAGTTGCAAAATGAGTTCTGGTGGTAGTGGAGGAGAAGGAGGTGGAGTCTCTTAATCCTGGACTGGAGGCCTGTATCCATCCCAGCCAATCTTGGGTCTCTTCTGGTGGTACTTATCACAGAACTGTTGTTTTCCAGCTTGGTTACAACACCAGTTGTAGAGTTTCAACTCTTCATCACTGTTGGGGAAGCTTCTCCGAGAGCCTTTCCAGATTCTCTCATGATGACCATCCACAAGCTGATCATTGCTGTTCTTGTACAGACAACGGACCCCAGCACCATACTTGTTTGGAGTAAAGGAATACAGCATAGTGAAGCGGGAGTCCAGCAAACCTTTTTTGCTACAGATGAAGCGATGGTCTGACAGTCCCTGTTGCAGGGAACAGGGGCAGGGAGGAAGCTCCTTGTTCCAGGCAGCCGGCTGTTTCTCATTGCTCAGCCAGTCCAGGCACCTCTGCCGATAGTTCACCCGGATGCGGCTGTCCAGCTAATAATAATAATAATAATAATAGTAATATTTATTTATACCCCACCCCTCTATTAAAAGAATCAGGGCGACTTACAAAAATTAAAATACAATACAGATAAAAATCCCTAAACAACCTCCAGCCCCACCCTCCCCCATAAAAAAATATTAAACAAATGTAAATTAAAAGCAACGGTCTAAAATGACCTTTAAAAACAATAAATACAATAAATAGCCAGCGGACTAAAAGAAGCCAGGATCCCCTGAGGCCGGGATCTAATTTGGAAAGGCCTGCCGAAAGAGATCTGTCTTTAGTGCTTTTTTAAAGCTGCTCAGGCTCGTCATGTGACGGATCTCGTTCGGCAGGTCATTCCACAATTTGGGGGCGATTACCAAAAAGGCCATCTGGGAGGTTGCAGACAGCCTAGATTTTTGTGGCTGAAGCAAATTCCTCCCAGAGGACCAGAGTGCACAGGGAGGATTGTATGGGAGGAGGCGGTTCTGGAGATAAGTTGGACCCAAGCCATTTAGGGCTTTAAAGGTAATAACCAACACCTTATACTGGGCCCGGAAACTGATAGGCAGCCAGTGGAGAGCTCTTAACACTGGAGTTATATGGTCTCTTTGAGATGTTCCCGAGACCACTCTGGCTGCCATATTTTGTACCAACTGAAGTTTCCAGACCAAGCATGAGGGCAGCCCCATGTAGAGCACATTGCAGAAATCTAGACAAGAGGTTACCAGCACGTGCACCACAGTCTCGAGGTCCTTTACTTCCAGGAAATGGCGCAGCTGGCGTATCAGCCGAAGCTGATAACAGGCGCTCCTGACTGTCGCATTCACCTGACTCGTCATCTGAAGCGATGAATCAAGGAGCACCCCCAGACTGCGAACACAGTCCTTAACGGAGAGCGTGACCCCATCCAGGACTGGAGGTTGCAACCCAACTCCTGGTTTCAGGGCTGCTAACATGAGCACCTCCGTTTTGTCTGGATTTAATCTCAATCCGTTTTTCCCCTTCCAGCCCATTACTGCTTTAAGACAGTCATTAAGAGGAGAGACGCCATCGGAATTCGAGGCCGACGGTCGGGACAAGGAGAAATAGATCTGGGTGTCATCAGCGTACTGATAACCCCCATCCCCATAACTCAGAATAATCTCACCCAGCGGCTTCATATAGATGTTAAACAGCATCGGGGACAGGATGGCGCCCTGCGGAACACCACAAGTAAGCTCCTTTCTGCTGGAGCAACTGTCCCCGAGCAACACCCTCTGGGACCTGCCCGAGAGGAAGGACTGGAACCACTGGAGCGCAGTGCCTCCGATTCCTAACCCTCTCAGGCGATCCAAGAGGATGCTATGATCTATCATATCGAAAGCTGCTGAGATGTCCAAAAGCACCAACAGGGTCACACTACCCCTGTCGATGCTTAGACGCAGATCGTCGGTTAAGGCAACCATGGCAGTCTCAACTCCAAATCCCATCCTAAAGCCAGTTTGAAATGGGTCTAGATAATCAGTTTCATCCAAGACCACTTGGAGTTGAAGCGCAACTGCCCTCTCTATCACTTTGCTCAAGAATGGTAACATAGAAACCGGCCTATAGTTGTTCATGTCCAGGGGGTCCAGGGAAGGTTTTTTCAGGAGAGGCCTAACGGCTGCTTCCTTTAAACAAGATGGAACACACCCTTCTCTGAGGGATGCATTGATGATGTCCTTAAGGATCACCATCAAGGCAGTCCCCCCCTGGATGGTCAGCCATGAAGGGCAAGGATCGAGAAGGCAGGTCGTCTTCTTCACACTACCAAGTAGCTTGTTCATGTCCTCGGTACTCACGGATTGAAATTCATCCAGTAAACTTACATCAACGGAGTTGCTGGACACCTCGTCAATTGTTTCTGTCAAAATATTGGCATCTAAGTAGGCTCTTATCCGAGAGATTTTATCTGCAAAGAAATTGTTAAACGCGTCACAGCAGGCTGTCGTTGGGTTAAGCAATGGGTTCTGCGCAGGAATAACCTGCGTCATCTCCCTTATCTCCCTAAACAGCTCTGCTGGACGGGACTCTGCAGAGGCAATTCGTGCAGAGGAGAAGGATCTCTGCGCTGCACGTATTGCCTCTCGATAGGACCAAAGAAAGTTCCTATGACGAGTCCTGTTGGATAAGAGTCGAGTTTTCCGCCAGTTGCGCTCTAGTCGTTATCCAACCCACTTCATTTTCCTAAGCTCTGTTGTATACCATGGCTTATGGTTTGGAGTGGGTTGGAAAGGACACTTGGGAGCGATCGTGTCGATAACCTTGGTAAGGTCGGTGTTCCAGGTATTAACCAAAGCTTCAACAGGGTCACCGGCGTTACCAACCATTAAACCCTCCAAGGCTTTCTGGAATCCTCTTGGTTCCATTAGCGTTCGAGGGCGGACCATTTTAATGGGTCCACCATTCCTGGTGTGGCGGGGAGAGACTCTTAGTTAAGTCTTGATCAGGAAATGATCTGTCCATGACAATGCGGTGGTTTTTATAACCTCTGCCCACGGATATTCCTGCTCTGTACTAAAGACCGCATCGAGGGTATGACCCACACAATGTGTGGGCCCGACGACCATTTGGGATAGGCCCATGTTTGTCATGGTTTCCATGAACTCCCGAGCCGCACCAGTCAGATTTGTCATGCTGGTCTCGAGTAGAATGTTGAAGTCACCCAAAACTAAAAGTCTGGGTGACTCCAACAGCAGCTCTGAGACCAGCTGTGTCAGCTCGGTTAGGGAGTCTGCTAGACAACGGGGTGATCGGTATACTAGCAGAATCCCCAAACTATCCCTGGTCCTCAGGCTTAAGGTACGTACACTCAAAGTGGACTGTGTTTCGGACAGGTATCCTGGTCAAGGTCAGATTGTTCTTATAAACCAGAGCCACTCCGCCTCCCCGCCCACTTCCCCTCACCTGCTCACTGACAGAATACCCGGCTGGGAGGACCCGTGCCCAGGTGACAGCGCTATCCTCTCCCAGCCAGGTTTCTGTGAAGCAAGCCAGGTCGGCATCCTCATCCAAGAGAAGATCGTAAATAATATGAGTTTTATTCTTAACTGACATGGCATTGCAGAGGAGCAAAGTAAGGTTCTGTGGAATGGTTGGTACGCTCTCCAATCCATTCCGGGAAACAGGGTGAACTGAAGGTGGGATAGCTAACAAACAGCAGTCCTGCCTTCTGTCGTAAAATCTGTTCACTCTGTTCCGACCATACCTCCCTTTCCCCAGCACAACTCCAATTTCCGCCCCCACTCCATTCCTGGCCTCTGCTGACTCCAATTGCAGGCTTAGAGTCCTTCTGGCTGTTGGCTGGTGTTCCTGAGGGGTGTGGACCACACCCTCTCCCGCTGCTGCCTCGCTGCCCAGAAGTCCTTAGGGCCCCACTATAGCCTCCTGGCCCGGTGGAATGGGGTGAAAGGCTGCTGCAGGCTGGAGAACCTCTGGCTGGCTGGCTGGTGTTTCTGAGGGGTGTGGGAGTGGCTTAAGACGCCAGCCACTCCTGGCCACGCCCCCTCCTGCTGCTGCCTCGCTGCCCAGAAGTCCTCAGGGCCCCACTACAGCCTCCTGGCCCGGTGGAATGGGGTGAAAGGCTGCTGCGGGCTAGAGAACCTCTGGCTTGCTTTATTTTAATGCATTATAGATCCATAGGCCACGTGTATCTGTGTTGTAACCTGGGAAGCGATCAGGACGATATTTCGCAGCAGGTGCTTTAGACATCAGATTATTATTTCTGAAGAAGCCATCACCACTGGTGTATCCCATCAGCACATTTGTGGAAGGGAGCTTGCTGTAGTCCCACTGCATCCCGCCAGCTTGGTACAGGAAAAGTGTGTATGTTCGGTACCCGTCAGTGGTCAGAACGGCTTGGTAAGTGTTTGTTCTGCTTCTTTGCTGGGTAGTGCTGAGCCTTCACCCAGGTGATCTTGAGTGTCCATCGGGCTGAATACCGCTGAACCATCACTTCCACATCCCGGACGAGAGGGTGTTTGGCAGAGTTCTGTGTCACATATTCCCAGGCAGCTCAGTCCCAGTACATTATAATTTGCCACATTTATAACAGTACTCTTTGGAAACAGATTTCATTTAATGTGTCATTCACAAATGAATAAAAACCATGTCTATATTAGAATTAGCTATGGTAGTTGCTCTTAACAATCCTGCCAGGTATAAATTATGTTTCAAGCCAAACTCTTTGTATTCAAAGTCAAATTATGTTCAAATCCAAATACTGTTAGACGTTATATGAAACAATTGCTTTTTGTTGTCCCTAGTTTTTAAGATTCTAAGTTGTTGAATAAAAGAGCAGTGCTTGAAGCTTGTGATAATTTGTACATACCTTGTGGGTGACTTCCTGTGGGTTTATATGCCTGCTTTGGCACTGCTGGTCATGTTGCAATACTCTTAACACAGAAATAGAAGTCAGGAAGAACTGAGGCCTTCTAATATTCCTCCACCCCCACAGTAATAGAAAACAAATCAAAAGAGGAACCTTTTTTCGGTGCCACAAAGAATGAAATAAGTTGTTATTTAAAGTATTATAAACCACACAGTTTATAATAATTACAGTTTAGCATTATAAACTCCATAGTCTGTTTATTTAGATTAATATCAGCTAATAAAGATATATTTTTCTCTTTGTAATAATTTAATCTTACCTGGTCTTTGTATAAATGATATTTTAAATCATTTAGCTCTTTTCCCCAGGGGTTATCCTCTTTCAGTGATTATGATCCCTCCCCCTTTTTGTCATTTATTAAATACATTTGCGCATGTGTGTGTGTGTGTGTGTGTATTACTGGCACAGTATTGCAAAATATTAGCGCAAACCTAATGTAATTCTTTAGTCCAACTGCTGATACATTGTATGCATAGTTTTGTAACTTGCGGTTAAAACTTTGTTATTCTGGATAAATTGTTAGTGGAATTTTACTGTGTATTAAGATTTGATTATGGTCTTGATCTCTGTGCACTCTGCCATATGTCGTCTTTCATTCTCTCTGGCTTTTCTTCGCAAACGAAGATTCAGGAAGGACTCATCCCGCGCCTTCTGCAAGCGCGCTGATGACTAAAAAGGCCAATCCGAGATAAACAAGTCCGGTTGCAAAAAGCGCAGCAGAAGGACTCCTTGGGTGATGTTTTTGGGTTGTGATTCTTTCTGCGTTGTCGTTTCTCTTCAAGACTTGTTCGTCGTGAGTTCTCAAATAAGGCTGCAGCATTGTGGATATTGCGTCTCCATGCCTCCCGATGTGAGGCCAGGGCGGACCACTGTTGGTGATCAATTTGGCCAAGCCTGAGATGTTGTTTCAGGGAGTCTTTGTATCGCTTTTTTGGAGCGCCCCTCTTACGCTGACCCGTGGCGAGTTCACCGTAGAGTAGTATTTTTGGGAGGCGATGGTCCTCCATCCTAGAAACGTGACCTGCCCAGCGCAGCTGTGTTCTCAATATCATGGCCTCAATGCTGGTGATCCCTGCTTGTTCAAGGACAGCAACATTCGTCACATAGTCAGTCCAGTGTATATTTAGGATTGTGCGTAGACTGTATTACTAAACAAATACATATTTTAATGCATATACAGTATGTTGTATTAGCTGTGTCCTTGTCTTTGGTATAGGTATTCATCTTGATTGCTTCCTTTTAAAATTATATATTTCATTTGTAAAATGTCAGTGTTAGTTGTAGGAAGGAACAGTGTGAAAAGATGGCCTATATGTTAGAAAGGTGTGGTTCAGAAAACATAGAGTGAGATTCCAAAAATGTCTATACCCTCAAAGAAGTTTCTGAAGGCTGGGTCACTATTCACTTGATCAATAGGAGAAAGTAATAGGTACTGTAACTGGAGGAGGGTTTAAATCTGCTTCCTCCCCCTACAGAGCCCTGCTGACTAGTATGAGAAGCAAGAATAGCATAGTCCTATCTGTGCCTGTTTTATGATGGAAACACGTTTTACAGTTGCCCCTCCATATCCATGGGTTCTGCATCCATGGATTCAACCAACCACGGCTCAAAAATATTCAAAAAATTTGCGAAAAGCAAACCTTGCTGTTCACCATTTTGTATAAGGGACATCATTTTGTATATAAAATGGGACTTGAACATCCATGGATTTTGATATCCAAGGGGAATCCTGGAACCAAAACCCCAGCAGATACTGAAGGCCCACTGTATATGAATAGGCAACTGTTTGGAAATCTGAAACAAAAGTTCTGTAAAAACTGTTACTTTTAACTTTGTAAAACCCTTAACGGGCCCACTTTGAGCTACAATTGCTTGATTATTTTCTTGTAAATAATCTTGTTAATGGAGGGCTACTGTTGCAAATAAGACACATTGGGAGGGACGTCCTGACATTTGTTTTCTTGACTTTGGGAATTTGTTGAATGATTTTACAAAGTTAATATTTAATTTGGGGCAAACATGCTCCACAACCAGAAGGCCAAACTGGCTGACTTTCACCTCTTCTAAAAGGCTATAACTGTGCTGTCACAGTCACTGTTTTAGCAATGAGAATTGATGTTGAGTCATTCCCAATTGCCTTTTTGGCTACTTGAGGGGGGGGTCACTGTTTGGGGTAGGGGACCTCCAGATAACATATTTTACTGTTTCAAAAGGTTTTTTTATTTTTTCAGCCAGACATGGAACGAATTTGGGATGTAGTTAAAGATGACTCCATAGGGAGTTATTTCATGGTGACAGGATATTAAGAGCTTTTGGTGAAAGTTGTAAAAGCCAGTTTCATTGTAGTCACATGGCTATATAGCTTTAGTACCACTTTTCTTATCATAGTAAAGCTAGCAATAAGGGCTGCTTCTTCTGATGGTTGAACTTTAGGACTCAAGTATTAAATATAAGCATATAACGTCAGTTATGAAGGATGCATGCATCCATGCATAAAGTATGGTGTTTTCCTTCTAAAAAAATTCCCAGAAGACTAAAATTTAAATGGGTTCCTTTTATAACTGACATGCTACTTATACTGGGATGATAAGAAGCTTTAAGATCTTCTCAGTAACAGATATCCTTTATTTTCAATGCTATCTGTTTGAATTTAACTCATGATTAGTGTTAACAAAAAAGAGATAAACGACCATTCATTATTTTTTCCTTTAATTAAGACTAGAAATTCTGATTCCTTTTTTTTAAAAAAAGGTCATTCATACCCTGTTCTACCTCCAGTAACTCCTGTGGAAGGAATAAGTGTGTGAATAGGGGCTGTCTAAATGGCAAAAGTACTCCTCGCGGAGTGTGAGGAGAATCCTACCTGTCTTAATGGGAACTCGCATCATCTTGCTGTGTTCAGAAGGAGGGGGACCAAAAAAGTCAAAAACTCAGAGGAAAAAGCCTTCACAGCTTTTCCTGGAGTTTAAAAAAAAAACAGCGAGGGGAATGCACAGTCCTTCTCCACTTTGAATCGCTTTCCTATAGGAGAGGAGGAGCAAAGTTGATTGGCCAAACAAGCGCAGGGGTGGGGCTTGCTAAGAGGGCAATTGCCTGGCATTGCTATGTTGATTTTTCACCTTAGCAAGCAAGCACTAAGGCAAGAAAATGGGGTAGTGAGGTTTTTTGCTTCTTTGTTAAATTGAAAAAATGCTCTATCACACCTTGGACATCTTATTTTTTTAAAAGTTCAGCAGCAGCAAATTAAGATGTAAGTACAAATGCCTGTAAATCACTTGCGGCCGCCATCTTGCATGCAAAGCCTATGGGGACAAAAACATCATTAAGACAAGTCACAGCTGCTGAAAAATGCCATTACTGTGGGGCACTCCGGGGGTTTTGGGCTCATATAGACAAGCCCATGTTGAAGATTAAATGCCCATTCAGTATCTGTAGAAAACTGAGCACATTTGTTTTCTTTAATGTTGTTGTGAAATTTTATTCCATTTCTTGCTAGTGTGTCCAGTGTTTTAGGGGGGAGGTTGCCAAATTCAGTTCCCCTTTAAAAAACATGAACACTTGGAAAACCAGGGATTTTTTTAAAAAAATACATTTTCATGGAATACATCAGCACAGTTCAACCAGAATTCCAAAGGAGTTTTTCTGTAGCAATATAATTCCAGGGCAATCAGTTTCAATGTAGCACAATTTACTAGTTTTGTGACTTCTATATATACATTGTAAGCAAGACTATGCATTTGGTTCAACTTTTGAAATGTTACACCTATTAAGAGCCAGGTCATTAACTCATGTTACAAGATTAAGAATGAATATAAGAAAAGGGGGTTTTTTTGGAACAAATATTCATTCTTGGGCATAGCACTATTAAATAAATAGAAAAGTCAATAATGATTTCAGTATTTAATAATTTTTAGTTCATTTGTTCATTATTAGTAAGCTTTGCATACAACAGTAGCTATTGGCTTCGTTGGAGAAGAGGGAAACCTTGCATTGGATGATTCAGCACATAAGCAAATATACAGATTGGTTTTCCGATTAAGCACATTATGAGTAAGGAAGTCATTTTTTTAGTTTTTAGTTTTATTATTTTGTTTATAGAGAAACTTAAATCATCAGGGAGGCTAACAGCAATTAAAACCAACGATGAATCTATCTATATAAAGCTCTTGGGTATGCACAAAGGACTTAGGTATGTAGGTATGTTGCCTCTTGGGTATGTACAATGGGTTTAGGTATGTTGCCTCTTTCAGTGTGCTGTTTTGCCGCTACTGTCACTCCCTCAGCCAATCACCACCCACATGCAAATTCCCTCTCCACCTCACAATCTACTCCTGCTACTCATGTCTAGTCTGTATACTGGGCGCAACCAAACATGTTGCCTATACTTACTAAGGATGCAGGCCTTTCCAGTTCACCAATGTCTCAGGGCTGCACAATTTCCACTTATGATTTAAGTTTACACAGTAATATCATTTCTATTGCTGCTGCCACTGCAACAGCATCCAGATAGTGAACTGGTGGTGGTGGCAGGACATTGCCGCTGACACTGTGAGAAGAACCAGGCTGCAAACTGGTGGTGGCGGGACCCAGGAAGTGAACTTGCGATGGCGGTGGTATACTGGTGCTGGTGCTGCTACAATGAGACCCAGACAGTCAACAGGTGGTGGTCATGGCGGCGGGAAGTCACTGCTGCTGCTGCAACAGGACCCAGGCAGTCAACTGGCAGCTGTGGAACACCACTGCTGCCACTGCAACAGGACCCAAACAACTCGGCATAGACCAGACAACGTCTATTGGGTGTTTTTTGGGTAGTTTTTTAACAGCATATGATATGCCGGGTCCAGCTAGTATAATAAAATACAGTAACATCGAAGAATAGTACAATAAAACAAATCAATAGTACAAATAAAGTGCTTGATAAAACTCCTTAAACAAAGCCTACCTGAACAAGGTCTTCATCATAGGCAGTATACAGCCAGAAAAGGTGGCAACCTGTCTCTGGAGATGAGTTCATTTGATGTGGCCACCAGGAAGACCCTTTCTCTTGTCTCCACCATAGTTGGGGCACAGAACAGGGCTTTTCCACCAGATTTTAGGATTTTAGGACATATGGAAAGGGATGGTTGCTAGGGTATCCTGGCACATAAGTCATTTAGGGCTCTAAAGGCCATTAGCAGCACTTTAAATTATACGTAGAAACAAATGGCAACTAGTGCAGATTTTGTGGAACAAGTGAGATGTGATCCTATAAGTAAATACCCACCAGCATTTTTCATGCTGGATTCTCAAAACTTTTGCAGTTTCTCAAAACCGTTCAAAGAGATCCCATTGGATCACATTACAGCAATCTAAAGAACACTTCTAAATGTTCCATGCTGCACCACTCGGACTTTGTTTAGGAACAGCTGCAGTTGTTGCACCAGCCCAAGCTGAGTGGGGACACTGCTGGTATAGCAACCTCCAAAGATTCTTTGGCCACTCTCTACATCTGTTCAACCATTTCTCCCTCAGCTGCTTCAGTCGGCCTGGAATGACAAGGTCAACCACATTAGTTGATCTGATGCTACTATGGATGTTGCCCACGTTCTCAGCCTCTATAAATTGAAACATATATATTATAATCAGAGACACAGGTTACAAGGTACAATATTTTGTTCTCTTATAATCATATGTTAGTTATGAGCGAATTTGACTGACTTTTAAAAATATTTATTTATTTTGAAATTGTCCAGCAAAAATACCACATAGGCAGGTGACTCGCACCGCAGATGATACCAAGGTTCTGGGGATTTGCACATTCCTTGAAGGCTACACCACAACCCTTTATTAAAAATGGCGGCCTGTCAGTCAGTGATCTGTTCTGGCTCTGCCAAGGAGCTGATGGGGAGAAAGGCAGCGGTGGCAAACCCAAGCAACCTGCAGATATGGGGACATGTGTAGACAATTATCCAATGTCTCTGCCGAGTGACAGGTAGTGGGGCGGCTCTAGGCAGCTCCGAGGTGGGTGTCCATTTAGATTTTTGCCTCTAGTGTAGACAAGCCCTAAGAAGAAGCAAAATCAATGTCAATTGAAGCCAATTGTTCTGGTCCTTGCTTACTTAGCTAAAACTTCCACTTTTGAACAGACATTTAGGATGCTATTTATACAGTATTTGTGGGATATAGAAATTTCCAGTTGCTGCCTGTGATTAAGTAATGAGGACAAGTCTGTGGGGTTTGTTTTCCCCCTCTCATCTGTGTGTGCATGTGCCTTCAAGTCACCTGTTGATACAGTGACCCCATGAATTTCCTAGGTTTTCTTAGGTAAGTAATATTCAGAGGTAGTTTTGCCCGTTCCTTCCTCTGAAATGTCCTTCCTTACCTCTCCATAAATTTATCTTGTCGTATTTGGCCATTGTTTAATGTTACATCTGCAATGGCAGTGACCTGATTTGGGAAGGTGATCAAACCATGGTATATGAGCCTAGGAATTAGGTCTTTTGAATGAATGCTTCTTCCTACCTTCTGCCACCTCCTGTAAAAGGGGCCTGCTTTTACAATTTAATTTCTATCTTGTATTAAGCTAGAGTTCATTGTTATGTCTGAGCCGAAGAAGTTTAGCTATATATCTATTATTAGGCCAGGAAAATAAGCAAGTGAGCCCTTGGTACTTTTGCTAGTTCCCAGCTTTATAACTCATGGTTTCAGAAACCTTGAACTATGCCCCTCATAACCCCCTCGTGGTGCTGTAACTCCATCAGCCACCCACCGCACTCCCTGACAATCATTTGGAGGACTGTACCCCTGCCATGCTTCCAAGCACCTGATTTATTTTTTTTTAAACATGTTTTTAAAAAACTCAACATTACCTCACTCTTACTCTCTTGGGGAGTGTGTGGCAATTTTGTTTTTGGTCTCTGGGATGTTTTAGTTCAGTTTACATCCTTGTTATAAAAATACTTGTCCTGGGCCTAATACAGTCCAAGGGAGGTAAGGGAGGTGCAAAAACGTGGCAAATTTCCTCCTATGTTCCCTACAGGGCAGGGGAGTAGCTGAGTAAAAATGTTCAAATAAATACTACAACAAATTGGTGAGGGTCTTGGCTACTGTGTGCAGGCCTTACTTGTGATTTAGAGCTAACCAGTGGGTGCTCAGCTCATAAATTTAAGCGGGGATTGGGAGGTACATCACCCCCATAGGAATCGGGGCAGGGGGGGCACAATCCCTCATTGCCACCACCTGAATTTCCTCTGGAAATGTGTTGTCTATTTTGACATAGTTTTGGACCAACTGACAAATGCCTAAAAAGGTGAGAGGTCATCCAAATCATTCCCAAATGTTGCAAATGTGCAGTAATGCTCCCAGAGGCTTTGCGGCACTATTGGCAATTGGTGTGGGGGGGATTTTTACCCCTTGAAAAAATTGAGGTGGGTAGGAGGAGCATGGGGACCCTGACATTGTGAAGAAAGGGGCTGCACTTTTTCAACACTTGATTTTAAGACAGTTTTACTCTGAACTAAGCAGGGACCATAACTGTTACCATAGCTAGTATTGCAAATATGCAAATGTGCATTCTAAAGAAACATTTGCACACTAGGGACAGGGGTAGAAATCTTAACAGTTCTTCATCTATATAATTATTTAAGTCAGGGGAGGACAAAGTGCAGCCTGTGAGCTGCATGTGACCTCCCAGGTCCTCCAGGGTCAATTTGTTTTCATTTTTTAATTGCCTCAGAATGCTATTCTAGGTCGTGTGGGTAGCATATTCATCACATTCCCTCACCCTGAGTCAGCTTAGGCCAAGGAGATGCCTTCTTTTGAACCAGGAAGTAAACTGAAAATTATTTTTGCTCAATTCTTGTTAAAAAATGTCTCTCCAGGGTTTACGATAGCTCCTTTGGGGCCTAAAAACATGGGAGAAATAGCAGCCCATGCCCCCTATATGATTTAGGATCAAAATGACCCCCCCCCCAATGGGATGTGGTCCTCCAAAGTCTCCAGGGTCTTTAATGTGGCCTCCTAACCTTCTACAATTTCCCACCCCTGATTTAAGTGATTATCATTAAGTGAACAACTCCTGACTGACTATCACAACCTAGTTTGTCACCGTCTGTATTTATAGATGAGACTGAGACTGTCACAAACGTGCAGATGGACTTGGAAATCTGTTGAACTAGATCACATTGTACTATATTTTTGTTGCTTCTTTATCTTTTAGGTGAAGCAGATTTTGTGAAACAGTAACTTATTTCAAAGATTTATTTATTTATTTACATGTAGGGGCTAGAAACATGTCTCCTTATATCAGATTCATGGGTAAGACAATTTAATGACTCTTTGGCCCCCAATATTATTTTTATACCTTATAATTTCAAACCTTAGATATTTTTTTATTTAAAAGGAATGTTAAGACTTCCTTGCTTTTCCCTTATTATTTGGTTCTGTGCGACCAAAACTGATGGGTAATTTCCAAATCAGAACAATGAGATACATAAAAAATATTCCAGCATTATAGTACCTTATTAATATTTTCCCATCATTACCATGTAAATCTGTTCTTCTCATAATTAACCACATAGGCATTTCCATCTGAGGAAATTGTATCATTTAGCTCGTTGAATTTATCTTGTATAATAATACAAATATAGTATGCTTTAAAGATATACTGTTTTACTGTTTAAATATATTTATTGTTTTACAGATCGGTTCATTTAATACTATATATTGGGATGTTAACTTGTATTGAATGAACAGTTTCCAAGTCATGAGAAGTAATCACTTTATTCAGAACTATTTAGATTTCACAAGTGTGTTTGTTCCAAGATGCATACCAACTTGACTTTTTAAATGTTTGCAACATCAATGTAATTTTCACAAGCCCTAAAAGGCAAACTATCATCCTATCTATTACCTACAAGCAGGAGGGTGGAGAAGGAAGATTTTATATTCCCCAGTTCTTAGTAGGAGAGGTTCCAGTGGCAAATTGCTCCTTTAGTTGCTTTTTGCTGAAACATAACTCATGATATAGTGAACTATTTATTTTAAGTACAACTACAGAGTGAAAGTTCATTGGAGGCAAATAATTCTCTAGCTAGCAGCTGTCCCTAGAGGGAAAATTCTGCAGTTCCCTACCACTACCCAAGCTGTATCCTGTTGTCTGGCTAACTTAGGAGAAACTCCTCTTCCTCACTCTTCAGTGTACTTAGTTCACAGTCTAGGCTGGTTTTTGCTATTTTGTTACCATATCAAGTTCAAGTGGTTATCACGTTTGAAAGCAAGAGAAAGCTTCTCAGCTACAAGGTGACTAAGTTTTGCCTTTGCCTTCAGTTGATGAAACATAGTTGAAAATCCTGGCCTTTCAGCCAGTAGTCATATAAATAAGATGACTGTGAATGTTTCTGTGGTATTCTAGATGGTTTCACTTTTCTATTATTTCTCTCTGTTTGTACTGTATAGTAGTATGTTTTGTATTTGACACTTTTATATTATCTGTAATATCGTAGTTGTGTACTGGGAACATTTTTCTACTACTGGCTTTATAACTTCGGTTCTTTTAATAGTAAATGTTGCACTAGTATATTTTCACAGTTGTGAATATGTTCATTCAATAAGCACTGAGTTTATTGCAGTAGAGTGGGTTGGCCTTGTTATGCTAGCATTATGCCACTACTGATTGCAAAATACAGCATGATAAAAGGCATAATTTGGCAAACAAAAGGTAAATTGATGGGGTATGGTAGTGACAGGATCATCAAAAAGGTTGTTGCCATTTTCTGCTCGAGCACACCTATATAATGGGTTAGGTCAGGTGGTGGGGAACACATGCCCCTCTTGTCACTGAACTACCTCACCCCTCACATGGCAGGAAAATGGAACTCAAGAACACTAGAATCCAGCAGTATGTGGAAGGCCAGGTTTCTCATCCCTCGGTTTGGCTAAAAGGTCGTGATTAGATGAAGCTCTCCTGTTAAGCTCAATGGCTGCGTAGGCATTAGAACCTAGGTCTTTCTGCCTCAGGTTCAGTGCTTGACCCACTGTGTTGCATTGTTCTTCTGAGGAAGTTAAAATATCTCTTTCAAGAGTATTTTATAAAAATTTAAAACAGGAACATAATGTGAAAATTCATTCCACAATATATTTGTCTTTAAATTCTCCTAGCATGTTCTATCTTTTTGGTAATCAGTTTGTTATTTCTCTGTTCCCCCTGATTTAGGGGGGCGGGCGGGTAGGATTTGTATTAAAAAATCAACCAAACACAAAACTCTCCTCTGTGTGGTGCTCACATAAGTTTAATAAAAGGCTTTATTTGTTTGTTCCATTTTGTCTATATCCCATCTCAGTTGTCTAGTAGCATTCTTTTAGAAGATACCTGCCGGGTAACCATGAAGAGGCTCCTTTCCCCTGTGTTTTTTCTATCCTCACATACCTATCAAAAGTGATCACAGGAGTTTTCTGCTTAATATTATAACTATTCACAATTATTTTTAAAAATCAATTATTTAGTAATTTACACATTTGGAGTCACATACTTATACCTGAAGTGAATATTACAAATACATTTTGGCTATCTAACAGCAGGTTACAATCGAAACAACATGAAAGAGATTTTTCTCTTTTATTTTGCCTGCACTCAGTTCAGTTTACAACAAAGGCTGACAGTTGCCATTCTGTGTAATGATACTATCCTACTTCAACTAAAAAAGCTTCATGCATTTGCTTCAAAAGCTTCATGCATTTGATTCAAAACATACTCTAATATGTATTAATATCATTGTACTGGATGCTTATCAAAGTACACAAGTGATCTTATCTCAGCTCTGAAGGTTGATAATTTAAGCAGTTTAGATAAAATACAGTTAGCATTGCAGCACAGACGCACATTAATTACTGAGTATGTAAATATATGCATTGTATATCAATTATAAACCTGATGTTTTGTTTTTAAAAATATTTTACAGTGGTCCTATACTCTAGAGAAGCCAAATACAGGCAGCATATTTAATATTGCTTGGTCTACTGATGGCACACAATTAGCTGGTGCTTGTGGAAATGGACATGTGATTTTTGCCCATGTTGTAGAACAGCGGTGGGTGTGGAAAAACTTTGGAATAACATTGACTAAAAGAAGAACCATGGAGGTATGTATCAGATGTTTCAAGTGAACAGCAGAATAGTTCTTGTTCAGAATAACTGTGGCAAGCATGAAATCTTGACAGAAACTGGGAACTTCTAGTGCCTTTTCTGTGTTACCATAGAACTGAGTGAATGAGTGGCATCTGTCTTTTTTGCTTGTCTTGTAGATCTCCCCAGGGAAATTTATTCAATAAGCAACTAGGCTGAGCAACTTTCAGTATGTTTCCCATGAACTGAGCATAAACATGACTAGTATGTTTACGAACTGAAATGAATATTCACAAACCACTGTAATATTTTTGATGCTCCAAAGACTGCTCTAGAGTACATGGGAAGTTGATTGTATCCCAAATTATTGCAGTGGCTGTAAATTCAAAATTGGAAGCCTAGTTTATGCTAGAAATTATTTTATAGCAGCTGGCAACAAAAGCACAGCTGTAGAAGCAATAGCATAATAGTGCATGCATAGATAGCCTGGGTCTGCTAGCTTAAAAAACAACAAAAACTTGCCTTGTATACAGCTGTGGTTTACCATTACAGCAGCTGCAGGATTGTTGGTTGTTACTATAGTGCAGGTTATCTGCCAAGAGCAGGGCTAACAAATATGTCTGGGGGTTTTTGATCTCAAAATCATTAGACAATCAGTATCCTTCCCCAAAAAAAGTATAACTGTGGCTCTAGATGAATATTTTCTTAAAATATTTGATCCCTAGGGAATACTTGTTTTCAGCTACGTAGAGTAGTGCTTATCAGTTGTTTCTGCTTCTCAGTACTGGATTCAATTGAATTAACTAGATAACTTACAGCTTTTAAAACATAATGAACCTAAGAACAGATTACTAAGAGCACATTTTTGAGACTCAAATTTTCCAACAACATATTTATGTTTTTTAAAAGGATGGTACATTGTTGTAAGATAATTGTGAACCCATATGGGTAGCAAATTGCTAAATATAGTATCTTCTTTAAATATCCTGAATTAAAAGTAGAGCCTGAGTATTTGAAAGCAATTACATAAATGAATATTTTTTTTACCTGCTAAATGCTCTGTCTTCACTGACCAGACACTGACTCATAACATCCCACCCAGAGGACAAGGAGATAATATACAATTTCTGTTGTTACAAGTTTTCCCAATTACTTGTTCAGTATTAACAATTCAGGCCAAGCTTTTCAGTCCAGGGTGCCCAGCATTAGGCTCCCAAATCTATAATTAGGCACCTAAATATCTTTTGGCCTGAAGTGAAGTCTTCTTTGATGCTGAATATATAATTGGGAAAACTTGCAACAACAGAAATTCTATATTACCCATCTGTCCACTGGGTAGGATGTTATGAGTCAGTGTCTGGGAATATAGAAGACAAATTGGCAGGTAAAAATCATATTTTTGCATTCATTCCCAGACATTGAATCGTAATGAACAACTTTGACCAGTGATCACTGAAGCTTTAATTATATTTGCCTTGTACAGTTTTTTTTTGGTGTTTTTTTTTTTTTTTAGAAAGCTATGCAGTGGATTCTTCACTAGCATTCTGTGTAAATGACTTGTATTTAATTTAAATTTTTGTGCTGGGGTTGTTTAAAGTCAAGCGTTGTTACCCACCTTCCACACTTAGTTTTGAAGGAAGCATAAGTACATGGTTATCATGGTATTCACTACCTTATGTAATAGCTTTAGTTCATTTTCTTCATTTGGTTCTACAAGTGAAAATTGAACTATCAGAGCCAACTATTCCCAGTGGGCCTGCCCCAGTTTACTGCTTTAAATGGTGTAGTGATGTTCTACCCAGGAGTGGTTAGTTCTCATTTGTATTTCCTTGTTCAGAGCATGGAAAACTATTCTACGGTTTCACTTTGCAATGCCAAGTTCTTGTGAAAATTTTATTTATTTTATTTTATTTATTAGTTATTTGTACCCCACTCTTCAGCCACAAGGCTATCAGAGTGGCTTACAAATTGTTTTAAGCAATAGCAATTTACACATCTACACTGCATTAAGCAGTTTCCAATGTGTGTTAGCTAATTGCCCCCACAAGCTGGGTACTCATTTTCAACAGACCACTAGCTAGTATACTAAATGAGGTGCCAGGTGCCTCTCTGATGTAAGTTAGGAAATTATTATATGAAATTATTTATTTGGGACATGAGATGTTTTTCTGTAAAGATGTAGAGAACAGTTTCCATGGATTTCCCAGAAGCAATGACTTTCTGCATGGATCTGTATCATATGCATCCATATGATGATTAATAGTGCTTACAAACTGGATGCTGACAAATGTGAGTTTTAGAGACAAGGTTGAAGAGTATCTCTGTGTGTGTATGTGTGTGTGAGTGTGTGTAGTGCACATTTGCCCAGATTAATTGTTAAGTGACTTGAAAGATAGGATCCATCCCATGCCTGGTCCTCACATGTTCAGCAGTCTTAGCCAATGTATATGGTATTCCAATTTAAATTGCATCGGTGACCCACACAGACTAAAGTCAAGAATTGAGTGTGTTGCAGTGAGATCTGTGGTAAGAGGAAACATGCTTGGCTTCCAGATAGCAGTTGTTAGCGAGGAGGGTAGGAGGGGTTTGTCATTTATCAGAATCCAAGGTAAATGGATTATAGCTACTCTTTAGAATATGGGAGCTTGTGTCCTGCCCCTAGTAGCACATTCTAACCTCCACAAGAGCGCAATATTATGCCCACTGTAAATAAAACATTTAGAGATTATTTGTTTATATTTTCCTTGATAAATAGATTCTGGCTAATACAGCTGTCAATGTGCCATTCCAGTATCTAATATTTTGGTGAATCCTGTATGTCTTTGGGCTTAGTGTCGTCACATAGTAACATTACATTTATTCATTTCTGTTCCTTAAAAATGTTTTTCATTTAAACACTTTACATTAATATTGTAATTCATTACTGACAGTAAAGCTAAACGTTTCAGCCCAAATACAACATACAGTGGGCCCATCATATCAGCAGGCTAGCCATCCATGGATTGGAGTATCTGTGGATGGCCATACCCCATATTAATCGATGGCAGCATGTGCACATGCTGCCATTGATTAATATGGGGCTTGAGCATCTGTGTTTTTTCCCATCCGTGTGTGTGTGGGCGGGGGGAGCTGGAACCAAACTCCCTTGGACAGGAAGGGCCCATTGTAATATCAGCGAAGGAAAGTAGTGTGCTAGCAGAATTCCATTGGTTTTGTTAGTTCTGAAAGCATTTGTTCTTGTGGTCCCTGGTGCTAGTTGTGCAAGCATTTGTTTTTGTGGTCCCTAGGCACACTTGTGAAGCTGGTTCTATAATCAGTTTTGCAAATGATTACAACACAGTTTGCACAAGTGGCTTTGGAGTTGGTTGCACAATTGGAAACTGTTGGATTTCCTGTCTAGGTGTCTGTGAGCACAAGACCATTTACACTAACAAATGGCACCACTGGATACTGGACAGTGCTTTTTAATGAATAATATACTTACGATATATAAAAATGAATGAGTCTGAGAATATTAATTAGGATGTAAAACACAAAAAGGCGATCCTAATATGAATTTTATACATTTAAATATTAGTTGTGTATTCCTGCAAGGCAAGGGTGTTGGATTGGATGACCCTTGTGGTTTCCAGTTGTATGATCTATGATTCTATGGTTACTTTTCCTTTCTTTTTTTAAAAAAAACTATTCTGGACAGTTTTATTACATTTGTTAGAGCTAAAAACAAGACTATTTTTTCTGCTTTTAGTTTTTAAATTGTAAAAGTTTTGTTTTATGGTAAGCTTTTATTTCCACTAGGTTCGTAATGTACTTAATGATGCTGTGGATTTACTGGAATTTCGTGACAGAGTCATTAAGGCCTCTTTGAACTATGGACATTTAGTAGTTTCAACATCTCTTCAGTGTTACATATTCTCGTAAGCAATTTGAATTAATGAGACATTAACTGATAAATTGCAAAAATGTTGATTTAATAATAATGATTCATGGTTTGATTTGGGAAGCATCCATTGTTTAATGGATATGTCCTATAAACCTAAGCTAAGTGACATGAACTTTTCATAACTACACATGTAATTGACAGACCATATTTGTTTCACCCTGAGCGGGACTTCACAGTGCAGCCATATGTTATTGCTTAAAGAATCCCATCTCACGGTGTAACTGCACTATTTTGGCCTTTGTTTCCCTATAATCATTGTTTGTGCCAAATCCCTGAACTATATTTTAAATCTAAAGCACTTCAAAACAAAATTCACCATATAGTTCTCTTCAAGAGATAATCCCAAAGATCTGGTGGGCATGTAGCTGGCATGTAGGTTCATTCATCTGGATCATAGAAATTGTAACTAACTTTTATCATGGCAGTTGAAAAATGTGAAGTAGCTGTTAGATAATCCACCTTCATTTTAAACAAACAGTAAGAGAAATGTGGACCTATGTTGTATGTCCGTATTTCTTTTTCTGTTTGTATAAAATGAAGGTGATTGTCTTTTGAAACCTTGCCAAATATAATTCTTCTAAAGTAGAATTAACAAAACCCCACTGTGTTAACTAAAAAGTGTAAATGAACTACATTTGTGTTAATGTTTTTTATGTGCGTTGTCCTACCTTTCTTTTAGAATTAAAAACTGGAATACACCATTAATCTTTGATCTCAAAGAAGCAACTGTAAGTTTAATTTTACAAGCAGAAAGGTAACTTGCTTATTATACTTACAATAGTTTCTTTTATTAAAATACTATTTGCTCAAATTGTATAATATTGTCAGGGTCATTGTTGAAGGAATATATGTGTGGACTTCCAAAAGGATTCAAACATCTCACTCATCTCCATGTATCTTGAGAAATCTTGTGAGCAAGAGGAGCCACTCCTTCCCAGAACTTAGCTGCTGAGGAGGAGACACTGTTGAAACTTAGTATTTATCTCAAGTTTGCACTTACTAGGTGTGCCCAGAGAACCAAAATAAATGTCTACCTTTTCTCCTAGGCAGTAGGCTAGAGGGGGACAGAGCAGGCAAATTCTCTTGCCTCTGTAGCTCTGGTTGGATTTGTAAAGAACAACAGGCAGTCTTGGTAATGTGTGTTAGTGTGTGCAGTTCCTGTATGTTAGCCACGACTCATTCAAACAGGAGACTGGACAATTAATAATTTACAGTCCATTCCCATGTATGTTTGTTTCAACAGGGTTTATTGCCAAGTTAGTGTATGTAGTAGGATCTTGATCTCAAGCTTGATTGCTTAACTGTGGCTGAACAAAAAGGACACTGTTGCATCATTTCCATGGGCATCCCAGCCAAGGCTTCAACAGGCAGCATAGTTGAGAGGCTTTAGAGGGAGCTTTCCACTCATTACATGTAATCACAAGTGTATAAAGTGAAGAAAAAATGTCCCTTCTAAACACCTTACTTCCTATAAACTAAGAAAAGTCCCACTATGAAAATTTCAGTGAAATCTGCCTTTCTTGAAAGCAACACAAAAAAACCTTACCTTTTGTACATCTTTAGTGGTAATTCTAGTAATAACCCCACTTAGAGGAAACTAGGGTTTCTGCTTAACTTAGAGTTAGTTTACATAATTTGTTGTCTCTAAACATTGTTAATAGAAGTGCTATAGAGTTATAACCAACATCAGGATTTTGTATTTCAAAATGGAGAGAGGGGGATTGAAGAGAGAACATATGTGGCACACATCTTATTACTTAGTTAAGCAACTGAAAATATTATGTTTACATTGAAATAGTGATGCTGTTATATGTCCAAATTGATGAACAGTCGATAGTGGCAATTTTGTATCGCACTCATTTTGTATTCTAGCCAGCTAAAGAAAATCTTTCAAATATAGCAGATGTAGCTGTATGAAAGAGCCAGCGTGGTGTGCTGGTTTGAGCATTGGATGAAGACTCTGGAGACCAGGGTTCAAATCCCTGCCCAGTCATAGAAACCCACTGGGTAATCTTGGGCAAGTCGTAGTCTCTCAGCCTTAGAGGAAGGCAAAGGCATAACCCCTCTGAAAAAATCTTGCCAAGAATAACCCATGGTAGGTTTGCCTTAGGATTGCCATTAAACAACTTGAAGGCACACAACACACAGACACATACACACAGCGCTGTATGAAATATTACCATGCATCTGTGCAAAGACATTTGGATAAATAAAATAGTATCTGTTCAGTATAATATTTGGTTCCATATGCAGAGATAAATTTGACAGAATCGGAAAAGAAGTAGCATCTGAGATTGCAAATGCAGCTGTAAGGATATATTTATAAAAATCTAAATAAAAATGAATAAATTAATCTGTTAATACATCAAGTAGTATTCACAAATTAATGCATTTATCTTTTACTATTATGTTATTAGCACTACCTGGAAATTGTTAATTGTTCTTTCCACTCCCTTTGTTTATAGGCATTTTCTTCTTGTAGATGGTGGGGGAATCTATTTATATTCCTATGAAGGACGTTTAATTTCCTCTCCTAAGTTTCCAGGAATGAGAACAGATATACTGAATGCTCAAGCCATATCTTTGAGTAATGATACTTTAGCAGTAAGAGATAAATCTGATGAAAAAGGTATGTTGTCCATACAATAAAAAGTCTTCTTTTTTCCATAAAATAAAATTTCCTTTTGAATAAATACATGCTGAAAAATTATGGGAGACAATTTTCTCTAGGAAGGTTGAAGCTTGGGGAAAGGTATTTCAGTCTCACTACAGCAGGTCTGCCGTATCTATGGAATCTAAGGAGTTTTTTTTTAAGTTTATACTGTTTATGCAAGTAAGTTTATGCAAGTAAACACACAAGTAAACACTTGCCATGAAGTTGTATTGAGTTCTCCAGGATGCTAGAAAAGTCCACAGGAAAGTCATGCAGTAGCAGTTTCAATATCAGCAGTGCAGAATACCGAGCAAAGCAGGATGATGATGGTGAGTGGATGTCTCTGATCATGCTCTCAAACAGGGGGCAAAAAAACACTTTAGCCTGAGAAGATCTGGCTCCTCTCGAGGAGACCACCAAGAACAGAGCAGTCAGTGTGAGTGAATCACAGGGAAGCAAAAGCTAATAACTTGCCCAGCCACTGTTCAGCAAGATGCTATTCAAACGAACAGTAAGGTCACTAAACTTTGTTTTCTCTTCATCTGTTATAAATAACTTTTAGACTTTGGACTTATTAGATAAAAAATAAATCTTTGAGTCAGTGGTTTCATTGATGCCTAAGTGGGTTTCCTGCCTTTTCTAATAACATGAGAGATTTTGAGGACTATATTTAAAAACTTTTAAGATTGTAGAGTAAAATCAGAGAGTGTAGCATTCTGTGTGAAGAAAGAATAAAATCAATTTTCTAAAGTGGATAAAGTACATAGTAACATGAAAGAGGGGAGTAACTTTTTAAAGTTGGAACATCGGGTCTTTTTGAAGCACCTTCTGAGTAAAAATGCTTTATGAAAGAGACTGCCTTGTTTTGAGAAAGTGGAATCGTTTTGGCTGAGAGTTAGTTTACTGGAAGCAGTCGGAATAACAACAGAAGCTAAGTACTGTAGTGATTCATTGGTACATTGTTTTGGAGGAGGCATTGAGGAGCTAGATGTGTTAATTCTTTGTTACCAAGATCTTGTTGAATAGAAAAACGTTAAAGACTTTTACAAGACGAAACTGCAAAGATGTGGCAACAGATAAAGGGAGAATGAAAATTGTTGGGAAATTATTTTAAGAACTATAGAATGAAATTTGGATTGGCCAAGGAATCTGAAGGTGAACATGATGTTAGAGAACCAGAGGAATCTATGGGATCTGATATAAAAGATCAAGCCAGAGGCATCAACTTGAATTCGGAAGTGTGCAAAGAGGTTTTTTTAGCTGGAGGTTTCTGCCCAGACCAGGAAGACTTTGGAGTTTTGGAGGCCATCTTGGAAGAGCCAGGCGGGAAGGATGGGATCATTGAAAACAACATAGATTGGAAGAGTGACATTGATTTAGAGGGGGTGGCTATATGGGTAGACAGTTTGGGAGGGCTAACTGGAAGTTTTTTGGGTTTTTTTTAATGGAAGATTGTCCACCCTCTTTGCAAACTGCAAAACTTTGGCAAAAAAACCAAAGTTAGGTTTAAATATGAAAGAGCAAAGAAATAAGGACTGGCTGTTTTTGGATTTTAGATATCAATATTGAGGCTTGTTGTTTGGTACTAATTTAAGGTAAAGATTTAAGATTTGGGGGGAAAGGAACAGGCTACACAGAGATTACTTTTTTAAAAATCTGGTAAGGTTTACCTATGTAAGGGTTCTAATGATTTGGCTATATAGAAGGGGGGAATCTAAAAGGATGTAGAGGCTTATGTTAAAATTGTAACTGTTGAACTGATAATTGCTTTTAAACATGAAGGGGAGAATGTAACCTTTTTAAGTGGATATTTGGGAAATACAGCTAATGTTATAACAGACTGGTTCAAATGGTAAAATGAAAATGAGAGGGGTTAACTTGATTACTTTAATAGAAGTATGTATACTTTAGAGGCAAGGTGTCATACCTTTGTTTAGAAAGAGTTGGTAAAGATTATAATGATAACGGATTACTAATTTTATTACTGTTTATATATTAATATTGATGGTTCTTATCGTTGGTTTTGAGCCAGTGTAGTGTAATGTTTTGAGCACTGGACTAGGACACTGGAGACCAGGGTTTGAATCCCCCAACTGGCCATGGAAACTCACTGAGTGACCTTGGCCAAAGTCACACTTTCTCAGCCTCAGAGGAAGGGCATGGCACATCCCCTCTGAACAAATATTAGGAAGAAAATCCTCTGATAGGTCCTCCTAAGGGTCACAATAAGTCGGAAATGACTTGAAGGCCTACAACACCAACAACATAGTTGATTTTAGGTTATTAACTGCTGAAGAGAAAATTGAAAGTCACTTTTATCATTCTTTTTCTTTATACTGATTGTGTCCATCTCTTTTTCTCACTTTTTTTTCTTTTCTCCTTTGTATTCTAGTTGTTCTATTTTATATATTGAAAATTTCAAATAAAATTAACAAGTAAAAAAAAGTCTGCATTGCAGATAACTTCACTCCTGGTGGAATTAATTTTGCTGTTTGTTTTCACAGAGAATGAAATTTAATCAGAATCCCAGAAGTTAAGAAATTGTTTCAGTAAAGTCTGGTTTTTCCCTCAAGTACTAGTCTAAAGAGTGTTTCCTACCCCGAAAAGTTAGGAAAGCAAAGTATGTAAACCCCCCTTGCAAAAACTTGCTTTAACTATCTGCCCACAAACCAGTTCCTAAGTTGTTAGCCTGCCCTCATTCTAGGCTATGAATGTAAAGTCTAAAGTGAAGAATCTTTTTTTTAAAGATGCTGTTCCTTTTAAACAAGAAAAACATGTAGGAAAATGAGTATCTTAGGGCTTGTTTTGTTTATTGAATGTGGTTTGTTGAATTGTGGGGGGTGGGGGTCTTATTTTATTTACATTTACGTTGTCTTTTTTATGTCAAATATTTGTTTTTTAGTTTTAGTCTGTTTTACATAGTTTTAGGGTGCTGAAAATTTAAAATTTTAAATAAAAAAGGATGCTGTTCCTTTTAAACATGCTTACATAGAAAAATGAATATTTTAGGCTTGTTTTTACCTGCTGCTTGTTTTATAAAATACGGTACTAAACAGTTTCTAAAAAATTAACTTGGATTGAAGGAGAATTCAATTTCATTATTAATCATTATTCATTCATCATTATTTATAAACATTTTGTGGAACAATATTTTTATAATCTGCTGTTTGCTACTTAAGTATCACATGGGTTGTGTTGGTCATGTCCTTGGCCTGTTAAAGCAATCCATTATCTGTAGTAACTACTGATTGCAAAAGATGGCAAGATGAGTCACTTTTCCACCTAGCTGCTTTTTTGCTTCTGCTCATACGTTTTCTTCCCTTGGGATTTACTTTTGGCTTTCTAATGTACATTCATAGTTTTATTTCTCAGAAACCTCTGAGAAAGTGAGTAAAAGTTTTGATTTTGGTAAAAGCACAACCACTGTCTATGACAAGAGAAACCCTACATCAAAAAGAGTGCACAGCACTGTCTTAAGTCACAAGTTATTTTCCTGTGTTTACACAGCTGGCTCAAACTAGCACTGGACGTAACCCTTCTTTTTCCTTTTCATATGCAACCAACAACATCAGAACAGCACCTGTTCTCATAACATCGTTTTTCCTGCCAATATAACCAGTGACCGCAAACCAATATCCTGTATCCTCCTAAAAGAAACTCATGACACTATGCTGAAATGCAAATTGAAGAATCTTTTAAAGTTAAACATGCATGCCACATGGAATATAGATGACATATAATCAGCTAGATTCAGCATGTGATGCCAAACTCTTTAAAAAATGTTTGGAAGTAATTTCTACTTCATATACATTTGCTGAATTATTTGACATTTATTTAGGATTGTACATGTTCCTGTATTTCTGTCCCCACACCTTCATCTCTCAGGTGCACAAATACTGACTCATTGGGTTACAAGGAGTTAACACATGTATACAATATAACTTAGAAAAAAATAGTGCAGTGCTAGTATACTAGTACTTTCTTCTCCTCCCCTCCCACCTGCAGCTCTCTTTGCCACCCAAAAAGTTTTGGGAGGGTTTTCCAGTTTTAAGAACAGGCTGTTAGAGTGCAAAGGGGGCTTCAGTGGGGAAAGCAGACTGGCCCTTCCAATTCTGCAGACAGAAATAGCTGAATATCCAGTTGGAGATAATCACTGAATGTTCCCTGTCACAGTTAGGCCAATATTTGTGTTAAAAATCTATGGTATTAACAGTCACAGGAACTATACAGCACTATTTTACATTATGGTACACCACTGTACACTCCCTTGGGCTTTGACCTTTTGCTTCTTCAACAGCAGTGCCTTCCCTTGTCATTTGCAGGCTGCTTTTGAAACTATTAATTTTATTATATAGACATATAACAAGACAACATGTAAAGAAACATACACACAAACAATAGTACATCAAACACATTACACATACTAAACCTGTTACATATATAGACTATATATATAGGATTGTATTGATCTTAAACAATTGTCTATAATTACCTATTGTATTGCTTCATCATTATGTGTTATAATACCTATTATGCAACCTCACCATACAGTACACAACAATCATGAACGTCTTCCTCTGATGAGACAACAGTTTAGGTCTATACATCCTTACTTAACTACCCCTTAGTCAATAATAGATCATAAATTTCAATTTAAAAGCTGTAAACATACCTACATAAGAAAAAAAGTTTAAGGCATTCTTGTACTAAACCTAAATAGGTTTTTCTGATTAAATTTATCTAAGTCCATTAGCAAAGTAAAGCCAAATTAATAATTACAAAAATTCCTTTATCGCAGAACACTACATTTCTAAATCATTAATGTCTATTTCTTCCTCCCCCTCCGATTTCACTCCTACTCGAAATCAAGTTGTGAAAGTCTGTTGACTAATATGTTAACGTTCATTCTCCCCTGCCCACTTTTTATATTAATCATCCAGTTGGAGATAATAAAAAAAGGTTGCCATAATTTTTAAAAAGTATCATTTGATTTGTTTTCTAAGAAATGAGTGAGTTTGTCCATCTCAGCAACTTCTGTTAGCTTTTCTATCCATTCTTCATTTGAGCAGATAGTATCTTTCCTCCAATGTCTGGTGCAGAGAATTCTTGCTGTCGTGGCCATATGCCATATTAACCTTTCTGTATTTTTATTAGGAATTGTGCTAGAATCATAGACACCCATCAAAAATAGCTCTGGAAGCATATCGATTTTGATTTTTACAATTTTTTGAATCCTGGATCGGATCATAAACCAAAATTTCTTTGCTCTATTACAATCCCACTATTGAGGAAAGAAGGTGCCTTTTCCTTCCTGATATTTCCAACATTTATTTTTTGCATTGCCTGATGTTTTCACAAGACTTACAGGAGAAAGGTACCATCTAAACATCAATTTTAAAGCATTTTCTTGTAAATTAAAAGATCTGGTAAATTTGCCAATTCTTTTCCATGCTTTTTCCCAGTCTTCCAATCTAATACCATGACCAATTTAATTATATATTCTTTAACTACCTCTTTTTCCATATTAAATCTACCTCTTTTTCCATATTAAATCTTAATAACAATTGATATAGTTTAAATAATAGATGTTGATTTTCTTTCTCCAGAATTAGCTCAAATTCAATCGGTGTTAATTCAATACCTCCTTCAGCGATATCCTTTTTAAATCTCTCTTTTAATTGGAGGAAGGGAAACCATTGCACTATTATTCCTTTTTGATGTAGTTGTTGATTTTCATTCATTTGAATTGTGCTGTTTGATACTTGAATCAAATCCTTATAGGTAAACCAGTCCATATCTCTCCTAAGATTTTTTATGGAAAGAGCTTCTATTGGAGATAAACAAGCTGGAAGTTTCGGGAATAAGCATCATTTATATTTCAGCCAGACTTTGTATAGAGATTTTTGGATTGTATGATTATTAAACGTGTCTATACCTTAGCTTTTTGATACAATAAAAAAGAGTTGCAGCCAAAATGCAATTCACGGCCTTCTAACTTTAAAAGCCTAGTATTATCCAGTGTAAACCAAGTTTTTATCCACATCAGGCAACTTGATTCATAATATATCCTTATGTCCGGGACACCAAAACCTCCTCTTTTCCTCAAGTCAATCACTGGTTTGAATTTTACTCATGGTTTCTTTCCCATCTATAGGAGGTCAGATAAATCTTTATTGCAGTGTTTAAACCACTTCATTGAGATCATCACTGGAATCATTTGGAATAAAAATAATAATTTGGGAAGAATACTCATTTTAGTTAAGGACATTCTCCCCATTAGCGATAATCCCAGTTTTTTCCATGTCTCAATTTCTCCCCAAATTTGCTTCCACAGTGGCAAATAATTATTCTGAAATAGTTGGTTATTTTTGTTAGAAATCATAATACCTAAATACTTGACTTTATCTATAAATTTTAATCTGGACATTTTTTCCAGCCAATCTTTTTCTTCTTTTTTTAAATTTCTTGCCAAAAATTTAGTTTTATCTTTATTAATTCTAAATCCTGCGAACTGTCAAAATGTATTTAAAATTTCATTTACTTTCATCATTTACTATAAAGGCCCTTCCAAATAGAGAACTACGTCATCTGCAAATATTATATATTTATAAAGTATTCCATCTTTAACACCACATATTGAATCTTGAAATCGTATTTTTCTAAGGAGTATTTCTAGAACCAAAATAAACAGCAAAGGGGTCAGGGGGCAATCCTGTCACGTTCCTTTTTTAATTGGGAAACTTTTAGATCTTTCGGCATTGACAACTAAGTGGGCTTTTTGTTTGGTATAGATGACCTTTGTCCAGGATATAAACTTTTCAGCAAATTTCATTGTTTCTAAAAAAATTAAAAGAAAGCCCCACCTTGCATTGTCAAAAGCTTTCTCTGCATCCAGAAAAATTAATACACCTTTTTTGTCATTATGGTAGTTAAAATATTCTAAAACAGCTAAAGTGGTTCTTAAATTTTCTTTCATTTGCCTTCCCGGGAGGAAAGCAGATTGATCATCTCCTATGTACCACAGCAAAATATTTTATAATCTTCATTAAGAAGCAATATTGGTCTGAAGTCCTTTGATGTTAAGTAATCTGCTTCAATCTTTGGAATCAATGTAATACATGCCTTATTCCAACTGTCTGGGAGTAAACTAGTATCTTGAATTATATTTAGTGTTTTTTGTAAAGGTCTCAGTAATTTCTCTTTAAAACATTTATAATATTTAGCAGGAAATTGATCTGAGCCAGGTATTTTATTAAGTTTTAATCTATCAATGGCCTCATTAACCTTAGCTGTTGAAATTGATTTGTTCAGCAATTCTCTTTGCTCTTGTTTTAGTTGTGGCAAATTTTTTGAATGAAGAAATAATTCAATCTTCTTTACATCTTCTGAAGTTTGCAAGTTATATAATTTTTGGAAATAACTACATAATTTTTTAAAATTTATTTTCCTTTTAAAATAATGCTCCCCCCCCCTTTATAGGATTGGTTATATTTTCTTCTTTTCTTTTCAAATCCTAAACGCCAGTCATCGGCTGGGTTTGTTCGCATTCTTGAAATAATGCTGTTCAGCAAATTTCAGCTCCCCCCATTTCTTCTATTGTAAGTAAAGATAGCTGCTTTTGCAGTGATTTTAGGTTTTTACAGTATTCTTTATTATTTGGATCATGGTTAAGCTTCTTTTCAAAAATATTTATCTTGTCTATAATATCTTCCATAGCTCTCTTCTTTTTTCTTCCACTCTGATAATTTCTGAATAAAGACTCCTCTAATCACTGCTTTTGATGTGTCCCACACAGTTTGAATATTAACTCCCTTATCTATATTGTTTTTGCAATAAGAAATTGTTTCTTCTTCATTCAGAATAGCTTCATTTAGCCTCCAGTTCCTTAGATTGGTTCCCATTTCCATTTGGACTTAGATTATGATCATTAAATGATTTGGGTACAATTTCAGCTGATTTTATATAGTGAAGTAAGGTTTTAGATGTCCACACCATATCAATCCTGGACCAAGAACTTTGATGACCTGAAAAGAAGGTGCAATCTTTCATTTTGGGATGTTGAAATCTCCACACATCTTCCAATTATTTTTATTTTCATTACATGAAACAAAAATAACAATTAACAAAAGTGTTATCCATTAATAGTAACTTCCACACCTAGAAATCTTCCGTTATCATCACAAAAAGTCCAGGTGTTAGGTGAGATTTAACAAACAGTGCTATATCTCTTGTTTTTAACTGTCACAGCTGATATAAATACTTCATTTAAATTTGGGGACCACATTTTTTTCATCTTTTTTTAGGTGTGTTTCTTGCAGACAGCAAATTTTAGGATTAAGCTTTTTTAGGTCGTGAAAATTTTTCTTGCATTTGATCAAGGAATTCAAACCATTCATGTTCCATGAGATTATTTTATACTTCATGTTTCTTTATTATTCGGTAAAGTTAAGTCTTCAATATCCAAATCCAACAAACTAAAACTAAACTTTTTTTTGTTCTCACTAAAATCCTTAATTAGTAATTTCTATTTCTCCTCTGCCACTGCTTTATCTAGGACATCCAATTTATTGGTTGTCCTAACCCCATCCTTGTTATCAAAGTGATTATCTGCTTTAGAAGGAGTGGAACTGGATGTCCTGAACGTTGATCCGTATCTTCTAAGGAAATCTTGTGCTTTCTCAATTGAGTTCAGACAGAACCGTTGTTGTTGGAAATTAAAAATAACACCATCTAAATTGTCCCATCTGAAAGGTATCTGACTAGCCTTTAATTTATTTACTAAAAACCCATGGTCCTTCTTCCTTCTCAGAATCCTAACTGGGATTTCTCGCATAACAGACAGTTATTTCCCTTGATCAGTTAGCGAAGATTTATTATGCTCTTCTGTTATTGTGTACTTAATAGATCTTTTGGTTAACTTGAACCACTATGTCTCTTGGTATTTTTTATTTTTAGCCAAGGCTGAATGGACAACGTAAGCAGCATCAATTTCATTTTCCATTACACCCTCTTCTACTTCCATAAATTCAGCTAACAAATTCACCATCTTATCTTTAATATTTTCATTGTTAATTTCTTCTAAACCCTGGGTCCACAATTATGAATCCATTTGTTTCTGTTCTCGAAGGGCTAGTCTATTTAATTGTCTTTCCACCTCTTCAGAAGATGATGTTGATCTCTGTCTTAAATCTTGAATGTCCTTTTTATTAAGATCAGTGTCCTTTCTATTCACTACTATATCTTTCTTAACTTGTTCAAGAGAACCTCACATTTCTATCATTTGAGATTTGAAATCTGTTAAATCCTGTTTGAGTTCAGTCATAAAATCTCATTTCTTCCATGGATTTCCTGTGATACTCTGGTGGCTCTTCAATAGAGTCTCTTATAGCTTGGTTTGTGAGTCTGTACCTCGAATTTTCCCAGATCTCATTTTGGACATAATATAACAATCAATTGTAAAGACTGCAAAGAAGAAATTGATTATTTAATCAACTTAAACAGTTTAAAATTTAACAGAAAATTATTAATTAATTTGGAATAATTATTTAAACTGCCATTTCTAAATAACATTTAAATCTCTACTTTTTTAATCAAAAATGTTTATTTCTTAAATCACTCTATAATTTTTAAGAGTATTGAAATACAATAAGTTTAATCTATTTCCAAAATCAAGAGGTAGAATGTAATTTAAGGCAGACAATATGTATGTTATTGTAGACAAGGCAGGTAATTAGAAAACTCTCAAACTGGGAAGTTGGTTAAAAGAAAAAAATTACAGTCCAGCTTAACAGTTTAACAATCTGATTCCCCCCTTTTAATGCAGCACTATAATTTTTACAGACTAATTTTAAATTCCACCCTATAAGTCTTAATGCAAGAAGAGTATAGATTCTGAATGCTTCACAATTTATTAGTCTATTGTTTACAGATAATCTTTCTCTCCTTCTGGCTTTTCTTCGCAAACGAAGATTCAGGAAGGACTCATCCCACGCTTTCTGCAAGCACGCTGATGACTAAAAAGGCCAATCTGAGAAAAATATGTCCAATTGCAGAAAGCACAGCAGAAGGTCTCCTTGGGTGATGTTTCTGGGTTGTGATTCTTTCTGCGTTGTCGTTTCTCTTCTTCAAGACTTGTTCGGCGTGAGTTCTCAAATAAGGCTGCAGCATTGTGGATAGTGCGTCTCCATGCCTCCCGATGTGAGGCCAGGGAGGACCATTGTGGGTGATCAATTTGGCCGAGCCTGAGATGTTGTTTCAGGGAGTCCTTGTATCGCTTTTTTGGAGCGCCCCTCGTATAACACTTAATCAAATATATGCCAGTTTTTATTAACACTATATATTTAGCATTGGTACTGTATTCACACTGTAACAAATTTTAAAGGAGAAGCTCAATACCTTCCCACCAAAAATTGCTACTATGTTTACATTGCTTGCCTGACTTTAAAAATAGCAACAGTAGCAATATAATATCAACAGTAACAGTTTGAGTGTAACAGTAAGTAAGTTCTTTCTTGAAAAACTGAAACTCCCTGCTTTGCTGGGGCTTGGCTCCATTTGGGGTGCTTTTGAAGGGGCGCAGGGGGTGGGAGTGCTGGTGGTGAGGATACCCATGTCCCGCTGCCACTTTTGGAGGAGCACGGGGGGCGGGAGCTTGTTGGGGGGAACACCATGTTATTCATGTTTTTTTCAAATTCCCAGTTGTGCTCCACCCCTAACCCCCGAGAATTTGAAGGGAGGACTGTAATTAGTAATCCCCAGACTTGACTTCCTCAGTTAGTCCATTAGTGATCTGTCCCCCCTTTTTTCCCCTCCTTCAGTTTCTGTGTTCTTAAAGAAGAAATATTCTTAATTTTAAAAGGGTTGTGTGTGAAAAAAAAGGTTCTACCACTGCCCCATAAAATCTCCTGGGGTTTCAATGAAGAGTTGCAAATTTTTTGAAGTCAGGTTGTCAATTGAAGTATAGAAGGGGGGGAAAACGAGAGCTTTAATGTCCCACTCATAAGTTGTTCTTTTGATTGATAAGTAGGGTCGACAAAGGTGGAAGCTCTCCATCTATACAAACAAGAAACCAAAAACAAGCTACTCCAACAATTATAACATTCTTCCAGAAAGGAGTTCAGAAAATGTCTTTTTTAGATTTCACTGTGAAGCTCCAATAATCTTTCTTACAAGTAAACAGGCAAACAGACAAAAAAAAGTAAGGAAAGAAAAGGAAACTTTCTGAGCACAACACAATGCTAGTTATTTCAGAGTGTTCCTACTGAGTTTGTCAGGGTTCCTCTAGAAAGTCATTTCCACAAAGGATATCAAAATATTTCTTCTTAAAGTAACAAAAAAGGGACAAAGAAAAAGGTACCTTTGCAGTTTTTAAAATATTCTTTAGAGGAGATTTGGCAGTAGGAATTGTAATGGGTGGGATCCCCCCGCCATTGTTCACTGAAACAGACGAAGCTGAATGGTGGCAACCACATGTTCCGCTGCTCTCACGAGATGGTCTATTTGGTTGTCTGAGGGGGAGAAGCTCAGGCAACCTCAGTGGCCTCTGTCTTTCCTTGACCCCCCTTTTTAGGGGGGTAGGACAAACCAACCTAACTTTAATGTGGACGGTAACCTGTCGCAGCGATGAGCCTCCAGCAGAGCGCTTGGAAGTTCATGGTTTCCTCACTCTCACTTGAACCGGAATCATTTGGAGGCTGCTTAGCAAACTTGAAGGTTTTGAAAAGCAGTCTGCAGTAGATTCTCCTATCCAGTTATATTGAGAAGAAAAATGTACTTTAATATTGTTTAAACAGCTGAGAGTGAATTCCATTGACATTAAGAACTCTCAATAAACATACATAGGATTGCAGTAGTTTTTCAAATTTTAGATTTTATATCTGTTGAAAACAATTGGGCTTAATTTAGAAATGGTAGTTCTAAATAGCACTAATTTCAGTGCATTATATTTAAGTGTGATTAAGTCTGGATCCAGCCCATGGGAGCTACAGTTGCCAGGTGAAATAAGGGACTGAGCTTTTGTCCCTTTAATAGTTGTGTAGAAGAGGGAATTTCAGCAGGTGATACGCAACACTTACTGAAATTCCCTCTTCTCCACACTCATTAAAAGGACAGAAGCCTGGTCCCTTATTTCACCTGGGTAACCCTAATGCGAAAGGGACTTAAGTACCCTAAAGGCACCACATCCAGTCTCATCTTGAAAGCTAAGCAGTGTAATCCCTGGTTAATACTTGGATGGGAGACCACCAGCAAATACCAGGTGCTGTAGGCTATATTTCAGAGCAGTGTTTCTCAACCAGGGTTCCCCAAGAGGTTGCTAGGGGTTCCTCAAGAGATTGTGATTGTGGGGGGAAAGAAATAGCAGTATATATCATAATGTTTATGCAGGGATTCCCTGAGACCTAAAAATTATTTCAAGGGTTCCGCCAGAATAAAAAGGTTGAGAAAGGCTGTTTCAGAGGAAGGAACTGGCAAAACCACCTCTGGGTATTCCTTGACTAAGAAAATCTTATGAAATTCATGGGGTTGCCATAAATCAACAGGTGACTTGAAGGCAAATACACATACACACAACTCTAATTGAAACTCATTTTCAATGTGGTGCAATATTAGGTTTTGATATGTGACAGTTTGGTTCAGATCTCTGCTCTGCCATGGAATTTTCTCATGGTAATAGAAAGGACAACAGATGGATACATTTTACATTGAAAGGTAAAATAGAAATTATTATCAGTTATATCTAAAAAGAATTGCTGAATTACCTCTGTTAATGAAGTAGACATTTTCCCGACATTACTTCTTTAACAACAACAACAAAAAAAAATGGTACTACAGAAATAACATGGAAAAGATAAGTTTCTACACCACAAAAAAAGAACAATTCAAAAAATTTCAGGGAACTTTTTCCCCAGAAACTAACAGTATGCATATGTGAAATTAAACAATCATGTGCTTCTATTGATGACTTGGAGATGTTTTCCAAAATGTAAGAATGTCTCCTGTGCCCTTTTTTATTTTATCACATAGGACCTTGCTTCTTGTTGTTTTTGTTTGCCATCAAGTCATTTCCAACTTATGATGACTCTAAGGCAACCCTATCACAGGATTTTCTTGGCTAGATTTGTTCAGAGGGGGGGGGGTTGCCATTGCCTTCCTCTGAGGCTGAGAGAGTAGGGCTTGCCCAAAATCTCCCAGTGTTTCATGGTTGAGCGGGGATTCAAACCCTGCTCTCCAGAGTCATTGTCCAGCACTCAAGCCACTACACCACACTGGTTCTTAGGATCTTGCTGTAGCAGTCTAAATGAGGGCAGTTCTCTTAGGGGCCATTTACATGGCAAAATAAATCCTCAATGAATGCGACAAGAAGCCTGATAGTTCCCATGCATTTCGAAGCCACAGCGCCCTTTTCAGAAGGAGGGGGTGCGGAAAAACCCATAAGCCGCACAGTATCAGCTTTCGCTAGTTTTCCCGACTTTTTTTATTAAGTTTGCGAAAATGCGCACAATTGGTCATGGGAACTTACCATCCGTGTGAACTTGCAGCGACCTTTTCGAATTAGCATGAGCAGAGCTGAATCCTGATTCATTGGAGTGACCACTGTGCCTTCTCCGAATAGATGGAGGGATTGGAGAGAGAAATCCACCAAGCCTGCCATTTGCCCCTTCTTCTGCTAGCAGCCCACTTTGGGAAATCTGCTCTGAACCCTTCCTGTCTGTTTCAAAGGAAGGGTTTGGGAGCATGGAAGAAGATCGGGAATGGGGCTAGCCCCTACTTGGGTGGTGTGTGCGTGTGTATGTGTGTGCGGCAACCTGCCGATCGCACGTTCGTGCTTTTGTTTGTCCTTCCCTTCACTTGCCTTTATTCAAGGCTTTCTGGGCAGGGAAGACGATCAGGAATGGGGCTAGCTCCTGCTTGGGTGGTATGTGTATGTGTGTGCAGGTGTGTGTACGATTGCTCCATCATACAGTTGCCTCTCCACATTTGCGACTTTCACATTCGCGGTTTTGATCATTCGCGGAAAGCTGATTGCGCCTCCCCCGCCCCGCTGCTCAACACCCCACTCCCTTCCCAAGGCAGCCAGGGGCTTCTTAGGAAGCTCCTCGCTGCCCTGGGAAGGGGTGGGTGGGAAGCAGCTGGCACGCTTGCGCTACACCCCACTCCATTCCCAAGGCAGCGAGGGTCTTCTCAGGAGGCTCCTTGCTGCCTTGGGAAGGGGGGTGGGAACCAGCTGGGGCACTCGCGCTACACCCCACTCCCTTCCCAAGGCAGCCAGGGGCTTCTCAGGAAGCCCCTGGCTGCCTTGGGAAGGGGGGATAGGAACCAGCTGGGGCACTTGCGCTACACCCCACTCCCTTCTCAAGGCAGCCAGGGGCTTCTCAGGAAGCTCCTCGCTGCCTTGGGATGGGAGTGGGGTGGAAAACCGCTCACCGGCAGGCTCATTTCTTATTCGCCGTTTTTTCACATTTGCGGGGGTTGTCTGCCCCTAACCCCCGCGAATGTGAAGGGATGACTGTACTTTTGTTTGTTTGTGCTTCCCTTCACTCCTTTCTTTATTCAAGGCTTTCTGGGCAGGGGAAGACTATCGGGAACTTGACAGATCGCACTGTCGTTCTTTTGTTTGTTTGTGCTTTTCTTCCCTCTCATTATTTATGGTCTATGATCCCCTCCTTGCTCCCTCCCCACCTCCTGCCTGGCTTTAATCATCTGGAGGCCATGCCCCCCCTTTGTCTGTGTAAACTAAGGAAAACCGAAACTTGCTGCATCTTCCGAATAAGCCAGAATTCGTGTGAATTATGCACTCCTGATGCGAAAGAACGGTAATCCGGAATCTCGCGAACTTTATCCTGTCATGGAACCGGCACCTTAGACTTCTGTTGAAGCACTTGGAATGAGTCACTGAAAACCTGAACACAGTGGGTTAACATATAGCCTGATGGTAATTTAGGAGGCGCCTTTGGAAATCCCCTGCAGCCACTTTCTGTCTGTGGCTCTTTCTAGGCAGAGTCATTCTGCTCTATGCTGTAAATATATATATATGTTTTAATTCCAGTAAACCTTCGCTAGTAACCTAAAAAGTTATTCTCCTGTCTGAACCAATCCATTGCTGTAAAACATCATTACAGCTTCAGGCTTGGTAGGTAGGCTGTTGCCAATAGAAAGCTTTTAATTCCACCAAATAGGAAGATTGGGAAGTGGCCTGTTCCTAGCCATGTATGCCCCAAAACTTTTGTATAAAGAATCTTCATTCTTAGAGGCTTCATTAAATGAGGTGTGTCTGTATAGTGAATAAATAGTGAAATCCACCCAAGTTCTTTTGTAATCCACTTTATATGTTAATTACAGCAAGGCTGGACAACTGTGACAGAGTCAGTTTCTGGCCCTATGCTACTACAGCAGGCTGCACGCACCATTTCCATCCCCAAATGGGAAGTAATTTGTGGTTGTAACCTCTAGGTTTTGGGAAGTGTTTTCAACCTCCAGAAGGAGCAATTGATCTTTTAAACTATTTTTTTCCACCCAAAACTGGGGGAGGATAAATGGGGGGTTTAGGGGGCTATTGTGGGGAAGCAAAGATGTATGTGGAAACCTAGAGTACACATTTATCACTAATTTGTTGTCTTTGGTCTCTATGTCTTTTTTTAAAGTAATCTACCTCTTTGACCCCTTATCCGGCAAACCACTAGGAGATGGAAAGCCACTTAGTCATAAGGTAATGCACATAATGTAATTTCATATTTCTGTAGTTTGTAAGTTATGTTCACTTTTACCAGTTCCAAGTATCCCAGAAGTCTAACCAGTTGTTACTTTTATAAGCAATTTATGTTCTCAGAAAGAGAGTCTACAGCCATTTATTTTACTGGAACACCTATGTTCAACAGAGAACAAAACATAGAACACAGAACAGAAGCAAAGGTCTGGTTTCACAAAGATAGCTATGGTTAATCAAGGAGTGATTTGGAACTTTTGCTGGTCTAAAAATAGTTTGGGAGATGAACTTGAATGATGTTCAGTGAAACTAACTGTGGACGACTATGCTGATTAAAACTATCAGTGCCCATTATAAAGAGGTGTACCTCAAAGTACTTCACAGACAGCATGTTACCCTCTCCTTTTCAGTTAACACCATTAAGGCTCCCTCTCTCCTCCAACAGTTTTATTACATAGCCCTGACCAACTATTCCTACCTCTACAAAGGTCTATCATTAATATTATACTCCCCTCCCCCCCGGCTTTTGGGATTGGATTGGTGTAGATTGTTCCTCCTGCCATCCCAGAATGAACATTCTCAGTAAGTACAACTTCTCATTCTTGGGATGGCACAGAGGATCGATCCACTAAGACTGGATTAATCCCTGTGTGTCAACCTGACTAGGCAGGAATTTAAAAACTTTTAAAAGCCTAGTCGGGTTGGCACACGGGGATTAACCCAATTTTAGTGGATTGATCCTCCATGCCATCACGAGAATGAGAAGTTGTACTTACAGAGAATGTTCATTCTGGGGTGGCAGGAGGAACAATCCACACCCATCCCAAAAAAGGGAGGGAGTATAACAGTATTAACAATAGGCATTTGTAGACATAGGAATAGTTGATCATGGGTATGTTATAAAACTGTCAGATGAAAGAGGGAGCGTAAACGGTGTTAACTGAAAAAGAATGTGGGCTCCTGCCTAGTTGGGTTGGCATGCTGGGGCTTTAGTGGATTGTTCCTTTTGCCATTCTCGGTAAGTACAACTTCTCGTTATATCAACAGAAAAATTCCACTGACATGCTGACTTGTAAGTGGAGAGGTTGGTACCCTTCTATATATGTGAATTCATTGTTCAGATGATAGTGCTGCTCTTAAGCAGTGACAAACTAGATTGTAAGTGATCGGTATTAGCAATGTTATTCCTCTGTAAGAAGAATTATAATTTCAGGTTATTAAGGATACAGCCCTTTGCACGGTTAACCACAAAGTAAGACAATGGACTTAAACATGTTTTTGTTGTTGCTGCTGTTACAGCAATAACAATAGCATTTATATTTCTATACCACTTATCAGTGCAAAGCACTCCCTAAGTGGTTTACAATGTGTTAGCTAACTGCCCCCAACAAGCTGGGTACTCATTTTACTGACCTACGGAAGTATGGAAGGCTGAGTCAGCCTTGGAGGCCTGTAGGATTGAACTCACAATGTTGTGGCTGCAGTACCAGCATTCAACCACTGTGCCACCAAAGCTCCCTGTTGTGAGCCTTCAAATCTACTCCAGCTTATGGTGACCCTATCATAGCATTTTCTTGGCAAGATTCATACAGAGGAAGTTTGACATTGCCTTCATCACTCAGCCAAGGTCACCCAGTAGGTTTCTATGCCTGAGCAGGGATTTGAAGCTTGGTTGCCTGGAGTCCTAGTCCAACATTCAAACTACTGTATCATGCTGACTCCATAAACATGTTAGGATTCTACTATAAATTGAACATTAAATCATTTCCCTTTTTCGTTAATACAGAAAGAATTAACAAAATAACAATACAACAAAAACGAAACTCATGATCAGAGCATCAATCTATCGGGAAGAGAACTGTGCTTCTGAGAATCTTTAAAATGTGTTGTCCCTAAATGTCAGGTTGTCTGCAAGAAGGCTATGCAGAAACAAATTGCCATTAGAGAACATAAAAAAGGAACTATAAATTTACAAATGTATCATTGTTTCCATAGCTTCTCAGTGTTTTCATAGACAAGATATTCTGAAAGAGCAGGTGTTCGTGTCTTATCTAGTCACCCTCTTCTTGTAGGCATCTTAGGCCTTTCCAGCATGCCACAATTTCCACCCTAGCTGCAGTTGAAGGAAAATACTTAATTAACATTTTGTTATGTAGATTCAGTGAAGGCATGGGGGTTGGGTGCAGAGAGGCTGAACCACACCAGGTGACACCATTAGAAGGAACAGTGGCACCAGCTGTGATGCTGCACTGTAGATGTATAACTCTTTACAGAAATAACATTCTAGTACTTATCACTTACACTCTAGTTTGTCATTGCTTAAGAGTAGCACTGTCATCTGAACAATGAATTCACATACATAGAGGGGTACCAAGCTCTCCACTTATAAGTCATCATGTCAGTGGAATTTTTTGTTGATATAATGAGAAGTTGTACTTACCGAGACTGTTCATTCTGGGATGGCAAGAGGAACAATCCACTAAAACCCCAGCATGCCAACCCAATTAGGCAGGAGGTTCAGTGAAGGCCCTGGGGGGGGTTCAGAGAGGCTGAACCACACCAGGTGACACTGTCAGGAGGAGGAGTGATACCAGCCGTGATGCTGCAGTGTAGATCAAGCATCAGTAACAAAATATTAAGGGAACATACAGCAGTCCTTTCCAATTATAAGATAATACAATTTAAAGATGTACTCTTAGGTGAAGAAGAAGGAAAACAATTGGGAAATAAAAATAAATAAGTGTAATAAGTAAAAATGTGATACATCTTAATTTAACAATCACTGGTATCAATTTAGCCGCTGTATTACTTAGCTAATAGAAATTTTAAAGTTAACAGCATTGTGCATGTATCCACTTAGTAGTAACTCCCATTGAAATCACTAGAGGTTACTCCCTGGTAAGCAAATGTAGATTTAATAAAGCAAAAGATTCTAATTAAAAAAACATTTTTTGTTAGTTTGGGCAGACATTTCAGTTATTTCAAGTTGTTTAGCTTCACCTTAAAAATGAACAAAACTAAGACACCAGAGATAAGGTGATTGATGCATTTAAATTAGCATTACATTAGTTGAAGCTCTATTCCTACTTAAAGGGAAATGTGAGGTCATCCTATAATCTTTGCTTGTATGCCTGTATTGATAAATTGTTCTGCAACTACACTTATGGTGCTTGATTTGCAATTAGAAAAGGATCAGAGGTTACTTTTTAGTCAAGCTGAATATACCTTTAGAAATTTGCATCTGCAGATAAATATCTAGACATGTTTTGGAGTTCCTTCTTCTTTATTTATTTGTCTTTTTCCATCCTTCAAAAAAAAATCTGTAATTTATCAGACATGACTGAATTGCTTAGGTAATTATCTTGGCTGAATGTTGTTAGTCCCTTGCTACTGCCTCTTGTTTATTGTATATTGTTTTCCTTCTTTTGTCATATTGGCAACATAATCTCCTATGAAAAGATAAAAACCTTCTAATGTTAACTAAAGATCTGTCTGAGAAAATAATTATTCCTCAGATACCATTGAAAAAGTGGTAGCTTTGTCTCAAATTGCAATACACATTACCCTACCTTCGTGTTTGCTTCATAAAACTGATATGGAAGGAGGGCTTTTTCAAGGGAGGTCTGATAGACAGGAGTTGGTGGTGTTCTCTTTCTCATCTACTGATTATCTCCTGAAAATGTCTTTTACAGAGCTAAACTTGTGAGAGGTCTAATGGGTGGTGGTGGTGGTGAGAGGCAAGCTGGGAGGGAGAGCAAGCTATTTGGCACGTAAACATCCTACCCCCGCCCATTGACCCATAGGAGGCCCTTTTCGTTTGTCTGCCTGCACAACCCATGCTTCCCACCACATTCCAACCCTCTGTGTGGAGGAGACATAACAGCCTTGTGCTGCTTCCCATCTTCCCAAAAAAGAAGGCCCACTTCTCCTCCTCCCAAGATAACACTTCTCCATGATTTATTTATTTATTACTTTTTCTTGCAGTACCCCTAGCGGTGTCTCCAGTTGAAAAATGCTGCTCTAAAGAGTGATATTATAGTTTTAGTTAGTCAAATATTTATTTATTTATTTATTGAGCTTTATAGTTTTATTTATTCAAATATTTATTGATATTGACGATCCTGATACAGAAATAAGAGAGGACATTTCTAATTATGAATAGAAGGGTCAATATTTATGAATGCATTATGATGCCTTTAAAGCAAATGTGGGCAACTGCACAGGGGGCGGGGGCCATTTTCCCACCCTCTGCCTGTCTGATGGGCCACACTGGCATGTTCTGACAGGACTAAAGTGATGTGATGTCACTTCCAGCTGACATGTTGCCTGACTTCCAGCTGATTTTTAAAATTTCTTTTGTGTTTTGAGGAGGTTTATGGGGTATTGGGTGAGTCTGGAGAAGCAAACTGCTGTGGTTTGGGCACACTTGCGGTGGTTTTCAGGCAAAAAGTCCCCTGAATATCATCCTGATTTTTTTAAAAAAAATGTTTTAGTCTAAGGGCTTTGGGAGTTTGAGGACGCTTCAGGAGCCTCACTTTGCCCACCCCTGCCTTAAAGCTAGAATCCGTAGAGTTGCACTTACTTTGACAAGCTCTCTTAAAATGATTTCAATGGCTGTTTGATTTAGGATACTAACATCCAATACTACATCATTAGACTTAAAACTGCTGATTAGAACAGAGTTTATACCAACCTATTGAAAGAACTGGTTGGAGATTTGGTGTACCGTATATTCTGGTGTATAAGACAACCGGGTATATAAGATGGCCCCCCAATTTTTAAGTTAAAATATAGAATCCCCCACCACCACCAGCCAGCCAGCCAGCTCAGTGGCTGTAGATGATGGAATAGTCTGTGAAATTAAAGGACTGAGAACAGCTAAAAAAGCATGGGATACTTCGAAAAATCTCTGTGGTGTTCAATCTTTGGAAAGTAAGGTTGCATTAATAATTAAGTTGATTAATATGAAGCTGGTTAATATAAAGCTATCAAATCCCAAATTTTCGAATGAGCACATTAATGATTTTAGAGCCACTTGCAATCTTCTGGAGAGGAAATCCCCCAAAGCTATGTCAATGGGAATCTTCTTGGCAAGTTTACCAAAATACAATCCCATAATAAATACTTTGCAATTAAAGAATGATTTAACTCTGCCAGAAGCTTTTATTCAGATAAGAGAATTTCACCATAGACAAAACTTGATGCAAAATGATAAGTTTGAATCCAGAAATTCTAATTTTAGGCTAACATCATTTTAATGGACTGTTTTTCTTCTCTCCTGAGCTAAATGGAGGGCCATTTAACACTTCAAAGGCAAAGCAGTCATTCTTACAGCAGCAGGAAGGATCTGCTGGGGAAACTGCCCAGACAATTTTTACACTTCAAAGACAAGGCAGTCATTCTCACAGCAGGGGAAAAGATCTGCTGGGCCTATAAGATGACCCCCCACTTTTGAGGAGATTTTCAAGTATTAAATAGCAGTTTTATACACCAGAATATACAGTAGTTGAGATTTTTGTCTGAGTGTGATGTGCTAATAGGTTTTTGAGCGGGTTTAGTGTAGTGGATAAGAAGGAAGGTATATTGAGCTGAGACATCCAAGTTTAAATCCGTGTCTTGGATAAAATGATAAAATTACTAAAACCGTCTGGGAGATAGATTAATCTATGAATCCTATATTCTAATAAATATTGATAAATTACTATGGATTTCAATAAATATGTGCATTTAAATATGAATTTCAATAACTATGTGCAATTAAATCTACTATGTATATTGTATCGTGGTTCAATTGTATTATATGTCCTGTACTATTTATTGTATATTTTTTAGTGATCCAGTTGTACATGTAAGCTGTTTTGTGTAAATCACTGGGATTATTGATTCACACATTTATTAAAAGATGAGCTCACAAGAATACACATAGACATGAGATTTAATTGCACAAATTTATTGAAATTCATATTTAAACACACATATTTATTGAAATCCATAGTAATTTGGTGATATTTATTAGAATACAGGACCAATAGATTACTCTGTCTCCCAGACAGTTTTAGTAATTTTGTGGTACTCGAAACCCTCTCGTTGGTTGTTTACATTGTATAAAATGATGACATAAGCAGAGCAAAGGTATGTTGTGACTAGTTCTGTAAGGTATGATAGTAATCCGTCTGTAGCATGCTTGTTGTGTATCATGACTCACCCATGTATGTGTTTGTTTTTATTAAAGAGTTTTACATTTCACATAAATGTTGTTCTAGATAGAAATAGTGGAAATTGCCTTAGACCAGAAGGGTCTTACAAATGAAAGAAAAATTGCATTTATCGACAAAAACAGAGATCTCTATATAACGTCTGTGAAGAGATTTGGGAAAGAACAAAAAGTTATAAAAATAGGTAAGAATTGCAACAGATTTGTATCGTCCTTCCTCTTTCTCTCTCTTTTTAAACTGGCAACAGAGAAATAGAACTGGGCTTGTATGACTATGATACCAGTGATTTCTTTCAAATTGCATTGGAAAGGTAAATGTTCAGTCTGCTAACGTAATACAGTTGTCCCTCCATATCCAAGGATTTAAGTATTCACGGCTTGAAAATATTAATTAAAAAATAATAATCCAAAAAGCAAACCTTGATTTTGCCATCTTATATAAGGGACACCATTTTGCTATGCCATTGCATATAATGGGACTTGAGTATTCACAGATTTTGGTATCTATGGGGGTCCTGGAACCAAACCCCGGTGAATATGAAGGGACAACTGTATATAGCCATCATGCCTATATAGTAGTTGGTAACTACTAATAGCTTTATCTTCCACCAGTTTTTCTGATCCCCTTTTAAAGCTGTCCACAGTGATGAATGTGACCACCACATGTTCTTCTTCATGGTCTCTGTAACTCATGCATATGGGTTACTTGCTACCTGCATTCTACATACTTTTTATCTAGCTATCCACAATAATGGTGAGATCACTTTCATGATCAGTGTAAATGTAAAGTTTGGAGTGGTGATCTTTTTGTGCTATTGTTTGGAAAAACCCTTTTGGATCTCTTTCTTTCTTTCTTATTTGATGAGAAAATCGAACTTGGCCACTTCACTGCAAGGAGGATTGCTCTCTGCTACAATGAATGAGACAAAGGAATGACCTGCTGGGCGTCCTGCCCCCCCCCCTTTTCTATCAAGTACTAGCTGCTCAAAAAGGAACCCACAGCTGTTCACAAACAGGCAAGTTTCCTCCACGAAAGAACAGGGAGTCAGGCCTTAGAAAAGAATTGCAAGCACAGAGGGAAGAGAAAAGTAAAAAAAGATGCACACTTCAGCCCCCGCGCCCCCCTCTCCCAGCAACAACTCAAAGGCTGGAACACAGCACAAAGAACTGCAGCATGCATTCACACACAACTCAGCCCCTCATTCTCTCTCCTCCAGGGAACAACATAAGGCTGAAACAGGACACAGGTAAAGCTTCAACACAGAGAAACTCCTGAAACTCCCAGAACTCCTCCAAAAGCCAGTCTCCCATCCCCATGGTAGAGAGAGCTGCTGAACTGCCATTCCCAACCCTGAAGGTTAAAAAAAAAAAAAAGGCTGCCACCATGTCGTAAAGCTGGCCCTACTCTTCCAGCAGGAAGGGAAGGCTTCCGCTTATTTGTACAACTGAAAAACACACTCACAAGGGTTCTCTAGTCTAGAAATCCCTTTTCTAAGGGCAGGCCACCACCACTCCCTGACTCTATAATTTCCTTTATGGTCTTGTCTAGGCAGTGAGATCTTAGATAAGATGTATTAAAGAAACAATGATGTACTTTCCTCTTTTCTAGAGGATTTTAGATAGCTGACCAGAAGCAGGCAATTCAGGGCAGGTTAGGAAATAACAGAAAATTTTATTTCAGTTCTAGGAGTCTATGTCACTTGAGAAGATAAAACATTCCCAGGTTCCGCTTAAGGCTTATACAGTTTGCATTCATTCAGAGCACTTACAAATAAAAACATAAATGTAACTCAGTCTAACTACACATTCCCTAACTATTACGTGCAGGTAACTTATAGTCTCTGTAGATGGAATTTCAGAGTTCCTTCTGGATCCTTTGAGGCCTTTGGGTAGGATTGGCTCCCCACAACGCTTGTGGTACCACAGGTTGTCTTTTGTTAGTTATTCCATGACTGAGTAGGCCATCTGGCCCAGAGCTAGGCCAGATGCTAGCTAGCCATGTGCTCCACCAATGTGTCTCAGAACAAAGGAAAAATCAGAACTTTTAAAAGTCCTCCTTGTTGATTTCTGATTGGCTCTGCCAGTGCCCAATCAGAGTGGCTATCTAGTCAGGTGATGTGACATCATGTTTATTTAATGAGGTTCTCCCACCCACTTCCCATTTCCAAATAAGGAGTGGAAGTTTCCTATACTGATCCTGTGAGATTGTAATGGCATCCATCATGGTACCCGTAGGTCATCATGACACTGCTCACCCAGCAGCAAAGTTATGAACAGCATAAAAGGCACTAACCTCAATATATATTCTAAGGCTGAGATCCTGGATCAGGAAACTTACATCAGACACATAACTCTGTCTCCCAGTGCTATCCTGAAACCCTCCTATTAAGCAGTGCAGCCCCACATTACTACTTCCATATAGTTAGAGAGTAGGGGAAATCAATTGAGGTATGTCCACCTATTTTCCTGTAGCTTGATACTCTACAACAGGCATCTGCAGGGCCCTCTCAGATTCTTGAGAGATCACCACAGATGCTGTCCTGCTCTCCAACTACATGGAAAAAGTCATGTTGAAAGGGCTGTGTCAATTAAAAGGTGGGGCTTAGGGGTGGAATTTGGTTGTTGCATGGTCAGGAAAAAATTCCAACCTCTGCAATGACAAAAAAGTGGGTTACTGTTGAGTAAGTTTGACCTACATGTGAAAGGGGACAGAAAAAAGGTCAGAACTGTGAATGCAGCTGTTTAGTGACTTTTGCACAGGGACAAAGAGAACAACTATAATAATAAATGCAGAGAAATAGAAGATGACAACAAAAAATGAAGAACGAGACCTCTTCCACAGGATCTGAAAAATTTAAACCAAAAGTGGGGATGCTCTATGCCCATCTCGGGAACACCTCCATAACTTGCTTCAAATAACTCTTCCTTCTGCCCGCGCTCTGCATGCTCACTTCGAGCACCTCTTCCTGCAACAGGCAAGCCAGAGAGTAGGTGGAGGCAGCTCTGCTGAGCCAGGGGAAAGGAGAAAACCTCTCTCTTTGGCCAGAAACAAATAAATGGGTCCTAGAGCAAATCAAGCATGAACGCTCCCTAGAAACCAAGGTGACTAAACTGAGACTGTTGTAGTTTGGCCATTTCATGAGAAGACATGAATGACTCTCTAGAAAAGACAGTAATGCTTGGTAAGGTAGAAGGCAGTAGGAAAAGAGGAAGGCTAAATTCTGATGGATAGACTCAATCAAAAAAGCCACAGTCCTGATTCTGCAAGACCTGAGCAGGCCAGTTGAAGATAGGGTGACTTGGAGGTCTCTCATTCATGGGGTTCCCATAAGTCGAAGTCATCTTGATAGCAGTTAACAACAGTAGGTTGGTTCACTTTACAAGACAGAGAATTTTTCATATATTAAATGACAGTACCAATGGAGATTAAGAAGGAGGGTATACTTATTTTCTCAGTCATTGTGGCAGATTATTACAGTTAGTCATGAGCAAAGTGAAAGAAATATTGAAACTATGGTTGCTGGGTATTGAACACCAAAACCATTTGTCTAGTATGACAAAACTCAGTCCTTGGATTGGCCAGAGCTAATCTAGTTTTTCTGATTCCACAGTCTTCTATTTACAGTACTTGACATACCCAAAGTATAGGAAATCCTTCTCAATGGCACGTTTGAATACGTTCTTCTCAGCAATACTTGATACAGGAGAATGACAAGTTGTACTTACCGTGAAGGTTCATTCTGGGATAGCAGGAGGACCTATGGGTTTATCCCTGTGTGCTAACCTGAGTATGCAGGAATTCTAAGTTCTTTTTCGGTTTAAACCATTAGAACCCCTCCTCTCCTCCTTCAGTTTTTATTTTCCTGCCTGCTAACCTGACACATATACCCTCTCCTGCAGAGTTAGCTACTAATTGGGATAAGATTAATTCAAATTAGTTATAATTAGGGTCAATTGAAACGAGATCAGATTAGTATGCCATAGCAAGGGGAATCACAAAAGGAAAAAGAGCTACCTGTAAGGTGCTCTTCTGAAGAATTAAGATGAGAAGAACTAAGAAAGATTTTTCTCTCATCTAGTGAGAGTGAAATGGAGGAAATTTCTGGAAAGGCAGTATGAGTTTCAAAATCGAAGGAGTCTGTTAAAGAGACTTCCTTAGGTTATCACATGGGGATAAACCCATAGGTAGTAGAATCATAGAATTGTAGAGTTGGAAGAGACCACAAGGGCCATCCAGTCCAACCCCCTGCCATCCAGGAAATCACGATCAAAGCATCCCTGACAGATGGCCATCCAGCCTCTGTTTAAAGACCACTGGGCTAGAGAATGCAGGAAAAGGAACAATGCAACCAGACCTTGAGAAGGGTGCTGGCAGGGGGATTCTGAGAGGTAGATTGATCCTCCGTGCTATCCCGAGAATCTTATTTCAGTATTGGGCAAGGGTATGCCTAGTTGGACATACTGAAACTGTGCCCCACTTTTGGCTATTTTGTTCATTGTATAGAGACTCAAGTGAAGAATTGTCTCTGTATTGCTGTCAACCACAGCATTCACCTGATTATTGTATGTTTTTCCTGACTCTGTAGTCACAATAAAAACTAAAAAAAGTTTGATTTGCTCTGATTTGATTTGATTTGATTTGATTGATGAAAAGTACTTACCTTTGCATATAGAAGGCTTTTGGCCATTTTGAAAAACATTGCTGGATAATTAATTCTTATGTGGTATGCAGAATCTGTATTTTACTTCTTTCAGCTGATAATGGAAATTCAGTACCTGTGCAGTGGTAAAAGACACTAGCATGGAAGCAACCATTCACTCAGGCTTGCTGATTACATGTTTGAGAATAATACTTAGTTATTTATTACCTGCCTCTCCCCTCAGGATCAGGGTGGGGTACAACATCACACTATACATCACAATATACAATACAGTGCAACACAATTCAATTGAATGCAGTTCAATACATACAATTCAAAGCAGATTGGATTCAAAGCAGTTCAATACATACAGTTCAAAGCAAAATTACAGACAAGACAAACAATTATACAATGCAGATGCCAGTAGATGGCGCTGTTGCCATGTAACAACATTGCAGGAATGACACTGCAGAAATGCATTGTACTAATAACAATGGCTGCTTCTTTTTTTGAAAACTGTGTTAACAGTTTTCACAGCACATCGCCCCAGCTCTTTATTATACTGGTCCTCATTTTACTGACCTACAGAAGGATGGAAGGCTGAGTCAACCTTTGGAGCCCTCTGGGATCGAACTTATAACCTTGTGGTTTGCAGTACTGGCATTTAACCACTGCGCAACCAGGGCTCCCTGGTGAGTATCCCTTATCCAGAATTCCAAAATTTAAAATACTCCAAAATCTGAAATTGTCCACATGGGTGGCTGAGATAGTGATACTTCTGTTTTCGCAAACTGTTTTATGCACATAATTATTAAAAATACTGTCTAAAATTACCTTCAGGCTATGTATATAAGTTGTATATGAAACATGAACGAATTTCACATTTAGACTTGGGTCCCATCTCCAAGATATCTCATTGTTTACATATATGCAAATACAGGTATTCCAAAATCTGAAAAAAATCCAAAACACTTCTGGTCCTAAGCATTTCGGATAAGGGATACTCAACCTGTGTTTTATTCAGGAACCTTTACATTAGAATCTTAGCAATAACCAAATGGTGTAATTTACTTTTTAAAATATGACAGTTTTCTGATGTATCAGTTTGTTTAGCTTGACTTTCTAGTTTACGTAGCTCAAATAAAAAGCATTATCCAAAGTTGTGTATGTTTTTTATAATGAGAATTTTGAAAATTAACAAAAATTATTGAACACCATAAATGTAGAGGTTGGGATGAGGACCTTATTGGTTGAATCCCAATAAGGTGGATGCTCTGTGGATACAGTTGCATTCCCCTGAGGGACCAGATACATAGCTTGGGAATACTAGAGCCAGCTCTCTTACAGGAGACCCAGTTGGACTTTGTGGCACAGAGTATTTGGGGCCAGCTTCAATGACTTTATCAGTTATGGCCTGTCTTGGATAGGGATAACTTAGCCACAACACTTTGTGCACTGGTAACTTCCTGATTAGACTATTGTAATGCACTCTACATTGAGCTACTACTGAAGATAATGTAGAAGCTACAGCTAGTGCAGAACACAACAGCAAAGCTGCTTGCTGGAATACTAGACAGAAAACACTTGACAGTGGTCTTGAATGATACAAGCTATGTATGTGCTCCCAGTCTGAATGTAAGGTGCTGGTATGACATTCAGTGCCCCTGAACAGCTGGGGTGCCTTATATTTGAGGGAGTGACACTCCCTATATATCTCTGATAGGTCTGTTGAAGGGGTCTCATCTCTCTTCCACATGGGAGACAGCTTATTCTGCTGTGGTATCCCATTTGTGAAGTGCTTGTCCTTGGAGACTCAGTCAACTTAAAACATGGATTTATATTAAAGCTTTGGGACCAAACTCTATATAAAATAGGTGTTTTGTTTTGTTTTGTTTTTTTGGTTATCAGTGAATTAGTAAAAAAAACAGGCTGAGTTTTGTTGTAAGTCAAGTCACAATCAGGAGACCTGATGGCTCATTATTCATATCAGTATTTCACATTACATGGTTTTTAATGGTTTTAAACTGTTTTAACTTTTAAAACTGTTTTCACTTGGTAAATTGTTTAATATATTTTTAGTTTGTTTAAATCACTTTATCTCTTTAAAATTTAAATTGATTTTAAATTGACTGTACTTGTACATCACCTTGAAATATCATGACAGACAGTAGGATATGAATTTTTAATAAAATAAAAGATTCCGGCAAGATTGTGTTTTTTCTCTGTTTTAGTTGTTCAGGGCACAAATTATAATTTATGGGAAGTAAAACATAAACCATGTTTTAAATAGAATATGTAACTGCATTGCTTACAGTCATATTTAATGTCAGAGAACAGTTTAAGATACTGATATTTACATTGCAGTGCCATGTGCTTGTGCTGGTATTTTATTTTGCTTACTCTCTGCTAAGGAACAATGGTACACACTTTGGCATGGAATGACATGTGTAACATGCTTTGTGGACTTCAAGACACACGTTTTACAGTCTGGTACTATCCCAATGCAGTATATGTTGACAAAGATCTCTTGCCGAAAACTTTATATGAAAAGGATGCAAGGTATCGTACACTTTAGATTTATTATTTAATTAATAGCTGCATTCTACCAGTAAAGCATGCACCAGTTAGCCAGTGAGTCTCCATAATGTGAAGTACATGTGATTATGTGCAAATATAGAATAACTCTCTTCAGCGTGGAGTAAGGGCCTAATCTGAGTGAAGTATGCAGCCTTAAGTTACCAGTCTTCAGCTGAAGCTTTAAAGTGTAAAGAATTTATATCTGCTTCTTTGTTGATTGTATTGTTATTTAATTTCAGTTGATGACAGTAAATATACTAGTCATTATACTTATTTTCTCATTGGCCGGACATTGCACAAACACAGGGAAGAAAAGTGGGGCGTATAGATGAGGGATGTGGCCATATTTCCTTTGGTAGTTAATGAGTACTAAAAGAGGAAGTTCAAATAATGCATTAAAAACATGCTCTGTAGATGGGATTATTTGGTCTTTTGTTTCAGCACAATTATAATTGCATCATACTAATTCTAAACCATCCTCTCTAATAATTTTTTCTCCACAGTGAATTTAGTAAGAATCCCCAAATTGTAAGTTTTGTTGGAAGTCAGGTAACAATTAGGAGAGCTGATGGCTCGCTTATTCACATCAATATTTCACCTTATCCAACTATACTTCATGAATATGTAAACAATTCAAAATGGGAAGACGCCATAAGGCTGTGTCGCTTTGTTAAGGTAAATAGAAAATTCTTCAACATTATATATGCAGTAGTTGTGTTCGGTTACTTCAGTTCAGAAAGACTGGATTGGTCATGTTCTGCACAAATTTGTCTCCTTTCTTTGCCCCTTTACCTATAAATGGTTTCTGCATTCACAAAGTGGTTCAACTTTCCTGTCTTTTGCATTCTGGCTTATGATGTAATGAAAGAGGTATCAAGTTGAAACAGCACAAGAGTTCCATATTTCTCTCTGCCCAAAGACCAGTGATCATTCTAAATATAATACCAATCTTGTAAAGCAATCTTTCATCCATATTACTAAGCTATTATGATCAGTTATCACAGAGGCATTTTTATGCTGTAATATTACTAGTGAATACATACATCTATAGGCTAGAATTCTGCAAAAAGATTTCTTTCAAAAAATGCTTTTAAAAACTTCCTAAAAATGCAGTTTAATCTCATTGATTCAGTTGGCCACTTCCCTGAGCCTGAGTTGTTACTTAGGAGATTTTCAGACAGGGACAAAAATAGTCTCCCTGTTTCACTATCTCCTTTCCTGCCCCCTTCCACCTCCATCCTGGCACAATAACCAACAGTTTTACACTTACCTTAATTGCGTGATGCTCCCTCCCCCTCAGCAGCCCAGGAGTGAATGCAGTTCTCTGGAGCAGCATTCACTTCCTGGTTTCAAATCCTGGGCCATTCTCGCAAGAGGATGAGCGCATGGGAAATTTAAAAATAAAAAGTGAAATACAAGTTTAAAAATGACAGCAAGCTCAAAAACACACTTTAAAAACCCCAAGTAACCCGGGGAGGGTACAAAAAAGGGTGTCACTTGCCTGGATGTCTGATCACATCTGAAAGTGTTCTGGAATGGACCTCCCATTCACTCTGGCATCGCGCCAGCATAACGGGGCACCTTTTCACTCACCCATCATTCTGTCATAGAAATGGAACGGGTGATCTACTCACAGCTTAAGCTGTGACTAAAAAGCAATGAGGACCAGCACAGGGACAACGTCATGTGAAAAACAAGCCCTTTAGCAATCTCCTGGTGTTCATGTAATACCATATTTAGGTTGTCTGATAATCTCCTTAGAAAACAAAATTAAGTTACTTATTGTTTTCTAGTGGTAAAGGGCTGTTATTGTTGTTACATCATGTAGTGCTCATTGCCATTAATATTACTGTTGCACAAGAAAACTACAGCAGTCTCTCCCTTTCCCCATCTGGCTTATAAAGTGTTACTTTTTGGATTTTCTTTTGCTCGTATAATTTTAACTGGGCTGATTATGTGGGAAAGCTGCCCCCTTACCAAGCAGGGCATAGGCCACAGGCACTGCCAATACCAAGTTCCGTGATTTGTCTTCAGTTACATTCAGTCACACAGCTAGGCTTTCTGTGTCTGCCTGCAGAAGCAGTCCTCATCTCCCACTGGGCCATGGGCCTGCCAGTGCCACATATGCTGCTTCTGCCATCAGGAACCTTTTTTCTGCCACAGGCCATATTTCCTTGGGGTAGGTAGTCTGTTGGGATTTACATTAATAGTGGATCGGGTAGAACCAGCAGTGGACTGAGCCAACTTGTTTTCTTTCTCTCTTTTTCTGCTTTTTCTCACCTTGTCTTTCTCTCTCTCTCTCTCTCTCTTTCTCTCTTATTCTCTCTCTCTCTCCTTTCCTACACAGTGGGCAGCCAGAATAGGGAGAGACTGGACTGATCACTTTTAACGGATTTTTGAAGTCAGGTTGATGGTGACAAGAAATTTTGCTGAAGGCGGCAGCCTTCCCACTCCTGTTTCAAAGGACTTGTATATTATTATACCTGCCATAATCCCCAAATTCTTAACCTGGAATGGTGCCACTGAAGTAAATAGAAATTTTATGTATTGAATGGTTTGGCTAACTTTAGTTCATTCAGGCTGCTATACTATACACATTTACCTGAACTCAGTGGGATTTTCTTTACAGTAGACATGTCAATGAAGTTAATAAAGAGTTCTTTATATATTAAGTTAAATATGCTACCCTTTACAGCTACAGAGGAAAGTGGAAACTTGCCGAAAAACAGACTCCATCTTAATTAGCTAATTCTAGTGGACGCAATTTGATATTTATATAGGGCTTTGTACAATTATGTAAGATGATCTTGGCCAGTAGGTGTTTGCTTTTTATTAATCACTCAGGTCCTGAATGTAAAACTTCTTTGATCCACAGGTAGTTAAAATGTAATTATCTCTAATCTAAATTTTGCCTCAAAATTTGCCTTGTGAGATCTCTGCAAACTGATGAATAGAGATATGCATCCACATTAAATGCTGACAAATGTTCATATAGTGATAATGCTGTTAACATAATCTAAAGCAGTTAAGACCAATTAAAATATGTCACCATGGTCCATCCAAACCTTTAATGTCCTGATCAGTTCAGTGGGAGTTTACTCATCCATGGGTATCAATAATTAAATTTTCCTCCATTGTGGTTATAACATGGAAGCAAATTGGGGCATGGCTAACCACTTTGGAAACCCAGGGAATTTTCAAAAGCAGATTGTAATAAGGTGCAAAGCTGAAGGCATCTCTATGTATGGGATGATGGTGCGTCTTTTGTTCAAAGGAAAACAACAAAAACAACAACAGTACTGCTTAAGACCAAGCATTTGAATCTGAATGGAGGTATGGATGGCAACAATAACATTTTAGAAACTTAAGCTGTGCTCTGACTTCTTCAGTAGTGGTGGAGTTCTACACATCTTTATTTAACTAAAGACAGGTGTTTGTATTATATAAGAAGAAAGTTTGTTTCAAGCTTAATGTGTTAATTTTGTTTTAAGGATCAAACATTGTGGGCATGTTTAGCTGCTATGGCAGTATCCAATAAGGATTTGAATACAGCAGAAGTAGCCTATGCATCAGTTGGTGAAGTAAGTAGATCAGGCTCAATCATGTGTATTGTTTTAGCTTATTACAAAATATAAATGTAATTTTACACATGCTAACTTTATTGCAAATATCACATTCTTTTTAAAAACAACAGTTAGACAAAGTTCAGTATATCAGTTCCATCAAAGATCTTCCATCCAAAGAATCAAGATTGGCTCATATCCTGCTTTTCAGTGGCAATATACAAGATGCTGAAACACTTCTTCTTCAAGCTGGCCTTATTTACCAAGCTATTCAAATCAATATTAACCTTTACAACTGGGAAAGGTAGTATCTTTCTTAAGTTATGAGATGGTTGTAATACTAAGTTTTTTCCATTATTTTTCACTCTTAATTGTCTGACTTTTAATTAAATTAAAATAAATACATTAAATTATAATTTCCCCTAAATATTTGTAGAGTGATGCATATTTTATTCCTTCTGTCCTGCTAAAACCTAGCACTTCCTTTCAGAATGAATGTTGAATTAGTATTTAAGAGAATCAGGTTTTGTGGTTTGTTTTTAATAGAAATGAGTTGCTTGAGGTAGAGAGAGCTATAATATCTCAGATGTTGGTATTATTATCTAAGTAATTTGGATAGTTTGAATTCCCCCCCCCTTGTTGGCATGAGAAACTGTTGTTTGAGGGCTTGTCTAAACAGTGAAAATAATCCTAATACAATTTGCAGAGAATACCTTATTCCCAATAAGAAGTGAACAAGGTTCACAGTTTTCAGAAGCAGGGGGACCAAAACTCCATTTACTGCTTGGAAAAAACCTTTATGGCTTTTCCTGAGTTTTAGGGGTTTGGGTTTTTTTTAATAATGCATGCAAATTCACATTATTGCTCATTTGGACATTGATTTGCATCACATTCTTGATGAGGGTGGAAGTGGAAAGCTGATGATTGGTCAGACGTGCAGTGGGGGCAAGCTTCCAGCAAATGGCTGGAAGCGCCATTTTGGAATTTCACATTATTGATCATGTGCTTTTTTGCTGCTCTGAGGTGACCGAACAGCTTTTTAAAGCAGAAGCTTGCATTTGTGCACCTTTGATTTGCAGTTTAAAAAAAACTGCAGTTGCAACAAGTTGTGGAGAATAATAACTTGAGTAATTCACTTTCTGCTACCATGTTGATTCGCAGGCATGGCTGCATGTGAACTTCAAACATGGATAGTTTCACATATCAGTGATTTTGCCAAAGGACCATGGAGACAAATGAACGCTGCTGCGAATTTGTGTTAAAGCTCAACAGTCCACATTATTGTCTAGACAATCCCTGAGAAAGTGAAACCCAGAACCCTGCTGATACGGAATTTGATGCATTTTTTATTTTAAAAAGTAGTCCTTATATTATATATAATGTCAGTATATATTTGGCTCTATGTGGATTCCTAGCCCATATATCTTATTTACACAACTGGGAGGGAGTTTTATGGGGAAATCGCAACTTTTAGCTCACTATTTCTTGCCCTTTCAGCCTTCTCATCAGATAAATGGTGCCGAATTTGTAAACAGTACTTGGATGCATAGCATTTCAGCCAAAGATTGTGAGCCAAGAAATCTTTGATTCAGATATTACCTCCTCCATAAACATACTAGATGGCCTTAAGCAAGCCATTCTTCTCTTAGGTTTCAGTTTTGGTTATTCTGTCCCAATCTGCAAGACAGAAGCAGTATGTTAGCTCATTTTACAGGGCTCTGTGTGCATGTGAAGCACTGTACATGAAGCATTTTATACACTTAAAAGTCCTAGTAATTTATTGCATCTCAGGCTGTGTCCCATTCATGCACCAACCAGGGCTGTAACTGTTTCACTTTAGCAAGATTGTTGTGTCATGTGTCTCACGTTTTTTTAAAATCCACTGTTGTTTGTATTTTCAAATCTTCAGAATATTCTACTAGTGCTGAAGAAATTATTACACTAACATTGTGAAGTTATGATTGTTTTAGACTGGAGAACCAAGTCTGAGAAAGCGAATTGCCAAGTTTTCAATCTAATGTTTCCTAGATAGAGAGTTCTACATGATGGATCATGTGCACACTCCAGTTTTACATATAGAGTGTCACAATAATCAAGGCTCAGCCTCTGTTCATGCAAATTCCTAAATAGCATTAGAGACATTGGATCAGCGGACATTATTGAGCTGAGAAAAGATCCCTGATATCATAAATTTTGAAGTAAAGTCTGTTCCTGGGGCTATAGTAGAGTATCACTGTAGAACATTTTATAGATCGTCTTCATCAGATACATTTGCTTAAAAATTGTAACAAGCAAACTATATTCAATGGGTAATATATATTACAATTTTTAATATACAGTACAAAAATATAGCTACTTCTCATAACGTAGTTCATAAAATTTGTCTAGGCCATCATCATTGCCAGTGTTAATGGTAGGTTTCTTCTTGCTTTATGTCAGGAAAACTTTCCACCAGTGCAGTCACTGTACAGCATGTATTTTTATAAAACCAAAGCATTTGTAATTAGGCCAGTTTCTGAGTTCAGCCTGATGAGCTCATTATTGTTTGCTTCTAGGGCACTAGAACTTGCTGTGAAACACAAGACACACGTTGACACAGTTCTGGCTTACCGACAAAAGTTCTTGGATGACTTTGGCAAAAAAGAAACGAATCAGCGATTTTTGCAGTATGCAGAAGGGGCAAGTATTATGTAGAAGCTGAGTTATACTTTTTTCAGAAACTTAGCTTGGTAGCTATAAAACAGTTTGAGCCTGTAGTCTGATGTGTGTTTAGTAACACTTTGTGCACCCCTCCTTTTCACAGTATGAAATAAAATTGACAGTTTTGTATCATTAGGTTTCAAAGCTCTTGTTCTGAGGCTTAATTTTTAATGTATTTGGAGCTGAACCAAAGTGTATGAGGATATTCTCTGCCAGGTCTGAAAAGCATACCATGTAAATATAATATAGCTGAGTAATATAGATGTAAAATGAATGTTATTTAAAAGAAATATAGAAACCTTAAGGTGATATTTTTCTAATGCTAAAGCTTCTAGGTTTGTGGTTCATCAGTGCAAGCTAATCCAAGAAAAGATTCTCTCCAAACCTATACTAGCGTTGATGTCCTGTGGGATTCGTAAAATAGCTACAATACTATTTAGCTTAGCACAGCCTTTGGTAAGATATAATGAATACTACCTGAAAGTTATATATAGATTTTGGCAATCTATATTATAACTTTTACATTCTCCTTAAATAAAGGAGGATAGAGACTTAGAAAAGCAGCATGTTTGGCTAGTAATATCTGGCACATTTCGATTATACTGTAATTGTTCTCAGTACCAGCTTTCTGAAACAACACAAAATAGCTGTGGTAAAAGGGCCTCAGTTGGCTCTAAAAGCAGAGCTGTTGTGCCACTTTTGATGGAAGTGGAGACACATAGCTACACAAGAAACAGAGAAAGTACAGGCTGGAATCCAAAGAGTTATTTAGGCTTACGCACAGGACAAGTTGCATTTTTTGTTTTCTTTGCACAGCTGACTTCCTTAATGTATCACAGTTTGCTTTTAAAACATCCCCAGTTTCCAAAATGAATTCCTAGGTGACACTTTGACCTGCTGTTTGAGAGAAGCAAGCATAAAACCTTCTCAGGGCCAGATAATTAATTCCATAGTTCTTCTGAGTCCAGCTATTTATTAATTGTGATAAAATTAAGAAATTCATAGCTGAAGTAACATTACAGACTATCATGATGAACTGTTTTTTCCATCTGTTTCATAATATTTATGTGTAAAGCATTTACTCTGCAAATGCAACTATAATTGGGGGTTCAGAGTTACGCAATATGAGCTATATTATTACTACAGGGTGTTTTTTGTCAGGTCTTAGTCATCACCAGCATTGAGGCCATGATATTGAGAACACAGCTGCGCTGGGCAGGGCACGTTTCTAGGATGGAGGACCATCGCCTCCCAAAAATACTACTCTATGGTGAACTCGCCACGGGTCAGCGTAAGAGGGGCACTCCAAAAAAGCGATACAAAGACTCCCTGAAACAACATCTCAGGCTCGGCCAAATTGATCACCAACAGTGGTCCGCCCTGGCCTCACATCGGGAGGCATGGAGACGCACTATCCACAATGCTGCAGCCTTATTTGAGAACTCACGCCGAACAAGTCTTGAAGAGAAACGACAACGCAGAAAGAATCACAACCCAAAAACATCACCCAAGGAGACCTTCTGCTGTGCTTTTTGCAACCGGACTTGTTTATCTCGGATTGGCCTTTTTAGTCATCAGCGCGCTTGCAGAAAGCGCGGGATGAGTCCTTCCTGAATCTTCGTTTGCGAAGAAAAGCCAGAGAGTCATCTAGATTGTTATACTGAATGAAAAGCAATGCAAATAAAATAGGAATATATCCTCTAAATCTTTTAGTGAAACGTTTCTCTGTTTTAGAGAACAAAATAGAGAAACATGAAATAGAATTCTAATTTTGGCAGAGGGAACAAAGTCTAATGAATGGCATCATAGTCAGTGTTGAAGAGATCTTTAATAAGGGACAGGAATTCACATATTAATTTGAGAAGACTGTTAATGCTTCGACAGAGTGGAAAAAAACAGGATAAAGCAGAAATGTTGCTTATGAAATAAATATATTGCAAATGGCAATTTTATTTGACTTACCTATAATGTCTGTGGGTGAAATCCAGCACCATGCTAGCAGATGTCCACTTATATAACTAAACTGTCTCCTCCCTCTGCAGCCCCAATGCCCCCATCCATTCTGCTTCATAGAATCACCAAACCCTCAGGTGCAGATTTTTAAGGTGTGCAGTGGACTGCAGGGGGAGGCGGGGTTGCCACTCTTCATTCCAGTGATGGAAGCAGGGTGTATCACCCTATGGTTTGGTTCATATAATGTTTCTTAAATAGTAACAACTGAAGGAAGGAAGTTGCTTAATACACTGTATGTAAGCAGCCTCATTTTGACTTATATTTTCTAATGACAGTGGAAAAGGCCAGAGGTTGGGTTTTTTTGCCTCTGAAATGTAGCCCTCCAACTGATGTTGCTTAAGTCTCATAGATTTGCTCAAACTACAGTTGTCCCTCCATATCTACGGATTTGGTATCCATGGATTTAAGTATTCACGGCTTGAAAATATTCTTTAAAAAAATACTCCAAAAAGCAAACCTTGATTTTGCCATCTTATATAAGGGACACCATTTTGCTATGCCATTGCATATAATGGGACTTGAGTATTCATGGATTTTGGTATCCGTGGGTCCTGGAACCAAACCCCAGCGAATATGAAGGGACAACTGTATATTTTTTAGTGGACCACTTCATTCAAAATATTAAACACTTGTAATTACACATTTCTCTCCAGGAAAATGTGGCTATCATACCTAGCCTATCATTGTTAGAACAAATTCAGTAAATTAGATACAAATGGTTAAAAATTGTCCATAGCTCATATTTCCTTAAGACATTGAGGGATGACATAACATCAAAAATACACATCAAGGTACAACATATACATTTATACAGGCATAACGTATATTTTGGATATTAGTTAAAAAGTGGATAAAACATTTTCATTTAACATACAGTGGAATCAATACATGTTTGCTCTGCGGTAAGTGCTACTGTAGTCAATGGCTTTTACTCCCAAGTAAACTTGCATAGGAGTCTACCCTTAATTAGCTTGTAATAGATAATATACAAATGAATCTTTACTTGAAAGATCTGTTTAACATCCATAGGCACTAGAAGTAGTATATCAGATACATAAGATACTTGGCCTAGGAATGTACTGCAGAATTTACCTTTAGTATGAAATCTGCTAGAGTTATTAAAAATGTTTTAAGGTGCAAATTAATAACTCTTACATTTTAAAATACAAATAGTGGAGTCAGTGTTTTCTGAGTTTGCAAAAAGGCTCTGAGTTTGCAAAATTTCCTTTCCTTCTGGAGGATTACTTTACATATGCAGTTGATAACTACAAGAAAAGGTGATGACACCACATGGATAAATGTGCTATCAAAAACATAAATTGCTTTAGACGGAGCTTTTCTTACTTCTTTATATCTTCTCTTATCATATCAAACACAAATCTTTTCAGTGGAGTCAATTCACACATTCACTTGCCAAGTGATAGATACACAGAAATCAAGTAATGCATAAATATGTATGAATAGTGCTAAATACGTTAACAAGTAACTGTCCATACGTTTTATGTATATCATTTTTCCTCCCCTTCTAATCCCTGGTCCCAGTGAAAGAGATCTCAAAACCATAAAAAGGTTAAAAAGTCATAACTACAGTGCAGCATGTAATTCAAGCTAATTGTGTATATTTGGCTGAAATACTCAGTAATATTAGTTTCAGCATTTTTATCCTTTGGGCTGGAATCCAAACTGCCACTTCCAGAGTTCTTCACATGAACAGGTTTTTCCAGCACCCCTTTCCTGCAGCAGCCTTCTTTGTGCCCCCTCCCCATCTTCCCAATAGTTAGAAGACCTTGCAGAGTCATATCCTGTGAGGGGCAAGGGCTTGCCTCCAGGAAGGAAAATTGGTAAAACCTCATGTGCATGCAGAAGCATTTTGTGCACCCGTATGGGCTTGTCTGTATCCCTGCCATAGTTCTTTAATTTCACTAACAGATTGCAGAAGGCTTCCAGCCACAAAAGGCTAAAAATGTTATGCAGAATATTATGAAGAAATCTGTAGCAGATGTAACATATAAAAACTTGCCAGGTTAATTTATATGCATCTACTATAATTATGATTAATGGATACTTATCTCCCCCTCCCCACCCCAATTCTGCAGCTTGAAGTCAACTGGGATAAAATCAAAGCCAAAATAGAGCTGGAAATTGCAAAAGAGAGAGAACGAGCTGCAGCTACTCCAGCAGTGAGAACAAGCGTAACCATACAGCGCTAAGTGCCATGCTGATTGTATTAACTAGTGGTTTTATCACTCTGCTACTTCAGCATACTGGTAAGCTAAGCTTAGTATGTGTGTCTGGGTATTGTGAGATGGACGGTAATGTTTGACTCTGGACTTTGAAGCTTCTATAGTGCTTGTTTATTATTGACGGAAAGGAATATATATCTGTGTAATCTGTTATGAACTCCAACCCTATTTTGATTATAGTGCTCATATAAGAAGATTGACATTCTTAAACTTATTTGATGCAGATATTACCAAGATCAGTTTCTCTGGGGAAGGTTATCTTTCTTGGTAGCACAGTGGTGGCACATAGAATCTATCAACATAAATAAATGATCAACTATTTACATTCCAAATACTCAAGTACACAACTTCTTTTAAAAGCATACCACTGATTTTAAATTTTGTATGCGTAATATAAGGAAGGGTGGTGGGTTTGGGTTTTTTTTTTTGGTATACTATTATATGGATCTGAAATGTAAGCACAGTCTCAGAAGTGAGGTAGCATTTTACCATATGCACAGACTGCAGTTGTAAAATTGCTTAATAAAAAACATAGTCAAAGAATTTAATAGAAATTCTTGTTCCTTTTAAAATTCTTTTTCAAATTGCAGCTTTAGCTTTAACAATAATAAACCTTGCCATTTTTTCAGCTGTTATGAACCAAAACTTGTTGATATTGGCAACATACAAAATAGGTGAAGTAATGAATAATTTTTGAATGCACTAACTTCTTTTGACACAGAAGTATGCTTAAACTGTGCTACAAATAGTTGCATGTTCATACATCAACAAAAGTGAACTAAACCAGAGATACTGCTTTTTAAAACTGTTTTTCTCTGAGGTCGATACTGAATCTGTTTGAGAATATGTTATATACTATCTAGTTTTAAATAGCAACTAGATTTCTAAATATATATATAATGTCTGGCAAGAAACCTTTTGAGAGAGGATTAGCATATCCAGCTGCTTAAAATTATTTTCTGATAGCAAGCTGTCCCATTTGCTTATTTATATAAAAAATATGCTATTTCACTAGTGTACCATGGATTACAATTGACTGGAAGCTGCTTTTCTTGGTGTAGCCTCATTACTTGATCAAAGTATCCCAATTATAATTGAGTTATAACATTATATAACATGAATATTCTGGTTGATCAATAAGCAAAAAAATTAATACGTTATGGTAGTAAAATAGTTTTATACAACATGTATATTTTAATATAAATTATTTTTGGAATCAGAAACCATTTTATGTCTGGCATATACATAATGTAAAATGTATGCAGTTGTTAATAAATATTTCAAATATTTTACTCTGTATTTCAGTTTTTAAAACAAGTTTCTAATTGAAATCGTTCTCCTTAAGAATTTATGACTCCTTAATATATTACAAGTCCACTGCTGGCTTTGTTCCTTTAGTCAGGAAAGCAGCCTTACATATGACTAACAGCCAAATCATGTCTACATAAGAAGCCGAAAAAGCAAAATGTTTGCCATAATGGATCTTATCATGGATAAAAATCTAAGACTCCATCTTGTCTCTCACAACAGAAGTGGGGAACTTAGTCGCATTAGTCCTTTTGGTTCTATAGTTGTGTCTTCTGCTCCTATTTATTTTTATGTGTCCTGAATTATATAGAACCCTTTGTCATCCCTTATAACTCATACTACAAATAAAATGTGTAAACCTAATACAGGTATAAAGCTAAGGGAAAATCTAAACAACAGACTGCTGATTCAGTTATCATTATTAAAATTCAATTAAAATATATTGGGAGGATACATGTTAAATTCAGTACAGGTTGAGTATCCTTTATCCAAAATGCTTGGGATCAGGAGTGTTTTGGATTTTGGAATATTTGTATATAATAATGAGATATCTTAGAGACAGGACCCAAGTCTAAACATGAAATTCATTTATGTTTTATATACACCTTAAACATGTAGCCAGAAGTTAATTTAAGACATTAGTTTTTAAATATTTTAATTTTTTAAATTTAAATATTTTAATATTTTGGATTTCTGGATAAGGAATACTCAACCCTTACTAACAGCACAGTTTAAATATTTATAAATTTGTTAATTTGTAAGACAGTGAGCTTTCACAAATAAGCTCTTGTCAGGCATTTAATACTGAACACATAGAAAGGCTTTTATGAACAAATGATTGTTTTACGCTCAGGTGCTGGTGTCTGTGCATGATCCCCAGCTGACATACAATGTATAAATGGGGGTCTCATTACCATGGATAGAGTTCATCATTACATACGTTAAGTCTCCTCAGAAGAATGCTAACTGTTCATCAGCTGAGGGTCTTGGCTAACCAATTTGTCAACATCTATAGGAATGGGCTAGTCTACTCATTCATGAGAGAGCCCCTCATGCATTGATACTGAACTTTTGAAGATATCTATAGTGTTAGCAACTGCCACATCTTGAAGTACTGGGTTGCAAGACGAACTTAGAATGTTTACAAAGGGGACAGAATACTTTTTAGTCTGGAATATACCATATTTGAATACTGTTATTGAAATATCATTAAATCACAGAGTTGGAAGAGACTACAAGGATCATCCAGTCCAACCCCTGACATGCAGGAATACATAATCAAAGCACTCCTGACAGATGGCCATCTAACCTCTGTTTAAAAACCAGCAAAGGAGACTCCACCACACTCCAAGGCAGTGCATTCTGCTGCTGAACAGCTCTTCCTGTCAGGAAGTTCTTTGTAAAGTTTAGATGGAATCTTTTTTCCTGTAGTTTGAATCCATTACTCTGTGTCCTAGTCTCTAGAGCAGCAGAAAACATGCTTGCTTCATCCTCAATATCGCATCCCTTCAAATATTTAAACATGGCTATCATGTCTCCTCTTAACCTTCTCTTCTGCAGGCTAAACATACCCAGCTCTCTAAGCCTCTCCTCATAGGGCATGATTTCCAGACCATAAAAAGCATAAGACATATTTTAAAATCAAATGTGCCTTTTAGATCCCAGCCACAGTTCCACACTGAACATGGAGGCTAATGTGTTTATTCTGCAAGCAACAGTGTCTACCTTTGCAGAGAAGTCACCTTTATGTGGTGAGAGTCTACCAAATGATGAAAGTAAATCCTGTGTTTTGCCAGGATCAATGAGAAAGAATAACACTGTCAGCACATTAAAATTCTGTGGTGTTTGCATCATGTACTGAAAACGTTTTTGAAATATTGGTCTTTGAAAATGTGGGACTCAAACCTATGTGAAAATTTTATCAAAATACTTCTCCCTTCTTGTCATCTAAGGTTAACTGGATCATATTCCCAGTGGCTTTTAGGGGGAAAGGCCTCAGATACAGGCCAGCTTGCTGGGGCATGAAGTGGGTGTGGTGTGGCAGGTAGCCAACTTCTTATCCTCTATGTGCACCAGTCTCCCTCCCAGGGGGCCACATGGGCTTTGGGAGAGCCAGCCAATTGGAGAGCTAGCCATTACATGGAGAGAGTAGGATCTGATCATAGGTGGGAGTAAAATAGTAGGCTTCACTCACGTCTGCCCAGGGGAGAATATAAGATGCTCCCATTCACCCCTCAGGCATTTGGGTTTTAACTGCCTCACAGCAAGAAGTGCCAGGGAAGCAAAAAAAAAAAAGAGCAAAGAGAAGGAAACAGGACAAGTGGAAGAAGGCAAAGAAGAAAAAGGCACTAGGGATCATATTGCAAACATACATTGGATAATGGAGCACAACACAGAATTTTAAAAGAAAACCAGTTTGTATTTTTTAGATTTTACCAAAGCCTTTTATTATAAACAGTATTAAAAACTATGGATTACTCTTAAAGAAATGGGTGTGCCACAATATTTAATTGTCCTAATGCATAACCTGTGCTCAGGAAAAGAAGCTACTGTTAGGACAGAATACAGAGAAACAGAATAGTTTCCAATTGGCAAGGGGGTGAGGCAAAGCTGCATTTTATTACCTTGTCTGTTTAATGTGCATGCTGAACATATCATATGTAAGTCAGGATTAGACTGAGATGAAGGAGGCATGAAAATTGGAAGAAGGAACATCAACGATTTAATATGTGCAGATGACACCAAAGTACTAGCAGAAAATAGCCAAGACTTAAGAGAAGAGTGGATTCTCATCTTCCTCTAGTGACAGTGTAGTATGGGTCTGGATCCAGTTTTGGAGAATAACAGGGCCTGAAGGCCCTTTTTACTCTTGGTGCTGATGGTGGGGACTTGAGTGCAGTTTCCTGTGGTTAGACCCAGTTTTGGGCTGTTGGACATGCCTCACTTTTGGATGGGTGGTTTATCCAATCACTGGATCTAAGTTTTATGCCAGCCAGCACTATACAGCTGTGAATAAAGGTTGAGCCTTTTGATCTCCAGTTGGACTTTGTGTCTATCTTCGCTCATGGTTGGACCCACAATCTGTATTCTTGTTAATGCTAAAAGAGCACCCATACCATGCAACAGTTACTGAAGAGGAATTATCTATTAAGGGTCTGACAGTAGTAAAATTTTATTTGACTTACTCCTCCTCTGGCTTTTCTTCGCAAACGAAGATTCAGGAAGGACTCATTCCACGCTTTCTGCAAGCGCGCTGATGACTAAAAAGGCCAATCCAAGATAAACAAGTCCGGTTGCAGAAAGCACAGAAGGTCTCCTTGGGTGATGTTTCTGGGTTGTGATTCTTTCTGCGTTGTCGTTTCTCTTCAAGACTTGTTCGGCATGAGCTCTCAAATAAGGCTGCAGCATTGTGGATAGTGCATCTCCATGCCTCCCGATGTGAGGCCAGGGCGGACCATTGTTGGTGATCAATTTGGCCGAGCCTGAGATGTTGTTTCAGGGAGTCCTTGTATCACTTTTTTGGAGCACCCCTCTTACGCTGACCTGTGGCGAGTTCACTGTAGAGTACTATTTTGGTCCTCCATCTTAGAAACGTGCCCTGTCCAGCGCAGCTGTGTTCTCAATATCATGGCCTCAATGCTGGTGATCCCTGCTTGCTTTAACAGAAAATTTCTTACCAGAAAACATGGAAAGAATAAAATAGAGATAATTTCTTATATCACAAAAAAGAAGAGTAATTCGACATATTTCAGGCAACTTTTTATTCATAGCTAACAATATGCATGTGTGAAATGAAAGAACCAGGTTAGGTTTGCCTCTTTCTTTTTCTTTCTTTCTTTGATTTCTATCTGCTTTTCTCCCAATATGGAACCCAAAGCAGCATAAGTAAACAAAAACATTTTGAACCTTTTGTAGACCACTTGACGGTATCTTCCAAAATATCTGCCTTGCCTTTTTTTTTTTTAACCACATAGCAATTCACTGTAGCAACCTAAATGAGCACAGTTCTCTGAGGCTTCTGTTGAAGTAGGATGAGTCCCTGAAGGCCTGAACACAAGGATAACCATACCTTACTGAATTGGGAAGGGCCTTTGGGAATCTCCTATAGCTACTTCCTGCCTCTTTGTCTCTTTCTTTCCACAAGGAGAGTTAATCTGCTCTACAAAGTATGGGTAAATTGTTGGTAGTTCCAGTAAACCTTTGTTAGCAACCTAAAAAGCTAGTCTCATGTCCATCTCTATGGACAGGCAATTGAGTCATCATTCCAGCTTCAAGATGGTGCCACTGAATGGAAAGGAACCCACTTCTAGCCACAGTTGCTCAAAGGTCTTGGTAAAAAGAAGCTTCGTTCTCAGAGGCTTCATTAACTGAGGTATGCTTGTATTGGATATTTATTGGCATTCACCATTTTCTAAGGTGTACAGTAAACTGTTAAGAGTTCAGCGTGTATTCCTGGAGCTAGTAATAGAAATTTATATACTCTCCACCTACACTTCACTTTCCCTACTTTATTAATTCATAGTACTGTGGCTGATAGGGAGTCATGCAAGTTGGAAATTGAAGTATTTAAATGATCCATTTTTGTTATATTTTGGAGCACATCAGCTACAACAATTAGAGTATCCAGAGACATACACCTTTTACAATTTAATGTATATTTGGAGAATCCATAGCTCAATGGTAGACATAGGTGCTTTGTATAAAGAAAATCCTAGGTTCAATTTAAGTTAAGAAGATATCGGAGACAACAGGAAACATTTCTTCTTGAGACTCTGGACACCTGCTGCCAGTCAGGGTAGATAATACTGAGCAAGATGGACAGTATGACCTGGTATAACATCTAAGCAAGGGGATCTTGTAGCATATTTGAGAACTTAACTGAAAGAAAGAAGTTGTAGCATAAGCTTTTGTAGACTTGGTCTGCTTCCTCAGAAGGCATCTTCTTCATCTGAGGAAGTAGACCAAGTCTACAAAAGCGTATGCTACAATTTCTTTCTCTCAGTCTCAAAGGTGCTACTAGATCCCCTTGCTTACTGATATTCCAGACTAACACAGGTATGTCTTTCAATTCTGGTGTAACATGGTTGTCCATATTCCTGTACATGTTTTTTTCTCTTTTTGCTTTTCTTTCCAGTTTTCTTTTCTTCTTTCTGTTGGTCAGTGGATAATTTGGATTCTTGCAGATTTCAGCTTCTGAGTCCCCTTCCCCCAAATTTGGAATAGAGCACCTACATCTGACATTCTACACAGAACAAGAAAGATGGAGACACATTCCTCTCATCTTCCATCATTGAAAGAAGAAAAAAAAAACAGCTTGTTGTAAGAAATAAATGAGTGAAGTGTCCTACTGAAATTTCATTCAGAATAACAGGCTTTTCCTTCTCCTCCAAAGAACATATAAGTGGGTCAAAATTGTTCAATGGCTAGTAGAGACATGGCCGTTTGCTTAATCATGGTTAAGCAAACCTGTGCAAGCCTGTAGGATCAGATAGTTTCTTCCTTGCTTTCCTACTTCTAAAGTACATATCGATTGTACTAATGCTACAAAAAATTAAACCTTACGTTGGTGTTGATGTTAACACTTAGGTCTAACAAGGGATCCTGCTTAATCCAGAACTTAAAAGTAGTTTCAAAAGCTTCACATCCTGAGTTTAAGTACTTAAACTCACCCATGGCTAGTTTCTGTGTCATTGAAACAATTGTGTGGCTTAATCTCAAAAAGAGATATTCACAGTGGAAAAAAAAAAAAGTAAAGATGAAACAAACCTCCTTTGTGGTCTCTGAATCACACAATGGGTTATCTGCAGTGCTTTGTCAAGAACCTTCTAGAGCTATTATGTAGGTGTTTTGGTGGTAACCCCTTCTCCACTGGCACATGTGACTAGCATGGTTTCCATTCAGTTCCGTGTTTCCTTTTCATCCACCACAGCAGCAGCAGCAGCTTACTCAGTTTGTTTTATGGTTATTGTATTTTGGCTTAGATTTCTCTTGACTTCTATTTGGATTGCATTTTGACTTGGTTTTGGACTCTGATTTACAGCTTGACTTTTTGGGTTGGATTTCTCTTGACCTCCCTTTGGCTTGTGTTTGGCTTGGTTTGGACTCTGATTTATGGCTTGACTTATGGACAGCTTCAGACTTTAGTAACAGTCTTAGTTTTGGCCTTGGTAGTTCTAGTTAGCTGTGTCACCTCAGAATGGCTTCATCAGCTTCGTTTAAAAAGTGTACATGTTGGGACAAGATCCCTGAGAAAAATGGTTACTCATACTGCCTGTTATGCCTGGGGGGAGAGTCATAATGTAGGGGCCTGCAGTCACCCCACAGGTCAGGCAGTCACCCCACCCTCTTGGAAACTCAAAGCTCTCCTGTGAGAGAATGCTTTGAAGGCCACTGACAAAACAGTGGAAAATAGGCTGCTTCACATGGCCTCTGTTGTGGATGCATTGGGCCATTTGTCAGTACCACCACCTCGATCCTCCTCAGCCCTCTGATTCCTCCGTCTGGATGGTGATGAAGAGTCTGCATCCTGCTCTGAAAAGGTCAAGGATGCCACTCGCTGATCATCAGGATCTGCAAATAGATCTAGGATGCCATAAACACCAGGTGGTAGACCAACAGACATGGAGGCTTCCACATTGGTTTCAAAGCACCAGACAGAGAAGAAGCACCATAAGAAGAAGAGGGTGGAGGACACTGAGGGAACCCAACCTAGGGTTCCGTCCTCACCATTCCAAGGGCCTGAGTGATCCCCACAGCCTCTCCTGATGGAGCAGATTCAGAAACAGGAGCTATCGGTACTGGTCTCCATAGAATCCAGGCGCTCACCTGTCCAAGTAGAACCTTCAGCTCATGAAGCAGTGTGAGAAGACTCACCACAGGTCATGCATTTTGGTACCATATCCGAAGGCGAGGTCATTGAATCCTGCTGGAGAGATCTCTGCCTTCAGATCGTACAAGATGGTCTCTTTCATCTCCCCCATCATTGAGGGATCTCCTTCCTCCTCCATCATCTCATCTATCCTCTCAAAGTCATTGTTTGAGGTCCACCTTGGAATCTGGCAGCTCCTGAAGACTAGGGTAATGTCCATTAAGATCCTATAGTCCTTGGTTGAAATTACCATGCCATCGATAACTATTATGAATCCAAGTGCCATCAGTACGGATGTGATTTTGGGTGATACAGCCATAGGGCCATACCAGAGAGGTACAGAGCCTGTATGATTCAATCTCTGTACTATAGATACAGATGCTTTCCATACCCAGAGTTTGCTTAGAAGGAGTTTGAGGAGGACTAGTAATATTCCAGAGAATTTGATCCTCACTATCATCACTATGGATGGTATCATACTGTAGATTGGAACCTGCCTTGGTACCAAGCAGGCCACGGTTTCCGTATACTCCACCAGAACAGCATGAGCTGGCGTTGGGTTCGACACAAGCTGAGTTTCCTGCCCATCACTTGCCTTTGGCTGTACTGCCTCAGTCCCAATATTTAGTACTGTCTCCGGAGCATAGGACGACAGAGGTGAGAGGTTCATGAGTGAGTCAGTGGACTCCTCAGTTCTCAACACCAGAGCTATGACTATGTCATCTATCTTTCTGAGAGGTGTTCCTTTGGAGGACATTTGCAGAGTGGCTACATGGTCACAGCCTATGACCTTCATCTGCCACTGCAGAATGGATGCAAGGTCCAGGGATGAAGCTGCATTCAGGAAAGCCATGCTGTTTTCTTGTCTTGCGTGATTCTTACACCTCCTATGGTGAGTAGCTTGCTAGTCTCCCATTTGTGTGAGTCACAGAGATCTTGAAGAAAAACAGTTTGCTTACCTGTAACCATGGTTCTTTGAGTGGTCATCTGTGAACTCACACAAAACCTGCCTTTCCTCCCCTCAATGTGTCCTGCTCCCCCTAGCTCCTTGGCTGCTTCTTCAGAATCCAGGGGACTGAGTGGGAACCATGCTGGTCACATGTAATAGTGGAGAAGGGGCTATAGTCAAAATGCTTACATAATAGCTCTAGAAGCTTCCAAATGATGCACTGCACAGGTGCAGATAACCCATTTGTGTGAGTTCACAGATGACCACTTTAAAAAAACATGGTTACAGGTAAGCAGTACCATTCATCTCCTTGTTCCTATTTTTTTGGCCTGCTTGGATCAGTTGGTAAGGTTACATCATGAGAACTGTCACTGTAGCTGCACTATGGTGTAAGACTGATCAAACGATCCTTGAGTTTTCACTTTACATTTTATTGCACCAAGTCAGTCATTGCACAACTCAAAGTGAATTTGAATCTGCATTTCAGTACTTTTCCATAGAGAACTAAATAATCTCTATCTGACACTTGTCCTCAGGCTCTGGAAATGCAGAATACCTACATTTAGAATTAGTATTCTGCTGTCACTCCCTTTTAAAAAACAACTACAGCTTTTGTAACTTTGTGTTACAATTCTTGAATTCTTTTAAGAGTTTCATATGTTCTTCTTGTCTAAAGTAAATGTGAATTATTTGTAACCGATAAAGACAAGGAATACATTGGTTAAATATAAGTGATAAAAACTGCAATGCTTGCATTTAGAAAAAAATCCTTAAGAAGCAAAATCTGAACCAAAAACGTATGTCCCACTGACAAGAGTCTCAGGAATATGCCAAGCCGTTACACAGCCCAGTAAGGTTTTTAAAGTACTAAAACACTCCAGGCCTGGTTTCAAATGGGAATTATGCCAACTTAAAATGCTTTTTCAAAGTAGAAAGCAAATCTAAAAAGTAATAGGATCCTGGCATATTTGTTTTGGCCTCCCTCGCAGAAATGTTAAATGATTCCCATAATATAATTTGCAGTACTGAGGTAATTTGGGCTTTGCCTCTCATTTATATTTAATAAATGTGCCATTTTTATCAAACTTGAAGATAAGCAGGAACAGTGGGCTATGCTTTCTCTCTCATATGAAAAACTTACAAGCTGATAAAGTGCACTTGGATTCTCAAAAAATAAGAACACGAAGTAGCCTTTCTGGGTTTAGACTGAAGGCTCATTTACTTTGGTACTGCCTTTGACAGTCACCAGCCAGATACTCCTGGAAAGCTCATGAACAGTGCATGAGGATAATAGTCCTCTGTTTTTTACTCCTATTGTTTTGTAATCAAATATAGTGCCTTTTAAAAGATGGGCTTCAAACCCCCCCCTTTTTTTTTTTTAGCTAGCACAGCTGAAAACTACTGAAGATGAAAACAGTACATGAAAATCAGAATAAGACATTGCCATCCTGGTTTGGGCAGTCATGAGGATTGTAGTCCAGGTTTTCTTCCCAAACTCTGATTTAGGTCTAATCCACTTTTAAGCTGTCTATATTGGTGTCCACCACTCTACCTTGTCCAGTTAAACTCAGCAGAAGTTACTTCTGAGTAAACTGAGTAATTTTATGTATAAAATTGAACAGTCTGAAAGTTAATGATGTTGTGTTTGTTGCCACAGGCCCTAAAGACTTAACTAAAGATTTAAAACAACAACACACCATCCAATAAACCTTCCCTCAGAGACACTGGAGGGAAGGGAAGATTTTTCTCCTGCTTCTTCCTGCAAGTTTGTGGCTGGAGTGGATTGAATGGCAGTCAGCTTTTGCCTTGGCTCCTGTCACATGGCTGCTCCACTGTGGGGAGGAGGTGGGCCAAGCAGCCTTCAAGCCTTTGCAGACCCCCTGTGAGGACATTGCGGCCCCCTGGGGGTCCATAGACCACAGATTAAGAACCACTGGTCTAGACAATAATGTTGGCACACTTTTTATTATGTTTCCTACTGTGCTCTTTCTCCATCCCCCTTTTTTGGATTTTCTGCTGGTTGATCTTAGCCAGCAGAGCAGTTGTGCTAGCAGATCCCTCTGATGGCTAATTTTTGATGTAAGTAGGACGAAGGGGGTTATGCTGGCATAAAGGCAATTCAGCCAGCAAATTTCTAGTTAGTCAACACACACAAAAAAATTCACTTCTTCATTGTGGTCTCTGTGCCTCACACAAATGGGTTTCACACCTGCACAAAGGCCCCATTCAGAAACTTCTAGAGCTGAGTAGCTTGGTGGGAAACCTCTCCACCCTCCCATGTACCGTGCATGTCCCAGCCCACCAATCTACGGTCTCCTCAGTTTCTCTCCATCCTCCAGCAGAATGACATCATTAGATCTCTTCTTCCTGAGTAGATTCTCCTCCCTCTATTTCTCTGTTATTTTGCTATTATTCTGTTGCTGTCTTGCACTGTTATTCCTTTGTTGATCTCTTTTGTTAAAAAAAAGACTTCAACTACTCTCCCCCCCCCCGCCCTTGTTTCCTCTTATTGTTCCTGCTCTTTCTATGGCCTTTCTTTACAAACACTGCATTTCTTGCAACCAAAAGGTCTCTCTCTCTCAGATGGGCATTCCCAGTGTTTGTTTTGTTTAGGGGAAGGCCATATTGTTGAGAAGTGCCCTATCTGCTGGAGGTTTACTCCCTAGGTATTAAAGAACTGGGCCTCCTGTCTTAGAGTTCACTGTTTAGAACAGCCTTTCTCAACCTTTTTACCCTGGAGGAACCCTTGCAATAATTTTCAGGTCTCAGGGGACCCCTGCCTGAAAATTATTATATCTAAAACTAGAAAAAAAATGTTTATTTTTTAAAATCACGATCTCTCAGGGAACCCCTAGCAACACCACAGGGAACCCTAGGGTTCCAGGGAACTCTGGTTGAGAAACACTGGTTTAGAAAAAGCCCTCCTGTTGGCTTCTTGGATGTCTACAGATCAGATGCAGCAATCTCCATCCATTTTGATACCATCATCATATGCCTTCGCGGCCTCTCAAACTTTACTTCTTGGCACCAATGGCTCTCTATCAATTTTGATGGCCTCATCAGATCCATCGACTGCCGATCTCTAACTTTCTGCTGACATCCCCTCTACAGAGGGTTCAATTTTGGTATCAAATTTGGTCCACGGTGCGCCTGGTAAACCTTTATGTGATGTTAGGGTTAGTTTTCCAGAGAAAAAAGGAGGTGAAAAGTCAAAATCTGCAGGATGTAAAAGGCACTGCCTATTATGTGAAGAATGTAATTGAAAATTTAGCTCTGAGTGAAAAAGAGAAATTGCCAAGCTATCGTTGGAAAAGGTTTTGGCCGTGGTTTAGTGAGACGACCCCAGCAATAACATAAAATGATATTTTAAATAAATATTTTATTAATTTTGTATTATTTTGTATTATTATTTTTAATTAATATTTTATTGGTTTTTTTTTCATTTCTAAGTAGGTATAATTATAATGTGTAAATATAATGTGATTATAGTGTGTTTAGATTAAAGGGAAAAATACATTAGTGTTAGGATAGATTTACTTTTGTATTAGTAAGAAAAGAGGAAAATAATTAGTATTGTTTTTGTATTATTGTTGTGGCCTTTTGCGGTCGGGTGTATTTTTTAGTAGAATGGTCTTACTCCAATAAAAAAAATTCCCTAAAAAAAATTCCCTAGCAACACCACAGGGAACCCTAGGGTTCCAGGGAACTCTGGTTGAGAAACACTGGTTTAGAAAAAGCCCTCCTGTTGGCTTCTTGGATGTCTACAGATCAGATGCAGCAATCTCCATCCATTTTGATACCATCATCATATGCCTTCGCGGCCTCTCAAACTTTACTTCTTGGCACCAATGGCTCTCTATCAATTTTGATGGCCTCATCAGATCCATCAACTGCCGATCTCTAACTTTCTGCTGACATCCCCTCTACAGAGGGTTCAATTTTGGTATCAAAAAGCTAAAAATAAGCATGGAGGTGACAAAATGACCCTCTCTAAAGCTGGCTGAAAGTATCCTCCTCCTACTGACCAGTCTGCTTCGAAAGAACTGAAAAAGTGTAAACATTCCAAAGCTCCTTCAGTACTTTTTGTGCCCATGGATTCAATGTTGGTTGTGCCTGACCTGGTATGGATTACACCTCTGGCTCCACCAATGATCTGTATGTCAGCAATGGCTCCTCCCAAGTCATTGAATGTCACACAGCAATCCGTTGAACATCCTATGAAACCAACAGTTCATCCATCTGAGCCTGCACTACCCCTTCTGGAATAAGTCTCTCCACTCTGGCAGCAGGTGATACAATCTCCATCTCATGGTTGATCACCCCATGGGGAATGCTTTCATGCTCCCTACAGACCTTATCATGACAGAGAATTTGGGTACTGGGAAGATTCTCCTTTACTTTGGTATCCTATCTGATTGATACAGGCATGAACTACAGTGGAGGGAACAACCGGGATTATATCAGTCCTTACTCTCCATCCTATGGTGACAGACATCATTATAGAAACTACCATCATTATCATAGGCTCTCCATGGTACCAAAGTCATTCAAGGTTGCTTTCAGTTCTGCTTCCATCCTTTCCAACTCGACACCGCTCATCTTAGCACCAGCCTTCTCATATGTCATGGTGTCAGTCCCCCTCTTCCTCACATCGTCTGCCACCATATGTGGTGTGACTTCCACCAATTGTAGGAGTTCTGTCACCCCATCCAGTCCAGGTTCTGTCCACTATTCAGGCATTACCTTCAGTTGTGCTGTCACTTGTTCCGACCTCAGTTTGTGTCATGCACTACTCTGGATGCTGGGATTTGCAATAATCCAGAGTAGGCCCCGGCATAGTTTAGGTACCTGACAGGGGTTGGTTCTCTCAGGAACATTCCCAGAACACCTTAACTCCTGGAGCCAGGCCAACCCACCTTAAACTCCACAAACATCTCCTCCTGGCAGCCCAAGGTCACTGGCTATGAGAGTCTGGAATGTATCTTCTTTGTTTACTTCCCTCTCCCTCCCTAACAGTTCCCAGGCCTACGGGGAATTGAAACCTAACGATGACCTTATTTATCTGCTTTGTCCTGTGGCCAGTCAGAACTGGCCTTGGAATGAAACCATAGGCATATCCTTGATCAATAAACCATGTTGCTGCTACATGCGTGTTGATTCAGTGTGTGCATTGCCTAGTTCATCACAGTAAGTCAGTTCTGCAGAATTCTACCCGTGAACTGAAGACGAGGTGTCTGAAGTCACAGAGACTGAAACCCAGATGGAGGGAGATACAGCTGCAGGCTCAGGCCAGGGAGCTGGCCTGCCAGATACTGGCTCTGAGTTAGAGACAGGAGAGCTGAGTTGGGAACAATGGAAGGCCAGGAAGCTGTTCCCTCCCCCTGACATGATGGAGTGGGGAGCAGGCAGGCTCTAGGAGTGGACAGATTTCCCTTCTCTGAGAAAACTGGGCATAGGACGGGCGTGGCCATGGGAGCCAAGTGGCTCTGGCCAGACAAACGAGGTCAAGAGGACCGCAGATTGCTGAGGTGGGACCTACCACAGAGCAGCGGAGTTTGTGAATATGGGGTGAGACGACCTCACACAGATTTGGAGAGAGAAATGCACCAGCTAAAGCAGCAGATGGAGCTGATGCAAACTAGCCTCATGGAAATCCTATAATGGCTGTCCCAGCAACCAGCACCCCCTGACCAGCAACCTGCCCCCCAGCCACCAGCACTCCCAGGGAATGGAGGTCTTCCCAGCCCAGTGTTGGTGCCGGTGTGGTTGCTGGGGGGTGGGGTTCCAGCACCCCAGGAAGGGTCCTGGTCCCACCAGCTCCCAGGGCTCCATTAGCCCCAGCAGGCACTGGCCCGGTTGAGCCCAGACCACATCCACGCGGCCTCAAGCACCAGGACCTGAAGGCGACATTTGAAGGGGATGCCGCAAAGCTGCCATTTTTCCTCACTCAGGTGATGGGATTCAAGTCTCATGGGAGGAAGAGTTCCAGATGGAAGCTGAGAAGGTGCAGTATGTCTCCAACCAGCTGGAAGGAGAGGCAGCACAATGGTTGGTGGGGCTCTATGACATGGGAACCCTAAAGTTGGAAAGCTTCCATGACTTCATGGTAGCACTCCAGGCTCAGTTCGAAGACCCGTTGTGGAGGGGGCATGTGTGTACAGAGCTACAGTGACTGTGACAGGGATCACGATCCGTGGTTGAATACGCCACAGAGTTTCACTGTCTCGCCAGTCAGATCCCTGACAGGACTGAAGCCACCAAGGTACAATATTTCCAGGATGGCCTTAACGTTGATATCCTGGAGTGGGCCCTAGTCCAGGGAAACCCAGAAACCTTCCAGGGTTGGGTCCGTCTAGCCGGGGAGGTGGAGACCCTGAGGCAAAGCGTGAAGCTGGCGAGGCAATACCAGGGCCTGGCCGGCAAACCCAGCAGGGACCCGGCCAAAAAGACCAAGGCAGCGCAACTGACAAGCAGCCCAGCGACAGAGACGGAAAAGGAGTGGTGGATGCGAAAATGCTTATGCCTTCACTGTGGGAAAAGCAGCCATCGCATAGCAGAATGTCCAGACAGACAACCTAAGAGCAGCTATCAAGAGGAGCCAGCCAAGAAATCGGAGGGAAAGCAGATTGTTCTGAAGATGATATCCAAGCTGAAAACCAAAGCAACAGCACGCTCCCTAGTCCCTGGACACCCAGCGGGGGAGTCCTCCTGGGAATCAGGAGACAGTGGATCCTCCTCTGACGGTGAGCCGGCGGGAAATGGATGCAGCCCGCCCTACTAAGCATCCGAGGGCGGGCTAACCCTTAAGGGCGCCCAAGCACTGTGGTGAGTGAAGTCAAAGCCCCGTTTTTTATTAAGGCTAAAATAGGGCTCATGGGGAAGGGGATCCCCCGCAAGGTCATGGTGATGATGGATTGTGGGTGCACTCAAGTACTGATCCACCCGTCGTTAGTGAAGGAACTAGAACTGGGTTCTGTGAAACTGGATAAGCCCATATGGCTGTCCCAGATGAATCGTGGGATGATGAAGGGGGCCCCTGCAAGGCGAATGACTGATCTCGTGGGGATGAGAATGGGGGATCACCAGGAAGAGCTGCAGTTCGTAATCACCCAGGTCTAGTGCAGGCTGCGGTGGTCCACCTGAATTGGCTAAAGTTCCACAACCCCTCCATAGACTGGATCAAGGAGATTGTGACTTTCACAGATCCCTCCTGCTTCCAGGAACATAGTCTGGTCAAGGAGAGGAGGGGCACTGGGATTGAAGGGGCTTCTTTAGACGAAACACCCCGGGAATCCCTAGTGGCTTTGGTATGTGGGGGGAGATAAAAGACCTATATGTGGAATATAAGCAATGGCACATTGTTTTCGAAGAGAAAGAATGTGACATCTTACCCCCACCCCACCCCACAGACCTTTTGACTGGGCTATTGAACATGTCCCAAGTGCCAAACTGCCTAAACCCAAGATTTACTCCATGACTCTGACAGAGTTGGATGCTTTGAGAGAATACATAAACAAAAACTTGGCACAGGGTTTCATTAAGCCCACAACCTGCCCCTTGGGGCCCCCGGTTCTGTTTAGGCACAAAGGGGATTCCTCTCTGAGGCTGTGCCTGGCCTGTCAAGGTCTCAGCGCGGTCAGTGTCACAAATCAGTACCCTCTGCCTTTGATGAAGGACATGTTGGCTCATTTAGCCAAAGGCAAAATCTTCACCAAGCTGGACTTGAGGGAGGTGTACTATCGGGTTCGGATTAAAGAGGGGGATGAGTGGGAAAACTGCTTTTAATTGTCGACTAGGAACATTTGAGTTTCTTGTAATGCCTTTTGGGTTGTCGGAGGCCCTGGGTGTGTTTATGAACCTGATTAACGATGTGTTTAGGGAATTTCTGTACAAAGGGGTACTGGTCTATCTCGATGATGTGCTCATCTACTCTGAGGACTACACGTCCCATGTTAAGTTAGTGAAAAAGGTGGTGAGCAGGCTTGCTGAAAACCATCTGTATGCCAACCTTTCCAAATGCGAGTTCCACCAGACCCAGTTGCACTATCTGGGGTACTGCATATCTAGCAGGAGGGTTGAAATGGATCCAGAGAAGGTTAAGGGAGTTTTGGCATGGGAAACTCCCAAGAACAGAAAACAATTGCAAAGTTTTCTGGGGTTTGCAAATTTTTACAGGACCTTCATCCCTGACTTTGCAGAAGTTGTCCTATCCCTCACTGCGTTGCTCAAAACCAAGGGGTCTGCTGGACAGAGTAAAAGCAAGGAGGGGAAACACAAAAAGCCTCCTCCCAAAATTGTCTGGACTGATCAATCCCAACAGGCTTTTGAGAAATTGAAAAGGTTGTTCACTTCTTAACCCATCTTCAAACACCCCAACCCTGACGAACCCTTTGTGGTGCAAGTAGATGCCTCTGACGTGGCAATGGGGGGGTGCTGCTTCAACAGGATGAGGGGGAAACTCAGGCCCTGTGCATATCTCTCCAGGAAATTCAATGAGACTGAGTGAAATTGGCCAGTTTGGGAGAAGGAGTTGGGGGCAATCAAGGTGGCACTGGAGACCTGGCGCCACCTCCTGGAAGGATCTTCCCAGCCTTTTGAGGTCTGGACAGACCACAAAAATCTTGAAGCTCTGAAAACCCCATGTCGGTTGAGCCCCAAGCAGATTAGGTGGGCTGATTTCTTTTACTGGTTTAATTTCACACTGAAGTTTCTCCTGGGAAAAAGGAATTTCTTGACGGACACTTTGTCTAGGCTTCCGCAGCATGAGAGCAAGAGGAAAGAGGTAATTGAAACTGTCTTCTCCCCTTCATATTTGGGTCTTACAGTCCTCATACGCAGTCAAGCAAAACAGCACGCTGCCAAGGCAGACCCCACCTGGGGCCATTCCCCAAAGGAGAAGGGGGATCCGGGCCCCACTCTGCCAAGCTCTCCTGGACCACCCCTGTCCATCCCCCCTGCTGAGGTCCTGACCCAAAAACACCCATCTCAGATCCTGCCCAAAGCCGCATCCAAGGATGGTGGTGGCATGCTCAGATGGCAGACGCCCTTTCCCAAGACCTATGGTTTCAGGCCCATCGGGCCGAGGTTGACCTGCGGGAGGGTTTGGCTTGGAAGGGGGAGCGCATGTATGTTCCTGCAGTCATGAGGCCCTCAGTTCTCAAGCAATGCCACAATGTGAAAAGTGCAGGCTATTTTGGCTATGTCAAAATGCTACACCTTGCCAGAAGGCAGTTTTGGTGGCCTCTAATACGTAAAGAGGTGGAGGAGTATGTAAAAGTGTGTCACGTTTGTGCCATGGCCAAAAAGGGAGGAAGGCCCAAAGGGTTGTTGGTCACATTGCCCACCCAGGCTAAACCCTAGGAAGTGATAAGCATGGATTTCATTGTGGACCTCCCTGAAAGCAAGGGGAAAACTCATTTGGGTGATTGTTTTTGAAACAAGCCCATTTTGTTGCTTGCAAAAGCATCCCCACAGCCCAGCAACTGGCCAAGCTATTTATTCAATACATTTACAGGCTGCATGGGGCTCCTGCCAAGATTGTTTCCAACAGGGGGGTGCAGTTCACCTCCCAGATTTGGAGAGCGTTCGCTAAAGTATTGGGGATTGAACGGGGTCTAAGCAGCAGTCATCCCAAATCAGATGGTAACACGGAACATGTGGATGCAACTTTGGAAAAGTATTTAAGGTGCTAAATCAACTTCCAACAGTCGGACTGGGTTGACCTGTTACCATTCGCAGAAGTAGTTTACAACAATGCAGTGCATCAGAGCACTGGACTCTCCCCCTTCAAAGTTGTTTTCAGCCAGGAGTTCAATCCCTTGCTGTTGGAGGAAGTGGACTCTAAAGACCCTGTTCCTTTAATCCAATGGAGTGCCCAGGTAAAGGACGCATGGCCTAAGGTTGTGGCCACCCTGGACTTTGCAAAGACCCCAATACAAATGGCAAGCACACCATAAGAGGGACCCTTCTCCCCCCTATGCAGTGGGGGACCAGGTATACCTCTCCACCAGGTTTCTCAAGAGTCCCCAACCGTTGAAGAAATTGGGCCCCAAATATATTGGACCTTTCCCTATTGTGCGTCAAATCAATCCTGTTGCTTTTGAATTATCTCTACCTAAATTGTATCATAATGTGCACCCTGTTTTTCATTCCAGCCTGCTGAAGCCTGCGGCTCCTCCAGGACCGCTACATCCGGCGTCTGAGGTGCCCAACCCAGTCACAGTTGATGATGACCAACACTTTGAAATCTCTGATATTCTGGACTCTAGGCATCGTCGGGTGCTGCTGCAATATTTTGTCCAGTGGAAGCACCTTACTTTGGGTCATGCAGAATGGGTTAATGTTGACAACATCCATGCCCCCCGCTTGTTGGCAAAGCTCCATGCTTGCTTCCCTGACAAGCCGGATTGATTTTCTTTTCTGGAGGGTTTTAATTGGGGTTTTGTGTCAGCAAAGTTGCTTCTCGTAGGAAGGGTGGTATGTCGTGCCCTACTCTGGATGCTGGCATTTGCAATAATCCAGAGTAGGCCCCGACATGGTTTAGGTAAGCTCTGACAGGGGTTGGTTCTCTCAGGAACATTCCCAGAACACCTTAACTCCTGGAGCCAGCCCAGCCCACCTTAAACTCCACAAACATCTCCTCCTGGCAGCCCAAGGTCACCAGCTGTGAGAGTCTGGAATGTATCTTCCTTTGCCTCCCTCACCCTCCCTAACAGTTCCCAGGCCTACAGGGAATTGAAACCTAATGATGACCTTATTTATCTGCTTTGTCCTGGGGCCAGTCAGAACTGGCTTTGGAATAAAACCATGCATATCCTTGATCAATAAACCATGTTGCTGCTACATGCATGTTGATTCAGTGTGTGCGTTGCCTGGTTCATCACAGTTTCAACAATTTAATGTGGTCCAGTTCTGAGTGTTATCCCATCTGTATCTTCTACTTCAAATTCAACTGTTCATGCACCTCCAGATCTTCTTCGTGGTCTCTGTGAATACGAACAGTGGGTAATTCCTGTGCCTGCACAGAGCACTCGGAACCTTCTGGAATTGCTAGGCAGAATAGTTTTTGATACATTTTGGCAGTAACTCCGCCCACCCCAACAGTCTCTCTGAGGCACTCTCACCTAATTCCCCTCAGTTCCTTTTTATCCGCCGCACGAGCAGCACATAGGAACCCTTCATTCGCTAGAGCTTCTTTCACTTTCTATGTTACCTCACGGATTGACTCAGACTGCTTATTGACTTCTGTTTTTTTTGCTTTTCCATTTGATTCTTGTTGTGGTTTCTGGCCCTTTCGTCTCTTGGTCTGTTTTTCGGCTTCTCTCTCTCATTTGCCCTTGGTTTCGGATTTGGACTCCGACTCGGTACGAGTCAGTTTGACTATTCTTTCATCTTTTCCCTGTTTCTGTGATTATGGCCTCAACTCTGCCACCTTCAAATGGTGTTCAGTTTGTCAGGCGAAGCTTCCTGCCTCTGACGAGCGCTCAGCGTGCCTCATCTGCCTGGGTGAAGCCCACTATGTGGATGCTTGTATACATTGTCAGAACTTCACCCCTCATGCGTGTAAACATTGCTCTTCGAGTCTGAAGTCCTTTTCTATGAGAAGGCGCTGTTTCCACCCTCTGCTTCTACCTCAGGTGCTCAGGTTGGGGTTCCGCCGCCACGGAAAAGAGATTGCTCTCTGTTGGCCAGTCCATTGCCGAAGAGAACGCATGAGCCCTTGAGTCCATCCCATCATCAATCATCAATCATCATCAATCGGTGGCATCAGATCTGGAGGCCATGCATCAGTCCCATAAGCATACTACCACTTCGGGATTGAGTAAAGGCCATGGCTCTTTGAAACCTCCGACCTCGACTCAGGACCATCTGGGTCCAGTTGAGACCGTGATTCCTCTGCCTCCTCCGGGCCAGGACTAAGAAGAGGAAAAAGAAGACCAAACGCTCTTATCCGAGACTAACAGTGCGCCTGTCCACTACGGTGGCTACTTTGGCGCAGGAGCCTGAGGAGCAACAAAAGCCGGCTACTGCCACTATGGCACAGAGCAAGCACCGCTTGTCCACTGCAGTGGCTGCTTTGGCACAGGAGCCCGAGGAGCTACAACAGCTGCCTTCTGCCATTATGGCACAGAGCACCCTTTGTTCACTGCAGTGGCTACTTTGGCATAGGAGCCTGAGGAGCAACAACAGCCAGCTACTGCCACTATGGCACAGATTGCCCTTTGTCCACTGTGGTGGCTACTTTGGCGCAGGAGCCTGAGGAGAAACAATAGCCAGCTACTGCCACTACGGCACAGAGATCCCTTTGTCCACTGCAGTGGCTCCTTTGGCGCAGGAGCCTGAGGAGCAACAACAGCCGGCTACTGCCACTATGGCTGTTTTGGATCTGAACCAGACGCGGTAACGGTTCCTCCTACAGAAACCGGAGATGGCATCACTGTCCACGATCCATCACATGAGAGGTGACTCCTACTCTTTCCTTGGTGATTGTTCAAACCAGAGGATGAGAGATCTCTGAAGAGGTAAGGGCTTCCTCCCTTGTGGTTTAGGCTCGATCCCCTGTGTTCTGGTCTCCCGAGATGAGCTCCTTGGTACAGATGCTGTTATAGTCAACATCGAAACTACATCACAGGAAGCAACAGGGAAGGCTCCTTTTTTGACTCCGACACATCAAGTCTTGGACGTCAAACATTCATGACTTCTCTGCACCAAGGTTGGCATAGCCCTTCGCCTCGGGGCTGTAGCCCCTCCCCTTTGTCAACCTCTTCGGTATTGTCGGACTCTTCTGTATCGTACATACCGAGAGCTCCCTCTCCACCACCAGATTTTATTGACGGCAAGTCCTCGTCTGTGACGGACGACATTCGAGCATTTTTGGAGCAGATGGTCCAGATGGCCCACACCTTGGACTTGAAGATCACCAAGAGGGAGTCTGAGCCTGTGGATCCAATCTATTGTAGGATCAACTCAAACGCTCTTCCCACTGCTGTCATACCGGTGCAACCTTCACTATTGAAGCTCATTCAAGGCTCGTGGGAATATCCATCATCCATTCCATCGACCTCAAAGAGGATAGATTGGCACTATCGTGTATCGGGGGATGGTATCGACTGACTCTGAGAACGCCCTCACCCGAATTCGGTGGTGGTAGAGGCTTCTCAACAATGGCTTGCAGTGAAAACGGTGGCCGGTGCTGTGGAACTTTGTGGCATGCATGGTTCTGTTCGTTTGGCCTTGCTCTGCGGGCTTCCTTGACCATCAAGGATATTCCATTTGACAATTCCAGCCTCTTCAACAGCTCAACCAACAGAACGCTTGAATTCATGCAGAAGGTGAGGACCTCCACACAGAAGTACGGTATGCCGTTGTCTTCATCTTCTGCGTATTGATCAAGGGGTTGATCTGGGTGGCACTCCTCCTCTTACACTCAGTCCTTTTGGAGGGGATATACTCCGCAATCCTCCAGGTGCTCATGGTACCAGCAACCCACTTCGTCCGCTTTTTAGGTGGGGAGCTGGGCCTCCACCTCCTGGTACCGGCTACCAACAAAGCAAAGTGCTAAAAGAACAGGGCAGAAGGAGATTTTAAACTGCCCTCTCTCTCAGTCCACTCATTCCTTTCCCCAAGAACCATCTGTTTGGAAACCACCTGTCTCCATTCCGAGACACCTGGTCCAAGATAACATGGGACCAATGGGTGTTTTGCATTGTCCAGGATGGTTACTGGATTGGGTTTGAACAAATTCATAATCTAAAGAGGTTCGGGATGGTTACCCTGAGTTCGATCCTGCCTCTTCTTAAGTGAGGCGACTGATTTGTCTCCATCGATCTTAAGGATGTGTACTTTCATATCGGAATCCACCTGACCCACAGACGGTTCCTCACCTTCATGGTCGGGGATGAGGTCTTCCAGTTTCGTGTCCTGCCCTTTGGACTATCCACGGCACCGAGGGTATTTACGTAATGCATGACGGTTGGGGCAGCTTTCCTGCATCAGTGAGGTGGTGGTGGTCATCTTCCCCAACATCGACAACTGGCTCCTGGTGGCAGAGTCTTGTTGGCAACTCCTAGATGACATCGAGCTGACATTGGACGTACTGGATGCCCTGGGCCTGATTGCCAATCTGGAGAAATTGCATCTCAAATGCAATCAGTCTCTCCAGTTCATCAGAGCCTCCTTGAATTCGAACACGACCGCAGCTTACCTGCCTGCAGATCGTTTCTATACTCTATACTCTCTGCAATCTCATCCACCAATGCTGCAGATCCCGGAGGATCTCCGCTCATTTGATTCAAACCCTACTGGGAAACATGGCAGCCACGACTTCAGTCATTCAATTTGCAAGGCTACGGTTCCTACTGCTTCAGTCGTGGTTCCTGAGCATCTTTGAACCAGTGCGGGACTGCCCTCACAAACTCCTCAACTTGCCGCGAGCAATTCAACATTGCCTGGATTGGTGGTTGGACCCAAACAACGTCCTGTCAGGCATGCTGTTCAAACCCCAACTGCAAGTTTCAGTCACCATGGATGCATCCTCACTCAGATGGGGAGCCCACCTCAAGACATACATGGTCCAGGGCTCGTAGGCTGCTGACAAATGTGAATTGGTGGGGCCTTGAGATAATTGTGTTTTTTCCAGTTTTGCGGGGGTCTTGCGCCCCTAACTCCAGGAAATGTGGAGGGCCAGCCATTAATCAAACCAAGAAAATTCAAGATGGCAATGCTACCCTTCGTTATGACCTTCTTTTGCAGAGGACATATAATTATAATAATAATTATTATTATTATTAATTTTACCCCACCCCTCTGTTAAAAACAATCAGGGTGGCAACAATTAAAATACAAATGCAGATTAAAATCCCTAAACACCATCCATCCCACCCTCCCCCATAAAAAGATATTAAACCAGTATAAAATTTAAAAGCCAGCTAATCTAAAATCACATAAAAAAAATCGATAGCCAGCAAGAGTAAAAGAGGCCAGGAGCTCCTGAGGCCAGGATCTAATCACGAAAGGCCTGCCGAAAGAGATCAGTCTTTAGTGCTTTTTAAAAGCTACTCAAGCTCGTCATCTGACAGCTCTCGTTCGGCAGGCCATTCCATAATTTGGGGGCAATTACCGGAAAGGCCCTCTGGGAGGTTGCAGACAGCCTAGATTTTTGTGGCTGAAACAAATTCCTCCCAGAGGACCAGAGTGTGTGGGGAGGATTGTATGGGAGGAGGCGGTTCCGAAGATAAGTGGGACCCAAGCCATTTAGGACTTTAAAAGTAATAACCAACATCTTATACTGGGCCCGGAAACTTGATAGGCAGCCAGTGGAGAGATTTTAATACTGGAGTTATATGGTCTCTCTGAGATGTTCCTGAGACCACTCTGGCTGCCATATCTTGTACCAACTGAAGTTTCTGGACCAAGCATGAGGGTAGCCCCATTTAGAGCACATTGCAGAAATCTAGACGAGAGGTTACCAGCACGTGCACCACAGTCTCGAGGTCCCTTACTTCCAGGAAAGGGCGCAGCTGGCGTATCAGCCGAAGCTGATAACAGGCGCTCCTAACCGTTGCATTCACGTGACTAGTCATCTAAAGCGATGAATCAAGGAGCACCCCCAGACTGCGAACACAGTCCTTAATGGAGAGCGTGACCCCATCCAGGACTGGAGGTTGCAACCCAACTCCTGGTTTTGGGGCCGCTACTGCGAGCACCTCCGTTTTGTTCGATTTAATCTCAATCTGTTTTTCCTCATCCAGCCCATTACTGCTTTAAGACAGTCATTAAGAGGAGAGACGTCATCGGAATTCGAGGCTGACGATCGGGACAAGGAGAAATAGATCTGGGTGTCATCAGCGTACTGATAACCCCCAGCCCCATAACTCCGAATAATCTCACCCAGCGGCTTCATATAGATGTTAAACAGCATCGGGGACAGGATGGTGCCTTGCGGAATGCCACAAGTAAGCTCCTTTCTGCTGGAGCAGCTATCCCCAAGCAGCACCCTCTGAGACCTGCCCGAGAGGAAGGACCGGAACCACTGGAGCACAGTGCCTCCGATTCCTACCCCACTCAGGTGATCCAAGAGGATGCTATGATCTATTGTATCAAAAGCTGCTGAGAGGTCTGAAAGCACCAACAGGGTCACACTACCCTTGTCAATGCTTAGATGTAGGTCATCAGTCAAGGCAACCATGGCAGTCTCAACTCCAAATCCCATCCTAAAGCCAGTTTAAAATGGGTCTAGGTAATCGGTTTTATCCAAGACCACTTGGAGTTGAACAGCAACTGCCCTCTCGATCACTTTGCTCAAAAATGGTAACATAGACACCAGCCTATAGTTGTTCATGTCCAGGGGGTCCAGGGAAATTTTTTTCAGGAGTGGCCTAACTGCCGCTTCCTTTAAACAGGATGGAACACACCCTTCTCTGAGGGGTGCATTGATGATGTCCTTAAGGATCACCATCAAGGCACACACACACCCTGAATGGCCAGCCATGAAGGGCAAGGATCAAGAGGGCAGGTCGTCTTCCTCACCCTACCAAGTAGCTTGTCCACGTCCTCGGTACTTACGGATTGAAATTGATCCAGTAAACTTACATCAACGGAGTTGCTGGACACCTCGTCAATTGTTTCTGTCAAAATATTGGCATCTAAGTCGGCTCTTATCCGAGAGATTTTATCTGCAAAGAAGTAGTTAAATGCGTCACAGCAGGCCATTGTTGGGTTTTGCAATGGGTTCTATGCAGGTATAGCCTGCGTAATTTCCATTACCACCCTAAACAGCTCTGCTGGAAGGGTCTCTGCAGACGCAATACGTGCAGAGAAGGATCTCTGCACTGCACATATTGCCTCTCGATAGGACCAAAGAAAGTTCATATGACAAGTTTTGTTGGATAAGAGTTGAGTTTTTTGCCAGTTGCCCTCTAGTTGTTGTCCAACCCGCTTCATTTTCCTCAGCTCTGATGTATACCATGGCTTACAGTTTGGAGCAGGTTGGAAAGGACACTTCGGAGTGATCGTCTCAATAGTCTTGGTAAGGTTGGTGTTCCAAGTATTAACCAAAGCTTTGACAGGGTCACCGGCGTTACCAACCATTAAACCCTCCAAAGCTTTCTGGAATCCTCTTGGTTCCATTAGCCTTCGAGGGTGGACCATTCTAATGGGTCCACCACCCCCGGTGGGGCAGGAAGAGACTCAGTTCAGTCTTGACTAGGAAATGATCCATCCATGACAATGCGGTGGTTTTAATAACCTCCGCCCACAGATATTCCTGTTCCATACTGAAGACCGCATCGAGGGTATGACCCGCACAATGTGTGGGCCCGACGACCAATTGGGATAGGCCCATGCTTGTCATGGTTTCCATGAACTCCTGAGTTGCACCAGTCAGATTTGTCAAACTGGTCTTGAGAGGAATGTTGAAGTTGCCCAAAACTAAAAGTGGGCGACTCCAACAGCAACTCTGAGACCAGCTGTGTCAGCTTGGTTAGGTAGTCTGCTAGACAACGGGGTGGTCGGTAAACTAGCAGAATCCCCAAACTATCCCTAGTCCTCATTCTAAGGTACATACACTTGAAGTGGACTGTGTTCTGGACAGGTATCCTGGTCAAAGTTAGATTGTCCTTATAAACCAGAGCCACTCTGCCCCCCCCGCCCAGTTCCCCTCACCTGCTCACTGACAGAATACCCAGCTGGGAGGGCCTGCATCCACGTGACAGCGCTATCCTCTCCCAGCCAGGTTTCTGTGAAGCAAGCCAGGTCGGCATCCTCATCCCAAAGATTATAAATAATGTGTGTGTTTTTTAACCGACCTGGCATTGCAGAGGAGCAAAGTAAGGTTCTGTGGAATGGTTGGTACGCTCTCCAATCCATTCCGGGAAACAGGGTGAACTGAAGGTGGGATAGCTAACAAACAGCGATCCTGCCTTCTTTTGTAACATCTGTTCACTCTGTTCCGACCATACCTCCCTTTCCCCAGCAGAATTCTGATTTCTGCCCCCACTCCATTTCCGGACTCAGCTGACTCCAATTGCAGGCTTGGAGTCCTCCTGGCTGACAGGCTGGTGTTCCTGAGGGGTGTGGGAGTGGCTTTTAATGCCAGCCCCTCCTGGCCATGCCCCCTCTCACTGCTGCCCTGCTGCTAGATTCCTCAGGGCCCTCTGCAGCCCTCTAGCCCGGTGGAATGAGGAAAAGAGGCTGCTACAGGCTTGGAGTCCTCCTAGCTGGAAGGCTGGTGTTCCTGAGGGGTGTGGGTGTGGGAGTGGCTTATGCCAACCCCTCCTGGCCACGCCCCCTCTCACTGCTGCCCTGCTGCTAGAAGTCCTCAGGGCCCCCTACAGCCTTCTAACGCGGTTCCTGAGGGGTGTGGGAGTGGCTTATAATGCCTAGCCAAACAACTGCTATACTCCTGATATTGGGGTAACATATAGTCATCATGACTAGTAGCCATTGATAGCCATTTCTTTGATGAATATGTTAAATATTCATTAAAGTTGTCCAAGTTGGTGGACATCACTACATATTGTGATAGGAAATACAATAATTTAACTAGGAAATGGGTGAAGAAATAGTTTGTCTGAGTATCAATCTTCCACCATTCAGATTCAATGGATGATCCCATGTTCCATCCTTATCAGAGAGGGAGAAAAATCCCCTATTCACTTCCCCAGACTGTGCATTATATACCTTTGTTCTGTCCTCCCATTTTTTTTCCCTAAGCTAAAGAGTTCCAAACATTGTAACCATTCTTCTTGGGGGGGGGGGTATTTCAGACCCTTGATTATTTTGGATGCCTTTTTTTGCATTTTCTAACCCAACAATATCCTTTTGGGACTACAATCACTAAAGCTGTGCACCATATTCTAAGCTGTAGTCACACTGTAGAGGTAATTATAGGCAGTATAATCTTGATAGTTTTATTATTGATGCCTTTCCAAAGAATTCCTTCCCAATCCCCACACCCAGTAGCAACTGCACACTGGACTGATATTTTCATTGAGTTATCCACCACAGTTCTAAGCTTCAATTAGTCATTACTCCCAGATGAGCTGGTATAAAACCTCTCATTCCTGATGCCACTGCATGACCAAGAATTTCAGGAAAGATAAAAATAGGAAGGCAGAACTGTATTTGAATTTGTTTCAACCATAATAATCAATTATGCTAAGAAAATGGGGAACAAGCTTAACAATGGTTGTGATCTCCCTAAATCGGATAGTCTGTGTTTGAGGTACTAGAAATTGTGTATAGACCCTTGATAAATTGGGCCCTGGAAAGACACTGTTTAAAACTGTGTGTTTATTTTCCAGATGATTCCTTCCATCAGTTTCAGCATAGACTGTGAGCTAAACTGTGTCACCGTCCCCAATTGTCAACAGGTTTGTCTACAACTCCTCCAGCCATTACTGAGCTAGAATAATATTTATTTTATGTTTTTATTTATTAGTTATTTATACCCGAGTGGCTTACAAACTGTTTTAGCAACAGCAATTTACACATCTACACTGCATTAAGCAGTTTCCAATGTGTGTTAGCTAATTCCAGCACTGGGGAGTGAGAAGCCCTTTATTTTATTGATTTGAGGAGAAGTGGATAGTAGAAAAAGGATGAGTTGAACAGTAAGGATAAAGGGAAGAAGAGATGGGAAGAAAAGTTTGGAAAATGGAACTGGTTAGAAACATTAAGCTTGGCATGACACTGTGATTATACAATAGGGAGCTGGGGCTTGGAGACTGAGGAGTGTACGAAGGTGGGTAGCAAGGAGATTGAAGAGATAGAATGGGGAACAATCTCATGTTAAAATGTAGGCATCATGAAGGTCTTGGCATTGCAAATTCATTACTGAGCAGAGCAAGAGATATTGTGTGCTTTCGGATTAGAAAAAGACTAGACAGGTAAAAACAGCTGTATGTTCTTACAAGTATAGCTTTATTTTGAACCTGAAAACTCACCTGTGAAAAAGACTGGGAAAGGCATTCATTCTTCTTGATGTGCGTCTATCTGAGATATTTTAATATTTTAATTAAAACTTTGTAATTTCATCTCTCTTATTGTTAATTGTTTTGAGCTTTACTTTTAGTGGGATGGATGGAATCATTCATTCATTCACTAATTGAAATATATCTGTGCCTTTCAAAAGGAAGCTCTAGAACGCATAGAAGCAAAAGTGCACTAGTGATGAAAGCATTCATGTATATTTAAGGCACGTACAATGCTATTGTCAAAGGAAAAGACAACTTTGACCCACAAAACTATTGGGAAATATGCGAGCTTGTAATGAAACCAAACGGCTATCTCCTCAAGGGCAAAACAGTATCTTAACCAAGTCTTATTCAGTATTTAACGACACTGTATTGATTTTTAAACCAGAGACATGCCATTTGTGGCCCTCCAAATATTGTTGACTTCAGCTCCTAGCATTCCTTACCATTACCTATGCTGGTTAGGTCTGATGGGAGTTGCAGTTCAATAATGTATGAGAGGCTACAGTTGGCTCATTCCTGTTTTAAATGTTTGGAATATAAAGGGAAGAGTGTCAGTATTTCCCTCCTTGTTTTCATCTTGTTTGTTTCTGATTATGATTAGAAGAGTATACCTTTTGCAGAGGTTAAATAATTGTCTTCATCGTTATTACATTTTAATTGCATTTTAACTGAAAGTAGTTTAGGTTTCTTCTGAATGCTTTTTTCCTGCCAGTATGGTTTATTTTAGATCACATAGATTTTTTTTCATTTTCAAAGTTTCTGTCTCTTCCAAAATGGTCTTCGCTTAAAAGTAAATTAGCACAAGAATGGTGCCCTCACAGTACCATAAGGGTAACATACCTAATGCATATAAGCACAAAGCAATGATTGCATTTGAAAACCAAATTACAGTGAATGGAATGGCAACAAAAGGCCATTTATAATCCTCCCAAAAACCTTGCTCATCAACTGTTAAAAGACTTGCTCTAAAAAAATTAGAAGATGGATAATAGAATTTTGAGGGCAAACATGAGATTCTTCATCAGCAATTTGAACCCATCTTTTGCACTTAGAATCACAGAATCTTAGAGTTGGAAGAGACCACAAGGGCCATCCAGTCCAACGCCCTGTCATGCAGGATACTTGCAAAATCAGATCCACTGAAGCTGGGTAAACAAGTTGTTTCTGGTTGGCAAGATGTATATTTCAGATCATGTTATGCAGTAGGCCTCCTTTCTTTTATAACACAGCATATATTTGTATGTGTGTGTCTTATCTATCGATACACACACACTATATATAATTTATATATATATATATATATATATATATATCCTTCATTTTACAAAATTGCAGTAGGGATTGTGTATGTGTATGCTGGTGATAATACTGGCACTGACCAATAGGTGCTTATGAATGCTTGCTTCAAACTGAAATATGCTGAATTATCATGAAACCCAACAAGATTCTACCACCTGAATGTACACATTTCTCAGCTCAGAAATGTACATTTGATTGAAATATGCTGATGGCATTATAAACTGTTTGTCAGACAGATACAATAAACCTTTTAAGACACAAAATAGAAGCTTCACCTCTTCTGTTGGTACTTCCATCTTAAATCTTAACTGGCCAGTAATTGAGAGTCTCAAGAAGAATGCCTGAAGATAAAGGCCTCTTTTTTTTAACTTGAGTTGGAAATTGCCAGAACTGGCTCCCCCCCCCCACTTCCCCCTCCCTTTTATGTAGGGTGGCCATCCTGATTTGAAGCACTTGTAATGAGCATCTGATGTGATGTTAGCCACAGTGAAAACATCTGGGAATTGGCTGAATGTATAATCTTTCATCTTAGACAAATGTCTGTGGGTAACCTCCTGTCTGAATTCGGTACCTTGTTTAAATATGATGCACACAACAGGGACCATTAAAATCCCAATTATTCATTTACCTTGCTAAATTCATTTTTCTGTATTTGCCCTAATGGCAAGAAACAACTCTACTACCAAGCATGCCAAATGATGGGGAATGATGAGAGTTGTAGTCCAGCAAAATCTAAAGGACGTTCCCCATCCTTCATACAGAGGAACATGGAAAACTTACATATGAACAGAAAGCATAATTTTACCTCAAATGGGCCCAGCATACTAATCACAGAGTTTTCAATGATTTGGAAATACAGGTATGTAAAAAGACTTGTACAGATTTCTTAGGGGGGGAGCAACAATGATTCTACAGATGTTGTTAGACTGCAGCTTCCATTATCCTCACCATTGCCTATGCAGGCAAGGGCTAAATGGATCCAGCTGTCCAGCAACTTCTAAAGGGTTACACCCCAGACTTAAAACAGGAACTGGTACAAATGTTTTTGGGTTAGGGCAATCCTGCTATCTCCTGACCTCATACTGCAAGTGATAAGGTGAACGTACTTCCACTTGTAATGCTGAGTTGTATTTAATTTGTAAAAACAGCTTGGAGGGAAAGATCGGACATAAATAAAGGTAATTCTTCTTCATCTTCATGCTTATCATGATAATCTATTGCTTCAGGCAAACTGCCTCGACCTCCTTACATTGTTTAATTACTGTTTGCACTTGAATGTGAGTCTGAGTTCATATTTGACTGTTCCAGAGTACAGCAGCTACAGTTTCGACTGGAGTTCTCTCCTGGGATAATAGAAAACACCCTTATTACATTGGTTTGAGAGCTAGTGTGGTGTCTTCATTTGGGTATTTGGGGAAGGCTGGATAATTTGGGTGACCAGACTCTACAGTTCTGTTAGTGATCATTCCTGTTAAATGTACAGTCCTTATCACCCTATATAAAGTCATTTTCCCAATTCACAGTTGTCCCTCCATATTCACGGATTTGGCATTCACGGATTTAAGTATTCACGGCTTGAAAGTATTCTTTAAAAAATAATAATCCCAAAAGCAAACCTTGATTTTGCCATCTTATATAAGGGACAGCATTTTGCTATGCCATTGCATATAATGGGACTTGAGTATTCACAGATTTGGGTATACAGGGGGGGGGGGTCCTGAACCAAACCCCAGTGAATGTGAAGGGACAACTGTACTCCCCACTCCCTTACTCTCATGTCCCCTGCTTGCTATCCTGCAGAAAAGCTAACTACTCCCTTGCATTTTATGGAGATGGGGTAGCTGCACATCCCTAGTGTTCAGTCAAGGCCAACGTAAAGGACAATATCCAGATTTTAAGAAAAAATCCTAACAGTGCTATTTATCACCTTAACTCGAACGATCTGAAAGTGAAGGGCTGCTTTTATTTCTTTAGAAAGGAAGGTTCCAATGATCACCTCTCTCCAAATACAGTACTCCCAAGTCTTTTGGAATTTAACCACCATTAATTCCTTTCAAATCTAACAGGCAAAAAACATTTAGCCCAAGGCCTTGAAAGACAGATTTGCTATTTTCCTCCTGACACCCAATCCCCTCTTCCTTCGATTATCTTGGAAATGTTTGCCTAGGCGATTTAAACTCAGAATTAGCCAAGCTCCTTGTGCGTGTTTTCAAGTATCTACCTTTCCGTTAGGAAGCCAGAAAGAACTGAAACCAACTGGACCTGGGTTGGTGGGTTTTTGTTTTTGTTTTGTTCGTCGCAAGGAAAATAATCACGTCGATCCTCTCCAGTCCTTTAATCAGCAGCGGGAAGATTTCGTTCAAGAGGACACATCCCCGGAAAAGAGGAGGGGGGGAGAAAAGGCGGCGGGGAGAGGGGGATATTAAAATGTCTCGCCCCTCGTTGCCAATGTCCCCTCAGCCAGGATGCGTTTTTTCGAGGCGCGCATTGAAATGAGGCACTTAAAAGATCAATAGAGAACCATCGCCAGGCACGGGAAGGCCGGCGGTGGGTCTCCCTTCCTCCCCGCCTCCCTCGATCCGTCGCGTGGGTGAAGCCCCGCAACCAAGGGGTCCCCCCCATTAGGGCCCCCCAAGCCCTCCTCCGCCCCATCATAACCCTTCACGGGGGCTGCCGAGCGCAGACGGCCACGTGGACTGCCGGGGCGCCCTCCGCTTGGGGGCTGGCGGGGGGGGGACTCTCGGCTCCCGAGGAGGAGTTGGAGGGGGCGGAGGGGGGCTTCAGCTGCCTCCTGCCCCGCGGTCCGTCTCGGCCAGGCCTCGGCTCGCCCCGGGTGCCGCCAGGCTGGTGACGGGGAGGACGAGGACGGGCGGCGGCGGCGGGGGCTGTGGGGGCCGCATGGACTCCTCGTAGCTGGGCAAATACTTCACCTCCTCGTAGCTGGGCAGCTGCAAGAAGACCGGCGAGACGAGCGGCAGAAGCGGCGGCGGGCGGCGGCCCCGGTTGTCCAGCAGCGAGTCCTGCGAGGTGGCGGCCGTGGCGTTGAGCGAGGCGCCGCGGGCCAGCGAGTCCCCATCCCTTTCCTCCTCGGAGTCGCCCGCCTCCTCCTCGGAGTCGTCGTCGTCGTCCTCTTCTTCCTCCTCGCTCCGCCGACCCGGGCGCCCCCCGGCACCCCCTCCTCCTCCTGGCCGCCGCCTCCCTGGCCGCCGGCTGCGCCTCCTCGGGCTGGGGCAGATAATGCGCTGGAGAAAATAGCCGATGGCGAAGAGGACCAGCAAGATGAGGAGCCCCGAGAGCTTCCTCACGAACCAGCCCACGTTGTCCAGGAAGGTGCGGAAGGGCAGCCGGCAGCACTTGACCTCGGCGTGGGTGGCGTTGCCGAAGCTGCAGCAGCTCTCCCGCTCGCGGCACCCCAGCGCCTCGCAGTTGCCCTGGCAAGGCGGCCAGCCCAGCCACGCCGAGCCCGCCAGTGCCAGCAGCACCAGCCGCCGCCCGGCCCGAGGGGGCGGGAGGCTGGGCGCCATCCCCCGGCCCCCACCCCCGGTTCCCTGGGCAGGCGGCGGCGGAGGAGAAGCGGGCGAGGGGCGAGGTCGCCTCAGCAGAGGAATCCCTTTCCCCCGGCGCTTGGCAGACTCGCTGCCTGTGTGTGTATGCGTGCGCGCGGGGGGGGGGATTTCCCGCCTCCCTTTGGGGCTGGTTTTGCCGCTGTGGAAAGGACCTCACCACCACCACCACCCCGACTGGGAAAAGAAACAGACAAGCCTCCCCGGAAGGTGGCAGAGGGATCCCTTTCATGCCGCGGGGCTGCGGAGGGCAGAGTCCCGCCACTGGCAAGACGGGCGGAGGAGACGAGAGGCGGGAAAAGGAAAGAAAAAAGCACCCGGCATGGCGTGCGCGAGTGGGGTGGCCGCTGAGCTGCCCAGCGGGGAAGGAGTTCCAAAGGGGAGCCAGCTTCCCCCCTCCCCCTTCACCCCTTCTCTTTTTTTCCAGGGTTTTAATCATTTTTATTCATATAGCTGTCGTCCCCTCTTCTGAGCGCTATCTCCCGGCCCCTCCCTTCCATTCCTGAGAAGCTAAGGGACTGGAGCGTTATTTCAATTTTACTTGCTGCAGCCTGAGGGACTCGCTTTCCCATATTTCTGGGTTTATTTCTGATTAAAAATTGATGCTCGACGTTTGGCTGATGTTTAATGGGCTTAATGCAGCTCTTTTCCCATTAGGGAGTGGGGTGGTTGTGTGAGAGTTTTTCTTGGAGGACCCACAAGAATGTCCAATGTGGAGACACAATTGTGAAATGCGCACAGACTGGATTTCTGTATCATCCTCCTCATCAATTTTCATTCATACTAGGTGTACCCAACGCAACATATGCCGGTGGTGCGCTAAGGGTGAGTTGCCCTGCTCCCACTGCTGCTGCTGTGGCCACCAGCTGACCACCTGGGCCCTTTTGCAGTGGCAGCAGGGGCGATGATGTGACCCCCTAGCGATATCAAAACCCATATCAGAAGTTGGTCTAGTTCTATAACAGAGTAAATAATGTCTACTTTTCCAAAAATCCAATTAATTAGTTGGAAGGTCTATCTTCACTGACTCAGTTCTTACAAAATCAACCACACACACACACACACACACAGAGAGAGAGAGAGAGAGAGAGAGTATATATATACACGGCTTGGGTATGTTTCCCTTCCCAGTGTGCTGATTGGCAGCTTAGGAAACATACCCAACCAATCTCCTCACTCCCTCAGCTAATCACCACCCACATGCAAATTCCCTGTCCACCTCACAATCCACTCCTGTCACTCAATCTGCATCTACACCCCCAGCCTCACAAGGGCCCCTCCCTCCTCTCATTCCCTCAGCCAATCACCACCCACATGTAAAAAAAAAATGCAATATTTTTTTCCTAAAATAATACCATGTAGCTGAAACTTGTGAAAGGAACACTGCCACTCCAAGCTCCATTTTGCAACGACCGCTTGAAACTCCAGCAGGGCACATAATGGTGTATGTTACGCCAGGCACACCTATACTAATACAGTCGTCCCTTCACATTCGTGGGGGTTACGTCTACTGACCCCCACGAATGTGAAAAATCTGCGAATAACGACTGCCCTCCCCCTCCCCCACCATAGCGACCATGGGGCCTCCGGAGGCCCATAGTCGCTTTCCCCAGCCTCCCCACTCCCTTCCTAGGCCTTCCCGGGACCTCCGGAGACCCTCCCGAGGCCCCGTGGATGCCTCCCCAGCCCTCCCCCGTCCCGCCCAAGCCCTCAATGGGGCCTCCGGAGAGTCTCTGGAGGCCCTGCAGAAGCCTCCCCAGCCCTCCCCCTCCCTTCCCAGGCCTTCGCAGGGCCTAGCAAGGCCCCACAGAGGTCTCCCCGGCCCTCCCCCCTCCCTCCCCGGCCCTTCCCCCCTCCCTCCCCGGGCCTTTGTGGGGCCTAGCAAGGCCCCACGGAGGCCTCCCCGGGCCTCCACCCTCCACCCCAGGCCCTTCCCCCTCCCTCCCCGGGCCTTCGTGGGGCCTAGCAAGGCCCAGCGGAGGCCTCCCCGGCCCTCCCCCCTCCACCCCAGGCCCTTCCCCCTCCCTGGGCCTTCGTGGGGCCAAGCAAGGCCCCGCGGAGGCCTCCCCGGCCCTCCCCCCTCCCTCACCGGGCCTTCCCCCCTCCCTCCCCAGGCCTTCGTGGGGCCTAGCAAGGCCTCGCGGAGGTCTCCCCGGGCCTTCCCCTCTCCCTCCCCAGGCCTTCGTGGGGCCTAGCAAGGCCCCGTGGAGGCCTCCCCGGCCCTCTCCCCTCCCTCACCGGGCCTTCGCGGGGCCCTGCGGAGGCCTCCCCGGTACTCCCCAAGGCCTTCGTGGGGCATCGCAAGGCCCCGCGGAGGCCTCCCCGGGCCTTCCCCTCCCACCCAAGACCTTCGCGGGGCCTCCGGAGGGTCTCTGAAGGCCCCGTGGAGGCTTTCCCAGCCCTCCCCCTCCCTCCCAAGGCCTTCGCGGGGCCTCCAGAGGGTCTCCGAAGGCCCCGTGGAGGCCTCCCCGCTCGGTCCCAGGGCTTTCACAGGGCCTCCGGAGGCCTCGTGTCGCGATTTTGGGGGCCCCCAGGGGGCCCTCCCAAAACCGCGAATAATCAAAACCACGAATGTCAAGTTCGCGAATGTGGAGGGACAACTGTACAATTACGCCAGGGGCTCTTAACCTTTTCTTTACCAGTGGCCCCTTTAAATATCTTTTGTTGCCATGGACCCCCAAGACTTTAGATTTAAAACAACAGCAATACAATTACACCATCCATGAAATCTTCGCTCAGAGGCACTGGAGTGGGAAGGAAGACTTTTCTCCTGCTTTCTGCAAGTTTGTGGCTGGAGTGGATTGAATGGCAAAGTGCAGGCCAAGCTAGCCAGCCAGCCAGCCTGCCTTTGCCTTGGCTCCTGTCATGTGGCCACTCCACTGCAGACAGGAGGTAGTCTGAGCAGCCTTCAAGCCTTCACGGACCCTCTGTGAGGACAGCGAGGACCTCTGGTGGTCTCCGGACCCCAGGTTAAGAACAACTGGTCTATATATTTGGTGAAAGTAGCACGCAAAAGCTCTGCCTCGCTTAGAGAAGAGGGGGTCCAGGGACCCTTGTCCACCGCTTGTTAAAATAGAAATGAATAGAAAAGGGAGAGAAGGAGTCTCTCCAGCAAGGCGCAGAATGGTCACCTCTAACTTTTTTGTGAGTCTTTGGTCTGCCCACGACTGGGTAGACTGCGCCTTTGCTATGCCCACAGACTGCAGAGCCTCAGCCTTCCGCTCCATTGCCAGCTGCCCTTTGAGTGCAGCATGCTGGATTCTCATTAGGGGTAGGCTGGCGGCCAATGAGAGCCTACTTTACTCAGTTCTATTTCTCCCTCCCTCTCTGGCTTTGGTTCCTCCCACCAGCCAGAGGGTTTTTTTTAGCAGGCAGCAGCCTGTCTGGTGCAGTATTTGCAAAGAAAGCCTTTCTCCCCACTGGAAGGGGTGGCCAGAGGACCCCAAGGGGTCCCCTAAGGAGGAAAAATAGGGCCTGGAACCCCAGGGCGGCCTCCCACTTCCTTCCCACCCCTTTCCAGGGGTGTTGTTGTTTGTTGTTGTTGTTGTTTGCAGCCTGTAAGTTCCTCAGGGCAGAAGGTCCACTCAGTATAGGCTCACTGAGAGGCACCAAGCACAGCCTGGGGACAAACTAACCCAGCAGTAGCCAAAACAGCAGAACTGCGCAGCAGAAAGGGCACAAAAACAAAGGCTTCAGCTAACACCTATTTCACAGCTCTGACCCACTTTCACACACAAAAAGACTAACAGACAGTGAGGCTCATCCAAAAATATCTGGAGGTCTTTATCTTTCAGTTTCAGTGTAAACAAATATAGTACATATACAGCAAACCCCATTAATTAGCTCAACAGTGCTCTCTCCAACATCCATCAACCCTCCTCTTTCTCCACGACACCAACTCACACACAATGCATTGTTGTGTGCTTTGACTATATAGGAGTGTTTGCTAGTCATCCCTCTTGCCTAGCTACAACTGTGAACAAACCCACCTGTGCTAGTCTATGGTCTGTTGCTCCAACATTTTCCCTTTTGCACTTAGAGCAATTTTACCCTGACAGAAGGAGGGTGGAAAGGGCTCAAGTTTTGGGGTTCAGAAGAGGTGAAGAGCAGCGGAAGGGGAAAAAACTTACCCTGTAAGGTAGGACAGGAGGAAAAAGAAGAAAGAAGAGAGTGAGGGACACATGGAAAGTAACATTATTTTCCCCCATGCATACATATTAAGACTGCAAGAGGAGCTGGCTGAGTATTTAGTTATTGCAGCTCAATGGGCAAAGATGTGGCTGTAGGCCAAGGAGGTGGTGCTGAAAAACACCCTCAAGCTGCTGATTGGCCGGCCAATTTAGTGCTATGATTGGTTGGGTATGTTTCCTAAGCAGCCAATCAGCACACTGGGAATGGCAACATATATATCCTGCCTCCCTCCACCCAATAATGAAACTCAAGGCAGCTTACAATGTATTAAAAACAACACAGAATAAAAAACTATACAAAAACTTAATAAAAGTACAGATATATAAAGAAAAGACAAACAATTGGAAAAGCTAAGGGCTTGGGCAAGAGGAGCAGGAGCTGAGGAGAGTAAATGCAGTTTAACTGGTTTTAGGATAAAGACTGTGGGGTAAACTGGGGGGGTGAGCCCACAGGCCATATGTGGGCCTCCCCAGATCATTTTTCTGGAACCCCAAGGGTCCATGTGGGGAAAAAACCCAACTCAAATTAAAAAAATCCCTCAAATGGTTAATAGTGACCCAGTGGGGTGTTACTGGCTATGTCACCATTTTGCAGACATTGGGGGAGCTTCTCTTTTAAAAGCCTGTACAGATGAGGGTGGGCTTGAAAACAAATGAAAATTGGCAAAATGGCTAGTGGTAACCCTCTCTCAGGGCCTGTCTACACTACAGAAATACAGCAGTTTGACACCACTTTATCCACCATAGTTCTATCCTATGGAATCGTCGTATTTGTAATTTTGTGAGGTATTTAGCTTTTTCTATCAGAGAACTCTGGTGCCTCACTCACCAAACTCACCAAACCAGGATTCTACAGGATTGAACTATGGTGGAAAAAGTGGAGGCAAACTGCTGTATTTCTGCAGCGTAGACAGGCCCTCAATCATCCACAAATGCTGCACCTTTTTTACCCTAGCAAGATTTGAGGGTAGGGACATGAAGGCATCTCTCTAAGGTCCCAAAGCTGCTCATCCCTGGACTATATGAAACCTATAGAGAGTGTATGCTTTGACTAGTGGTGTGAAGGAAGATAAAGAAGAGCCATTGGGTATGTCTGGGGAGGCATAAAAACCCCAGAAGAGTAACGAGAACGTTAAGGGCTAAATCCAATATTCTGGTGGTGGTACTTTGGGAGGTTCTTCCACCTGCAGCCTTCCTTGATTCCTCAAAACTGATTCTGCACCATTTATCCAGCATCTTCCCCGGGCTGGTTTTGGAGGTACAGAGGAGACTGCAATAGGTGAAAAGTTCTCATGGAATATGCTCATCCACCAGTGGGAGTCCACCACTGGAATGTGCTCTAAGGAGATTATCACATGTATCCCTGGAACCTGTTTCTGTACTGCTACCGCCCCCCACCTGAAGCACTCCCACCCCACTCCTGTCCCCATAACAGAATGAATTTTTTTTTCTCCAGACACTTATCGTATTCTGTTATAGGAACTGTTCCCCCTCCCCTCGGCTTCACTGCAATAAAGGCAGCTGTCGTAAAGCTGCTTTTACTGCAGTGAAGCCAAATCACGCTCGTTCTCACGAGAGAATGATCGCATGGGAAATTTGAAAATAAAAACAAAACAAAATGTCAAAACAGAAAAGCAAGCCCCAAAACACACAGTGCAAACACCAAGTAACCTGGGGAGGGAAAGGGTGACACTTACCTGGCTGTCCCTATTGAACCTGGAAGTCTTCGGCACGGACCTCCTGGTGACGTCACATGCTGCTGGCATCGTGCCAGCACAACGGGGCACATTTTCAAATGCCTGTGATTCCGTTATGATAATGGAATGGGCTTCTTATTCATGGCGTAAGCCATGAATAAGAAGAAGCAGGGGGGGGATGGGAGCAGGATGGGAGCTTCCTGGACAGGGACACTGTCATCTGAAAAGGAAGACAGATAGCGATCTCCCCTTGTCCCTGTCCTGGGATATTGTACACGTCTGATAATCTCCTAAGAGCAGACTTTTAATGCTGGAGAAGGGAAGGTTATTTATTCACACACATGCCCACACCTTTTCTTTCTATGATACTAATCAATTGAGGGCAGCTTACAAATAACAACAACAAATTATCATCAGAACAGTCATGGGCAAAGATGAAATAGAATACAAGAACTGTATATGAGCTGGCAAAGGCATCAGTTTTGGAAAAAAAATCATTTTCTCCACCCATTAAACTGTCGTCCCCTCTGCACCCTGTTTCTTGCTTGCCTACACAAATTTAGTTGGCTGTGCATTTTTTTCTATAGAAATCTGCTCAAGATGAAAACTATTAAGTGTCACATATATTGCCTCTTGAAATGTTCAGTATTCTTCATCACTCCTCACAAGATCCCTAAGGCCAGTTAAAAGGTGCTTCAAACAGCAATAACAAAAAATAGCCAAAATTAGAACCTTGGACGTAAGCTGATATGTGTAAGAAAAAAACCAATGCACTTTGCCAGTCGGGTGTTGTATTACAGACATCACAGTAAAATTGAAATAAGCACAAATTGATGGCATCTCCAAAAGACTGGGGAGAATAGCGGTCTGCTATTTTGAAGAAGCAGCCTTGGTTTTAACCAGCATATAAATCCTCTTCCATTTATTAGCAACACAAGCTGTCTGGATTTAATTTACTTCAGAGGTGAGATTCCCACCCTCCCTTCACGTGTTGATGAGCCTCAAGATGACAACTGCATCCTGAGAACCATGCTCCTTGTAGGATGCTTTAGAGTTGTGGTTCCCAAGTTTGAATCCCCAAATATTGTTGGACTACAACCATTGGAACTTCTACCTGTTGTTCATGTTGACTTGGGTCTTGTCTCTGGCTTTTCTTCGCAAACGAAGATTCAGGAAGGACTCATCCCGCGCTTTCTGCAAGCGCACTGATGACTAAAAAGGCCAATCCGAGATAAACAAGTCCGGTTGCAAAAAGCACAGCAGAAGGTCTCCTTGGGTGATGTTTTTGGGTTGTGATTCTTTCTGTGTTGTCGTTTCTTTTCAAGACTTGTTCGTCGTGAGTTCTCAAATAAGGCTGCAGCATTGTGGATAGTGCGTCTCCATGCCTCCCGATGTGAGGCCAGGGCGGACCACTGTTGGTGATCAATTTGGCCAAGCCTGAGATGTTGTTTCAGGGAGTCTTTGTATCGCTTTTTTGGAGCGCCCCTCTTACGCTGACCCGTGGCGAGTTCACCGTAGAGTAGTATTTTTGGGAGGCGATGGTCCTCCATCCTAGAAACGTGCCCTGCCCAGCACAGCTGCGTTCTCAATATCATGGACTCCATGCTGGTGATCCCTGCTTGCTCAAGGACAGCAACATTCGTCACATAGTCAGTCCAGTGTATATTTAGGATTGTGCGTAGACAGCGCTGATGAAAGTGCTCGAGGAGTCGTAGGTGGTGGCGATAGGTGACCCATGTTTCAGATCCATAAAGGAGGATAGACAGTACGATGGCTCTATACACACTGATTTTTGTGCTTTGCCTCAGGTGTTTATTGCTCCAGACTCTTTTGTGAAGTCTTCCAAATGCCCTATATGCCTTTGCTAATCTGTGATCGATCTCTTTGTCAATCTTGGCATCTGAGGAGATGATGCTTCCCAGGTAGGTGAACTGCTGAACGGACTTGAGCACAGATTTGCCGACGGCAATGTGGGGATGGGGGTGTTCGTCCTGTGGTGCAGGCTGGTAAAGAACTTCTGTTTTCTTCAGGTTGACTTCTAGCCCAAACAGCTCTGCAGCTGTTGCAAAGCAAGACGTTAGGCGCTGCAGAGCTGCTTCTGTGTGGGCAACAAGGGCAGCAGGACTACTGAAAAGCCCCAATTCCCCCCCCCCCGAATCTGCCCCAATAATGCCACACATTGTGCAGCCTTATTCATGAATCTGGTGCAATAATACCACATGATATACAGCTCTCTATCTGCACTAGACTTGGGGTATATCCCCTAAATCTGAGTTTTAGAAAATCCAGTTTTCCCCAGAGTTTTCTGGAAGCTCTGGCAAAAACTATGGTGTGAACAAAGGATTCACACTGGATTCAGGGGGTGAGGAGGCAGGACAATCGCTGCCAGATAGCTGCTGCCATTTTCCCCCTTCTTGGTGCCACTGTCACTGGCTCTGCCTTCCCAGCATGTGGCTGCTTGTTCTGTAGTCAGGATGCTGGGAAGGCAGAGCCCTGTGTGTGGCTATTCATTCTGAGGTTAGAGCAAGTGAGTGCACTGGGCACAGCCACTCCTTCCACGCTCAGAACAAGCAGCTACACATAGGGGAAGGCAAAGCCCTGCATGCAGCTGTTTGTTCTGAGGTTGGAGTGAGTGAGTGCGCTTGCTCTCGGCATAGCTGCTTCTTCTGCCCTCAGAATGAGTAGCCCCACACCAGGAAGGCAGAGCATTGTGTGTGGCTGCTAGTTCTGAGGTCAGAGTGACTGGCTTCACTAGGGGTAAAAATCTGTATGAATCAGATTTGGGCTTTGGCCAAGGTGTGGCACTTGAATCCAGGGCAGAGTAATCTGAATTTCATACGGTGCAGTTCTGGGCCAAAGCGCTCTGAATTTCAATCAGATTTTTACCCCCAGTGTAGACAAGCATATTGGGCTGTTTAGAATTTAAATAAATAACATTTGAGTTTGCGATTCATTGCTTTAGAGGGCCTCCTCTCTTTCTCTCTCTCTCTCCACCACAGGAAACAGTCTGCACTATATTCACTGCTAGTCACAGCCATCTATATCTGTTTAGTAAATTTTAAATGTATGCTTCATAGAGCTGAGGTGATGTGCAAGTTTCTTTGCAAGTTTCCCACAGAATCTTGCACACTATAATTGCTACTGAATATCCTCTACTAGACATGCCTAGTTACCACACTAGAACTGGAATCAATAGATCCCAAACCCAGGATTTTGAAGCAGCAGCTTAACAATATTTTTATTTATTTATTTATTTATTTATTTATACCCCGCTCTTCAGCCTCAAGGCTATCAGAGTGGCTTACACATTGTTTTAAGCAATAGCTATTTACACATCTACACTGCAATAAGCAGCTTCCAATGTGTGTTAGCTAAATGCCCCCACAAGCTGGGTACTCATTTTACCGACCTACAAAAGGATGGAAGGCTACGAAAGGATGGAAGGCTACGAAAGGATGGAAGGCTGCTACGAAAGGATGGAACACAGTTATGTGGGGATCCTGTAATACATTTGAGATTAACTGAAAAAGAGAGATTTCTAGCATAAGCTTTCAAAGATTCCATCAGATTCAAGTGCATCTGGTGAAGCAGATTGGAGTCCATGAAAATATATACCAGAAATCTCCTTTTCTCAATCTAAAATGTGCGACAAGATTGCTTTATAACCTTTTAAGTGGAAACATGCTAAGAAGGCTATGTCTGTGATGAGGGGTTTTTGTTTGTTTGTTTGTTTTTGGTAAGAAGGTGATAAAGAAATTACATTACAAAAGTAATGCAACAAGTAGGAGTCAAGTCACTTTAATGGTATAATAAGTAATGTTACTAGTTATTTTGAACAGTTACATTTAATATCTTTTGGTATTTTGACGAGAATTTTTCAAAGTTTTACACCATTCTTGTATCAATCCTAAATCCCACCAGGTGATAAAAAATAACACAAAAGTAATGAGCAACACACCCAAATTATATTTTAGACATTATAAAGAATAACAACAAATGGTTACTTTTTAAAAGCTTATAAACAATAACAGCACCAATTACTTTTAAAAAGTAACTTTCTGGGTTCTCTCAATGCCTTGAAGAAATACTGAGAGTTTGGGTGTTTAAGATCAAAGTCTGTTGTACCCAGGTTCACAAAGACTCTTCAATTAGTTGTGTTCCTCCAAGTGTTGAGGGAATAACAAACACGTTGATGACTAAGCCCAACACTAAACAGGCCCAGCTCCTCCATTATCCATAGAAGACAACCCTTTGAAGATAGGGCAATTCTTTTGAAGTTCCTCCCTAACAGCAGAAAGCTTGCACTTTGAACATGTCTCCATAAAGATAAAATTACAATGGTCAGAATCTCCTTAGCATAATCACCAGGGTTGCCTCTTTGCAGATGCTTCTGCCTCAAAGTAGAATGGCAAGGAAGGCAAAGATAAGACTCATTTTGGATCAGAACACATTTTAGGATAAAGATAGCTCAATCTGGAAGTTACAGCCTGGTGATTCTCTGTAGGTATAAATGTCCTAAAGGCACCAGATCCTATATGATCCTGAAGCTAAGCAGCATCAGCCGTGGTTAGTACTTGGATGGGAGACCACCAATGAATACCAGGTGCTGTAGGCTGTATTTCAGAGGAAGGAACTGGCAAAATCACCCCTGAATATTCCTTGCCTAAGAAAAACCCATGAAATTCATAGAGTTGCCCTAAGTCAACAGGCAGCTTAAAGACAAAACTTGTGACCAGTCTTGACTGCAAGCCTAAACATACTTTCTAGGACTTAAATACCATTGCAATCAGTGGAATTTTCCTCTGGGTAAACACGCATAGAGCCAATGTGGTGTACAGGTTTGGTTGTTGGGCTAGGAACCTGGAGACCAGGGTTTGAATCCCTGCTTGACCATAGAAACTCACTGGGTGACTTTCAGCAAGTCACAATTTCTCAGACTTGGAGGAAACAAAGGCAACCCCCCTCTGAACAAATATTGTCAAGAAAACCCATGATAGGTTTCCCTTGTGTTGCCATAAGTCAGAAATGATTTGAAGGCACACAACAACAATAACAAATGTGCATAGGATAACATTGAGAAAGCAAATGAAATATGGTTTAAAGGTGATTCAGTTGCAGCAAACCTTTTCTGGAATATAGAGAAGATGCTTACATAAATAAATAAATAAATAAATAAATAAATAAATAAATAAAGTATTTACATCTTGCTTTTTTCCCCCGCACTCAAAGTGCAAAATCCACAGTACAGAGTTAAATCTGCTGATGCCCAGCTATTTTTATTGGTTTAGCCATGGCAAATGCAGTTTTGGTTTGTGGTCAATTTGGCTAACAGAATGAAATTTCAACATAATATCACTAATTATCAATAAAATTACAGCATTAAAACACATAGCAACTCACGATCAAATTATATAAGGAGAGAGGCACCAAATCGAAACCTAAACCTGCTCAGGTTGCTCTCAGAGTCAGCCAGCATCCTCAGCTCCACAGATGTTACTGATAATCTGTTATCCTTGATGGAGTTGCTCTTTTCCCAGACCCATGGGAATGCTTGACTTCTTGCTTTAGGAAAGAAGAACTGTAAGTATGCGCAAAACCTGAAGAGCTTCCAATATTGTATCTAATTTGTATCACTATGCCAATAATGATTTTCCTCCTTGAATACATCAGTTTAACTGAATGTGCTATATACATTTTGCTATGCAGATTACAGCTAGCCATATTTATTTATTTATTTTATGGAGACATCATCTTACAACTGCTCCTTCGATAGCCTTGAAGAGGTGCCAACATTGCTATCTGGTTTTGAAATGTATCCCAGGCCTACAGGGCCAACTTCACTTTTAACTCTGTTGAAGTTACTTTGCCAGGGTTTGCTTTTGGCAGTTTTGTCTAGTATCATATACTCCGTTGATCGTTTCTAATGCCTATAGATTATCTGGGATTGCCTGTGCCATTGCTTATACAATAAGGCAGTTGAATACTTTAAAATAATGCCTGGTGAATTGCCTATTTTTTTGCATGGAATACAAGATATGAAGTTACTTTCAAAGGTAACCCTGCATTGCAGCATTGTAGTGAAACCAGGGCTCACAGGGTTGAAGCACCAGGCCTATCGACTGACAAGGATGATGATATTATCTGCCACCCCTCTCAGACTTCTCTTTCCTTTGTAATTGTCACAGCAGCTGTTAGGGAACAGGGTGAAATGGATTTTCCTAGCAACAGTATATTTGCTCTAAGTAATCCCTTGTGTCATGCAAAGTATGTGGGTATGCACATGCGTGCAACACTCACATACATAGATAGAGAGGGAAATATGAATCACTGATGCTGCCTGCATTTTTTGGCTATGGGAGCTAGACTGTCATGATGAGAGTCTGCATTTTAAAATCTACCACTGACTATACTATTACATTTGTATATGTTGTAGTCATAGTTCTTTTTAAAATTCTAGATGAACTCTATGCTTTGAATAAAATCATAAGTCAATCTCAAAAAGAGACCACAGAAGGAAGACTAGAAAAACGCATAAGCATACCCACATACTGGCTTGACGGCAGTACATGCGAAAGGGATCTAGGAGTCTTAGTGGACCACAAGCTGAACATGAGTCAGGAGTGTGATGCAGCAGCTAAAAAAGCCAATGCGATTCTAGGAGTATAGTGTCTAGATCAAGGGAAGTAATAGTGCTACTCTATTCTGCTTTGGTCAGACCTCACCTGTCTGTCCAGTTCTGGGCATCACAATTCAGGAAGGAGATAGAGAAGCTGGAATGTGTCCAGAGGAGGGCGACCAGGATGGTGGGTGGTCTGGAAGCCATGCCCTATGAGGAGCAGCTTAGGGATCTGGGCATGTTTAGTCTGGAGAAGAGAAGGTTGAGAGGGACATGATAGCCATGTTTAAATATTTGAAGGGATGTCACATTGAGGATGGGGTAAGTTTATTTTCTGCTTTCCCAGAGACTAGGACATGGAGCTGTGGGTTCAAACTAGAGGAAAAGAGATTCCACCTAAACATTAGAAAGAACTTCCTGACAGTAAGAGCTGTTCAGAAGTGGAATACACTGTCTTGTAGTGTGGTGGAGTCTTCTTTGGAGGTTTTTAAACAGAGGCGGGATGGCCATCTGTCAGGAGTGCTTTGATTGTGTATTATTGTATGGCAGGGGGTTGGACTGGATCGACCTTGTGGTCTCTCCCAACTCTATGATTCTACTCTCAAAGCACTTGGAAGGAATGAGTCACCAGGAACAGAGGGCATAGCAACAAAACTGAGCAGGGCTTTTAAAAGTAACAACAAAACAGCAGCATTTGATACAAATGAACATGGCTGTACACTGGTGTGCAGTGATCACTTTCTGAATCAGAACACTGTGTGCCATTGTTTCATATACCCATAAGTGATATGTCCAACAGAATGAACACCTGATTCTCAAAAAGAAAGATCAGTAACTGTGGTCCTCCAGATGTTTTTAGCCTCTAACCCTCATCAGCCCTAGCCATCCTAACCCATGATGAGGTACATGCATTCTCAAACAGCTGAAGGGATCACAGGTGCCCATTTCTGATTGAAAGTGATTCTATTAATGTTGAACATCAACAGCTTGAGAACAATATCTGATTGAAAGACTTAATCACCTTCTTGTATTTGGCTGAGGAATAAAATAATCTCCCTCCAACACTGACCAGTGAGCTTCTTCTGGCTCTTACAAGCCAGATGTGAAGACAGTCCTCCACTCTTGTTTGCACATGCAGGGGCATACTGCCTCTGAACAAGTAGGTTCCATTAAAGATCTATCCACCACAATTTTGACACAACTCTATTTTTTTAAGTCATGTATGTCATTAGCCGCTACCTCCTTTATGTGGCAGAGCCTTTCAGAAATTATTTGTTATGTGTTGATGGGTTTGGGTTTTTTTGCAGTCCATTGTGACCTAAATATATTAGCTAGATAAGTAGTGTGCACATAAAACATGTGTGTATTCATGGTACTTTAGGAGGAGGCTTGGCTGCCTTGTTTCAAATTTCCTATAATTTTTGTTTTGGAGAGTAAAAGAATGCAATATGAAGAAATATTGTATGCTTGTCCTCCAAACAGAAGTATCACTTACAGAAAATTTACATCCAAATGTACAGTACAGGCCAGCTAAGTACTGAATGCAAATGACAATAACAAATGCTGTTTAGTTGCTTAATATCAGATCTGGCACATCTGGAACATTGAAGCCAGACACAAAGATATTCTATATTTTGCCATCTTTCATTAATAACTTTTTCCATGAACCACATCACCCAGATTTTAATAAACCCTTCATTGATTTGTCTGCAGAGATTTATCTTTCCTTGCAGCATATTTAGAACAAGGTAATAAATACAGGCAATTTGTAACACACTAGCTGTACCTGCCGTAACATACATTGTTATCTTATCCCACTCCTCTAACATGCTTCATGGGGGATGGGGGAGAGACCAAGTTCTGCCACTTCCTTGGGAAAGGAAGCCCAGTTAGGCTTTACTCCTGAGTAAAGCCACCTGGGATTGCAGTATGGGCCCCTGAAGCAGCCACGAGAAACCCATCTCCAGCGGCATAAGTGGGGTTCAGCTGAACAGCCTGGAGGAGAGGGGGGAGACCTGCCCAGCAGCACACTTGGGGCCTGCTGCTAGTGGAAGCGTTCCACACATTTCTGCTCCCAGTGTGTTGATTGGCCAGCCAACTGAGAGCTTTGATTGGTTGGGAAGTTTCCCAAGTGGCCAATCAGCACACTGGGGATGGCAACATACCTAAGAGTTTTATATATATAGATTGACAGAGTTCAACATTTATTAATAAAAAAATTAAAAATGTGAAGTGATTCACAGAGAAGCAAACTTAAATAGTCGTAACTACTGCCTTAATTTTGGTGGAGAAGAGCAATATTTCTATAAAGCAGGAGAAATGTATAGCCCTCTAGATTATGTTGGACTGCAAACTCCATTATCCCACACTATTGGCTAAGCTGCCCAGGGATGATGGGAGTTGTATTCCAACAACATCTGAAGGCTGCATGTCCTCTATCTTTGCTTGAAAGTGAGAGCTGGCATGATATAGTGGTTTGAGCATTGGACTATGACTCTGGAGATCAGGGTTCAAATCTTGCTTGGCCATGGAAACCCATCAAGTAACCTTGGGCAAGTCACACTCTCTCAGTCTCAGAGGAAGGCAAAGGCAAACCATCTCTGAACAAATCTTGCCAAGAAAACCCTGTGATGGGGCTGTCATAAGCCAAAAATGACTTGAAGGCACACAACAATAATAAAGTAGCTTTGCTTCCACATTCTTATTGCTGCCCTCCCAAATGAGAATTCTGGCCCTGCAACTGAAATTTTTCTTTCAGTCCCCAGATTCCTAGCATTGCAATAAATTAAAATTTCAATTGAATGTTTAGAAATACAGTTTAGACATTTTTTAAAAAGGGAGCATAGATCCAAGGAAATGCAAACACAGCAAACAGAAGAGTTCTAAGTGTGAACAATTTTTTGTGTCTGCCTAAATAATTGTATTCTAAAGGCATCAGATCCTGTCTGATCCTGCATGCTAAGCAGGATCAGCCCTGCTTCATACTAGGATCGAAGACTGCCAACAAGTACCAGGTGCTGTAGGCAATATTTCAGAGGATGGAACTGGTAAAATAACCTCGGAGTATTCCTTGCTTATGAAATTCATGGGTTTGCCATAAGTTGACAGGGAACTTGAAAGCATGTGTGTGCGCACAAACACAAACTGTCTGTCAGCAATGCTAGAAATTTGGGGACTGAATGGATATTTCATAGAGGGTAGAATTCTAATTTTGGGGGGCAGACTTCTCATTTTGTCTCCCCAGCATAGCTACACCCCTGCTACCCTTTAACATTCGTCAGATTATTACATGCAGGGATGACAGAACTTTTTCTTTTGTGCTAATTAGGGCAAGTTGTTATGTTAAAGAACCTCAAGCTGTGATGCCTGAGGGTGGGGATAAAGGATCATAAGTGTGAGATTAAAGTGTGTTGTATTGTTGTCTTCTTCCTATACTTCACCTGCATTGAAGTTCAGCAGTTTACTGGCCTCTTATAGGCTCATTTTAACACCATTCCCAAAAGAGCCACTGGCTAGGTTTGAAGTTCCCTGCCTGAACAAAATGTGCTCCTGGGGGGAAGGGACATCCTTTGTATCAGTGGCCTCTGGTGGGTGTGACGACGCAACCCAGATTTGCTAGAATGTTCTGGGCTAAGTACAGAAAGTCCACCCCTGATTTTTCGTTGAATACCTGGGCTGGCAAGGACAGCTGGTCTGTGACCCTAGACAAAGAAGGAAAAGTAGAATAATAAAGTCTGGTCTTCTAAGCTTGTGGTGAGTCTAAAAATTCCTCTTACTCACCCTAATTGACAACAGAGATGCCATCACAGCTGTTTGTAGGATGGTTTTGTGCCCAGCTTGCTAAGGTATTATAACACGCAGAACATTTTTTCAACTGAGCCAGTTGCACTTCTGCTTACAAAAGTTCCATTTTAGACTGCCTCATCATTTCCAGTGCTCTAGCCATTTTGTGTATTGCATTAGCACAGAACTGCATGAACAATACACAAAATGGCTAGCACACCAGAAATGACTAGGCAGCCTAAGGAGATTATCAGACAGGAATGAAAAAAGCATTTCTGTACCACAATCTCCACTCCTGCCCCTGTCCCATTCCTGCCATGCCACAATCAGCCTCCCCACGCACTTACCTCCTCTCCCGTTAACAGGACAGCCCATGAGTGAAAGCCACTCTAATGGAGCTCTGTTCACTTCCTGGATCAGAATCCCGTGGATTCTCATGGGAAGACACAAGCGCAGAAAATTAAAAAAAAAAAAATGACAGCAAGCACAAAAACACACTTTAAAAGGCAGAAGTAACCTGGGGAAGGTCATAAAATGTGTGTCACTTACCTGGATGTCCCAATCTCACCTGGACATGTTCTGGCAAGGGCCTCCTATTGACGCTGGGATCTCGCCAGCATAACGGGGCACCTTGTCGCACACAGGCAAATCCAGAACACAAACAGAATGGGGGATCTATTGATGGCTTCTCACATCAATCAAAAGCAGCACTGGCGGAATGGCAACATAATGGGTGCATAACGATTGGGGAATGACGTCATCTGATAAGGGAGCCCTTTTGCGATCTCCTGGCGTTGTTGTAACACCACTTTTGATGAGTCTGATAATCTCCTAAAACTGAAGTTCTGTTAAGCAAAAGTGCAACTAGCTCAACTGAAAGAATGTTCTCTGTGTTATACACCCTGGCAAGTTGGGCACAAAACCCTCCTGCAAACAGCTGTGATTTTGCCTCTATTGTCAATTAATGTGAGTAAGATGATTTTTTAGATTCACCACAAGCTTAGAAGACCAGGCTTTATTCAGCCATTCTTGGGGTTTTTTTTGGGGGGGGGCTTAAAAAATTCAACTCTTAATTAAATCCTTCAGGGCATCTGAAGATTATAAAAGGATAATGATAATAATAGAAAAGTAACTGTCCTTGCCTTCCCAATTATACAACAGGAACTGGGGTTGAGAATCTGTACTATAGTCCAGGGCATTCTAAGACTTAGGCTTTGTCTATTTTAATAACTGACACAAGACCAGTTCTATTTCAATTTTTTGAGGGTAGAACAACCCACTCAATGGCCCATCCACCTACGTTTAAGGTCAGTCATAAATATGTGACAAGTGTGACTCCTGTATCTATCCAGATGGAACAAGTGAAAGGCAAGGTCGTAATCATTATGAGATTTGGATCCTACTGTGTCAGTCCAGTTCAGTATCATACTGTTACTTCACCTCATCTCGGCTGGCGCCTCCAATGCGGGGCTCACAACCTACCATAGCCTCCACAATTGACAGTCCAATTATCAGTCTGGTTAGTCAGTCCAAGGTTTAAATTGTCCAGTCCCTGGGGATAGCAGTAGTGAGCACATTGCTCAATGCATAAGTGATGGAGCATAACACTCAATTTCAGGTTTAGTGACATGTCACTATATAGTGTTTGCTATTTGTGGCACAACAATACCATTGACTGGGTGACACCTCTTTAAAGCCCTGGATTTTGTATAAAACACGTTCTTGCCCTGGATCTGGTGCAATTTGTACACACGACACATGCACTGAATCTGCTCCTTTTAGCTGTTACCCTGGCTTAACAGAACCTGCAACTTTCCCATAAGGAATGCACTCTTATTCTCATCCAACCACTACAATGTGTACTGTGATGTATCACACAGTATACAATAAACCTGTGGCGAAAAGCAGATGACTTGTTTTAAACAATATCTTACACTGGCAGCATTTTCATTCTGAAACTCCAGAGTGGCCCTGGTGTTTTGGATGTGTGGACAGCTGGATGGGGCTGGATCTGGAGTGACCCAGATGTCCACACGTCTATACACTCACTGCACTGTCCCTGCTGGCCCACCCCCCACAGTGAGTCTGCTGCTTTGACCGCTGGCCAAGCAGCTCTCTTCAGAGCCTGGCCATCACCATCACTGCTGGTGAGGTCAGAATGGGGCACCACACCATTTGATCAACAAGGAGGGGGGCATTCTACTTCACACCCCCACATTGCTGGTGCAGGTAATAGTGCAGCCGGCAAGACAACAGCCTTGCTGCAGTGGAGAGGAGCATGGCCCCTCCACATCCTGAAGTGGCCCCTAGGCCAGGACCTGTTTTTGTACTGCAAATCCCAGATTCCCTCAACCAAAATGGCCAGCAGTAGTTCAAAAATGTAAGATTTCCAAGCTGTGAGTTGGACTCAGCAATTACAGTGGGACCTTGGTATCCGCTGGGGTTTGGTTCCAGGACACCCCATGGATACCAACATCCATGGATGCTCAAGTCCCATTATATACAATGGTGTAGTAAAATGGTGTCCCTTATATAAAATGGCAAAATCAAGTTTTGCTTTTTGTATGTGTGTGTGTGTGTGTGTGTATTCAAGCCATGGATGGTGGAATCCATGGATACAAAATCTGTGGATATGGAGGGCTGACTGTATAAGCATGCTGGTAGTTTGCCATCTGTACTAGCTGCCAATCTGTTTCCAGGCCCAGTTCAAAATACTGGTTTTAATCTTTAAAGTTCTAAATGGCTTGGGGTAGTGGTGGTGGAGCAGATGATCTGAAGGAAGATCGTCTCCGGTATCTACATATCTGGTCCCTAAAGCTATTATCTGAGAATGTCCACACACACACACACACCGCCTGCCTGGCTCTTCACCAAATGCAGCTGCCTTTGGCCATTTCGATGAATTTAGTATGTGAGCAAGGTCTGAGCAATATGCAATTTAACCAATTTAATCACAACTTGGCAGCCATGTATGGAAACCTGCTGGGGTCCTCATCAACTTTCAGTTGTTACTGTGTGGCAGGGATTGCAAAAACAGGATTGTCAAGCCCCTGCCAGGCCACAAAACATGGTGGGTATTACGTGTGAACTCTTGGTTTTGTGGGTCAAGAGAAATGTGTACGTTTCTGCTAGCATATGGGAGGGTGCTATATATTAACTGCTTTCCTGATGCTATCTTTGTAGGCCGAAGCGTGTGGAACACTTGGCTGGACTCCTGCAATAGCTGGACATTTGAAAGTGTCTCTTTATAATGAGAAGATTTGAGACTTTCTGAGTCCTTTGGGAACAATGTTCTGAGGCATTTCCTCAGGAAACAGAATACACAATGTTGCGATTTTTACTGAGTCAGTGTTGCAAGTATCATATTACTGCATTTGTATTTACTGGAGGCATCAGAAGCTTCCTTGGACAGAAGGAATATTATAGCTGAGGCTGAACAAAACAATAGCTGCACAGAACACATTGAATGTTATATAAAATGTTTCAGTTAATATCTTTTGGGAATAACATGAAGATTTTGAATCAGAAATATTTCTGATGGCAAGATGTAATTTTTAAACAAAGAGTTGACAATTTGAAAACTGTTCATCTGTATATTGCAAACCTGAATATCAAACCCAAGAAAATGTTTGTTTTTTTGTCTCTGTAGCAATAGATTTTCCTTCCTACCAAAGATAAGTCAAATGACTTATTGATACAGGTTGACCCCCGTATCCACTGATTCAGTATCCATGATTTCACTTAGCAATGTCCAAAAAAATGTTCTCTCTAGGCATTTCTAGGTCCTCCAGTTGATTCTATGGTCAACTTCTGGTGTTCGTTTCATTGAAAATAAAAGGTTTCCCTTTTATCCATGGTTTCAAGTATCCACAGGGGGTCTTGGAATGTGTCCCCCATGGATACAAGGTCAACCTGTATAACACATTTTTCTTGATTTTATATCAGCTGTGACCCCTTCTGCTTCCCTAAGAATCCTTGCATTTGTAACATTTGTAATTGGTGTTGGTTGTGCTATGTTAGAAATCCGTAGTGCCTTCTGAAATTATGGTTTCCCCGTCTTCAGAATTACAGTACTTGTAAATCAGTTCATGTCTCTAGTGCAATTTTCATCCAAAGAACTAGACCCACAAGTTGTAGCAGTTACCACAAGTTAATGTGACAAGAACTTATACCTGTGCCTATTTGTGTGTATGGAAGTATCTATTGCTGGACTGTAGTAATTTTGTTCATGGACAAGTATAAATTTAGCTCTTTGTTATTTATCACATTAGTGCCCTCGTATAGCACAGGGTACCTTGGTACAGTTAGATATCACAGTGAAATGTGGCTCTCTGGATGGTGTTGGAGTACAACTCCTAGGAGCCCTAGCCAGCATATTAAATGACAAGGAATGTTGGGAGTGGCAGTTCAACAACATCCAGTGGTCTATGTTTCTACGGACTCTTTTGAATTTGGTTGATTATACTGAACTACATGGGATTTTCCACCCACTGCTTTTATTACATCACTCCTATCTACCTTTCCTTGTACAAACTGTCCAGAAACAAGCACCCTCCAGACATGTTGGATTACAGCTCTCATCATACCCAACCAGCATGGCCATAAGGCTATGCTGATTGAAGATTATGTGGAGCATAGTCCAACACAACTGGAGGTCACCTGCTTAGAGAAGGCTGTTCCATCTTATCACATTCAGTACAAGCTTCATGTAGCTCTTACTAAGTGCCTCATGGTCTTGCCCCCTTCACTCCTGTCTCATTTTCTTCACTTTCTCTTTATCTATGTCATCTTTGCATATCAGCCACAAATCTTCCTGTTCAGAGTAAGATCACCAACCCTATTTTCTGCTTAAATGCATTTCATTTTACTCCTCCACATCATTAGGATGTCTTTCTCTTCCTCTCACTCTATCCTGTGTATGCCATACTGCTCTGTTGCTCATCTTCCTCCTTCTGTATCATTAACACCACAAGATTACTGATGTTTTTTTTGCTGAGGCCTTCTCTGGACAATTTACTTCCTTAACTTTTCCTTGTTCACCATGTCCATCTTTAGATTGTAGATGTGGATATGATGAACAGTTATTTAAAATAAATAAAAAAAATCGTGCAGGTATCTATTTAGGTGCTTCATACATTGTTTTAAATTTTCTAGGCATGAACCAAAGCTCTTAGTACTGGATCAACATTTGTTTGAGAGCTTATTAAAAGTCACAGTGAGAAAACTTCACACTGGAAGACTTAGGCCTTGTCTACAGTGGCCAGAATACGCCGGCTTCCTGTCCCAGATCAGACCTGTTGCTCCCCTATTACCTGTACAGAATGGGATGGAGTCTAGATGGGCATGCCAGCCCATCTCTGCTTTCTGTGTCACTCTCTCTGATGCCAGGCAGGAGGCCCGTAGCACATGGTTTATTTATTTATTTATTTTATATGCCACCTTTCTCCCAGAATGGGACCTATGATCAAGGCCCCCTGCATGTGACCAGCCCTGGTCACATGCTATAGGCCTGGTTCCTGGCTGCGGAGAGAGTGACGCAAATGGTAGATGCAGTGATGCTGGTAAGGACTCCTGCATTCACACGGGGCCCAATCTATTTTTTTCAGCGGAAGTAGTTTTTTGTTGGTGCTATAATAAAATGGTGTAATGGGTTTTACCCTGTCTTCCCCCTGTCTTCGCCCCATCTTTGTCCTGGGTTTCATGAGGACTGCCTGGGGACAAAACAGAACAAAAGCCCTGCATCATTAGGGCTGCAGGGCTCCAAGATGTGGCCAAGATGCGGTAAACAGCCCATCTAGACAAATCTATCTGCCACATCCAAGAGTTAAAACTCATGCAGATAATCCAGGGGTTGCTTCTCCCTTCTCTCTGTCTGCATGTAGTCACATGCATGTACTGATGCACATATACTGAAATGCAATCAACATGTGTGCACATCTTCCTATTTCTTCAGAGTAAAGCACTGAGTGTTTAATCCTGATAGCTGGGCTTCTATATTTCTTTTCCCCACATGGCAACTAACACCCAGAGGGGCAATTTTGAGCCAGGAAAAGTTAAAACCCTTCCTTCTGCTCTTCCAAAAGTATTAGTAAGTCTTTGTGGCTGCTTTGGCGGGGGAGGGGGGATTTGGGAGGTCCAGACATCCATCTCCTGTGTAATGTGTAGTTGGCCCTGCTTAACACTCATTAATTACAGGGATGTTAAAGCTCAAATTGAATCCAACCATTTCTGCCTTCATAAATGAACATCAATAAAACTGAAAGCTTTCTGTACATTGATCAGAAGCTAACATCAATAGCACAAATTGATGTTACAAAGAGGCTGTAATATCAATAGATATTAGATGGTAGGAAAAAGAGCTATTTGTAGCAACATTTCTTTTTTCCTGGCTGCAAAAATATTCTGCTTTGCTAATTGTGGTCTGTGAGCCCTTTATGCCACCCAAAGTTCTACAGTCCATTTTGTTACCACCTCAATGCTTTTGTCCTACCCCCTAACTTCTTCACAAATATCCTGTTTTGTTTTGTGTTTTGTTCCAGACAGGCAGAACACAGACAGGCTTATTACAACCATGGTGAACCACCATAGGCAGTACTAGCCCAAGCATATATTATGCCTATTGCAGCCATGTTTTATCTCTTCCAGGACTAACTGCAGGCTAAGAACATAAGAAGCCTGAAGGGCTATATACTCCTGTAGAAGGCATCTAGGTTTTCAGATTTTCAGGGGAGGCCCTTCTGTCACTCCTAAATCCTTACAGGCACATTTAGTGATGACACCAAATAGAACCTTCTTGGTGGCTACTTCCAGGTATTGGAACTTCTTTCCAGGGATACTAGGCTGACCTCCTCATTTCGGTCTTTCCACCAGGAGGTGAAGATCTTATTAATTTAGGCACTCTGTGGGTAGGTAAGCTGATTTTTTACTGAAGTGGTTTGATGGGTACTGCCTGCATGGTTTGAGTGTTGGACTACGACCCTGGAGACCAGGGCTTAAATCCCAGCTGAGCCTTGAAAATCTACTGGATGACTTTGGGCAAGTCACACACTCTTAACCCTCAGCAAAACCCTGTGATAGCTTTGCCTTAGGGTTGCCATAAGTCAGAAATAACTTGAAGGCACAAAACAACAACTACTACTGCCTGAAGAAATAAACCACAAGGAACAAATAGCATACCAATACAGCTGTTTTGTACAGAGACAAAATCCATTCAAATTAATAAAGTCTACCAATAAGTATAGAAAATGAAAATATTGCTCACAGACTAGAAATGCTAGAAATAAAAATACCCAAGAAAGGGGACACAAGGGATTGCAGTAGCCACTGGCCCATTGCATTAATTTTTCATATAAGCATTGTGATACTCAAAATTCTACAACAAAGAATTTTACCATATATGGAGTGAGAAATGTCAGATGTAAAACCTGGGTTCAGGAAAGGAAGAGTCACTAAGGATCATATTGCAAACATACAATTGATAACAGACCACACCAAAGAATTTCAGAAGATCACTCTGTGCTTTAGAAATTACAGCAAAGTCTTTGTGTACATCACAAAAAACTATGGATGATTCTTAAAGAAATGTATGTGCCACAAGATTTGGTTGTTCTGATGTGTAACCTACACTGTGGACAAGAGGCCACTGTAAGGACAGAACATGGCTTAGGTCCAGGCTAGCTAACAGGCCATGTTTGCCTGGGTCCTGGGACCATCAGAAGAGGCCTTTATTTCCTCTTTCACAGACATGATTAGTGGGGACATGCAATAGTCCTTCACTGTAGCTGCTCCAGGCCTGGAATTCTTTTCCTGGGACTAGAAAGAGTCCCTTCCAGCAGGCAAATACTTTTTAATTTGACAGGCTTTTGAGAATTGAAGGGGTTTTTTTTGGGGGGGAGAGGACTCTTAAGAGGTTGCTGTACTGTTTTAATTGTACTGTTTTTAAAAAACTGGTTTCTATCATTTTTACTTGCATTTTAAAAATACCATTGCTGTGCACATACACATACATATACATTCTTACACTAAATCAGTGCTGCAGCAAAGAATAATCTAGTGGACCACAGACGTTTTCCACAGGAGAAATGACAGCATTTGCTGGAGTGCCAGGGTAGATAATGACCCTTTGTTGCTCTGGCCAAAGGAATAGACTGATGATGAGATCCTCAAATTTTAATATGACAAATCAGCACAGAAGAATTCAGAGAATTAGGAAACTAAGCAAAGTTTGGATAGTTCTCTTTCCCCGCCCCCCCTTTTTTGATGTGGCTCCTAGTTAATCTTTGTCAATTTAAATGGTAAGGCATCTTTGCAAGATTGTTTGTCCTTTTAATTAAAAGCTAAAGGTTGCATTTCTGCTGGCTGAAAATCTTTTGCTAAAGGTCAGTATGTTTTTACACTTGAATCTCTGTAGTCAGAAGTACGCACCACTGAGTTCAGTGGCATTTTATTTCCAGGTAGCTATACATAGGATTGCAGTTATGCCCTGTAAATTTAACTCTGAAATTTTATTACTGGTTAATTAATTTGTCTCTTATCTGTGTGTTTTATAATAAAGTTTTTAGCCAGAATAGTCACTTCCTTGGGAAAAATAATGGTGAATACATGATGTAAATCTACCTTTGATGACAGAGAGGGCATGGCTCTGGATATATATATATATATATATATATTTGGTGGGGGTCATGGCAATGGTGGGGCTGTTCTAATGAGCTTCAAGACTGATCACTACCCAGCACCACTAAATACAGCAGTGGCAAAGATACCTTTCACATAGCACAATTGCACTAAAGGTGTCAAATATTCTCAGACTGTACACATAAAAAAAAGTAACATTAGTCACTGCACCTTGACATTTTCTTCATATCTCTCCTATTTTTGGATGTATTTATTTTTTAAGGTCAATGTTGTGGCCACTTGAAAGTTTCATTTATAAATTCTGAGGCCTTGATGAGTGCTTTACGGGAAGGTACTTCTAGCAGTTCAGACTTCTATAGGTAATGTGTAATAATCAATACTGAAAGCAAACACTAAAGAAATACACCAGTTCTTTTGAAGCAGGAAAATCATTATTCACTTGACTTTCTGACCTTTCAGAACACTTGTTCACAGAAAGATACTCTAAATTTTACTACTCACTATTAAATTGCCACAAGACTCAAAAGGGTGTTATTACAAATCAGGCTAAAAGTTCCAAAAGACCCTTTCAGAATGATCCAGCCAAAGCTAAGCCCATTTAAATCCCATGGATATCAATGGGAGTGTTATGCTCATGTCATGTGTATCATGTACAGAATGGGACCACGGGGTCATAATACTGATTTTCACCCAAGCTTGTGTTGTGCTTTACCTCTGTCATCCACACATTAAGTGTTGACATCTGCAAAGGCGAGTCATGAATCTGGATTGTCCACATTTTCTACACTGGAATGCTGCACGATCTAAGTTCAGAATTCCTAGAAAACTTAAGTCTGCTCACATAGATATCTAATATGGATGTCAGGAGCAAGGCCAGTATTATCATGTGACCTTGTTGGCAGGGCCAGTAATACCACTTGAACTGATAACAGGAAACAAGAATGCTGATTATGCCACTGAGGTAATAGCAATCATGAGCAATCTTTTTCTAACAAGAACAGGGGGCAGGATGACTATGAAAATGTATGGGGCACCAGAAAAGCTGCTACTTTCTTTGTGCTCACATCTTTTTAAAAAAGTCCTCTTTACAATGGAGTTGGGTGGTTAATGCAGCTTGTGAACAATGTAAATCTGAGTTTGAATTGCTATTATGTACAAATGATGAACAGGTGATTGGTAAAGTGTACAAACCTTTGTTACAATTTGATACAGAAGAACAGGTGAAGTATTGCATGATAAAGTGGGCCAAGAATTTTTTCTACAATATACAAATGGAACAATGGGAAAAGATATGGTTAAAGGGCTTGAAATTTATTTTATGTTATGATCTTAAAGAGAATTTTTATAAAATGATGTATCAATAGTACATGACACCTGAGAAGTTGTCTAAGATGTATAAGGAAACTTCGAATGTTTGCTGGAAATGTGAAAAACAAGAAGGGACATTTGACCACATGTTTCAGGCTTGTGAAAAAGCTAGAAGATAGCGGGTGCAAATGTATCTATTGAGGCAGAGAATATTAAAGATTAATATACAATTAAAACCTGAACTTTTTCTTCTGGGACTGAAAGATAATCAACTAAAAAGGAATTACGGAGGAGTATTTCAATATATGATCACAGTAGCAAGTTTATTATATGCTCAGAAATAGAAGAATAATGTATTGCCTACTAAAGAAGAATGGCTGCTAAAAATGAATGAGTTAGCAGAGATTGACAAATTATCTTCTTTGATTAAAGAAAAGTCAGTGGTAACATTTTTGAAAGACTGGAAATCCATAATTAACTTTTTGAGAATGAATGGTGATAAGATGATTATTGGTTTTGATTATTAATATGAATTAATCTTATAGATGGGGGCAGTAGTTTAGGAATTACCACAGAAAAGATAGTTGGAAATCATACATATTGTTGTAGTGTAATGTACTGTAGTTTGTTGTTTCTATTGTATTTTTTACTGTAATGTAGTTTATTACACATGTTTTCTTTTTGTCTGATATATTCAATTTTTAGCATATGTAGAATTTTAATTAGAATGATTTTTTAAAAAGTATGACAAACGAAATGGTGGGACTGCTGCTCAGCAAGGATGGTAAAATGCTGACAGATCATAATGAAAAGGCAGAACTGTTCAATACCTATTTTGATTCCCCCCCCCCCACAAAAGAGGATTATGTGCTTCCCTGCATCAGCTGAGACCTTGGCAAGGAATCTGGGTTGCAAATCAAGATTGATAAAGAGTTAGGAATCACCAGGTTAACCTAAATGAGTTCAAATCTGCAGGGCCAGATGAATTGCATCCCAGAGTACTGAAGGAACTTGCTAACATACTTGCAGAGCCACTTGCCCACATTTGTGAGAAATCTTGGAGAACAGGTGAGGTGCCAGAGGACAGGAGATGAGCAAACATTGCCCCCCTCTTTAAAAAAGGCAAAAAAGAAGATCCAGGAAAGTACAGACCAGCCAGCCTGACCTCAATACCAGGGGGGGGGGGAATTAGAATGGATTATACAAGAGTCTGTCTGCAAGTATCTTATTGACAACACAGTGATTAGTAGGAGCTAGCACAGATTTGTCAAAAACAAACCCTGCCAAAATAAACCTTGTATCTTTTTTTGGTTGGGTGACTAGTTTAGTAGATGGTGAGAATGCTGTTGATGTCCTTTATCCAGATTTCAGCAAAGTATTTAATAAGGTCCCCTATGATATTTTGATTAGTAAATTGACTGAATATGCAGTAGATGGAAACACCATCAAATGGATTAATAATTGGTTGGAAAACCATGCTCAAAGAGTTATAATCTGTGTTTGTGCTTCAATTTGGAAGGAGGTCTCAAGTGGAGTGCCACAGGGCTCTGTCCTAGGGCTATTACCCTTCAACATTTTTGACAATGACTTAGAAGATGGGTGGAGGGAATCCTTATCAAATTTGTGGATGATACAAGACTGGGAGGGGTAGTTAACACATTGGAAGATAGGAACAAAATGCAAAAAACTAGAAAAACAGGCTGAAATTAATAAGATGAAATTCAACAAATGCAAAATTCTACATTTAGGCCACAAAAAAACACAACAAACCAAATGCACGGGTATAGGCTGGGGTATACTTGGTTCAGCAGTACTACATGCTGAAAGGACCTTGGCATTATTGTTGATCATAAGTTGAACATAAGCCAGCAGTGTGATGCTGCAACAAAGAAGACAAATGTCATCTCAGCATGCATTAACAGAACCATAGTGTCCATGTCAAAGGAAGTAATAGTCCCACTATATTCTGCACTGATCAGGCCTCATCTGGAGTACTGCATTCAGTGCTAAGTGCCTCATTATAAGAAACATATAGACAAGTTGGGAGATCCAGCTTGTAGTGGTTGGCACATGACAACAACAAGAAATAGACAAGTTGGAGCAGGTTCAGAGAAGGGCAACTAGGATGATAAGATGTATGGAGGACAAAACATATGAGGAGAGGTTGAAGGAGCTGGGCAAGTTCACCTCTTGGTGAAGAGAAGACTGAGGGGTGACATGATCCAACTCTTTAAATGCCTCAAGGGCTGCCACAAAGAGGAAGCTCCAGGTTTGTTCTATGCTCCCTCAGAGTCTAATGGTTTTAAGGTACAGGAGGGTAGATTTTGATTGAACAGTAGAAGAAACATCATGACAGTGAGAACAGTTTGGTAATGGAACCAATTGCCTAGAGAGGTGTTGGGGTCTCTTTCTCTGGATGTCTTCAAAAAGAGACTGGACAGCTACCTGCTGGGGATGCCGTAGCTAGAGATGCTGCACTCAGCATGGGGTTGGACTTGATGGCCCATGAGCCCCCTTCTAATTCTATGATTCTATGATCCCTGGTCTGAGCTATGAGCCCTCTCGAACAATTGTTCTGTTGTGTGGTGCACACACATAGCTAGATTTGCACTGGCCTAAATCCTCCTGTTAGTCCTACCTAAAGCAGAGCCATTGAAGGGTTTACCAACATATTGACACAGAGGATTCAGTCATTGTACTGTATTATTTTCTGTGAAGAGGGATTTGAAGGAATATAACAGAAAGAGTAAAATGCAATTGCGACGTGTATTGACAGACTATACAGAAATTATAGGGAATTATGAATATCCACGTATCTATCAAATGTCCCTTTTCATGATGCATTTCAGTTCAAGACACTATACTCAAATATTTGAAATGGTTGCTGAACTAGTCATTTCTCTGTTAAGAATCTGAACACTGGTCACTGAGTTGCTTTGTCCTTGAGCCATATAACAGGCCCTTTCCCCAAGTACAACTCCAAGACAGAATCATCTGTAACTCGAAAAAGAATGAGGAAGCCAGACGATGACTCCGCACATGTAAAAACACCAAAGAACTATGACTTCATCATGAAAAAATTTCTACTTCCAGCAAAGATGTTCATGAAGGCTATTAAAATAAGGGATGCTTGAAATATTCATGCATGAATGTGATTCCTTTCCACAGTAGGTCATTCCTTTTGCTTAATATATTTGGGTGCTATCCAGCCACAAAATGATGTTTTTATTCAAATAAAGTAAAAGTGGAAACAATTCTGCAAATATTTGTTGAGACCGCCAAGCACTTTGTCAGAGTTCCCAGCTGCCACCATAGTCTGCTGAAAACAGTCTGGTTTTTTCCTGATGATTAAAATAATGTGGAAAAAACCCCTTTCAAGATTCAAAGCCTGGTAAAGCATCATGCATTCTTACACAAGGTCTTGTGTGTTTACCTGATGTTTACTTAATGTTGTGTTTTTGGACTGGGTTACAGATGCTATTTTGTTTTACAAACTAGCTGCTAATGCTGAAAACATAACAACACAGGCTGGAATCCTGTATGGTCTTTATGTATACATAGGCACAGTAGTTATGGTGCTACATACTGAATCCCAGTGCAACCTCCCCTCTATCCAGCAGCCACTGTGATCAATGAGAGTCTGTTCCCCTGACACTTAGGAGGCACCTGGCTGCCATTTCCACCTCCTCCCATTAGTGATTCCCATTGTGACAGGCAGAAACAGGGTCCTTGTTGCGATTCCTCATTGCACTGGAGATTGCTACGCTAAACGTTCGGGGGGTCTTCAGGGCCCTGAAAATATTGGTATTAATTTGGGGAATTAATATACTCAGCTTGGTTATGCAAGAGGGGGCAACAGATAGCAGGGTCTTTTAACCTTTGTATACCGGTACTCAGGAGGAGACGTTAAGCTAGATAGTACAGTAGCACCCCCATATCTGTGGGGGATTGATTCTGCCCCCCCCCCCGCAGATGGTGAATTCCATGGATAATAGCAAATGTCATCCACCACCACCACCCTGCTGCTGCACAATCGCTCCTGCCCCCTCCCTTCCTCTCTTGTCCCGTCATGGCCCCGCCACGAATGGAGGTCTCCCAGGAGGAGGGAGGGGCAGGTGCAATCACTCCTGCCCCCTTCCTCCTTCATCCCTGCCATGGCCCTGCTGCAAATGGAGTCATCCCAGGGGAAGGGAGGGGGAAGCAAGATTCCTCCCCCTCCCGTCTCCCCATCACTAATTGTGGATAATTGAATACGCAGTTGGTGAATCAGAGGATACAGGGGTGCTACTGTACAATGATTTATCTTTATTTGAGAAAATAATAATAGCATTCACACACACATTCAGGCTTCAAGCATTCACACAAGACTAGTGAATAAAGTAGGAAATATTACGACAGAGGGATAAAGAAGGGAGTTTGTTTTCAGGTGATACTGTACCGATCTGGACACACCTACCATAGGGTCTTCCTAGCAAATGCATCCTCTCTAGATGTTTTCTAGGTCCTCCAAGGCAACTCTATGGTATTTTAAACCATATGTCCCATTATTTTCAATGGTGTTCACTGTTATCCGTGGTTTTCAGTATCCATGGGGGGCTCCGCAACCAATCCCCCGTGGATAGGGGAGTCCTGCTGTATTGACTTTTCTAGTGAGTCATGTCTTCTCATGATATGGCCAAAGTACAACAGTCTCAGTTTAGTCATCTTGGCTTCTAGGGATAGTTTGATTTGCTCACAGCAGCTGTAGAACTCCTAGGTAAATATGTATGTGAGCCAGCGTCATGTACTGGTTTGGGTAATGGACTATGACTCTGGAGACAAGGTTTTGAATCTCTGCTCAGTCATGGAAATCTATTGGGTGATCTTGGGTAAGTCACACTCTCTCAGCCTCAGAGGAAGACAAAAGCAAACCCCTCTGAACAAATCTTGCTAAGAAAACCCTATGTTAGGTTTGCGTTAGGGTTGCCCAAAGCTGGAAATGACTTGAAAGTACACAACAACAACTGGTAAAGACATTTTGATTTTACAGTAATGTATTATATAACATGTTGCCTTGAGCCCCATCTTGGGAGAAAGGCGGGGTATAAATCTAATACAAATAAATAAATAAATAAATAAGTTGTTGTTGTTGTTGTTGTTATCTCGGATTGGCCTTTTTAGTCATCAGCGCTCATGCAGAAAGCGCGGGATGAGTCCTTCCTGAATCTTCGTTTGCGAAGAAAAGCCAGAGAGAGAGAGAGGGGGGTGTTGTTGTGTGCCTTCAAGACACTTCCAATTTGTGGTAACCCTAAGATGACCTTATCATGGAGTTTTCTTGGGAAGATTTTTTCAGAGGTTTGCCATTGGCTTCCTGTGAGGTTGGAAGAGTTGGGTTTCCATGGTTGAGCAGTGATTCAAACCTTGGTCTTCCAGAGTCCTGCACATGTGCACCCAAACACCAAGTATTGTATTTATTGATTTCTTTTTTCAGGCTTTCCTAAACTCAGTACACAAAGTCCAAGATTTCTCTGCTTAAAACAGTAATTTTGTATGTTCTACCTCATTAATAACAATTGCCCTCTTGTTGCCTGGCCACACATGTTTGACCACGCTCGGAAGTTGCTAGACTGTATGTTTTCATCTGTGAAATGTTGGAGGGTAGCAATAGCATTTAGCATTTATATTTCTATACCGCTTATCAGTGCAGAGCACTCAAGTGTTTTATAATGTGTTAGCTAATTGCCCCCAACAAGCTGGGTACTCCTTTTACCGATCTATGGAAGAATAGAAGGCTGAGTCAACCTTGGAGCCCTGCAGGATCGAACTCACAACGTTGTGGCTTCAGTACCAGCATTTAACCACTGCGCTACCAGGGCTCCTGTGTATGCATTTGCTCCAGTGGTATGTATTTTCTCCAGTATCCATAAGATAAGAAGCTATGGTGGATCTAAAAGGGTGAGCAAACCATATTGTTGAGCTGCAATATTACAAAAGTCACTACACATAACAGAAAATGAACTACATGAATGTTTAGAAAGGCTAATGCTTTGATCAGGAGTAATGTAGACATTTCATTATTCTTTTATTTTTTTTTAAATGGGATCAGATTCTTTTCTCCCCCCACCAAACCACAATCTTCATTACTTAGGAACTTTCTCAGCAGACCGTAATGATAGAGTCATAGATGTCTGAAGGGTGATTTCATGTCACTGTTATTTACAACTTAAAACTCAATAGCTGAACCTCTTCCTATTATTCCTGGTTAAATATAGCAACAGATTCTTTCCCATTCCCTTTTCTCTATTTTTTTTTTGTTAACCACCCACACGAAGTCTGTGAATCAGAGAAGCTGTTAAGAATGAGTGGTTCCCATCTGGCCAGGCTGCTCCTTGGCAGCTTTGTTGACTTTCCCGATTGTATTCGCACTTCTCAAGGTCACCTCAAATATAAGGAGGTGAACGAATGTCTGTCTGCAAAAAAACCTGGTTTTCATGCCAGAATCCCAGTGTGTAATATAGATAAATATATTTTACTGGCATGTCCTTCACCAGTCACCTCAGACAATAAAGTGGATACTGGGAACATAGAATCATAGAATTGCAGAGTTGGAAGAGACCACGAGGGCCATCCAGTCCAACCCTCTGCCACGCAGGAAATCACGATCAAATCATCCCCGACAGATGGCCATCCAGCCCCTGTTTGAAGACCTCCAAGGAAGGAGACCCCTACCATGCTCTGAGGGAGTGTGTTCCACTGCCGAACAGCTCTTACTGTCAAAAAGTTCTTCCTAATATTGAGGTGGAATCTCTGTTCCTGGAGCTTGCATCCATTGCTCCATGTTCCAGTCACTGGAGCAGTAGAAAACAAGTCTGCTCCATCCTCAATGTGATACCCCTTCAAATACTTAAACAGGGCTATCATATTGCCCCTTAGCCATCTTTTTTCCAGGCTAAACATACCCAGCTCCCTAAGTCTCTCCTCATAAGGCATGGTTTCCAGACCTTTCACCATTTTAGTTGCCCTTCTCTGGACACGCTCCAATTTGTCAATATCCTTTTTGAATTGTGGTGCCCAGAACTGGACACAGTATTCTAGGTGAGGCCTGACAAAGGCAGAATAGAGTGGCACTATTACTTCCCTTGATCTAGACACTATACTTCTATTGATGCAGCCCAAAATTGCATTGGCCTTTTTAGCTGCTGCATCACACTGTTGACTCATGTTCAACTTGTGGTCTACTAGGACTCCTAGATCCCTTTCGCATGTAGTCTCATTCAGCCAGGTCTCCCCCATCCTATATCGAAGCATTTCATTTGTTCGCCCTAAATGCAGTACCTTACATTTCTCCGTATTGAATTTCATTTTGTTAGCTTTGGCCCAACTCTCCAATCTATCCAGGTCATCTTGAATTTTGATCCTGTCCTCTAGGGTATGAGCTACTCCTCGTAATTTGGTATCATCTGCAAATTTGGTAAATATGCCCCTAATTCCATCATCCAAGTCATTGATAAAGATGTTGAATAGCACTGGGCCCAGGACAGAACCCTGTGGCACCCCACTGATCACATCTTTCCAAGACGAAGAGGAGCCACTGCTGAGCACCCTTTGGGTTCGACCAGTCAACCAATTACAAATCCATTGAACAGTTAACTTGTCTAGCTGACATTTTACAAGTTTGTTTGCAAGAATGTCATGGGGAACCTTGTAGGGGGAGAGTCCCCCACTGCCCAAATAATAAACCACCACTGCATTATTTTTCTTCCAAATCTTGCCTTCCTTCACATGGATTAGAAATGCTTCAGACACAACAGTTTTACTGGAAGCCTCATCATCCCAATTTACATTTTGATCATATATAGAATGAATCACTAAAAGACAGTCTCCTCATGGTCAAACGTTCTGTCAGGGGATGGTTCTGGTTATAGGAGAGGTCAGTGCTCTGGGGATTTATTTGAATGTTACATATTACTGAGCAAGCAGTTATAAACAAGACTCAAGTCTTCCATTTGACAAATTCCACTTGATCAGTTCCAGAGGTACACAGGGCTGTTATCCAGAGGGGATTGTGGAAGTGCGTGTCTTGTATATGATGGGTTCCACTATAGATTGCCTGTGCCCTACACACATACACACAGAGAGACAGACACACAGATACATACATTAGTTGCAGCAGGTCTTTTGTGCAGCCACACTTACGCAAAAGACAGCAGCAATGTCTCTCTGTCTCTCTGGCTTTTCTTTGCAAACGAAGATTCAGGAAGGACTCATCCCGCGCTTTCTGCAAGCGCGCTGATAACTAAAAAGGCCAATCTGAGATAAACAAGTCCAGTTGCAGAAAGCACAGCAGAAGGTCTCCTTGGGTGATGTTTCTGGGTTGTGATTTTTTCTGCGTTGTCATTTCTCTTCAAGACTTGTTCGGCGTAAGTTCTCAAATAAGGCTGCAGCATTGTGGATAGTGCGTCTCCATGCCTCCCGATGTGAGACCAAGGCGGACCATTGTTGGTGATCAATTTGGCTGAGCCGGAGATGTTGTTTCAGAGAGTCCTTGTAGCGCTTTTTTGGAGTGCCCCTCTTACACTGACCCGTGGCGAGTTCACCAGAGTACTATTTTGGGGAGGCAATGGTCCTCCATCCTAGAAACGTGCCCTGAGGCTGCTGCCACACTGCAGAAATAATGCAATTTGACACCACTTTAACTATCATGGCTTCATCCTATGGATCCTGGGATTTATCATTTGTTGTGGCACCAGAGTTCTCTGACAGAGAAGGCTAAATATCTCACAAAACTACACATTCCAGAATTCCATAGCATTGAGCCATGGCAGTTAAAGTGGTGTCAAACTGCATTATTTATTCCTGCAGTGTGGCAGCAGCCTAGGTCACAAGTCAGAATTTCTTTTCATTTTTTTAAAAAAAACTTTTATATGTTTTATATATAATTTTAAAGTGTCATGGTTTTTATGGTTTTTAACTTTTTATTGTTGTATTTTAATTGTATTTTATGTGTTGTAAGCCACCTTGGGTCCCATTCTAGGAGAAAGGTGGCATATAAATCAATCAAACAAACAAGAATTCTGAGAATTCTAGCTTGCTGGGAGAGAAGGATAAGGCAGCAGGCTGGTGCACACTCCTCAGACATTCCCACTTCGTCAAAGAAACCACAGACCTTCTACCTGTGATGTGTGTATCATGATGTCCAGACCTGGCTGTCTGGAATGTCTCTCTTCTATGGTTTGGTCTAAGTTTATTACTCTGGTTTATTAGAGGAAAGCCAACCCAGACTGCTGGATTTGGATGTCACAGTAAAGAAACATGGTCCACGTAGGTAGCTCATTTATTCTCACTTACAGTGGAAGCAAATGTGTGTGTGTGTGTGTGTGTGTGTGCATGTGCCTTCAAGTTGCCTGTCAATTTATGGCAACCCCATGAATATCATAGGGTTTTCTTAGGCAAGGAATACTCAAAGGTGGTTTTTGCCACTTCCTTCCTCTGAAATATAGACAATATACTTATTATTGCATGTGAACATGGTCAGAGAGATAGCCTGATTTATATAGAAGGCATTACTTCCCCATGATACTTGCCAGGTGGTGAGCTCACCAACACCCTTGTGCTCCTTCAGATTATCACACCGGGGCCAGAGAGCATGTGAACTGGGCCACAGCGATCCTCACATCAGCTATTTGCATTAATCCTGTTTAATGTCACAGTTGGTCTGCAGACAAATCATAAACACAGTCACTTGGTAACAAGTTTCCTTTGCTACCCTTCCATGTAAAAGTGTCAGTCTATCACCATGCTGTTCATTCCACAAATATTTTTTTGAGGGGGGGAAGCAGGGAACCAACAACTGAAGACACAATCCAGCAGTGCTGTGTACTTCTGAATATTATTTTCAGTAGCAAAGCTAAGCATCTACTCCAATTTTCCCCTTTGATATCAGCAGTCTTGAAAAGTGCTTAACTTTGCCTGGAGTGCACACTTATTCTAAACATGTTATTCTATTTATATCACTGTTTGTGCCCCCACACTACCCCATATTTCTTCACTTTCCCTTCCATTGATCCTTAGCTTTAGCCAAGGGATGCAGGCTTCCTTTATCAAATATGGAGATCTGGTTAATTTCATTGGTATTTCTGTATGTGGTTGATAAAAATCATGAGGCATTGAGAAATTAATGGAGAGGAAATCAAATACTTACATGTAAGCCAAAGTGGAAATGCAGTCTGGGTAAATGTTTGAAAGGTCCTTTAGTGAGCCAAGATTGACTTAGGAGACCATTGGCTTTAATTTATTCATATGTAAACTTTAGCTTGGTGCTTTTGTTTTTTTAAAAAAAAATGACATTTTAAAAAAAAACATGTTAGGTAACAGACTGTTGCCAGCTCCCCGCCATATTATCCCAGACCTGATTTCAATCAGCAAAGAGGGGAGAGGAGGTGGGAGCAGCAGCAAGTCCAAAGCACCAGGCGCCCATTCTTCCTGCTTTCTGATGGGGGCAGAATCGCTGCAGCCAAAGCAGGAATAATGTATGCCTGGTGCCTGGGCCTTACTGCTGCAGCCTCTGCTACTTCCCTGGGACCACTTTTTGGCCTGGCTGCAGTTGATCACAGGTAATCTTAAATTTTAAATAGCAACTTGAGCACCCACAATTTTTAGTATCCATGGGGGATCCTGGAACCAAGCCCCTGAAGATACCTAGTACCTACTGTATTTCCACTTTATCTTGCTTAGAAACTTTTCATTCTAGGTTTGGCACAAAGACATGAGAGATGTTTAGGTGCAGTGGCACCTTTGGCTTCCATGTCTGGAGAGTGGTGAATCTACTTCTGTAGTTATTCTGCATTTTAAAGTAGCTATCCAAGGGCTCTTCTAGATAGGCCAAGTATATCAGGAACATGCTATATTTGTTGCTTTTTGTTATTATTGTGTGCCTTTAAGTTGTTTCTGACTTATGGCAACCCTTAGGCGAACCTACCACTGGGTTTTCTTGACAAGATTTGTTCAGAGGGGGTTTGCTTTTTTCTTCCTCTGGGGCTGAGAGAGTGTGACTTCCCAAGGTGAGTCATAGTCCAGTGCTGAAACCACTACACCATGCTGGCTCTCTATTGTTGCTTTAGTTATTTTCTTTTTTTTAAAGACGACCCATAGAACATTGCTGCTGTCTCAGACTATTTTCTGAAAATTCCTGACACCAGCTGCAATGCTTTATTCTCATACTCAGTGGGTTTCTTTTTAATTTCAAGACATATCAGGAAAATATGTTCTATTCTCTTCTCCTTTTCTTTTTAATTTTTAAAAAGAGTCATAGAGGCTTATTGCACAAGGAAGTAAAGCAGGAGTGCAGCTAGATCATTTGGTCTTCCGTTCTGCCTTACCACATGATGTCATCTTTCTTCAGTTGTTCTTCAGTTCTGGACCCATGGGAGACAATGGTAAAAGTGAATCTTTTTTCTAACAGATTTTTCCAGTTAGAAAAAAAGACTTGCTTTTACCACAATCTCCCATAAGATCAAAACTGAAGAACTACTGAAGAACAACCATATAGTAAGGCAGAATGGAAGGTGAAATGATCCAGCTGCACTACCGTTTTACTGAGTTTGTGTGTTATATATGCAAACAAATTTTAAAAGAAAATATTAATGGAAATATTAGCCTGAATCCTCAGCCTTCACATTGGTGAAAACCCCAATCCCCCCCAATCTGGCCTGATAATGCCACACAATGTGTGGCCCTATTTGCACCAGACTTGGGGCATACCACCTAAATCTGGCTTTTAGAAAACTCTTGTTTTCTCCAAAGTTTTCTGGAAACTCTGGAGAAAACTGTAGTGTGAACTGCACTGGATTTTGGGGGTGGGGAGGCAGGACAATCGCTGGCTGACAGCTACTGCAACCCCCCCCCCTTTGGCACCACCACCACTGGCTCTGACTTCCCAGTGTATGGCCACTCATTCTGACCTCAGGACACTGGGAAGGCAGAGCCCTGTATGTGGCTGCTCATTCTGAGGCCAGAGCAAGCAAGTGCCCTGTGTGCAACTACTCATTCTGCCCTCGGAATGAGCAGCCCCACACTGGGAAGGCAGAGCACGGCATGCGGCCACTTGTTCTGAGGTCAAAGCAAGTGGCTGCACTGGGGTAAAAATCTGGATGAATCAGATTCAGGCTTTGGCCAAGGTGAGGCACTTAAATCTGGGCCAAATTAGTCCAAATTTCAATTGGATCTCCCCCCACAACCCAGTGTAAACAAGCTCTTCTTGTTCCCAGAGTAGACCCTTTGAATCAATAGGATGTACTTATATGTTGACTCATTAGTCAACAATTGATTCAACATGTCTACTTTTGTTAAATCTAAACAACAGGATTCAGGCCATTAATTTTAATGGAAATTCAGGATTTACAGTACTGGAGACAGGAAATAAAATGCTTCTTATTTATATATCGTGTTTGTTATCTAAGGTGTTATATTTCTTTCTTTTAAACGTAAGCAAGACTGTAATTCTATGTGAACTTTCTTGAGAACAAATCCCACTGAAGTCACTTGGGACTGAGTAAACACATGTAGAGCACATGGCTATGTTTAGAATAAAATAAAATGTGAGCAAATAGGCCTTTTCAGACCTGTGCGATTTCAAACCTAACTTCCAATAGGCACATGTTGATGTAGGAGGTCTGTAAGAAGTGCATTGGAACAAAATTAAGGGGAAGAGAATTTTAGAGTAAGAAGAAATTGAGAAGACAGGAAGAGAGAGAGAGAAGGCTTCAAAAGTTCTATTTTAATCTCAGAGTCTATTTGCTCAAAATAGCCTCAGCCCCCTCCTCTCGGCCTTGGAGTTTATTCAGCCCCCGACATAGTTGTAACCTCGTAAACAGGAAGTGCTCTCCATTTATTCTTGCAATAACAAGCTTCTTGCTTTGTCTTATTGCTTAATCACCAAAGTCGGTCAAAACAAATTGCCCGACATTGTCTGGGTTTCATTAAAGCAGTCTCAGGATTAGTCACACCTGTGCAAATACGTGCACCTTGGCCAAACAAGTGTGACGTCTCCCAGCAGCCGCCTTCCTTTCCTCAGCTGGGTGCCAGCACTTGTACTAGAGGAAAACATTGTTATGGTTTGGCTTTTGCTGACATCTTTCCATGAGACCCTCATGAAAAGTTGCATGAGTGGGCTTGTTGTGGGAAGATACAAAGCCATTATTTAGCAAGAAGAAGAAGAAGAAGAAGAAGAAGAAGAAGAAGAAGAAGAAGAAGAAGAAGAAGAAGAGGTGCCAGAGCTGAAATCTCTCCAGAAATGCCAGCCTCTGATGTGGAATCCCTTTCTTTTCCTCTTGATGTGTGAAAACCTATGCAGTACTTTATTTCATACTCACGTCGTGGTATTTTTATCCCATTTTGTACCTCTCTTTTTGAGTGGAGAAATAGCTAATAAAATTTAGAAGATAGAAACCCAAGACTTTGATCAGACCACCCTCCAGAAAAGTTATTTTGCCAGCATATTTTGAAACATTTTTGTGCTGGCAAAAGACCCCCCCCCCCATCAGACCTACCTTAACCAGCATCAGAAAGGCATCCCTGGCATAAATGGAGCACGAACAGAGCTCTGATTACTTCCAGGTTCCAAATTTCGCTGATTCTCATGAGAAGATGCTAGCACAGCAAATTCAAAAATAGAAGCAGAATCAAGACACAAAACGTAGATCCAAGCACATAAACACACTTTAAAAGTACACGTGTGTGTGTGTTTCATAAAAAGAGCATCCCCTACCTGGCTGTCGTAATCTCTCCTGGAAGTGTTCTGTCATTGACACATCATTCATGTGAGCACAATGGTGCAAAGCAACAAAGCACCACGGAAGATCTATTGACAGCTTGGCCCTTCAATAAAAAGGAATGGGTTATGGACTTTACATGATCACAAAAGGATGACGTTGTCTGGTATGTGCGCCCTTTTGCAATCATTAGGCATCGTTATGGTGCCATACTTGCTGCATCTGATGAAGTCCCCAATCTAAAATATTGTTACAGCAGTAACACTTCACCAACAACACCTGCAGCATCTTTAGAATTTGCAAGAGAATAGATTAAAAGTCACACAACACTATACTGGCATAAGCAGTTTTCATGCAATTGAGCTGCGCTTTCCAGGCAGGAAAAATGTTGCATGGAATTGAGAAGGCAGGATAGCTCATTAGACATGCATGGGATTGATTTGTACTTTGTGTGCATGTTTTTTTTTTAAAAAAGTCTGAATTTGTTAGCATTACATATGGCTCTGATCACTTTGCTTTGACGTATCATATTTGCCCTTGGCCTCACCCATTGCTCATGCCTTTAGCTTGCACAGTGCCCTCTGCTCTAATGTGACACCCCCGAAGACACTTTCCAAAGTGGAATTCACCCATGGTTCAAAAAAGACTACAACATCTGAATACTTGCTTCAAGGGTGGACACCCCAATTTGAAATAGCTGAACCAGAAGTTAAAGTAAATTGGATTCTAATTGTTTTGGACTCAGTTGAGACTAGGATTATATATAGATTATGTTTCCTGACTGACAGGGTGCAATCTTCTTATAGTCCACACTTGCAAGTACATTATATCACTTTAACAGTGTCACATATGCTGTGAAGATGCTTCTAAGCTTGACTCTAGAGACGCAGCTGCTAAATCCGTAGTGCTATGCTCATATCACAACTCATGTGAATAGTCTTGTATCAAGGTGATAATATATGAGAAAACATGCAGATTGATCTTTAAGTTGTCTTAAGTGTATAATGAAAGACATTTAGACTGCTTAGAAATTGCCACATGTACTTTACAGTTTTCTTGTGTTTTAATCTGTCTTCAGGATCAGTCTATTATAACTGATTTATTCTAAACATTTTCCTTATTTTGTTTGTTTGTTAATTGCTGCTCTGTTAAACGTTCTGAGTTTCAACAGGATCTTAAAAGCATCATTGACATATCCTGCTAAATATTGCTGTACATTTACAGCTGAGAATTAAGAGAAACAAAGCAGAGAAGTTGTATCATCTTTAAATGATAGCTATTATTATGCATGACAGTTATCAATACAAGCAATCTTTAAAATATAGTAATACTTTAATGGCTTATGCATAGTGCTTAATCTACTATTCCATTCATTGCATAATTAACTTGTTGCATTTAAACCCCTTGTTTAATTGCTTTACAATTGATTCACAACCATACAGTACTCCTTTGATGTTCAATTTAGGACTTATTTTCCTGTCTGCTTTTCTGCTGCATGTAGATATGTACTATTATTGCAGTGTAACAGGTAGCTTTGCATTTCTGATTTAAGGCATTGTCACTGAGACTCAGTGCAGTGTAGTGGTTTGTGTGTTTGACAATGACTCTAGAGACCAGGGTTCGAATCCCCACTCAGCCATGTAAACCCATTGGGTGACCTTGAGTGAATCACACTCTTTCAGCCTCAGAGGAAGGCAAAGGCAACCTCTTTGAAGAAATCTTGCCAAGAAAAGCCCATGATAGGTTCTCCTTAGGGTCACCATATGTCGAGAATGACTTGGAGGCATACAACAACAGCAACACTGAATTCTAGCAAATGGCCTCTCTCATTCCTGCTTCAAATATATGGTGATGCAGTCTGAGTTGGCTATGACCAACCAGGAAAGAGATCTTAGAGTTATGAAAACCAGCATATAGTAACTATTAAAAAAGAAAAAAGAAAAGAAGGGATGGGCAAGGCAAATTGACAGCCAGTGGGTATAATGGTTTGAGTGTTAGACTAGAACTCCAGGAGATCAGGCTTTGAATTTCCACTCAGGCATGGAAACCCATTGAGTGACCTTGGGCAAGTCACGTTCTCTCAACCAAAAAGCAAGGCAATGCCAAACCTCCTCTGTATAAAACTTGCCAAGAAAACCCAATTATAGAGTCACCGTAGCATGGAGACTTGAAGGTACCTAACAACACCAAAAGGCAAATATCCCATGTTGGGAACCATTATGGAAGGCAATCAATTGACATAGGGTAGAATTTATGATCATAGTTACAAATGTATTACCTAGAGTTCCACTTTCAGAACTGATTCAATAGTGCATGGAATACATAGGGTTCATAAAAATCTTCCTATCAGGCACAATAGCCTTGATTTACTGGGCAGCAGCTGCTGTGAGCAATGGGGGTCTGTCCCCCTGTTGATCAGGATGCAGCAGACTGATGTTGCCACCTTCTTCCCACATTTGATCTTCGGTGCAAGGATGAATTGCAACAAGGATCCTACTTCTGACTGTTGTGCCAGAGATTGTTACCCAAATTGCGTGGGGTCTGCAAGGATCCCACTAATGGCTGAAATTAATATGGGGACTATTTAATTAGCTAAAAAATGTCAGCAAGAGACCAGGTAACAGCAGGATTTTTTGACCTATGTATACTAGTAGTAACAGAGGGGACTCTAAGCCAAAATGTACAATTAATGATCTTTATCTGAAGTTAGTAGTAACAGCATTCACACAAACACTCAGGCTTCAGGCAATCACACAAAGCTATTGAAGATAGTAGAAAGTATTTGTATAGAGGAATAGAGTAAGGGAATTGTGGGTTGTACTATTACGATCCTGTAGAGCTGAGATTGCAAAGTAAACTGGCAGAGGGAAAGTCCAGAAGGCAGAAGGGTGACACAAAATGATGTGAAGTTGGAAAGCAGGAGGTCCGTGCACATTTTGGTAGTATTTTAGGGGGATATTTATATGTGATAATTCCTCTGAAGGGATGAGATTTAGAATGGAATACAATGTTTCTCGGAGTTCCCCAGGACTAAACGAAGGGTTCTCCAGAAGAGTTAATGATTGTTAATGGCCGATGTATTTGAAATTGAATAGGAGCAGGCAGGGTGTATTGGTGGAGGGGAAGGGACAGTAAGAACCCATTTTGCAAGCATCAAGGACTATGCTATCTTTGAGTGGATTATTGGATGACTCATCTCCAGCTGTTAACTCTGCCCTGAGTATTATTTGTTTGGGGAATTTCCAAAGGCCCCTCCCTCGGTTATATGTGACTCCAATCTGGGGGTCCCTGGTCTACCTGCTAACCACATGGAATGCCACATTAAGCCATATTATTAAATATTGCCAATTATGCAATATTCCAAGATGGGGGCTATCAGGATTGGCAACAAGATCACTGGTGGGAGGGAATAGACACATCAATGTGCTGTGTTCCAATCATCAAGAGAACAGACCTCATCACTCACAGCAGCTGATGCCCAGTATTGGGGGTTGTTGGGCCAGGAGACACTACTTATTTAATGATACTACTGCTTAGTTAAGTAGTTAATTTAGTTAATTATACGTAACTTTGTAACCGATCTAGAATCTCAACCAATATAATTATTGTCTTAAATAAATTTTTGATGTAGCCCCACTTGGAATGAATACTGTATACAGTTCTGATCAGTGCTTCACAAAAAGTAAGCAGTTGTCCCTCCGTATCCACTGTGTTGGTATCCACAGATTTAAGCATTCACGGCTTGAAAATATTCTTAAAAAAATAATAATCAAAAAAGCAAACTTTGATTTTGCCATCTTATATAAGGGACACCATTTTGCTATGCCATTGCATATAATGGGACTTGAGTATTCACGGATTTTGGTATCCACGGGGGGTCCTGGAACCAAACTCCAGCAAATGTGAAGGGACAACTGTATTGTAGAATTGATGAAGGTGTAGAAAGGGGCATCCAAAATAATCAATTGGTTTGGAGCAACTCTCTGTTAAGGAATGTGTTTTAGTTTAGAAAAATAGTAAGGGGAGATATGACAAAACTATAAAATTGTTCATGATACGGAGACAGCAGGAGAAGAATGCTCCCTATTTCATAATATGACAAATTGGGATAATCTAATGAAGTGAAATGGTGGGAGATTCAGGGCAGAATGGTTGAGATTTGATATGATTTCTGGCTGCTTTTAAATCTATGCCAGTGTACTTTTGCTAGGCTTCCACAATCCCAGCTAATAGTGCCAGTGGGTACCACAACAGCCAATTGGTGGCCGGTTGCAGGATCCTAGGCATCATCTGGGATTTTCACACTTGTCAGAGCTATGCTACAGCTGTGGATAGTCAAGAAAGGACATCTTTCTGGAAAAAAACCAGAATTATTTCAATTTGCTACACTACTGGAAGCTTAAGGCTTTGGGAAATATGAATCCTACTTGTAGTCTAAAGGGAGAAAGAACAGTATTTTTAGTTGTCCCAGTTCATAATTGCTTAAATATGGTGTGTGTATGTATCTGTTGCATGTTTGCCCCCCATACCCCAATAGATATTGTAGGAGGGATGAGTAATGATGAACATCTCTAGACCTCTCGGAATTACTTGGCTCACATTTATGTATGTGGGAGTTTTCTGGAAGCAATTAGGACAAAAGTAATGAACTCACCACCTTCTAATAAATATTTCGTCTGTGAGAAAAATCTTAGACGTTTTAAGATGCTTTTTGTCAGAACAATGAAGGGAAAAAGATTCCATTTTTCTTTCCTATGCACTATTACCAGGATAGCACCAGGATAACGAAAGGAGGAGCTTCTTCCATTTGAGGTTCCCTGAATATTAAGATATTCTAGAGAAGCCTTTTTCTATATCCTGACAACACCTGAGATGAGCTTGATGGGACTGCATGAGGGAATCATGCCCAAATTTGGGAAGTCCTCTTCAGAGAGGGCTTGCCTTGCACCCCTTCATTGATAGTTTTTTTTTTGCCACTGTGTCAACACTTACCTTTTCTGACAGATATTTTTGCCTATAAAGTTGTAGTGCACTGGGAGATGTCAAGTTCTGGCATGGGGGAACTATGAAATGTATTTCCACTCCCTCCCTTGTAAGACTCATCTTTCTCCTACTTCACCCCATGATGACTTCATTGTGATGCACCTGGCTATTCACACAGCCACACTCTTCTCAACTGTCCCTGCTCAACATCAGCCACTAGATAGATATGAAGTGAAGGAGCAGGAGGAAGGTTGGTTGTGAGAGGATTTGTTTGTTGCACAAATGAAGAGAGAATTTCAATCTCTGCAATGGCAAAAAATTAAAAAATATGCCTGCATATGTCACTAACAGGGTGTCTTCTCCAGTTTTTCCAAACTCATTCAGGTGTTTCAGAAGACATCTGAAAAGTGCCTTACTCCCAAACTGTAATGGGTACTCTTCACAAATATTTCCAACCTTGATGGCCTGTAGCTTGCTCTGAGAGGTGGAATAGGGCTCAGCCATAGAGCCTTTAATTGTTAGTACTTAATTTTGAAACTTCTTTGTATCAGCTCCCAATCCAGTGTATCCTCTGACACCCAACTCTTCACTGGGATCTCTCCCCCACCCCTGTTCTGATGTTGAATTCATAGAATAGTAGAATCATAGATTAGCAAAGGCATATAGTGGAACAGTAGAATCATAGATTAGCAAAGGCATATAGTGCATTTGGAAGACTTCACAAAAGAGTCTGGAGCAATAAACACCTGAGGCAAAGCACAAAAATCAGTGTGTATAGAGCCATTGTACTGTCTATCCTCCTTTATGGATCTGAAACATGGGTCACCTATCGCCACCACCTACGACTCCTCAAGCGCTTTCATCAGCACTGTCTATGCACAATCCTAAATATACACTGGACTGACTATGTGACGAATGTTGCTGTCCTTGAGCAAGCAGGGATCACCAGTATTGAGGCCATGATATTGAGAACGCAGCTGCGCTGGGCAGGGCACGTTTCTAGGATGGAGGACCATTGCCTCCCAAAAATACTACTCTATGGTGAACTCGCCACGGGTCAGCGTAAGAGGGGCGCTCCAAAAAAGCGATACAAAGACTCCCTGAAACAACATCTCAGGCTTGGCCAAATTGATCACTAACAGTGGTCCGCCCTGGCCTCACATCGGGAGACATGGTGACGCACAATCCACAATGCTGCAGCCTTATTTGAGAACTCACGCCGAACAAGTCTTGAAGAGAAATGACAACGCAGAAAGAATCACAACCCAAAAACATCACCCAAGGAGACCTTCTGCTGTGCTTTCTGCAACTGGACTTGTTTATCTCGGATTGGCCTTTTTAGTCATCAGCGTGCTTGCAGAAAGCGCAGGATGAGTCCTTCCTGAATCTTCGTTTGTGAAGAAAACCCAGAGAGAATCATAGAACTGGAGGGGATAGCATGGGCGATCTAGTCCAATCCCCTGCCATGCAGGAATATAAACTGAAGCAATCCTGAAAGTGGCCATCCAGCCTCTCTTTAAAGACCTCCAAAGAAGAAAGGTCCCCACTCTCTGAGACAGTCTATTCCGCTGTCAAACAGTTCTTACATTCAAAAAGTTCTTTCTAATGTTTAGGAGGAAACACTTTTCTTGTAATTTGAATCCATGGGTTCTTGTAGTTTCTGGAACAGCAGAAAACAAGTCTGCTCCATTTTCTACATGACAGCCCCTCAAGTATTTAAATGTGGCTGTCATGTCATCTCTTCATCTGCTCTTCTTCAGGCTAAACACACTGATATTCCTAAACTGCTCCTCATAGAACTTGGTTTCTAGACCTTTTGACATCTTGTTTGTCCTTCCCTGAAGATGTTTCAGCTTGTTAATATCCTTCTTGAATTGTGGTGCCCAGAACTAGACACAATATTCCCAGTGAGGTCTGACCACAGCAGAATAGAGTGGTACTATTACTTCCCTTAATCTAGACCTTGATTTCAGACCTTGCTTTTTGATGGAAGGTGCATGTGTGCAGCAGCAAGAAATTCTGATTAAGACACTAATGGCTAAAGAAACAAACAAAATCTTTATTGTGAAGTTGAAGGCTTTCATGGCCAGCATCCATAAGTTTTTCATGGCTTTTTTTCCAGGCTGTAAGGCCGTGTTCTGGAAGAGTTTTTTCCTGACATTTCACCTGCAATTCACAATAAAACCTTTAATGAGAGAATGTCATTAAAGATAGGAAAGTCTTCTAAGGATGGTGAGCCAACACAGAACTAAGCTAGTTTCATTTTTAGTAGATGTGAAAAAAATAGAGGTAGAACAAGATGAGGTGGTAATACTAAAAGTTTCAGTTTACATCTCAGAAAGGTTAGGATAGGTGCATAAGAGATGTGGAGAGTTCAGGGCACTGTAAACTACTTAACCCTGTCACTGTGGCTCTCACTAAGACATATTATACTTTTCAAGAGCTGAGTGTTATTTTCTTTTCATCATTTTTCATAATAGGCCTGTGATTTGAACCTTGGAATTGCTTTAGACTGTGAATCTGGTACTAACCCTTCCTGAGTCCTAGCTGCTGTATTTTTGCACACTCAGAAGCAGAGCACACAGTGCAGAAGAGCACACTTGTCTACACAAGGAGGGTAGGCGGTGTCTTGTTTCAAACATGGTGTTGGCTGGCAACCTATAACAGGAGTCCAGCAGCTTGAGATAGCCAGGCAGTAGCTGCTAGGGCTCAGGGAGAGATCTGATCTCATTACCTCTGCTGCTTCCTCTCTTACTGCCCTTCAAATATGTGTTTATGAATTCTAGAGGATGAAAGGGCAACATCCATGCTTATTTTCTTCAGGTACATTGTCAACTTTCCACAGTCATTCTCCAGCAAATGAGAATGGGCCATCATGTGGCAATTGTGTTTGATCAGTGCTCCCAAGTGCTGTCAATTCAGAGGAGAAAGTATAATTATCCTATTATTGGTGACTTGAACCAATGCCAGTTCTATCATTAAATATGGGAGTGTTTAACATAAAATATATGTCCTGACTAATGACTGCAGAAGTAGATTGAAACAACTCATTTTTGCAGCTAGTTATATGTGGAGTTGCTTATTCCCTTTGTTCAAACAGAAAATGAAATTTTTTAAGGATTAGAAATGCAAGGCTGAAGGAGGGCTGTATCTAATTCAGTCCTAGGCAGTGGTGGTGCACAGTATCCCATAATAGGATACAGACAGGAATGGTGTGCAGTATGGAAAAAAAGACTGGATTACATCAGGCATATCTCCAAAATTACCCTTTTAAAGTAATTCATTACTCAACTCCTTACAGCTCCCAAAATAAAATAGTACTCTACAGTGAACTCGCCATGGGTCAGCGTAAGAGGGGCACTCCAAAAAAGTGATACAAGGACTCCCTGAAACAACATCTCAGGCTCGGCCAAATTGATCACCAACGATGGTCCACCATGGCCTCACATTGGGAGGCATGGAGATGCACTATCCACAATGCTGCAGCCTTATTTGAGAGCTCACGCCGAACAAGTCTTGAAGAGAAATGACAACGCAGAAAGAATCACAAACCGAAAACATCACCCAAGGAGACTTTCTGCTGTGCTTTCTGCAACCGGACTTGTTTATCTCGGATTGGCCTTTTTAGTCATCAGCGCGCTTGCAGAAAGCGCGGGATGAGTCCTTCCTGAATCTTCGTTTGTGAAGAAAAGCCAGAGACAGCTCCCTACCCCGTAATTCATTTGTTGCTGAAGTTTCATTTTTTAACCCATTATCTTATTGATTACTTTTTCATTGCAATACTCATTCTGATATTGATTACTTTTTTGCTGCATTACTTATTATATTATTGATTGCTTTTACATTACTTTTAAAAATCCATAGGACCAATACTACAATTGCATAAAACATTAAAGATTCAGTTCAAATTGCCTCTAAAAATGCCCCTGAAAAGTAACTAAAAAGTAACTAGAAAATATTCCCCATTACACTAATTTTTACCATTACTGTCATATTGATTTTCAAATATACCGTAATGTCATTATGACCTCATTGTAATGAAATAAAACTACTCATTTCAAGTAACAAGAAACAATTCATTATCTCCAAGTTCTGGGCTTCAGAGGTACCCAACCCACTGGTGTGTGTGGGAAGGGGAATAGTATCTGATAGAATGCTTTGAAGATTTCTAGATCTTTGTTTCTAAGGACTTTATCAGACTAGCATCTAAAAATGCTGTAAATCTGCGAATGAAGATAGTGGGAACATCATGGCATTATAACACTTATTATCACAGTAGCTATAATCACATGAAAGAAATGCCATGGAATTAGCGCACAATGGCCACTAGTACTTTAAGAACGGGATTTTACTTTCTGGATTTAGCATGGGTGAGATTTTGGCTGTTCTTGCGAGAAGAGACAAACACACTTAAAACTCCTCGCCCGCTTTGTTCTCAACTTGTTTTGATTGCTACAAACTGATTTAAAAGTGCAGAAGTACAGTCCTCCTTCAACATTCGTGGCCTCCACACTTGTGGTTCTGCATATTCACGGTTTGCCGCGAGGGGAGGCTGAGGAAAGTGGTGACGGGGCCTCTGAGGCCCCGTCGCCACTTTCAGGAGGGAGGGGGAAGGCGCGAGGAGGCAACCACGGGGCCTCCGGAGGGCCTCCGGAGCCCCCGTGGTCACCTGGGAAGGGCGTGGGGAGGTGTGGGGAGGTGACTACGGGGCCTCCGGAGGGCCTCCGGAGCCCCTGTGGTCACCTGGGAAGGGTGTGGGGAGGCAACTACAGGGCCTCCAGAGGGCCTCCAGAGCCCTTTGGTCACCTGGGAAGGGTGTGGGGAGGTGTGGAGCGGCGACTACGGGGGCTCCGGATGGTCTCCAGAGCCCCTGTGGTCACCTGGGAAGGGTGGGGGGAGGTGGGGGGGCGACTAAGGGGCCTCCGGAGGGCCTCTGGAGGCCCCGTGGTCACTTCGGGAGGGAGGGGGAGGGCAGTCTTTATTTGCAGAATTTTCACATTCGCAGGGGTCTGTGGAACCTAACCCCCATGAATGTGACGGGACGACTGTAATTTGCATTCAATTAATTCAGCAGGGATAGGGTGGGCATGGTAAAATGTTGCCCTTCCCAGTAGGCTCAGGCAAAAGCAAACTGCTGCAGACTCTCCTAGCTTATGTGTTCTTCCTCATTAATAACGTTTGCCATCTTGACCATACCCTGATATTTCTTGGCCACACATGTCCTAGTTTTCATTTAAGTAATGTGGAAGGGCATGCCCCTCTGGCCTTTGCTATCATTCTGGCTATTTTCTGGCATCTGAAGGAAACACTTCCTGTTTGTGGTTGGTTGGTTTCATTTTCAAGCAGGCCAGGTTTGTGTGTGTGTTTGTGTGTGTATCAGTGGAGAAGCTCTGTTTCTTTCCCTGTGTATCTACTAACCACAGTTTGCTTCCTGTCTGGCCTCCTACACCCTCATACTTTCATGCCCCATCTGTTCTCTGTTTTATTTCTTCCAATTTAATCCTGGTGCCTAATTCCAGTGATCATAGTAAATAGATTCAGGGATCATCTGTTAATTTTTATTTTAAAAACAAATGAGCCACAGATTTTTAAGCAATAGACTGCTTCATTCTTATGAAAAATGATATTTCAATGCCACTCATTTAGTATGAGAACTGTTTCTATTTCATTTCATTTCTGTAGTGAATCAGCACTTTTTGGGTTCCTGAGTTAGCTCATTGAACATTAGCTCTATGTAGTTTAAACATAATGGCCTCAATCCAATACATATTTTTTAAAACTCATATCGATTTCAATGGAGCTTAAGTGTAGCCATAACTGGGTAGGGGATAGTGGCCAAATTTCTTACTACGTCAATAGGAAATGAAGTGATAGCATCAGCAATGCCTGGGGTAAATGTTTGTAGTAGTAGTAGTAGTAGTAGAGGTAGTAGATCTAGATAATTGCTGTTGATGAAATTTTCCACCACAGCTCTGTTTCAGTCAGAATATGTGCACATCCATGTATACCCCTGAACACAGGTTCAACATAAACCTCTGTAAATGTCGACTGGGATAAAACAGTTACCATCTTATTCTTTCCTCCTTCCTCCGAATCTAATCCTGTTTTCTGTATGATATGTTCACTGTACAAGTTAAACAGATAGGGTGCTTAAATGCAGCCTTGCCTGATGTTCTTGTCAATTGGGTATCATTCCATTTCTCCATAGTCTGTAGACTCTTATCCTGAGTATAGGTTACACATCAGACAATTAAATGTTGTGGCATACCCATTTCTTTAAGAGCGATCCATAGTTTTCATGATCTACACAATAAAAGGTTTTTGCTATAATCTATAAAGCACAGGCTGATTTTCTTTTGAAGTTCTTGCACTCCATCATCCAACATACATTTGCAATATGGTCCCTAGTGCCTCTTCCTTTCCTGAACCCAGCTTGGACAGCTGGCATTTCTCACTGCATATATAGTCAAAGTCTTAGTTGTAGAATTTTGAGCATCACCTTGGTTACATGGGAAATGGTCCTGTGGTTACTGCAATCCCTGGTGTCACTTTGCTTGCATGGGAGATTAATGCAATGGTCCTATGGTTACTGCAATCCCTGGTGTCTCCTTCGTTGGGGATTGGAATGTATACTGAACATTTCCAATCTGTGGGCCATTGTTTTGTTTTCCATATTTGTTGACAGATTTTAGTTAGAACTAGAGTAGATTCTGCCTCAAAGCAGCTCTGTTGCTATATTTTCAAATGATTCTTCCTTGAATTAATCTGTCATCCTTTTATCTCTTTTATATAGTTGTTCACTGTATTGTTTCCATCATGTTATTTCTACTTGGTTATGTAATGTCTTTCCCTGCTGATCGTATAGCATCCCCTCTCTTGATTGGAATTACCCTTTGATTTCTCAGATCTTCTACAAGAGCTCTCTTGTTCTTCATTTTCTGATGGTATCTTTTATTTCTCTGCAATGATTGTTACTGTAGTTTGCTTTGTCCCTGCGCACAAGTGGCTGAACAGTTGCATTCAGGCTTCTGACCCTTTTTCTGTCACTTTTTACTTTTGTTTCTCATCTGTTCTTAACTGCTTGAAGAGTCTCATCTGCCATCCATTGAGGCTTCTCTTTCTTTTTGGCTGCAGACAGTGTCTTTTTGCATTCCTCCCTGACAATGTCCCTGGCTTCATTCCAGAGTTCTTTGGTTCCTGGTTAATTAAGTTTAATAGTGCAAATCTATTTTTCACATTATCTTTAAATTCTATGGTATGTTCTTCAGGTTGTATTTTGGCAGGATGGTTGGTTTAGTATTCTTCTTAGCTTTACTCTAATTTTTGATATTAGCAGTCTCCTGCTTCATTTCTTTACCCAAGGCCAAATTTTTCTACAATCTTTCATTCTGCTCTGTTTCCTATACTTTTGCATTCCAATTGCCCATGCTTAAAAAAAAATAATCCTGTTTTGGTGTGTGGTCAATTTCCTCTTGGACTCCAGCATAGAAAATTTCAATTTCTTCTTCTTTTTCTGCCTCTGTAGTTAGAGCATGGTAATACTGATGGGTTTTTCCTGAAGCCTCAGACTTTGCATTATATCCTTTGACTGCTCTTGCTACATCTCTCCTCACTATTAATGCCAACCCATTTCTTCTTAGATTTTTACTTCCTGAGTAAAACACTGTGTAAATATCTAATCAAAACGTTCCTTTCCTGTCCACTTTAGATTGCTCGCCTCAAGTATTGCAATGTGTATACATTTCATTACTTGTTTTACTATGTCTAGCTTCCTCTGATTCATGCTTTTCACATTCCATGTTCCTATAATATGTGTTGTTCAGCTTCGGACTTTGCTTTAGCCTCTGAGCATAGCGACAGCTGAATTTCCTTTCACCTTGAGTCCAATTGCTTCATTAGTGACAGTGCTAATTGTAGTTATCCTCTGCTCCACCCCAGTAGCTTGTTGAATGCCTTCCAAACTGGGAGAACCATCTTTTGGCACTATTTCTTGTTTCATTTTGGATTGTCTCATCATAGTGTTTTCCATGGTAAAAGACATCAAAAAGGAGTTTACTTCGCCTCTTTCTGCACAGTACTAACATATATAGCTATGGTGCTACTGCTGTTGTCTCTGAAAGATCTTCTGCCAGTGTCCCCACCACCACCACCACTACTGCTGCTGTTTGGCACATTTAGTCTGGCTCCTCAGCAAAAGTGTGACTGACATGGGAGACCCTACCAGCAGCACTGCTACCAGCAGCATAGCCTCTTGCCTACAGGAGCATGCAGTCTTACCACCATGGGAAGGTAGTGCTGTTATGGTGGGTATTAAAACATATGAATAATATTGAAACATTTTCTGTCTTAAAACTTTGGTGTGGGATACCTGGGAAGATGTGGTTGTATAGGCTGTGTGCTACTCAACTCCTTACAGTGTTTTGATGTATATTTTCCTACAAATTTATGAAATGATCCACCACCTTACACATTAGCCTCAACTGTGCAGCAGAACAGGAACACTAAAGAAGGTACACTGTGAACTATGAGATTTGTGGTTTATTTTTCATGCTTATGATGACATCATTGTACTATACAACACAGACTTGAGACTTTGTTTTCTTGTATATTAATAAAATCTTTATTAAAAAAAGAAAATCTTCCAGTTCTGTATTTTCACACATTGCATTGCATTGTCCCTTTTTTTTTTTGCTTTCCCCATATCATTTCCTGCACCATTACCATAATGTACAGTAGATAACATGTCTCTCCTGACAGCTCCTCAAAAAGGCTGTGCCTGAATTAAATTGGTTCAATGATGGTATACTGGCGTGAAGAAACAACCCCAACTCATTCCTCTTTCTAGGTAATGCCCAGGAAAAAGCTGCCTTGGGTCCCGTTGGGTGAAAGAGAGGATATTAAGGAAAGAAAGACTCTGTAGAGATTCCATTCCATTCTATTCCATATATTAGTAGGCTAGTACACATACTATACTCTGTAATATACCCTACTGCAATATACGCTACTGTACTCTGTGGATTACTACTCTGCAGATATACTCTGCAGATTAAGGACTTTTTTCGGACGTTGATCTGTAGCGCAAGCAGCCTTGTCCCCATTATGAGGCTGCTGCGCAGCAGGGGGGGCATTTCAGATGACGCTGTCCCCTACCGATACTGTTGCAGAAGAGCTGGGAGGCTGCAGCGCCATATTTGGCGATTTTCTAATCATGGAAGTTGACCATGATTAGAAAATTGCCAAATATGGCGCTGCAGCCTCCCAGCTCTTCCGCAACAGTATTGGCATGGGGACAGCGGAGATTTTCAGACCTGCCAAAATGCCGGTTTGCCGCGCGAGCAGCCTCCCGAGACTGCTGCACGGCAAGGGTCTACTTCAGACGACGCTGTGCCTCTCGCGAAACCGTCCGTGTCACTTCCGTGAAGCTTCAGACGACTCAGTGCCATATTTCAATCACGGGCAACCTCTGTGATTGAAATATGGCGCTGAGCCGTCCGAAGCTTCACGGAAGTGACACGGACGGTTTCGCGAGAGGCACAGCGTAGTCCGAAGTAGACCCTTGCCGCGCAGCAGTCTTGGGAGGCTGCTCGCGTGGCAAACCGGCATTTTGGCAGGTCTGAAAATCTCCAGCGTCATCCGAAATGGCCCCCCTGCTGCGCAGCAGCTTCGCAATGGGGATGAGGCTGCTTGCACTACAGATCAACGTCCGAAAAAGTCCTCTCATTCTGAAGGCTAGCATACTCTGCAGGTAACTGCTTTTTAGCCTAGTACAAGAGAAAGCACCTAATTCATTCCTGGGTAAGTCTGGCTTACAAGAGGTCAAGGCCTACAGACTTTTAAAAAGGGGTCGGAAACAATGCTTTTTATAATACTACTAGTTTCCAGTGATGGCTGGTGGTCTGGAGCAATGGTACTCAATGTGATGGCTCATGGATTGGTGCTGATCCCCAAACCATTGGCTCTTGGTCTCTGATGTAGCTAATGGACACAAAGATGGTGCAGGGCCCTGGCACACTGGGGGAAAAAATGCTGGTCCCCACATCAGATAGATTGGGAATCACTAGCACTGGCCACTGACTGCAGGGAGAGCCACAGGTACCTATGTTTTACTACTGTAACAGAAGCTTATTTCACAGAGAGGCAAACTGAGGCTTGAATCCTATCAGAGGTTTCAACTAGAGTAGATTCATTGCATCAGTGGGAGTTACCTGTGCGTTAATGAACCATTCAGCATCTGGTTCAATGGGTTTGTTTTAGCTGAGACTGATCAATAAGATTTAGGCCTGAGGCAGTATTCTCAAAATACTGTCTTATAGTCCATTGCCAAAACATCACATAGCTTTTTGCAAGGAACTCTTGTAAGTCTGCCTTGTAATTTCCCTTGCAATTCTTCAAATGAGTGATGTATGGCTCTAGGGGGGAAAAATTAATTATATGCAGTCTAAGTATTAAATTGCTGCCTAACCAGATCATGAAACTAAAGAACACTTGGCCAGAGGGTAGCCAGGTACAAAATAGGACAAGGCATGATAATCTACAGCTGCTGAAAATCCCCCTTTCAGACAACTGTTAAGAGAGAGAACATTGAGCAAGTTAGCACTTGTTGAATCAGCTGTAAGATAGCAAGCTTGTGCTATATCTGTCTATATCTATATCTATATCTATATCTATATCTATATCTATATAGCATTTGGAAGACTTTACAAAAGAGTCTGGAGTAATAAACACCTGAGGTGAAGCACAAAAATCAGTGTGTATAGAGCCATTGTACTGTCTATTCTTCTTTATGGGTCTGAAACATGGGTCACCTATCGCCAACACTTACGGCTCCTCGAACACTTTCATCAGCGCTGTATACGCACAATCTTAAATATACACTGGACTGACTATGTGACAAATGTTGCTGTCCTTGAGCAAGCAGGGATCACCAGCATTGAGGCCATGATGCATGATGTTGAGAACACAGCTGCACTGGGCAGGGCATGTTTCTAGGATGGAGGACCATCGCCTCCCAAAAATAGTACTCCATGGTGAACTCGCCATGGGTCAGTGTGAGAGGGGTGCTCCAAAAAAGCGATACAAGGACACCCTGAAACAACATCTCAGGCTCGGCCAAATTGATCACCAACAATGGTCCGCCCTGGCCTCACATCGGGAGGCATGGAGAGGCACTATCCACAATGCTGCAGCCTTATTTGAGAACTCGCGCCGAACAAGTCTTGAAGAGAAACGAGAACACAGAAAGAATCACAACCTGGAAACATCACCCAAAGAGACGTTCTGCTGTGCTTTTTGCAACCGGACTTGTTTATCTCGGATTGGCCTTTTTAGTCATCAGTGCGCTTGTGGGATGAGTCCTTCCTGAATCTTCGTTTGCGAAGAAAAGCCAGAGAGATCTATATCTATATCTAATTATGAGTGGATGTGTAAAACATGTAGCACTGAAAATTTACAAGCTAGTTAAAATCTGGAATCACTGACTGCCCAGAACTACACAGATGGATCATGGGGATGAACAGGAGAAACAGAAATGTATTTAATTATCATGAATCAAACTGATAGAATTTTCTTCATTTTTGTATGACTTGGAAAGTATACAACTATCGCTTTCAATTTTGGATCTCCCTCTAAGAGACTCTGTAGCTCGTGGACTTAATGTGGCTATCAATGGCTTGAATCTTAAAAAGTCATCCCAATTGGGAAGATGAGTGGGGTACGGTCCAATCAGTTGACAAAAAGCATGTGAAAGGACTTCCTCCATGAAAAGGATTGTGTAGAACTCTCTCTTTCCCTCTCTTTGCATGGAGAAAGTACAAATGGACATTTGGGATGGGGAGAGGCCACATTATGTCAAGAGAGAATGAGGACTGGTGCTGCAACTGCCTAACAGCACCTAGTCTATCAGATTGATCCCATGAGGCAATCCAGCTCCAGATACCAAAATAAGTATGGCACCTATGGTACAAAGGGAAAGGGCAACAAACAGTCTTTAATGTCACCATCCACTTCATGAAGATGAGCCACAGAGTCCTGACCAGGATAGCCATGTAATGGGAGTTCATATATCAATAAGAGTTTTATTCTTTCCATTATGTTGGTGATACAATACTAAAGCTGGAATTCTGTTGGGGTCTTATACATGTAGAAGTTCCTCCATAGAAAGGTCTGGACAAATTTGGTCAGTACAGACTATTTTGTTGTTCTTGTGTGCCTTCCAGTCATTTATGACTTATGGCAACCCTAAGGCAGACCTATCACAGGGTTTTCTTGGTGATATTATACCCCAAATCAGAGCTTAGGGAGAAAAAATAAACCTTTTTAAAATGATGTCTCTTAGAATTCTCCAGGCAGCATGGCCTCTGGCTTTTCCAAGCCCTGCCCCAAATTAAAACACAAGAGCAGTGCAAAATCTGTTAAGAAACCCATGTGTTGTTGTTGTTGTTGCTGCTGCTGCTGTAAGCCTTCAAGTTGTTTCTGCTGGCAACCCTATCATGGGGTTTTCTTGGCAAGATTTGTTCAGAGGAGGTTTGCTTATACCTTCCCCTGAGGTGGAGATAGTGTCACTGCCCGAGAACACCCAGTGGGTTTCCATGGCTGAGCAGGGATTCACACCCTGATCTTTTGAGTTGTACTCCAACACTGATGACTCTCAGGAATCCCATATGTGATTTTAAAAAAAGTATTCCAGTAATTAATGAAATATATTATATATTTAAAAATGTCTAAAATAAAAATCTCAGTGTAATCTTCAAACTTAGAGTAAATACACTGAACCAAACTGAGAGAGGCCAAAAATTGCCTGTCTGGGCAAAGTTCCTGAGAAATAAAATGCTGCATGCTCCAAACTGAGGCCAAAAGGTGACTGGCAGGGCAGATTCCCAAGAAATTAGAAGAAAAAAAAGTATGACTATGCATCTAACTGAATGAGAGAGCCCTGAAGCAGCCAAAAGCAAATTGACTATGACCTTAAAGAGAATTAAATATGTAAGATGGCATAGAAGGAAGACCTGTAGGGGTTACATTAAGAAAAGCAGGCCAGCTAAGGACTAATGCTGGAATCATATATCACTTTTTATTTAACGCAACTTTAAGTATACTTAACTAAGCACCAGAGGTGCTAAGAAACCTTGTTAATGATTTGCGAAGAAGCATATTCGGACACCGGCAAGAGTATCCAAAGTGCATGAGCACAATTGTGCATCAGTGCATGAAGCATATTGGTGCATGATGCGTATCGTGCACAATGCATATCAGTGCAGAATGCACATTGCTGTATGTTGCACATTGGGACCAATGTGCATTGGCGCACAATGCGCACTGGACACTTTGCTGACTCTGCTACATAGTAACATAACGGCAGCCTTCTACTGGATACGAATGTTACAAAACTGCCCAGTTCTAATTTGCATACGGAAGTCCATTTACAGAGACATAAGTCCCCAACAGAATTCTGGCCTAGTTTTTGAGCAGTTAGCAAATGCAATAGCAGAAAGTACTAAGGGTGCAAAGAAAGTTAACAGATGTATCTAGATATATCTGAGAGCCTTAGGTGCTAGGAGATTCTAAAAACTGTATTCCTCAAAAGTATTTTTTTTAAAGTTCTGCAAGACAGCGGGAATGTAAGCAAACAGCCAGCTACAACCAGAAAACTTTAATTCTTTGCCTTGATTTTTGTGTATAAAAAGGCTGGTATGCCCAATAATTGCAGCAGTAATCCTTTTCATTTCTTGCCCTGAGTTCCTTTCCTCACTTCTTTGTGCTTCTCTGTTCCAAGATGACTGGTCAATGCACTGGTATGATGAAAGGAATTTATAGCACCCCATGATTCAGCCATGTATCCTGCAGATGTGGATGCCTGCAGTTCACCTCACTCTCATCATGGCACTGGTATGTAGAATTTTGTAAAGGTACATTTTTGGGCGTCAGTTCCCAGATCATGTTTGGTGTGGGATTCTGGGAGTTGTAGTACAAGTTAGCTTTCCATCTTGTATGTGGGTGTATGTCAGTTCAGAGTTGGTAGGGGTAAAAATAGGTGTAAAGGTCCCCTCTGCTGCCTCTTCTTGTATTGCTAAGTCGAGTTGCTGCTAATTCCCCCCAAATACTAGAAACTCAATATTGCGTGGGATTTCCATGAGTGATTTGGATAACAGTTCCTGCAAATCCAGTGAATCAATTGGAACCTTGAAGGCACTAATAACTCATTCAAGACTGCCTTGGTTACACTTGTAGAACTCTGTTTATGCTACTATGAACTGAATGCTGCCATTATGTTATGGTTGAAAAAGTACAATCTCATGCATAATGGAATTTATGCATTCATATGACATCAAGAGGATCGTTGAGTGTGTTACAGGCGAAGTGAAGGAGACAACGGGTTGAACTGTTGTCCCTCTCATTTCCAGTCACACAACTGATTGAAGAAGAATGGACAGAAGGAGCTGGAGTACACTTTCCCTTGTTTCAACAAGAAATCTAAATGACTGGCTCTGGTGTCTGGGTTGCACTGGTGTTGTGGCAAGAATAGTGGTAGTTTATAATTTAAAGCTGGAATGGGCATAATGCATCTCTCCAGATGTTGTTGGATTGCAGCTGCTGTGGGTCCTACCACCATAACCAATGGTGAAGAATGTTGGTAGCTGTAATTAAACAATCGTGGATATTGGTTCCGTAGATACGGGGGTCTGACTGTATTCATTATGGTTCAGTCAGTGGGATTGTCATGATGGAGTCCCATCATGCTGCCTTAAGATGCAACTACCATCATTCTGCTAAAGAACTATAACTCCCTTTGTCTATAAACAGATTGTCTTGCCAGTACAGTATCAGGTAACAAAAGGGTTAATGGAAGGGAGGGTCTAAAACACCACCTCCACAGAGCTAATGAGATGACATCAAAAACCATGACACCATATGACCTGGACTGACCAATTACAGCTCTATGCTATAAAAGGGAGCCCTGGTGGCACAGTGGTTAAATACCAGTATTGTAAGTCACCACATTGCAAGTTCGATTCCTGAGTGTTCCAAGGTTCACTCAGCCTTCCATCCTTTCGTAGGCTGGTAAAACGAGTACCCGGCTTGTGAGGGCAATTAGCTAACACACATTGGAAGCTGCTTATTGCAGTGTAAATGTGTAAACTGCTATTGCTTAAAACAATTTGTAAGCCGCTTTGATAGTCTTGTGTAAAATAAAAAAAATAAACCCAGGAACTCTGATGAAGATTTAACTGCTTTTGTTTGAAGCCATTTTGAGATTCTTGTTTGAGATTCTGGAGAGAGATGTGAGGGAGAGACAAGGCCTGCTATGACTGATAGAGCAAAGCCATCCCACCCCTGGCTTGGCTCCCAGCCTCCTGGACCACATCTCAAGGCAACAAACTGCAAGTATCTAGTAGAGATTAGGGCATAGAATCATAGAATCATAGAATCATAGAATTGCAGAGTTGGAAGAGACCACGAGGGCCATCCAGTCCAACCCCCCTGCCACGCAGGAAATCACAATCAAAGCATCCCCGACAGATGGCCATCCAGCCTCTGTTTAAAGACCTCCAAGGAAGGAGACCCCACCACGCTCCGAGGGAGTGTGTTCCACTGCCGAACAGCTCTTACTGTCAAAAAGTTCCTCCTCATGTTGAGGTGGAATCTCTGTTCCTGGAGCTTGCACCCATTGCTCCGTGTTCCAGTCTCTGGAGCAGCAGAAAACAAGCCTGCTCCATCCTCAGCGTGACATCCCTTCAAATACTTAAACAGGGCTATCATATCGCCTCTAAACCGTCTTTTTTCCAGGCTAAACATACCCAGCTCCCTAAGTCTCTCCTCATAAGGCATTGTTTCCAGACCTTTCACCATTTTAGTTGCCCTTCTCTGGACACGCTCCAATTTGTCAATATCCTTTCTGAATTGTGGTGCCCAGAACTGGACACAGTATTCTAAGTGAGGTCTGACCAAGGCAGAATAGAGTGGCACTATTACTTCCCTTGATCTAGACACTATACTTCTATTGATACAGCCCAAAATTGCATTGGCCTTTTTAGCTGCCGCATCACACTGTTGGCTCATGTTCAACTTGTGGTCTACTAGGACTCCTAGATCCCTTTCGCACGTAGTCTCATTCAGCCAGGTCTCTCCCATCCTATATTTATGCATTTCATTTTTCCGCCCTAAATGCAGTACTTTACATTTCTCCGTATTGAATTTCATTTTGTTAGCTTTGGCCCAGCTCTCCAGTCTATCCAGGTCATTCTGAATTTTGATCCTGTCCTCTAGGGTATTAGCTACTCCTCCCAATTTGGTGTCATCTGCAAATTTGATAAGTATGCCCCTAATTCCCTCATCTAAGTCATTGATAAAGATGTTGAATAGCACCGGGCCCAGGACAGAACCCTGTGGCACCCCACTGGTCACATCTTTCCAAGACGAAGAGGAGCCGCTGCTGAGCACCCTTTGGGTTCGGCCGGTCAACCAATTACAAATCCATTGAACAGTTAACTTGTCTAGCCCACATTCTACAAGCTTGTTTGCAAGAATGTCATGGGGAACCTTGTCAAAGGCCTTACTGAAATCAAGGTATGCAATGTCCACAGCATTCCCTTCATCTACCAAGCTGGTAACTTTATCAAAAAAAGAGATCAGATTAGTCTGGCATGACTTGTTTCTCTGAAACCCATGCTGACTTTTTGTGATTATGGCATTGCCTTCTAAATGTTCACAGACTCTCTGTTTAATGATCTGTTCTAGAATCTTCCCTGGTATTGATGTCAGACTAACTGGACGATAGTTGTTGGGATCCTCTTTTTTCCCCTTTTTGAAGATGGGAACAACGTTTGCCCTCCTCCAGTCTGCTGGGACTTCTCCTGTTCTCCAGGAGTTCTCAAATATTATTGCCAATGGCTCTGAGATTATATTTGCCAGCTCTTTTAATACTCTTGGATGTAGTTCATCTGGTCCTGGAGATTTAAATTCATTTAGATTAAGAAGGTATTCCTGTACTACCTCTTTACTTATTTTGAGCTGGATTTCCCCTATTGTGTCCTCTGTTCCATTCTCCTCAGGTTGGTCCTCCTTTTCCTTTTCTGAAAACACTGAGGCAAAGAAGGTGTTGAGTAATTCTGCCTTTTCTCTGTCCCCTGTTAGCATTTTGCCATCTTCTCCACGTAGCGGCCCTATCATTTCCTTCTTCCTCCTTTTGCTGCGGACATACCCAAAAAAACCCTTTTTATTGTTCTTAACCTCCCTAGCAAGCCTGAACTCATTCTGCGCTTTAGCTTTTCTGACTTTACTCCTACACGTGTTCGCTATCTGTTTGAATTCTTCTTTGGTGATTTCCCCCCTTTTCCATTTCCTATACATGTTCCGTTTAAAACTTAGCTCCATTGAAAGTTCTTTAGTCATCCATCCTGGTTTCTTGAGACACCTCCCATTTTTCTTCCTCAATGGTACTGTTTGAAATTGTGCCTTCAGTATCTCCCTTTTGAGAAAGTCCCATCCGTCTTGAGGTCCCTTCTCTTTTAGTATTCTTGACCATGGGATCATCCCCAGTATTTCCCTGAGTTTATTGAAATCAGCTCTCCTAAAGTCAAGAATGCGTGTCTGACTATGCCTGGCTTCTCCTTTCCATTGTATAACAAACTCCAGGAGAACATGATCACTCTCACCTAAGGATCCCACCACTTGCACCCCATTAACCAGGTCGTCTCTGTTGGTTAGGATCAGATCTAAAATAGCTGACCCCCTTGTTGCCTCTTCCACCTTTTGGACCATGAAATTGTCTTCCAGGCATGTAAGGAATTTGCTAGACCTTGTAGTTTTGGCTGAGTTAGATTGCCAGCAAATATCAGGATAGTTGAAGTCCCCCATCACTACTACATCTCTCCTTTCTGCATGTGTGTTCATCTGTTCTAGAAAGGCAACATCCAATTCCTCCGTCTGATTTGGGGGTCTGTAGTAGAGTCCCACAATAACATCCCTGTTGTTTCCCTCCCCTTTAATTTTTATCCAGATGCTCTCCACCTGGCTTCCAGTATTGATGTCATGGATCACTTCACTGGTGTAAATATCCCTGACATATAATGCTATTCCTCCTCCTTTCCTGTTTGGCCTGTTTCTCCTATAAAGGTTATACCCCTCTATTCCTACATTCCAATCATGAGACTCGTCCCACCAGGTTTCAGTAACGCCTATTATATCATATTTGTTTTGTAGTGCAAGGAGTTCAAGTTCATCTTGCTTATTTCCCATGCTCTGTGCATTAGTGTAGAGACATCTGAGACCATGTGTTCCCTTTACTTGCTCCCTGTGCAAGTTTTTTTGCCTCCCACTGTTGGGTCCTTGCGCTTTTTGCCTTGTTCCCTCTATGACAGTTTGACTATTTTCTCCAGCCCTTTTGCCTTCCAGAATACTGTCTCCCTCCCCCATTTGACTCAGTTTAAAGCCCTCCTGATCAAATTCTTGAGACTGTTGGCAAAAATGTTTCTTCCAACTGTTGTAAGATGCACCCCATCTCTTGCCAGAAGTCCCCCCGCATGGAAGCGCAGTCCATGATCCAAGAATCCAATTTGTTCTCGGCGACACCATCTACGGAGCCAGTTGTTTACGTCGGCTGTTTTCCTCTCCCTTCTTGGACCATGCCCTTCAACTGGCAGAAGAGACGAGATGACCACCTGTGCGTTCATTTCTTTCAGCTTCCTCCCCAGGGCCTCATAATCTCTTCTGATCTTGGGAAAGCTGTGCCTTGCAGTATCATTGGTTCCCACATGGACCAAAAGGAAGGGGTAATGATCCGTAGGCTTGACGAGTCTTGTCAGCCTCTCGGTCACATCACAGATCTTTGCCCCAGGGAGACAACACACCTCCCGAGTCATCTTGTCAGGCCCACATACCACTGCTTCTGTACCCCTCAGCAAGGAGTCCCCCACCACCACCACACGCCTCCGCTGAGGCTTCGCAGCTGCTGTTCCTTGCGGCATGTTTAGCTGCATTAGAGAATTTTTTTAATTTCTTTACTTTCGTTGAATGTAGTTAAATTAGTAACTGAATGTAACCTGAGTAATGTAATGCTTTGATCTTAATACTCTGTGATTACTATAACTTTAAGTCTGCCTGAGGCATGGGAGAAGCCTACCTCATGTGAGATTGCATGACTGCTTCCAGTTGAATAAAGAAACTTTATTAACCTTCCTATAACTGATGGTTACCATGGGCCTTGCTTCTTGACTATGCTACTGTGAGTCTCCTCTGGGGTTAGGAGGGAGTTAGTTGATTCTATAGTGGCAAGGAGTGCCACTGATTATCAGAGACTATGCAGAATTTCTCACAGCATTGTGCATGGAAAAAAAAGGGGGGTCTTAAGGGGAAGGGACCCCCCCCAATTTAACTCAGTGGGTGGTGGCAGCTGGATTGTTTGTCTGTTTTTGGGGGGGGTCTGGAGGGAGCATCCTGGAGTGAGGCAACTCAGGATTACCCATACAGGAGGACTAACCTGGGGGGTCCTGGGAAATGAGCCCAGGTTTAGCCCTTGATAGGGATCTTCCTAGAAGGGAGATAAAAATGCGGAAAGACTCCACTATTTAATCTCACTGCCAGAGAAAGCACTATTCATTTCTTATGTGAATTTCAGGCCTAGATATTAAAAGGACCCCAAAAGACTGCCCTCTTATGGCCACAGGCCAGCATCCTGCTGGTGATATATGCTGATGTAATATTGAATTATGCCTGCATCTGTTCTTTTGTGTTCATTGTAGGAGGAGGTATTCACTACTTTCTTTGCACAATGAAGCCTACTCCCACATAGAGAATTCATATTTCTCTTCCACCCATTCTGACATGGTCATTTGGTGGCTGGGAGAAGGGTGAGGAGCAGCCAAGGAGCATCCAGCTATGTTCCTACAGCCAGATGCATGATGGAGACATCATCCTCCAGAACCTCTGGAAGATGCATCCATCATTTTTTATCCAGCTATAGGAATATAACTAGATGTTCCTTGGCTGCCCCTGTTCTCCCCCAGCAAATAAATGGCCATGTTGGGGGCCCAGATAGGAGGAAAGTGAATTTTCCATGGAAGAAGAGGGTGAATAGTGTGGAATTCCATGCGGTTAAACTTTATGCTCCACCAAACAATGCAGGATGTTGGTCATGGTTCTTCTCATGCCAGATGTGACAGATTTAAGGTCTGGATTAAAATTGTTACTAGCTTTAACAGAATCTTGATTTGTAACAGAAAACAAAGCATTGATTTTGTATTTAAAACCTGCTGAAGCATCATTCCACAGTGTTTCTTGTTAAAAGGAAATTTAGAAAGCCACCCTTCTTAAATGAAAATCCCTATTTCCTTTCAAATGAACAGAACACATCCATAATTAATGATGTACCAACAAAAGTGGGGTGTTTTTCTTCTATTTTTTTCCTCCTTAATGTTGCTCAGTACTGGCCAAATGATGCAAATATTTAACAGAAAGCTCATTAAACCTTTCTGAGAATCACTTAAGTGGAGTTACAGCTGGTTCGGATGTCCTGGTGAGGCGTGGTGCCTAATAGAGGCAGTGACCCTCTTGGCAGTTCTTATGGAAGCAAAATTAATTATTAGCTCACCCTAGGCAGAGATTGCTCCACAAGATGGCATTTTGTTTGAGCAATGAGTAGTAAATTATAATTTAATATGAAAAAGCTCTCCTGTGAGGAAGTTCTCAGACACTTTTCTCAGTGTCTCAAAAATGCTCCTATATTAAATGTTTTGATAGTATGCAAAGTTATTTAATATACAATTGTTTGGTCATCAGTTGGTTAACAAAGTGGCATCTTATGCCAGCTTGCTCTCAGCTGACATCTCCCCTGGGAGCAAAATAAATAGCATTATTTCAAAAATATCCTTCAAAATCTTGAAGTGTATCAGAACCGTCGAGCTGTTAGCTGTTTAGTTTGACAGGTTGGAATGTAACAAAGCCATAGTTGTTGGTTCAAGAGACCTGCTGGGGGTAAATAGCAGCCTGTAGTTTCTTTCATTCAGGAGACCAAAGCTCAGGGTTGGAGTATCTTCTTTGCATGCAAAAAGTCACAGGCTTGATTTCATCCTTATTGTTTCTCTGGTAGTATGACATACCTCCCAAGAGACTGGGTGACATGAGGCATACTTTACAAACAAACACACTCATATGATAGGAACTATGTGGATGGGCAACCTACAGCTCAAGAGCTGTATGTAGACTTCAGCCTAATTTCAGGGAGGTGAGGGTGGAGGTGGGGTGTTTTGAGACCCACACATGATATCAAAGTCTAGATGGGATAATTATTAGATAAAACAGTATGTCTGCGAAAGGAGGGTAACTGCGGGGATCTTTTCACCTGTGTATACCAGTACTAACTGCAAAGGACTCCAGTTTAAAGTGAAATAAAATGTCTTTATTGGAAATAACACAAAATGGATTCACATATGCAACACATGTTCCCAAGAACCACACAAGGCTATCAAGGGGTAAGGCAGAAAGACTAGATAGAGGGTGAGATTCGGGAAAATAGGGTGATAGCTACCAGTCTTGAAGAGAGCTAAGTACTCAGATAGAAGATTGAGTGCGGCACTAGAGGTTCCGATCTGGAGGCACACCAAGAAAGAGAGTGGCCGGGTTCATCCACACTGGCATACCCTTCTATTGTTGGGGAACTAATATTTATACCTTGGATCATATCCTGAAGGGGTACTCTGCCTAGGACAAAGCTGGAATAGTTTTTCCATTGGGTAAACAAAGGAAACTGAAACCTAACTGATTGCTGTTAATGACTGGGTGATAGGAGTTGATGGGTTTGTGACAACCTTGCATTGGTGTACATGAAGGGGTTCTGAGGTGAGATTTCCTTGGGATTGGGGTTGGGAATGGTCACTTGATTGTTTGGTTGGATAACTCATTGATGAGGTGCCGAAGAAGAAATTAGCACATACCCCCTTAATGTTTACCAAAGGGCTTCCACACAGTCCTAATAAGGGCTTGTTTTGCCAAAACATTTCTAAGACACAGATCCTTGTGACCTCCACCTGAGCTCTTTTTGGATGACCCCAGTCAACCTGACCCCTAGAAATGTCCAATGTTTCCAATTATGAGATATCATAGAGAGGGGATAGTAGGACATGCTAACAGGACAAAGCCAAAATGGATAGAGTGATAAAGGAGAGAGGGAAAGGCATTGGCAAAGATAGACAGAGACAGAGAGGCAGAGGAATGTAGTCCCTGAGGGATTAACCATGACAAAATCCACAGACCTTGGGAAAGTTACTTTTGTACACTTATAGATCCAGGCCGCATGACCACTTGAACCAGCTGCTGTTCAAACATGTAATTTCTTCAAGTTCTGGAAATGTGGTCCTCAATAGAAAAAGGTTTCCCACCTCTCCTTTATATGCATGCCAGTGGGCTAATGAATCCACTCTAGGTTTTAGCCTAAACTTTAAAGGACCGACCCAAGGTGCTGGACACTGTCCCCCAAATAGTTCCAAAGTATCTTGGATAGTGCCTTAAAGTTCAGACTAAATGCAGAGTGGCTTTACCATCCTGTTAGCATGGAAGCTAGCATCTGCCACTGTTCAGACTGTTATGAGATTCCCCATGGAGACCAAAGCAATTGGGTTACTTACAAATTGTGCCTTAGTTTGCAGTTGGGTTGGGATACACGTCTACTTCTTGATTCACCACCTTCAAACCTGATCTTCAAACTTTCTGCCTTCAGTATCAATATCTTTATAAACGACTTGGATGATGGAATAGAAGGCAAACTGGGAGGTGTAGCTAATACCCCAGAATGCAGAATCAAGGTCCAAGATGTCCTTAAGAGATTGAAGAACTAAACAAAAACAGAAACAAAAAAAGAAAAAAGAAAATGAAGTTCAACAGAGATCAATGTAAAGTCCTGTGTCAAGGTAGGGAAAATCTGATGCACAAACAACTTCCTGATGGTAAGAGCTCCTCAACTTTAGAATGGACACCCTCTGAAAGTGATGGACTCTCCTTTGTTGGATATTTTAAAACAGGAGATGGGTAGCAGCAGTCAGGATGCCATAGGTGTAGATTCCTGCACTGTTGGAGAAGAGGGTTGGACTAGATGGTCCTTGGATCACTTTCTACTTTATAGTTCTATGATTCTAAGGATGAGCAAGATCCAGTATGCTAAGCAAGTAAGCAAGTGGACAGTTAATCTGGACAGAGGCTCATCTATGCTTGCTCAGGACAGAGCAGCTAGTAGTAGTGTCCTATCCAAAGACAGCAAAACATTGAATCAGCAAAACATTGATACAATAATCAACATCCATGTGTTCCATTACATAGTTTGTCAGTGTGGGTAGTCAATGCTTGACCAGTTTACAACCCAAGAGAATGCACACTCATATCAAGATTTCCCTCAAGGGCAATAGGCATAAATATACCCGGGTGGGGGAGAATCCCTTTCGCATCCCTTTATTCTATTGCCACAGGCCCTAAAGAAGATACAAAAAGAATGAGAGTAATCATAATTCTAATACCTCATCATTGTCCAATGTGACTGCAATTTCAATATTCAATGAACAATTTGACTCAGAACCACTGGAGTCTTCCCAAAAAGAAGAATCGTCTGCATCAGATGCCAATTCTACATTCATGGCCAGAACTCTTCTGACTAAAGCCTTGAGGCCAAAAGGAGTTGGCTGACTCAGACACATTATTCTAAAGGTGTGCTGGATATTCTTCTGTCATCCAGAAGGGCATCAACCAACAAAGTACATGGAAGAACTCGAAAATCCTTCCTATCCCAGTGCCAAGGGCAGGGGGAAAACTTGATCCAAGGACATCAAAGACATTCTAGGTTTCTTACATAAAAAAGGTATAGATCCTGTAGCACTTTTGAGACTAATTAAGAAAAAGAAATTTCTAGCATATGCTTTTGTAGATTCCAGTCCATTTCATCATATGGTTTCTTATAATTGGGCTTGGATCAGAATTCCAATACTGGTGCTAGCAAGTGGCAACTGGTATTATAGCGCATTCTGGGTTGTAAAGTGAAAGGTTCTCCCCCATTCCATCCATTTCAAATGCTCCCTAAGATGAATGGCACTACTGATCAAGATCAGTATCAAGGAGACATCATGTAACTTTACCTTCACAGAATTATGTTTCAGTTGTGCTATGCCAACTAGTTACAGAATTGTGATATTGCACAACCAAAAGCATAAAGCTCATTAATGTGCAGTGTGCACCATGCAGCAATACACAGTGACAATGCAGATTGCAGAACCATGCAGAATGGGCAATGATGTGCAGTGTGCAATGATGCCCAATGGCACCACATGCAAAACTCTTATTTTTATTATTTTCAGCTCAGTACATACGTTATGCACTAACCAAAAATCTCTAGCTGCTTGCATAAGAGAATGTATGCATGCATAAGAAACCAGGATGCCTGCCCCTGACTCTTCCAGTAATACATACATTTCCAATGTGGAATTAAAACTAGCTCCTTAGAGGTCTTGCAGAATCTCTCTTTGAACTCATGGCCACCGAGTTTTTAAAGTCATTTGTTTAAAAAACAAGATAGTTTTTCTATACATAATTAGGTCTACCAAGGAATTATTAGTTCTGATAATCTTATAATACATTCCAGAACTGTGCATTTTTCTTCAAGACCAAGCACTGCTTAGGCTAGACATATCTTTCCTCAGCAAGTCAATTCTGTATTTCACAGAGTGCAGGAATTTTGTCCAAAGCCTCCTCATCCCAAGAAAAAAATTGGCAAAAATTAAATGTCCAGAGGATGCACTGGCTTTCTCTGGAGAGAACAACAGACAGCAGGAAGCCCGAGTCCCTGTTTGTTGTTTTCCATGGAAATTCCCTAAGAAATGACGGGGGAAACCAGATGGAGGAATTGTTGTGCTCCAGAATATTGTTTGTATGTGAGACATCCTACTTTCATTGGCAATCCAAATGATGTCCCAGTTTATTCAACCTCAGTTTCCCCAAATCAACATTTTTTTAAACCATGTAGCAATAAGCCAAACAAATTTAAAAAGAATGTACTGAGTCCTCCATTTTACAAAATATTACTTCTGGTGATCTAAGATGGTGTGCTTCTCAGGGTACTTTTGCACTATGCAATTATAGCACTAGGATTCCACTTTAACTGCCATGGTTCCATCCTATGGAATCCCGGGATTTACCATTTAGGGAAGAGTATTTACAGTTCTCAGTCAGAGTTCTGCAGTGCTTCACCAAACTACAAGTCCTAGGATTCCACAGGGTGTAGCCATGGCAGTTAAAGTAGATTCATATTGCTTTAACTCTGCAGTGCGTCATGCTTGGTAACAAGCATGAGAATCACTGGTGTGGGACTAGGGTGTCTCTTTTCTTTACTAACTGCATCCTTTCTTCCTTCTCAAATCTATTCTGCAAAACGTTATGGTGCTTTTGAAATTTTCTGCACCTTGGTGCAATGTTTACCACCTGCCATATCCTCCTCTGTCCTCTTCTCCCCCAATTGTGGCTTGTTGCCATTGTGACTGGAGGGGCCAAGGGCTTAGCAGCAGATGGTGGACAGAACCAGGGTTGATAAGCAAAAACAGAGGCAAAAGTGTATTTACAGAGAGAAAGAGACATAAAGAAACAGAGAAAAATATTCTGATTCCAGCCAAAAATCCATATACCTCCCACACCTATGAGGGCTGGAGAGAAGAGGAAAGAGTAGGAATAAAAGACTGATAAATAAAAAACTGTTGCAAGGGAAGAACCAATCATGGAAATCAGGATTAGACTTGGAGGAGAGTCATGAAAACTGGGTGAAGGAACATCAACAATTTAATATATATACAGACGACACCATCTTACTGGTAGAAAATAGCAAAGACTTAGGACAGTGATGGGCAACCTTTTGAGCTTGGTGTGTCAAACTTCGCCAAAAAACTGAGCATAACTCGGGTGGTGTGTCACTTAAAAAAACATTATTTCGCGATATTTATTGTTTAAATAACATAAATGTATAATTGTTATATATAATTGTATTTAATAAACCAAAAACCACCACCACCCCACCTGCCTAAAGTGGCTTGGGGCTTCGAAGCCCCGGTTGCCACTTTCCTCCCCCTCCCACCCTCCCCAAAGGGGGAATCCCCAATTGCCACTTTAGGGAGGGGGAGGGGGAGGGGGGAGGAAAGTGGCGACCAGGGCTTCGAAGCCCCAAGCCACTTTAGGGAGAGTGGTGAGGTTGTGGGCGGGGTGGGTGGGAGGAGGCCTACGGCTGCGTGTCATCAGAAATAGCTACATATGTCAGTGTTGACATGTGTGTCATAGGTTCGCCATCACTGACTTAGGACTTTATCAGATGCACTAAATGCAGCATCATAACGATGCCACATAAAGGAGAAAGGGTGCATGTACCACATGACGTCACCCTTTCATGTTTATGTCCCTGCCAAAACCTATACTTTTTAATTGATGGCTGAAGCTGTCAATCGATCCCCATGGTGCTTTAGTGCCAGCATTGCCAGTGTGTGAAACCTCTTACCATTGTACTCATGTCAATGCAGCAAGAATGACCAGTCCGGCACGAACATTTCTGGGTGAGATCACGAATGCAGATAAGTGACACACTTTTTATGACCCTTCTCAGCTTGCTTGGGATGTTTAAAGTGTGTTCCTGTGCTTTTAAAAATCTTTTCTGTCTTATTTTTGCATGTTTAATTTCCTGTGCGAGCGTCTTCTTGCAAGAATCTGCAGGATTTTGAATGAGGAAGTGAATGGAGCTCCGTTCACTTTCTCTTTCATTGCTGGGAAGCCTTTGCTGGGAAATCAAGTTAAGTGTGTCAGAGAGTGTTCCTTTGCTGGTATAAAAATGGATTTTTTTTAATGCCAGAAAAATAACTTTTTAAGGGACTCATCTGATAAAGTCCTTAGCATGACTATTGAGGAAAATCAAGGAAGAAAGTACAAAAGTGGAATTACAGTTGAACAGTAAGAAAACAAAAATGATGACCACAAATGATATATGTAACTTTAAAGTGGATGGTGAAGATATCAAAATGGAAAGGCATCTATAAAGAACTAGATGAGATCCTCAAGTGCAAAGATATATCATTGAATGCCAAGTTCAGGATCATCCATGCAACAGTTATTTTTAATTTCTATGTATGGTTGTGAAAGCTGGATAGTGAAGAAATATGACAGGAAGAAAATGAACTCATTTGAAATGTGGTGTTGGAAGAGTCCTACAGATTATCATGGAAAGCCAGAAAGACAAACAAATGGATCTGAGAGTAAATCAGTGAGAGTAAGCCTGAACTCTCCCTAGAAGTCAAAATGACAAAACTGAGTCTATCATACTTTGGACATATCACAAAAGAATATGACTTATCAGAAAAGACAGTAGTACTGATTAAAGTGGAAAACAGTAGGAAAAGAGGAAGACAACGTTACAGAATTCAGAATTCAATCAAGGAAGCACAGCCCCAAGTGTGCAAGACTTGAGCAGGCCTGCTGATGATAGGGTGCATTAGAGGTCTCTCACCCATAGGGTTGCCATAGGTCAGAGCTAACATGACAGAAATTAACAATAAAAAATGGAGGAAAAGGAGATAGAAAGGAAGGGGCAATGAGAATTAGAGAAAATGGAAGTAGAAAAAAACAGCACTCAATACACCATGACAAATTTGCACTAGAAATCTAATGCAACAGAATTCCTTTCTGGATTCTCTCTTTTTCTGTGCATATGTGTGTGTGTGTGTTTTTGTGTGAAAAAACTAGGAACTAGGACATAGCGGGAAAGAAAGAGGTCATTATTTGTTGTGCCTTCATGATTATACATACAGAAATACATACAAGAATCTGAGAAAATCCACATAAAATCTGTAGCTGGATAAAAAGAACAGATGAGACCACTCAGTGAATATTGAAGCAGACAAAGATATGCAGCCAACCAGAAGACTCAGGGAATGGACTAAGGGTGATTTGTAGAGCTCCCAGATCTCAGGAGCAGGCCCCTCTTCTCCAGTGTTCAATAGGAGGGGGCAGGACAGCACTTCCTTGATAGTTTTACACACACAGCGCACACCATTATGTAATTATACATTTATTTATTACTTATTATTTTATTTATTTAGTTTATATGCCACCTTTCTCCCAGAAGGACTCCAAGGTGGCTCACAAAATTACATAAAATACAATTTAAATTCATTAAAAAAACCCCACCTCACAATAAAACCACATAAAGTTAAAAGACTACAATAAGCAGAGTTAACAAAAAATGTATATAAAAACACACTCCAATAAAACCCCCACAACCCCCGAATACATACTGTCTCCCCCACATAAATGCTGTGATTTATTTATTTTTTTGGAAAGCTAAATTCAGAATACAGCTCCCTTGAAGCTTGAAGGAGTGCTTGTAAATGTGTTAAAAACATAGCTGGGAAAAGTTATCCTCTTTTTAACTGTTCACTGTAGAGCTGGGGGAAATTTATTTTCCAACCAGAGAAATATTTTCTCATTTTTTTAGATGTAGGGTTCATTATCTGAATGACATACTCTAATCAACTGTAGCTGATACTGAGTTTATCATGTTTAATGACATTGCCAAGGCCTGCCCCTTGTGACAATGGCTGTCCCTGGATCTTAGGTTTTGGCCCTGCAATCTTGGGGTCTTAGATGCCCTTGACCTAACAACCCTTGTTGTACATTCTTAATTTAAATACTTAAAGGATGGCATTTTGTTCGTGATACACACAAGTGTAAGTTGCACTATGTAATGCGGGATGAATTATTCATCACATTGCAACAGATGGTGGAAGGAGAGTTGCACATACAGCAATGTTATTCATTGTGCATTGCACAGTGGCATCCAGTCATTGGCATGTGCTGTTGCTAATCTGCATGGGAATTGTGTAGTGCTGGCACAGCATATCTCTACATGCAGATATTTATCCCACACTAAGGGGATGTTGGATTGCAGTCAGTGGCAACTGCATTTTCCTCTGTAGATGCAACATTTGGTAGAAATGGCTGTCAGACAATTCTCCTTCAAGAGAGACCTGACTAGAGCTTGGGAAAGTTACTTTTCTGACCACAAATCCCAGTATTTTGCAGCCAACATGGGCACTGGGAGGTGAAATGCAAAAAAGGGAACTTTTAATAATAATAATAATAATAATAATAATAAAATTTATTTATATCCCGCCCCTCTGTAAAAACAATCGATGTTTCCATGCTCTATGCTCTTGTGGATGTCCACCCCAGATAGATTGCTTTCACTGAGGGGTAGAGAGGGGAGCAGGAATAGGCATGCCCTTAATTTGGAGGGCAATTTTTGTATCTCTGAATCCTTGCTGTGCTATGCTGGCATACCTGCTGGCAACTGGAAGTGATATGTGGACAACTGGAAGTCACTTCCATCTGCTTTCTGAAGGCTTCCTGTTTTGTTTCTCTCAGGGTGGAGTGGGATCAAAACATAAATAATAGGCCAGAGTGGAAACCTATTTTCATTTGAAAAATAAGGGGGTGAAAATTTTTTTGAAGGAAAAAAAAATTGAGGGCCCTGGAAGGGTCCAGAGTGGTCAACGCTGCCGGAAAGTTCCTGGGGCCAACACAACTTCCACCTGTGGGTTTCTAGACCAATCTAAAGGGATGGGATGTTATAAAGAAATGAAAACTGAAATGGGTAGCAAAAAAAGGATTTTAAAAAATTGTGATAATAAATAAAGAAAAAAGAGAAAAACAAACAACAGAAAACCCAGTAATAATGTACCCTGTTTTTTCTTCAGATCATACAAATGCTTCACCTTTTAACTAAAGGTTTCCATGGAAAATTATTCATTTTGAAGCCATGATTCCACAGATCATACACTCATCCTGTTTATTTGTGAATGAAATTCAAATGATGGGAAGTGCTTTCAGTGGTCCCTTTCCAAAAGAAACAAATATTTAATTGCTCAAGAGATGTGGAATTTGTCTCTCTCTCTCTGTGTGTAATCTGTATATATATCTGCACATAGCTTCATATATCTATATTTGCATCAGTGGGTGTTTCAGACTGCTTGTGATGCCTATGAGCAGGTGTTGGGTAAAGAATTGTGTAAGTGGGTTGTTTGGACAGAATCCAGAAATAATGGATTAGCATAAACCCCAACATCCTTTCCACTGGTTTAAATGTTTCGTTTAACTGCTAATTTTAACTACAAGAGCTACCAACCTGCATTCTAAATAGCTATGAGCTATCACCATCTGCTGGACACAATTATAAATTAAAACATGGCCACTCAGCTACATAAACATTTTGCATAAATTTTAATCAGGTAGGCCCTTGGTGAAGTTCAGTGAAATGGTATATCACATAGATTTCCTTTTTCTAATTGTTTCTTGATTTTATTGTTAATGTGTTACTTCTCCAAAACTATATACCTGTTTATTTGAGTTTTTGAATTTAGGGTGGTTCCCCCCCCCCCCCTATTTCAATACTGAATCAATTGTGCAGGGACTTAAATCTCTAAAAGAGCTCAGATATATGGCACAGCTCAATTTCATTCTCTATAAATATACACAAGACTGAGTTTTTGTAATAAAATGTATAATCAATTTTTGTACATGCAAAAATCAGCTAGTGCCTAGTGATTTAGTTATATCAGCTGTGTGTGTGTGTGTGTGTTGGCACTGAGAGGGTCTTTATTACAGTTGCTCTCCTTTTGTTTTGAAAGCTTGGGTAACTAGGAGTGAATTCTTAGTGTGGAAGGACTTGAGTTCCATTCATATCTCATGCTCAAAATAAATTCCTAGACTCAAAATTCCTTACTTTTCAAGATAAATGGGGAAAAAATGAATGACTTCTAAGCACACCCATTCTGGTTGGTAAATCTTGAAGTTCTAAACAAAATTCATTCCACAAGCCTGAATTCTGCCCAACTCAGTCTAAATCACATTAAAATAAGTAGGTTAAGGCTTTTTTGACTATAGGCCAGACTTGAGAGGTGAAATATTGCCCTTCCTAGTGTGTGTATAGTGTGTCAACTTACAGCAACCCCATGAATGTCATAGCATTTTTAAGGCTAGGAATACTCAGAGATAGTTTGGCCTGTTTCTTCTTCTTAAATAGTCTACAGTACCGGGTATTCATTGGCAGTTTCTCATCTAAGTACTAACCAGAGCTGACCCTGCTTAGCTTCCAAGATCAGATGGGATCTGGTGCCTTTACGGTGTTTAGGCTGGTCCTTCCTAGTAGGCTCAGGCAAACGCAAACTGCTGCAGCCTCTTCTAGCCTTTGTATTCTTCCTCATAAATACATTTTGCGATCTTGACCTCTCTCTGGTGTTGCTTGGCCATGCGTTCAGGTTTTGATCCGTGAGATATTGGAGATTATGTGAGGTTGTAAGCGGGTATGAAGCAACGGGGTTCTCATTCCTGAACCACTTGAACTGCATCCACCCAAATATCCAATTCACAATGGAAAAAGAGAAGGAAGGAACACTGCCATGCTTGGATGTCCTAGTCATCTGCAAACCAAACCAATAGTTAGGCCACAAGGTATACAGAAAACCCCCCCACACGGACAGATACCTACACAAGAACTCCAAACATCACCCAGGACAAAAAGGAAGCACAATCAAAAAATTGGTAGACCATGCAAAAAGAACCCACTACCTGGAGGACAAACTGAGGCACCTAAACTGGGCCCTAAATGCCAATGGTTACTCCAGATCAGACATCACAAGAGCAGCCAGACCCAGAAAAAAACACAGGAATGAAGAAGAAAAACAGCCACCCAAAGGGAAGGTATTTTTACCGTACATCAAAGGAGTCACAGACAGAATAGGGAAACTGATGAGGAAACACAATCTCCAAACAATCTATAGACCAACCAAAAAAACCCCAAGAAATGTTACACTCAGTGAAGGACAAAAGAGACCCTCTCACAGCTGTAGGAGTTTAACACATACCATGCAGGTGTGGACAAGTTTACATAGGGACCACTAAACACAGTGTGCAAACACGAATCAGGGAACATGGGAGACATTGCAGACTGGGCCAGCCAGAAAAATCAGCAATAGCAGAACATGTTATAAACCAACCTGGACAAAAATGCTATTTGAAAACACAGAAATTCTAGACCAGGCCAACAACTATCATGTCAGAATGCACAGAGAAGCTATTGAAATCCACCAACACCTGGACAACTTCAACAGGAAAGAAGAAACCTTAAAAGTAAACAAAATCTGGCTCCCAGTTTTGAAATACAATAGAATCAAAACTCAACACTTCCAAAAGAATTCCACCCAGGGACAGGGGGATTCCCAGCAGATAATGGCCCATCAACCATTAGCCAAACAGACACTAATGAGCCTTGCATTTCTATACCCAGAAACTAACCATTCAATTACACAAATTTACCTATTCTCCCCAACAGGCTTCACAGCATATAAACCCCAGACACACACACCTACCCAAGTATTCTCTGAAGATGCCAACCACAGATGCAGGCAAAATGTCAGAAAGAAACTATTCCAGAATACGGCCTCACAGCCTGGAAAAAACCCAAGGAAAATCAATGGGGCCAGAATTTGGGCAAAATCTAGATAACCAGATAACATGGCAAACCAGAGCTTGGGTATGGAGGTGTGGATCACAAAGGCCAGAATCCTGTTAGTGACATGTATACATAAATGTGGCTTGCATGTGTGTGTTTTGGATGGAGCACAAGGAGCTATGAGAGCCAGCATGGTGTAGTGATTTGAAAGTTGGACTATGACTCTGAAGACCAGGGTTCAAATCCCCACTCATCTTCAAATGCTTCTTCTTTTAATGGATCTGTCATCCTTTTGTTTCTTAATTCTTCAATGTATTGTTTCTATCATCTTTTTATTTCTTCTTGATCATGTAGTGTTTTCTGCTGGTCATATAGCACCCCTACTTTTGGTTTAAATTTCTCTTTGATTTCTCAGATCTTGCAGATAAAGTCTCTTGTTCTACTGTTTGTTGTTGTTGTCATTTTATATTTTGGTGCACTGATTATAGTTCTCTTTGTCCCTGTGCACAAATTGCTAAATGGTTGCATTCAGGATTCTGACCCTATTTCTGACACCTTTTTCTTTTGCTTCTTTTCTGTCCTTAATGGTTTGTATATGGTCTTTAAATGCTACAGGGATGTTCTTCAGGTTGCATTTTGGCATGGCAATTGATTTAGCGTTCTTCTTTAGAGTAATTAGCTTTACTCTAAATTTTGCTATTAACAGTTCATGGTCCATGCCACAATTTGCTTCAAGTCTTGTTTTTGCAGAGAGAATGGATCTTCTTCATCTTCTGTTTCAGTTATGTAGTATATTTGTATTTTTTTTGCAAATTTGCATTTTATTACCACATCTCTGTGGATACCATGTGTAACAAGTCACATTCTCCAATTCTCTAAATTCACACTACTTTAGATGGGTGTGATGTAAAAAAACCACAAAAATTCCACAGGAACCACTTCTTTATGCCCATCCCAACATGGTTTCCTACAAAGTTGGCATTTCCAACCATGTTCTTGAATACAGGCTTTGGCTCTGACTTCTATTAATTTTTTCTGACTTGTTGCATCACTCCAATTTATTCTTCTACAACTAGTGAATGTGGTTAGCCCGGCCGTCTGAAATGTTGGTGTTGTTTTCTATTTTCCAGGACACAGATGTTTTGCCTGGATTGGGTAATAGAAAGTGATTCCTGAGCAATTTCTGTGACTTGTGGTATCACTCCCACCTAGCCTTGTGCCTCTGCTGAATTTGGTGTCTTTGGCTTCCTGAAAAGTTGTCATCCTTGGCCATTTTCTAGATGTTTGCTTGGAAAACATACAAAATGGAAGCTGCTATGGATTTTTTTGCGGTTTGAGGCATATCCGCCACCTAGTCTTGTGTGGCTGATGAATCAGGTGGGCATGATACCTCTACTCCCGCCTCAAGCAGTAGGACAGCTGGGGGACAGTACCAGCAATGAAAGATAATGTCAAATAAAACTTGTTATTCTTTAAGCTACCACAAGTTTCTTTTGTCATTTTTCCTGCAAAAGACTAACAAGGGCTCATCTACACAGGCCAGGATACACTGGCTCCCTACCAGCATATCCTGCCCATGGATCAGGCCCGTTCCTCCCCTGTTACCACCACAGAATGGGAGGAAGTCCAGTTGGGCACACTGGCCTGTCGCTGCAGCCTTTGCCATCTCTGTCACTCTCGCTGAAGCCAAGAAGCTGGCCCACAATATGTGATCATGGCCCCCTGCACGTGACCAGCCTTGGTCATATGCTGTGGGCTTGCTTCCTGCAGTGGAAGAGTGATGCTAAAATATAAGCCAATTAGTTTTAAAGGGGCTTCTAGATTTGCTTTTCTTCCTCCCACTCTCTTTTTCCTTCTGCAGCAATAAACTAGAAGGGTTGCTTCTTTCAGGACAGTTTCATTTTCAAAAGGAAAGCAGGGCCTACCTCCTCTCCGCCCCCTCCCAATCTCCTCCCTTCTTTTCTGCTTTATTCAAGGAAATTCCAAGGAAAGATAGGAGGGAGGGGAGGAGAGAGCTTGCCTTGAGGCAGGTTGGGTGTATTTACTGGCCAGCTCAAGTTCCTTGCAGCTGAGCCCTTCTTCTCTGTTCTGGCAGCTCTGTGAGGAAGTGAGGAGCCACTGGTACATCCCCTTATTTTTCTGCACCCAGGATGGAGCACCCCCACTCCCCCCCATTAGGATGCCACTACTGAACTGACATTCCACCAAAACAAAATGCAACACCCACAAAAAAGTGATACCTTTATTGGCCAACCAAATGCAAAACACACACACACACACACACACACACACACACACACACACGATGCAAGCTTTCAAAGATCTCCTGGCTTCTCCATCAGGCAAAAGATGGTTAAAAAGAAAGAAAGAAAGAAAGAAAGAAAGAAAGAAAGAAAGAAAGAAAGAATATTGATGATGTTGGAGTCACAGGCCTACATGTTGTTTCAGATGTTCACGTGAGGGTTCTCATGGAGGCAGAGGCCACTCCTACTTCCTGGCCATGTAGAGTTAAGACAAAAGACAGTAAAATTTAAATCCTTTTGAAGCAGTTAGATAGCCTCTCTGGCAACCAGCATGTCTCTGTCCCTTTGTGTAGGGTTGCCATAATTCTCTGCTACAAAACAGGGGCAGAAGTATACAGGACTGGACTGGGCGGCCTACTGTCAAAAAAACAAGGCAAACCCCCCACATTTTGACATTTAACATTGTTTTATTGCGTATTTCAGAAGTTTAAGGTATCTTGTACCAATTGTACTTTTCAGAACTCTGCTAAAGACATTGTAAAACTACAGATCCCAGAATTCCATAGGAAGGAGTTTCAAACTAGATTATTTGTGTAGTGTGGATTTGGTCCTGGTCTCCTCGTGTCCTAAGCCAACAGTCAAGCCACTACACCACCACTTTGGCTCTCAGGTTGGCTATGCATGTAGAAACAGTAAAATGCTGTAAGCCATTTTTTTCCGAAAGGTGCCAGTTAGCAACCAGAGGCATTTGAACTAAAGGCTGGCTGCTCCTCCCGAGAGCTTAGAAAAGTTACTTTTTATTACTATCCCCCAGCTAGTGGCTGTGCTAGCTGGGGAAATGATGGATGTTACAGTCTCAAGCCTCTTTCCAGCTTTGTTGTGGGGCTTGGAAAAGGAAGGGAGATTCCCCCCTCCCCTTCTGAAACCTCTTTCCATTTGGCTTGTGGGGCTTGGAAAATGAAGGGAGATATTCCCCCTCCCCTCGCCCATCGTCCAAGGGGGGTGGCCTAAGAGGCCAGAGACTCACCACACATATGCAAGTAAAGTTACTCTGAATCTGATTCCGCTTCTGGCCTTCTTTCCTCTGACTTTCCTTCGCTCTCTCTCCTGCTGCCTGCCCTCCAGTCTCCCAACTCCCAACTTCTTGCACTCTCCTGCATAGACTGCACTCTCTCACCACATGGCCCCAGAGCCTGCAGACAGTGAACCTTGGAGTTGGAATCCAGGATCTGCTGCTTCAAGCAGCCCAGCCAGATGGGACAACTTTCTATCCCTTTAATCCGGGATTTTCCTCGTTTTCCAGGACTTATGGCAACCCTACTTTTGTTTAGACAAAGCTCCTTCATTTAGGCAGAGATCATTGGATTTTTCAAGAAGTCTCTGTACTGCTGCATCTGGAAACCACTTTTAGGAGCTGTATAGGTAAAACCAGCCAATTATAGTCTGAAAGAGAAGTTTTACCTTTGTTGGAGGCAGAAACCTCAGAGAGTCAAATCCCAGTCCATATTTTCCTCTTGTTTAGCATTCCCCTTGTTGTGGCAAAATGAAGTATCTTTAAATCTAGGAAACACGTTCAGGGGTAGCCGTGTTGGCCATGCAGCAAAACAAAATCCAAAATTCAGAAAAAAAGTGATAACTTTATTGGCCAACCAAATGCAAAACACCTTGCACCAGTGCAAAACACAAACAAGTACCTTTTGCACTGTAGCAGAGAAGGTTTTAGAAGTTGGAGACAGGCACCCAAACTTTAAAGCCACCTCACATACAACAACCAAACTTCATCCGATGCTGCTCACCTTGAGATTTATCTCCCTGTCTGGAGACCCAGACAAGCATAATAGTTTTCTGAGACTTCATCCTACACCCTGATAATTTTTATCTCACTTGCAGGATCAAGTTCTACATCTGTTATCAAACGTCTCATTCCACCCTGTGCCCTATCTTCAGGGGTCTTCTGCTTTTGGTCTGGCCCTTATGCATTAAAATGGAACGGCAGGAAGAAATTGGTGAAAAGAAGAAATCCAATTAATTTTTATATTTCAGCATTGTTCCTTCTTTGACTTATTAACCCTATGATTTTTCTTACTTAACAGCACAAACAGACTCAGTTTGGTTAGCATGTGGCACAATTATCACCCTGAAATGTCTCTGTGCAGAGACACACCCTTTTGCTATAGCAATATTTCAGCTCCATCGCCTCCCAAAAATAGTACTCTACAGTGAACTTGCCATGGGTCAGAGTAAGAGGGGTGCTCAAAAAAAGTGATACAGGGACTCCCTGAAACAACATCTCAGGCTCAGCCAAATTGATCACCAACAATGGTCCGCCATGGCCTCACATCGGGAGGCATGGAGACGTACTATCCACAATGCTGCAGCCTTAGTTGAGAACTCACGCCGAACAAGTCTTGAAGAGAAATGACAACGCAGAAAGAATCACAACCCAGAAACATCACCCAAGGAGACCTTTTGCTGTGCTTTCTGCAACTGGACTTGTTTATCTCGGACTAACCTTTTCAGTCATCAGTGCGCTTGCAGAAAGCGCGGGATGAGTCCTTCCTGAATCTTTGTTTGTGAACAAAAGCCAGAGAGAGAGAGAGAGAGATTTCAGTTTATGACCAGTTATACATATCAACAAATTTTCTTTAGTTGTCTTGTTATCTCATCTTTCTTTTGACCTTCCATTGTCTTCAGCATTTTATGTATAACATACTCAGCAGTTTTTGCTGTTGTGCGATATTCTCAAAGGGAGAGGAGATTAGAGCTTTCCCAAGAATTTGCATCATATGACAAAAAAAAAAAAATCAAGAAACTTTGAAGAGGGCGAAGAAGGATTGAAAGCATGAGAGCCAAGAAGTAATGTAAGAGGAGTTTTAAATTCCTGAAAGAAGTCAAAGAAAAGTGGAGAGTTCTAAAGGTCATTTGTACCTTGAAGCTTTAGGAAGCAACATTTTGAGGGTTTGAATTACATGAATTACAGAGAATGAGAAAAGATGATACCATATTCTAAAGGAGTATTTAATGTTATATTCAATTTTATATCCAAATTTGAAAAGCTACATGTGGTATTACTTAAATAAAACAAATCCAGGAAGGTATTTTTGCTGGGGAAGATATTTGCCCTCTCTGTTTGGGAAAGGGATGAAATGTTTCTCCATTTGGCCATCCGCAAGAAGTGATTTGATTCGTCACAGTGCTTTGCTCAGCAGATAGCTAGGATGTCTGCCTGATTTCTCTGGGTGGTGTGACCTTCTCTTTTGCCATAAAAGATGTTTTGATGGGCCCAGATGTTAAATGGTCCTTCACATCCCTGAGTATTACCTTCAAAGGTGGCTATATTCTTCCTGCTATAGCAGGTTGGTGGGTGAGTGCCAGTTACCTGTCTTTTTAAGGTTTCCCTTGGGTGCCTGCTTTCTTCTTACCAAAGTTGTAGCTTTGGGCTTGCTTACATGGGTGGTGAACAGTGCTGTCAAGATTGCTGGGTGGCAGAAAGCAGCTAAACATTTTAGTCTCCCTTTTTTCATTAAAATAAGAGTGCATCCCAAAGTGTACAGTGGGCCCCTGGTATCCTCTGGGGTTTGGTTTCAGGACCTCCCATGGTACCCAAATCCGTGGATGCTTGAGTCCCATTATATATAATGGCATAGTAAAATGATGTTCCTTGTATAAAATAGCAAAATCATGGTTTAGTTTTTGGAATATATTTTTTGGGGAATATTTTCAAGCTGTGGATGGTGGGATCTGTGGATACAGAATCCATGGAAATGGAGAGCTGACTGTATTTTCACACCAATCTGGCACCAAATTTATTATTTACTTATTTGGATTTGGAGGGTTGTTACTGCCACTATCACCAGAAGCAGCTCGCCTGCTGAGAGGAGGGAAGAATTTTAAGTTAGGTAAGAAAGTAAATAAATACATTTATATAATAAATAAATGCAACATATAGCACTACTATCACCACTTCCTGAATCTCTTCCTGCCTCTCACCCATAAATGTATAATTGCAGCGTGCTGGAATATGCGTGCAAATGTGTAAGAATGTGCAGTCATGCACATGCATTTGTCTCCTCCACTCCACAGCCACCCATGTTGCGACCCTTGAAACCCAAAAAGTTTTGCTCCTGGGAAGTATTTAGGAACTTACTCTTTCATGTAAGCCAGTTGGAATCCTTGACATTTGAGATAAAAACATTGTTCTACATTGTTTTTCTTGGGAACTCCTTTCATGCTTGGTCTGTGATCACGATTGTTTGGTGCTGGCATAGTTATCCCTGGCACTAGATTAAGTCTCAAGGGTTGTCTAAATGGTGAAAATATTCCTTATAGAATGCGAGGAGAATCCTACCTGTTTTAATGGGATCCCACATCATTATACCATATTCGGAAGGAGGGGGACCAAAAACATAAAAAACTCTGGAGTTTTTAAAAACAGCGAATACGCATGCCTGCTCGTTGGGACAAGTGATTCACTTTGAATCACTTTCCCATATGAGCAGAAGTGCAAAGCTGATTGGCTGGATGAACATGGGGGTGGGGCTTGCTAACAAGGCAAGTTCCCGGAGCAGCCATGTTGGATTTTCACCTTTGCGAATAAGTGCTAAGATGATAAAAGGGGATGTTTTTTCTTTTTAGTAAAGGCGAAATATCACTCTATCGCACGTAGGATTTTTTTTTAAAAGTTCAGTGGTGGCAAATTCAGGTAAGTTAAAACATGAATAATTCACTCATGGCCACCATATTGACTGGTGGGCATGTGAAGCTTTTGTGGGTCAAAAAACCATTAAGACAAATCACAGCTGCTGCAATTTGCTATTACTGTGTAGCAATCCGGGGTTTTTTTTGCCTCGTATAGACAGGCCTTCAGAGTGTTCCTCCAGACAGGGCAAACATGTTGGGAGCTTGCCGGAGGTTGTGGCATTAGGTACTATAGTTCTCTTTAAAAAAAACCCCACAGAATAATAATCCAAACAATGTTTATGATATCTCCACCTCTTGTAGTATATTACTGAACTCAGAACTTTAAAACTCCATTACTTCATTCTGATTTTCTTCAGTATAAAGTTATTGATCCTGCAGAAGTAAGAGATGAATTAGCCTTGTGCCAGTGAAAAGATTGTTGATCTTCCGCCCTTGCCTCTGCTTATACAGGTGACCTTAATTAATTAGTATTGATATTTAAGCAACATGAGGGTTAGTTTGTAGTATGCAATTGTGTTAGGAGAAACCTACGTAATGGCCTCAGAAGCATGTTATATTATATAAAAGTGAGACATTCTGAGGTGTAAGTGTATCTCTAACCTTAGTTTCCCATTGTTATCTTTATATTTTCTGGCATGTTTACAGTGTTCTGTTTGTTAAGCAGTTTGCAACACAGCTGAAGAAGCCTTTGCTAGTAAAACAGAAAGAATATTTCCTGAGATCTTCCATCCTTATGTTTACAACTTGGAGGTGATCGTAGTTTTATCTCTACAATGCTTCCTTAAAGCCTGATTTTCTTGCTTGCATTTTATTTGTTCCTGCATATTTTCAGCTTTATTTATGGATTGTCATATTGTAGTCCTATTTGAATATCTTTGAGGAACATATGAGGGAACATATGTCCATTTTGGATGTATAAAACTATTTATAATATCATGCTGTATTATAATAAATCATAATTATTGATGAAGTATATGTCCTATCAAGTATATGTCCTCTTTATGGGTATAGTGATCCTTTTTGCCAGGAAGTATAGGGTCTACACACCTGTAATGCTCTTGTTCAGGATGGCAGGTTAGAGGCTTGTTGTGGTATTTTCTATAGTGGCCAGTTGATTTTCTGTTAATTCCCAGCACCAGCTGTGACATTTTATTCCCACCCTCAAATGGGTTTCTTTTAAATTCAGAAACATATCAGAACAATATGTTCTCTTCTGTTCTCTTCCTTTCTCTCTTAATGTTTTTTTAAAAAGTATTACAGTTAATCAGTGCACCAGTTAAATGACACTTTCACACTACAACATTAAGGACTTTATCAGACTACACGTTTTAAAACGTTCTTTTGCCAGCATAGAAAAACCCATTTCTATGCCGGCAAAAGAATGTTCCTCTCCACACTTACCTTCTAATCCTGGCAAAGGCTCCCGGTAATAAAGAGGAAGTAAATGGGGCTCCATCCACTTCCTTGCTTGAAATCTCGTGCAATTTCGTTGCGTGGGAAATTCAAAAATAAAAACAAGAAAACTACATTTACAGTTGCCCAAAGCACACAAAGCACACACACACACATATTTTAAAGGTCAAAAGTAATCCAGGGAAGGTAAAAAAAAAAAAAGATTGTTACTTACCTGGATGTCCCGATCTGACCCAGAAATGTTTGTGCTACTGAGAGCATCGTTGGGGTGACTGAGATTTAAAGGGTCAGAGGCTTCGTATGCTGGCAATGCCAGAAAAAAAAAAAAAAGCAGGAGGAAGATCTATTGACAGCTTAAGCCATCAATTAAAAACAATGGGTTTTGGTCTGTTTTTAACCACGAAAGGGCGACATCATCTGATCCATGTGCCCTTTTGTGGTTATGTGGCATCGTGATGGTGCTGTATTTTCCATGTCTGATAAAGTCCTAGAATTCTAAGAAAAACTAAAACTAAAAAAATTCAGAGATGAGAAAATTTGCACTTCAAACCATAAGGTCACCTCAGCAAACCATGCCCCAGTTTACAAACATTTTGAAAACTCCTAATGCTGATCCAAAAAATCACTATGAACAGTCTCCCACCCCATAAAACAAGTGGACATTGTGACAACAACCGGCAAGCCCCAGTGCAAACCTACGGCCCGAGGACCTCGCTGCCACGTCCATGCTTGCAAGGCCACGGCAGATGAATCTCTGGTTTAAAGGGTGAGGCCAGTTCTGTGCACGCTGCGCTCCACCAGAAAAATCCATTGCACAGGCTCGAAGGACAAATCCATTTCCAAAAAAGCCCTGTAGCGACTGGCGAGGGACGAAACCGGCAGGTGTAAAGATGCACTGGAAGCCGCAGCCCCAACCCTGCATGCAGGCGGTTCAGGACATTGGTTGCTTGAAGGCGCGGGATGAGTCCTTCCTGAATCTTCGTTTGCGAAGAAAAGCCAGAGAGATATCAGGAGAGCTCATGTTTCTTTAGACCAATCTGGAAGAAGCCCAGAAGCTGAACAAGGGGAGGATGCTCTCTAGTGGTTTAAGTTGCACAAACATCTTTCTGTCAGGCTTGAAGATTTGCTTCATTGGGCAGACAACAAATTGCCAGTCAGAACCTAGAGCTCACTTTGCCTACAGTCCAGTTCTAATAATTTCCTAGAAATTTTCCCCTACATTTGTGGGGATGTGAGGAGTGTATATGACCAAATACCTGGTCAAATGGGGAGGCAGAAATATGACCAGCATTCCTGTCTTCAAGTATATTTAATAGGTCTGTCTATTAAATAACGAGACTGATACAATAACCCATCTTTATTTATATGTATTACAATTCTAATTGTCCCCTCCAATATACTCCCTGTTCACACTCACACACTGATGCAATCTTGTTTTCCACTGGTCAAAGGCATGGAGCAGATCAGTTTCTGTCAGCTGTTTCAACACATCTGCTGTTTTCTTCTTTTCCGCATCAATTGACTCAAAACGAGTTCCTTTAAGCACCAGTTTCACTTTAGGGAAAAGAAAAATGTTGCATGGTGTCAAATCTGGCAACTATGGGGGATGTTCAAGTGCAGTAATGCATTTATTGGCCAAAAACTGCTTCACAGAAAGTGCTGTGTGAGCAAGTGCATTGTCCTGATGAAGAATGAAGCCATAGTTCCACAGTTCTGGCCTTTTTTCCTGACTCTTCTCTCAGCTTTGTCAAAACTTCCTTATAATAATGCTGGTTCACTGTTCTGCCTATTGGAACCCATTCTGCCAAAATAACACCCTTGATATCAACAAAAACAATGAGAATGACTTTGAATGTGGACTTGCTTTGATGCACATTTTTTACATTCTTGGTGATTATGGTGTTTTCCAGTGCATTGACTATCGTTTTGTATCAGGATCATACTGGAAGATCCAGGTTTCATCACAAGTGATCATTTTTTGAAAAAGGTTTGGGTCCTGTTGCTGCAGAATGTCAGTGCAAATTTTCTTGCAGCACTTTTTTTGCTCTGGTGTGAGAACCCTAGAGACCATCTTGGTACAAACTTTTTTCATGTTGAGATCCTCATGCAAAATTTTCCATGCAGCATCTTTGTCAATGTTCATGGCTTAAGCTATCATTTGGACACTGAGTCGGCAGTCTCCTCAATCTGTTTGATTTTTTTCCAGCATTTCTTTAGTTCTTGTAGTAGAAGGTCATCCAGAGTGTTAATCATCTTCCACATTCTCACGTCCTTCTCTGAATCTTTTGTGCCACTCAAACACATGCACCCAAGACATGCAGTCTTTCCTGTAGGCCTCAGCAAGCATTTGAAAAGATTCCATTGGTGTTTTGTTCAATTTTACTAAAAATTTCAAACTAACATGTTGCTCGACTTTTAAACTTAGCATTTTTCCAGCACACAACAGACATGACATTGTGACGTGACGTCAGTGGGAAGTCCATGCCGAAGACTTCCAGGTTTGATTGGGATAGCCAGGTAAGTGACATCCTTCCCCCGCCCCCGGGTTACTTGGGCTTTTCTTTTTCTGCAGAATAATTTAGCTCCAGTATGCAAGCTGGAACGTGTCCAGAGGAGGGTGACCAGGATGGTGGGAGGTTTGGAAGCCATGCCTTATGAGGAGCAGCTTAGGTTGCTGGGTATGTTTAGCCTGGAGAAGAGTAGGTTGAGAGGGGACATGATAGCCATGTTTAAATGTTTGAAGGGATCTTATACTGAGGATGGAGCAAGCTTATTTTCTGCTTCTGTTTGGCAGTGGAATACACTGCCTTGGAGTGTGATGGAATCTCCTTCTTTCGAGGTTTTTAAGCAGAGGCTGGATGGCCATCTGTTGTGAGGACTTTGATTGTGTGTTCCTGCAGGGCAGAAGCCGATTGGATGGGATGGCTGTTGGAGTCCCTTCCAGCCCTATGATTTTATTATTCTAGGCTGCATTCAGAGCCTGGGAAAGTTCCTTTTGGATTACACCTCCCAGAATCCCCCTGCCAGCACCCTTCTCAAGGTCTGGTTGCATTGTTCCTTTTCCAGCATTCTCTAGCCCAGTGGTTCTTAACCTGGGATCCGCGATGTCCTCACAGGAGGTCCACAAAGGCTTGAAGGCTAGCCCACCTCCTCCCTGTAGTGGAGCAGCCACGTGACCAGAACCAAGGCAAAGGCTGGCTGGCTTGGCCTACACATTGCCATTCAGTCCACTCCAGTTGCAAACTTGCAGGAAGAAGCAAGAGTACCTCTGAAAGAAAGTTTAATGAACGGTGTAATTGTATTGTTGTTGTTGTTAGCTATTATTATTAGGGTTTTAAATCTTGAGTTAAGTCTTGGGACAACAAAAGGTCCCTGGTAAAGAAAAGGTTAAGAACCACTGCTCTACCCAAAGGCTCTCACATAACACTAATAGGATACTGGTGTGTTTTAGTGACAACAATAAAATGATTGTTCCCATTAATATTACTCCAATTTTTTATTTATATTCTTTATATTCTTCTGTTAAAAGAGCTAATGTTGTAGAAGTTTCAGCATTGCACTATGACTGTGGAGACCAGGGTTTTAATCCTTACTCAGCCATGAATACCCACTGGATGACCTTGGGCAAGTCACACTCTCTCAGCCTCAAAGGAAGTCAAAGGCACACCCCCTTTGAACAAACCTTGCCTAGAAAACCCCATGGTAGGTTTGCCTTAGTCAGAAATGACTTGAAGGCACATAGGCAAACACACACACACATTCCTTTTGCAGGTTGAACTCAGTTGGCAGCAAAGGGAGTAAGCTGAAGAGAAAGGGGGAAAGGGAAGGAGGGGAGAGAAACCAGGACACATTAAGAGCAGCTGGAAAGATGGGATGGAGGGGGTCTATGTGGAAGGAAGGAAAGAGAAGAAAGAAAGAAAGAAAGAAAGAAAGAAAGAAAGAAAGAAAGAAAGAAGCCCTTTCTGAAGAGAGAGCAGAGGAGAAAGAGAAGGAAAGAGATGATCCTCACACTTCACTCCCCCCCACTCACACACACTCAGCCCTCTCCAACAGACACCTGGCTGGCTTGTGTTTTCATGATCCTGGGAGGAGGGGGTGAGGGAGCAGTAAACTCCCTCCAGCTTCAGCCACACGGAGGGCAGCTCGCCCTTTCTCTTTCTCTTTCTTTTTCCAGTTTGGGAGATGCTGTTTTTTTTTTTTTTTAAAAATCCCAGCAGGAGGTTTTCGCAGGAAGAGGGTTAGGATGAGGGTGGGGCCCCCTGACTGTGAGGCCCCCTGCAGATGCTGATTTGGTGGTATGGTTAAACCTGCCCTGTGCAAGGGCAGTGGGAAGGGGCTTCAGGGGCACTCTCCTTGTCCCCTTCTCCTGTCCTTCTCCCTCCATCTGTCCCATGGACCCACTCACCACCTGATCTCCCTCCTTCCTCTCCTGTCTGATCCCCTTTCCCCTTGCCCATCCATTCCAGTGAGTTGGTGAGTGAGCAAGTGAGCAAGCCCTCCCCTTTTCCAATCTCCCCATCCCAGTACTCTCACCCAGGGTCAGTTTAAGGGCTCTGCAGCACCCACAACTGCGGTGGATCCATCTTATGGGGGGCCCCATCATAACCCTCCCTTACATTCAAAGACAGCACCCCTACCCACCCCAGTGAATGAGTGAGTGAGCCAGGTGCCTTCACCTCCACTAATGTGGAGGGATGACTGTATTTAATAAAACATAATTGAATAATAAATATTCAATAAAATATAACACACACACCAGTGAGCACAGAATCTCAGACCTTTGGTTAAAAAAAATGGTGATGCCATTCTTGCCAGACCTAAGTAACAATCCATCAACCTGCCCTGCCCTCCAATCACCCAACCACCCGATCCAACCCTGATCCTAATTCAGATGGAGGACACACGTTGCAAAACACCCCCACAGTTTTTCCAAGAAAGTGCAGACTAGAAGGGTCTTCCAAAAATTCACACCAAAACCTAAAAAAAAAGCATTTTCACTTTCAAAACGGAGGAAGGGCATGTGTTCCAACAGCACTGGCATCATGGTAAGGATGGATTAGTTTGCAGATCTATGATCCAGCCCAAGATTGTTGTCTCCTGCTAGAAATAGAAAGCTCACTTGAATGATAACTGACAATACAGTCAGCCCTCCTTTACCCATGGATGTTTTTATCCATGGATTCAACCAACCACATCTTGAAAATATTTTTTTAAAAAAGATTCCAAAAAGCGAACCTGGCTGTTCACCATTTTAAATAAGGATCACAATTTTACTATGTCATTGTATATAATGGGACTTGAGCATCCACAGATTTTCATATCCAAGGAGGGTCATGGAAACAAATCACAGCAGATACCAACAGCTCACTGTATTTTGCTAGAAATTAAGGTATTCAAATATCTTAGTTTGTATTTTACAAATGGCATGCCCATTTTAAAGCCATAGAACTAGTAACACCTGGATCAGCTGATGCAACAACAAAGTTTTTATGGCTCTAGAGTTGGTTGGTGCCAGTACTGAAAGTTTTAAAAACAAAGTCTTTAGTATAAGTTTGTTTGGGACCACATGCTTCAGTACCTCTTCTTCACTGGAATCAATTGTTGTAGTATGCCTTCAAGGTACAAATCCATTTTCTGTGTACTGTTGTGTATTCCTTGTACATCCTCACCATTTTTGTTTCATGCTGAATTTGATCTGCCTACTCTTATCTCCAGAGTGCATACAGTGGCCCTCTATATCCACAGATTCTGTATCCAAGGATTCTACCATCCATAACATGAAAATATATATATTTTGTAAATTCCAATAATCAAACCTTTTTGTTTGCCATTTTATATAAAGGAAACCATTTTACTATGTCATTGTGTGTAATGGAACTTCAGCATCCACAGATTTTGCTATCCATGGGAGGTCCTGGAACCAAACCCCAGCAGATACCAGGGGGCCACTATATGAGTATTACAGTAGCTGGCACATCATCACCTCTTGGGTTAAAATGATGAATGACCAAGTGTAACAGTTCTATCATGCTTAATAGAAATGGAAAAGCTTTGAATAGTCACTTGACCATGAAAACCCACTGGGTTATGTTGGGTAAGTTACTTACCCTCAGCTTCAGAAAACCCTGTGATAGCTTCGTCATAAGGTGTAAATGACTTGAAGGCACACAATAACAATAGACACCATTTATTCATTCATTCAGTTTATATCCCACCTTTTCCTCCAGTGTGGGGACTTTTTCAGACAGGGGAAACCCCCCTGAGGAGGTCGGAAGAAGAACGGGTCTGTTTCGCTTACAGAGCCCCATTTCAGACAGCCCCATCCTCCTCCGTCCTCCTTCCGTCCTCCTTCTGACCTTCCCTCATGCTGCAGGCACCACTTTTTATTGATGGAGGTTCTCCGTCAATAAAAAGTGGTGCCCACAGCATGGGGAAAGGTCAGGAGGAGGTCGGGAGGAAGACAGAGGAGGATGGGGCTGTCTGAAACAGGGCTCTGCAAGCAAAACAGCCGCGTTCTTCTTCCGACCTCCTCGGGTTTTTCCCCATTGATTTTTCTTTGGTTTTTTTCGGGGCTGTAAGGCCGTGTTCTGGAGTAGTTTCTTTCTGACGTTTCACCTGCATCTGTGGCTGGCATCCTCTTCTCTGAGGATGCCAGCCACAGATGCAGGCAAAATGTCAGAAAGAAAATATTCAAGAACACGGCCTCACAGCCTGGAAAAAACCCAAGGGAAATCTATGGATTTTGGCTGTGAAAGCCTTCGACTTCACATTTTTTCCCACCTGGGACTGAAGGTGGCTCATAATATAGATTAAAACAAGTAGATATAAAATCTATCATAATAGTAAAAATAGTTTTAAAAAATTGTCAGGGTGCGCACCCCCGTGGTCCCTCTCAGCTGGGTTCTCCAGAGCTGTACTCTCCTTGCAGTGTGCAAGGTGCCAAAGAATAACTTGGAGGCTCCAAGTTCTATTTAGGGAACTTTACTTACAGAGTATATACAGATTAGCAACTGCCTATTCATAGAATAATACGAGAGCACCTCCGGCTACAACACCAGAACAACTCCCCACACTGAACATAGGCAACACCCACTTTTATATACATTGTCCATGGCATGGTTGCATCAGCCACTATTGCATCAGTCCTGTTGCATCATCCACTTGCATCATGCTTGATGGGCGTGTCCTGGGTGGTGTGATGATTGCTTCCTTGCCATCACATGGCCTTTTCTTCTGGATTCTTCCTTTTACAGACTGCCCACCATGCTGGCTTCTTCCCTGAGTCTTGGGCATTCCCCAAGTTTGGTGTGAATAGGGCCATACATTGTGTGTCACTATTGCACAAGATTTGGGGAAATGGCCTCACATTGTGTGGATTTGGGGTTTTTCACTGAAGTAGACAAGAAGACCACTTATGACTCCTCGAACGCTTTCATCAGTGCCGTATATGCACAATCCAAAATATACACTGGACTGACTATGTGATGAATGTTGCTGTCCTTGAGCAAGCAGGGATCACCAGCATTGAGGCCATGATATTGAGAACACAGCTACGCTGGGCAGGGCACGTTTCTAGGATGGAGGACCATTGCCTCCCAAAAATAGTACTCTACGGGGAACTCGCCATGGGTCAGCGTAAGAGCGGCACTCCAAAAAAGTGATACAAGGACTCCCTGAAGCAACATCTCAGGCTCCACCAAATTGATCACCAACAATGGTCTGCCTTGGCCTCACATCGGGAGGCATGGAGACGCACTATCCACAATTCTGCAGCCTTATTTGAGAACTCACGGCGAACAAGTCTTGAAGAGAAATGACAACGCAGAAAGAATTACAACCCAAAAACATCACCCAAGGAGACCTTCTGCTGTGCTTTTTGCAACCGGACTTGTTTATCTCGGATTGGCCTTTTTAGTCATCAGCGTGCTTGCAGAAAGCGTGGAATGAGTCCTTCCTGAATCTTCGTTTGCGAAGAAAAGCCAGAGAGACAAGAAGAGTCATGAATATGTAACTCTAAGTTATAAATTTGTAACTGCCTAACAAGATTCCGGCCATTGTCTGTATTTATAAATTACACAAGGCACATATTTCTGTTTTTATAAATGGCCTACACTTTACAATGCAGGATTTTGGGGGGGCATCTTGTTCAGTTTATATAAAAGGAAAAGCTTTCCAACCCTCAAGTAGGGGGGCATACTTTATAATAAGGGACAATTGCCAGCCCCACAAGAGACAAACTTTCTGGCTCTCAAATAAGGGATACTCCTAATAATAAGGGACACTTGGCAATCTTAGCCTAAATTGATAAGTATTGTATAAAGGCCAAAATAACCAACAGAAGGGGATATGAGCAGCACTTGGCAAAATTGCTATTTGGACTACAAACTCCACTACCCCTCAGTTAACACAGCCACTAATCAAGCTGGCTGGGGTTATCTGGATGTTGTAGTCCATAGAGTAACTTTTTCAGACTCTTGGCAAGAAGCAAGTAAGAACATGGATTGTGCCAATTTTTTCTTATTTATGAAGGATGAGGTCCATGTTTCAACATAGCTGTCTAATCAATCAATTGGGGTCAATTCCATCCTCCCCCTTCACCCCATTATATTGTTTTGGAAGTCACCCTGTACATCTGGAGAGGCTGCATAGGTGGGAGAAGAGGGCAGGAAGCTTTCCTTCTGTTCATTTCCTTCTGTTCACTTATCTTAGATCCAAGCCATTGTCTTTCAGACAGTTGTTGGCCGCCTGCCGACAGCTGATGATGACACAATTGAGAAAGTGATCCTGGTTAGAAAATTAAATGCTGTAAAATTAATCAGCGTATACTTCCAGGCAAGTATTGAGAAGGAGAATGAACCACACCACTATAGATAGGTAAGTCTCCTGTGTAACTTCTCATTTATCCTGCGTTAATTCAGTATCCTGTGTAACTACCCATCTTTCACAAATGTGAAATCTTTCACAAATGTCAAACAGGACCATTTTGAAAAAGCTTCTTTATAGCAAGGGGAAAGTGACATAGTTAGTACTGGCTATACCTCCTCCAGTATAATTACAATACATGCTGATCTGAAGATATCTGAACAATGCATGAGAAAAAGAATGCTAAGAAGCATTTTTAATATTTGTTCTTAAATGTGTTTATTGTACTATACTGTAGGAACATTGTTACTTTACCAATTTGATTGTAGAAAGGAAAAAGAAAATATTTATTTATTTTGCCCCAATGTTTTACAGACCTTAGCCAGCTGTCTTGTGCTGCTTTGTATAAATCAATAAAGCAAATAAACATAATAGGTTAGATATATGTCATACATTCAACATCTAAGGGAAGCAGGCTTGTTATAGGGAGGCAGGACAGGCTGTGGAACACACACAGGTCTATAGGTTTTCCATGGTTTTTTTCCAGGCTGTGAGGCTGTGTTCTGGAAGAGTTTATCCCTGATGTTTCACCTGTATCTGTGGTTGTGGGGTGTGTGGGGTTTATATAGCCATTCAAATACACAAATGTATATATCCTCTCCAACAGGAACTCACAGTATATAACCCCCCCACACCCCTACCCAATCATTCTCTGAAGATGCCAGCGACAGATGCAGGCAAAATTCCAGGAATAAACTCTTCCAGAACATGGCCTCACAGCCTGGAAAAAAACCCAAGGATAACCTATGGATGCTGGCTGTGAAAGCCTTCAACTTCACACACAGTTCTGTCCTTCAGTATCTTGTCACTCTTCACACACCCCATCACCTGCCTTAGTTCATGTTGGCTCATGTGGCTTATAGAGTATTAAAAGCTATTTCAGTTCACAGTGAAAGAGGAAAAAAAAGGGAATTTTGAGTAAACTAGACTTGAATTCTAGTAAAAATGCCTAGGAGTAAGCAGGAAATTTATTCCTATCATGTATAAGAAAAAAACAACCAAATGTTAAAAGGTCTACCTTCTAAAATGCATTGAAAATCTAACAGGTGCTGAACTTACTGGTCTACCATCCTGCTATCACAGTGGGTAATCTGATGCCTTTGGGAAGCCTATAAGCAGGGAAAGAGCACAGCACAAGGGCACCCTTCCACTTGTGCTCTGTAGCAATTGGTATTCAAAGGTGTACTTGTTGGGGGATGATAGGACATTTAATCCCCAGCAGAAGCCAAAAATATCTCAACAGATTTAGCAGCAACCCATTCCCAAGAATACTCCCACACAGAGTGTCATCCAAACAAACAGGAGGCACTTTATCTTCAAGCTCAAGGCAGTTGCAATATGTACAGATATATACAGCAGACAGACAAACTGCTTCGCCAGACATCATGTTATTTCCAGAGAAAGAATGCTCTGGACTGAGCCTTCTTTTATACAGATTTACAGGGCATTGGCTCCCTCAACCACATGGGTGCATTACATCAGATTTTGCACTCCAGACTCTATTCTGATGCTGTGCAGCTGTGGCCTCAAGGCTAGCATGACTTGGCCCCAGCTAGCATGACTTAGCAGTTGTTTGGCCATTTTCTATGGAGTTCAGTCTCTGACCCCTGACAGTACTACTTCTGATATTGGATGGTCATTGTGTCCTGTAGCCACTGCTAGGCTTATTATGCAGAAATTCTGCTTCTAAGATCTTTTTAAAGCCATCTGCATTAGTGCTTATCACTACATCTTGCCATACAGATCGCCCCACATATCTGTTGGGGATATGTTCCCAGACTGATCATGGATACATGAAAGCATGGATAATAGTGAACCCAATTGAAATGAATGACCACTCGCCCAACCTCTGGCAGACTCATACCATAGAATGGCATTGGAAGGTAGGGGCTTGTCTAGATGGGAGGATACAATGCTGGTTCATGCACATTATTGCAAATTTACAGCAGTGTTCCTTTTTCTCCATGGTCTTTTGGCAAAAACAATAGTATGCAAAGGTATACGCATTTGAACTGCACACACCCATGAATCAAGATGGCAGCCAAGTAAATTAGTGTGCTATTATTCTCCACACACTGCCACTGCTGTATAGCATTTTTTTAAAACTTTAAAGCAAAGATGTGCAAGTGTGACCTTCTGCTTAAAAAAGTTATTTGGGAGCAGAGCTCCCAAATACAGATGCAGTAAAAAAGTGGATGATTGCTAATGCAAAAATCCAAAATGGCGCTTCCAGCTGCTTTCTTGCTGGCAAGCCCACCCCCACACACGTCCAACCAATCTGCTCTCCAGTTCCACCCTCTCTGAGAATGCGCAGTGATGTGAATTGGTTGTCCTAAGGAGTGCTAATGTGCACCCCCATGCACTATTTTAAAAAATCCAGGAAAAGCTGCAAAGACTTTTCCCGTGTAGTTTTTGGAGTTTTTGGCCCCCTCCTTCCGAATAAGACGAATTACCATGGGATCTCGTTGGGACAAAAGGTACAGTATTCTCCTCAAATTCTATGAGGAGTATTTTCACTGTCTAGACAACCCCTAAAATGCCTACAGTGGACATATTTTTTTCAGACATGGATAAGTGAAACCGTGATACCAGTCCCATGGATATGGAGGTTGACCTGTAGTGAATTCCAGTTGAGAAATGTAATGTGTGAAGAGTACATCCTTTTCATTTGTTCTTCTACTGAGTCTTCTAGTACAGTATTAAGTTTCACTGTATGATTCTGAGGTCTAGTATTATAAGAGAGCAGGAGAAATCTCTCTATTCACTTTGCTCAAACTGTGCATAATTTTACAGATCTTTAGTTTAACTCTCCTTACTTGCCTTTTCTTCCACTAAGCTAAAATCCCCTCAGCTGTTACAATCTTTCCTCTCAATGAACTGCTTCACCCATTTGGTTATTTGTACTGTGTTTTTCTGGACCCGTTCTGGTTCTATAATGGCCATGATCTCACTTTGAGGAGATGGAACATAATCATGGAGTTATGCAGCAGTTGTGCAATGGTGCTTTGTTAGTAAATTGCAATGTTGTACAGCTAAATATGTATGCACATCTGCATGTGCAATGTACAGTTGTGCAGACCATGTGTAACCATGCAAAATGGCAGTGCATGCACATCTCTGCTACTGCAACCTTGAACTGAATACAGCTGTTGCACATCAGACAAAAATGTCCAACCACTTCTGTAGGGGAACTTACACATGTGTAACACGTGAACAGGATTCTGGTCTATATCTTTTGAGATGTGTCGGCCAGATCTATACACAGTATTCCTAAAGTGGCTGCACCATAAACTTGTATAAAGGCATTATCAGATCGGCAGGTTTATTTTTTTTATTTCAAAGATCTTCCATGAAAAAACAACAATAAAATAATTAGTTAGAGCTTAGGAAAATTAACATTTTAAGATTTTATCAGATGTGGCAAATATGTCATCATAATGATACCTAATGAATGCAAAAGGGTGCGCATACCAGATGATGATGCCCTTTTGCAATAATGTCTTGAAAATAAGCCATTCTTTTTTATTGACAGGCCAAGCCATCAATAGATCTCCTATGGTATTTTTTTTTTGCCAGTATTGCCCGCATTTCAAACCTCATGCCATTTTCCTCTCATGATTTCAGTGTTAATGCCAGAGCACTTCCGGGTAACAAAATGAAAGCCAGGTAGGGGATGCTCTTTTTATGAACCTCCCCAGTTTACCTTTAAGTTTTAAAGTGTGTTTCTGTGCTTGTGTGAAGGTTTTTTTTTGTCTTTCTTTTGCTGTATTTTTAAAATTTATTGCGCTTGTGTTTACTTGCAAGCATCTGCAAGCTCACAAAGGCAGAAGTAAACAGAGCTCTGTTCATACTCTGTCAATGCTTTTCAGGCTAGTGAAGGTAAGGTCTGATAGAAAGGATTATTTTGCTGGGACAATTACTATTCATAAAAATATGGTGGGAAAGAAACGTTAATGGAGAGTGGTCTGATAAAATCCTTAGTCTATAACTCTAAGAATTCCCCAGCCATCATGGCCAATGGGGATCAATCTCCATTGATTCTGGTCCAAAAAGTAAAATTCTTAAGCTTTGGAATTAACATCCTACATAAATGAAAATGGGGAATGTATTGGCAACACTCAAAATGACAAGAAAAGTTCAGAGAGGAAAAAAGTGAATGTAAGAGATTAATCATTTATTATATGCTTGATTTTTCAAGGCACCCATTATGCTGCTAAGGTAAAATCCCTCTTTTAGCAAGCAGCCTGTGCAACACTATTTAGTTTAAACAAAACGTAGGAAGAATAACATGGAATCCCCATGTTTAGAGACTGAAGTACTGTAATCATTTTTTAAAACAGTTTCCTACAATTGAAAGCAATTTATTTATAGCAACCCTGAGAAAGCAAATATTAAAAACCAAAAGAAGAGTAGCTGTTACTGAGAAAAAGAAACATATATTTAATATCTGCAGTTAACTGTAGGGCTAGCCATTTGGCCCAATTGTAGGACTAGTATTGTCTACTAAATTTTAATCAATAAATGGTTAAAAAGTTTGTCTGTAGTATTGGTTCTAAGGAAAAACAATATGTTTTCAAGTTGCAAGACATACATTTCAGTTTCATGTTTCTCTTTTGGGTTTTCTTTGTTTGGTAAATATAGTATGTAAGCATAAATATTTACGAAATAAATATAAAACACTGAGATACAACAAGGAGAAAGAACAATTAAACAAGATAAACCAGGAAAACCAGAAAACAAATTCAAAGAGAACAACCATAAATGATGTACAAAAGGATCTCAAGTACTATTTAAAAACATGACTGACTTGTTACCCTTCAGATGTTGTTGGTCTGTAACTCTCATCAGGCCTAGCAAGCATAGCACATTGTCTTAAAGATATTGATGATAGTCCTGGCTAAACATGTCCGTTGTAAGTTTCTAGTGATTTCAAGTTAAGTTAAATATGTGCAAAACATGCTGAGCCATCTTCCAAAATTTCTTGACCTGTTCTGCTGATAAGATAATAGCTAGAACACTTGAATAAGATAAAAAATAGGACATATATAGTCTGGAAATACTTGTAGTTATTTGCTGTCAAATTGGCTTCAACTTATTATGGTGAGGCTATGAATGAGAAACCTCCAAGATATCTGGTCCTGCTAGGTCTTGCAAACTCAGGGTTGTGGCTTTCTTGATTGACTCAATCCACTTGTAGTGTGGTCCCCCACTTCTCTTACCGCCTTCCGCTTTAACAAACATTATAATATTTTCCAGTGAATCACATCATCTCATGATATATCCAAGGTATGACAACCTCGGTTTAGTCATTTTGGCTTCTAGAGAGAGTTCAGGTTTGATTTGCTCTGGTACCCATTTATTTGTCTTTTTAGCAGTCCACTGTACCTATAGAAATCTTCTCCAGCACCACATTTCAAATGAATTGATTCTTTTCTTTTCAGCTTTCTTCATTGTTCAGCTTTCACATCCAAATGTAGATATTGGAAACACTGCTTCTAAGATCTTTTTATTGAGGGTTCGTCATTAATAAAAAATCACGGAACCTAGCAGGAGGGAAATGGAACGAGCACAGAGTGAGGATGACGGGAGATCGGGAGGTCGGGAGAGGGAAGGGGGCATGCGAAATGTGGCGCTGCTTCCAGAACAGCCCCATTTCTGTCCCGATCTCCCTGGGGAATAATTTCCCCGTGTGAAAATCTCCCAAGTCAGAATGCACAGAGAAGCTATTATAATCCACAAACACCAGAACAACTTCAACAGGAAAGAAGAAACCCTAAAAGTAAACAAAATCTGGCTCCCAGTCCTGAAAAACAATAGAATCAAAACTCAACCCTTACAAATGAATTCCACCCAGGGACAGGGTGATTTGCAGCAGATAATGGGCCATCAACCAACCATTAGCTAAACAGACACTAATCCTCCTTGCATATCTACATCCAGAAACTAACCATTCAATACACAAATTTACATATCCTCCCCAACAGGGGTTCACAGTATATACCCCCCCGACTCCTACCCAACCATTCTCTGAAGATGCCAGCCACAGATGCAGGCAAAACGTCAGAAGTAAACCCTTCCAGAACATGGCTTCACAGCCTGGAAAAAAAAACAAGGAAAATCTATGGATGCTGGCCATGAAAGCCTTCGACCTCACAAAAGGAGAAGTGATTCTAACAGCTCATTCATTCATTCAGCACTCTAAACCTACATAGAATTTTTAAAAAGCACATGACTGCCAATGGACAGATATATAGAAGATGAAAAGATAAATATACAGAGATGCATAATCTGTATATAAAACATCATAAAGATAAACTAAAGTTCCAAAAGCTATGAAAAAAAAGTTTTAAGTGGTGGGGTTGTCTAGACAGTGAAAATACAGCTCATAAAATTCGAGGACAATAACTTTTATCCCAGCAAAATCCCACAGTGATTTGCCATATTTGGAACGAAGGGGGCAAAAACTCCAAAAACTATATGGGAGAAAGCCTTTGTGGCTTCTCCCAAGATTTTTTTTAAAATGCAGGGGAAATGCACATTCGCACTAATTAGGACAACCAAATTGCAGCGCAGCAGATTCCTAAATAAGAGCAGAAGTGGAAACCTGATTGGTTGGATGTGCTCAGGGCGGTGGGCTTGCCAGCAATGAAATGGCCAGAAGTGCCATTTTAGTTTCACATTAGCGATCATGTGCTTTTTCGCTGTGCTGAGGCAACCAAACAGCTTTATTAAGCTGAAGGTCATACTTGCGCACCTTAGATTTACATTAAAAAAAAAACCTGTGGAGTGCCGATAACTTGTGGAGAATAATAATGAGAGTGATTCACTCCTGGACAGTATCTTGATTCACAAGCATGACTGTACATTAACTTCAAACAATGGATAGTTTTGTATACCAGCGATTTTGCCAAAAGACCATGGCAACAAAAGAACACTGCTGCAATTTTGCATTAATGTGCAGCAACCAAAATTATATCCTCTCATCTAGACAAGCCCAGAGTTTGAAAAAAGCAGTATGCAAGTATTTGCGAATATAGTCATAGTAATATGGAGTAGTAAGACTCCAAGGACAAAGGTGAGCCAGAGAGGAGGAAACCCCTGATCAGGGGAGGAACATGAAATTCAGAGAACACTGGTCTCTAGAAGGATGGTAATAAGAAATGAAAGCTGGGGTAGGGAGAAGCAAAGTCATGTAAGGCTTTAAAAGCTAGGACAAGAAGCTCAGACTGAGGACATTTTCAGACGATCCTTGCCATGCAAGGATTGTCTGAAAATGTCCTGAATCCTAAGAAAGATAGGCAGCCAATGAAAGGATTTCAAAAGTGGAGTAACAGAATCAAAGCAACAACTTGCCTCCCCACCCTCCAAAAGATCTTAGAAGCAGAATGTAGAACAGAAACCAGGGAACTAAAATGTATTAATGGAAGACTGGTCAAAAGAAAATTATAGTAGTCATGGCAAGAAATAACTAAAGCAAGTTGCAGAAGAATCAGACATGAATGGTCTTGTTCTGGCAAAGTTATAAAGAAAAAAGTAACATAACTTAGCCAGAGTGTCAATATGAATAGCCAAAGTAAAAGTCAAAAATTAAAACCAAGGGCCCAACTATACGAGCCCTCCCCCCCCAAAAAAACAGAGTGCGCCACAGTAATGGCATTTCTCAGCAGCTGCAACCTGTCTTGAAGGTGTTTTGGCCCCCAAAAGCTTTTCATGCCCGCCAGTCAAAATGGTGGCCACAAGTGGGACTTCTGGCATGGCGGCGTAGCGAGTGGCATCAGGAGTGAGGAGTTCTTGCTCCTGCTGTTATCTGGGCTCTGGATTGGACTGGGATTAAATTACAAAGCGATGGGAATGTAAGAGAGGAGAAAGTGCTGAAACTACAAGAGTTGAAAAAAGTGGCGTGGGAGTTGGAACTGCAATTTTGACAACTGTTAGAGTGGAGAGAGAAGGAACAAGTGTGAGAATAAGGAGAGAGCGAGGAGTGGAGGGGAGTGAAAGTCCTGGAGTGAAGAGACAGCGTGGTGGTGAAGAGAAAGCAGAGAAGAGATGATTGAGAGGAAGGAGTAACCTGCAAAAGCTGGTGTGGAGTTAACGCTGGCTGAGAATAAGGGAAGAGGAAGAGACAACGAAGAAAGGCTGAGAGAGTGGGGGTCCTAAGATTTAGACAGATGCTTTAGTACTGTGAAAACAGAGAGGACTGAGAGGACAGAGACTGAGAAATTAGTATATATTAAAAAAAAAAAGGAAATAGATGAACTGAATTGGAATAGGTGAAAGGTAAAATGTACTGTTAACAATTACATTTAAGTTTGGGAAAATTGAAAAGAAGTAAGTCTGCTTAAAATTTGTGTTGCTGGAATGTAAATCTAAATTGTTTCAAGAAAAAGAGGTATAATACTATAACACTGGAGAATTGGCGAAAATAATAATATATTAAGGAGCAAAAAAAATTACGCAGTATACTATAGCATTGTGTAATATAGCATTGTGTAATAATATATAGTATAATATATTATTATATAGTAATAGTATATAGTATATTATATTATTATATATTGAAAAGGGTGACTTTAGAGGATATCAAGACAAGGTGATTGTTAAATATGGGAGCTTAAATTCTGAACTTTGGAAATATAAGAGGTTCTGTATTTAGTATGTTTTCTCTCTGACTAAAACACTGTAATTGAAAAATTATTATTGAATTTTGAGCTATTAAGAAGAAAAGGGAAAAGCTATAGGGCCTGGAATTAAAGATACTGTTAACTACGAGTTACATTTTAGTAATTTCCTGCATGACTTTGGAGGTAAATATCTAGTTAGTAAACATTTATAATCTTTAATTTATAATTTATATATTTTGTGAATATAAATATAAATACAAACAAAATATAAATATAATTTTGGAAGTAAAACAAAAATGGCAACTGGTACTAGAAGACATCTGCAGGGACAAGCACAACAAACACAACAAACACAATTGGTGTTGCAGAGAAGGCCATCGATAGAGGGAACTACTAAATCAACAGAATTGAGCTCAATTATACTGGAAGAATTAAGGAAGGAAATGAAAAAAATGAGACAGGAAATAAGAGAAGAAATGAAAGAGATAAGGGCTGAGATGAAAAATGATTTAAAAAAGGAAATGGCAATATTTGGGAAAAGACTAAATAAATTGACAGAAGATATCGATTCTGTAAAAAAAGAAGTACAAAGTATAAAGACAAAAGTTCACATAATAGATGAAACAACAAATGTATTAACTCAAGAACAGGAGAACGAGAAAAAGGTATTATTGAATAATGATTTGAGACATAGAGAAAAATGTTTAAAAATTAGGGGGCTACCAGAAAAAGATAATGAAAATTTATTGGAAAGATTGATAACCCCTATGGCAAAATTCATCGAAACAACTGAGGAAAGGCTTGACCTTCAAATTGATAAAATTTTCAGAATTAATTCAATTATAGCGAAGGAAAGGAAAGTTCCAAGGGATATAGCAGTATGCTTTACAAGAACAAATTTAAGAGAACAATTCATTCAAAAAAGTTATAATGAAAACCTAAATATAGAAGGAATAGATCTGAAAATATTTAAGGACATACCACCTGAGATCTTAAAAAAGAGACAGGACTATAGGTTTCTTACTCAAATGTTAGTTGAAAATAAGATAAGTTATAGATGGGAGAGAATAGAAGGAGTATCCTTTATGTATTAACATAAAAGATATAGAATTAATACGGTAGAAAAGGCAAAGGATTTTATTAAAAAACTGTTAAAGGACAAGAAGCTAAAGACAAAAACGTACAAAGACGTGGAGAAGACTGGAGAAAAGAGATGGCAGAAAGAGGATGAAGAACAGAGGAAAAAGAAAGGGAAAAATAGAGAAGAAAGAGAATCAGAAACTGAGGAGATAGGAGAAGGAGAGGAGGAGAGATTAACTGAGGAAAGTGACGGAGATGATAGAAGAGAAAATTTAGATGAAGAAGAGATGGTAGAAGAAGGAAGAGGGGGTGAAGAAGAAGAGGTGGAAGAAGAGGGAAATTAAGGATGAGTACATAAATGATAATTATTTAAATAAGACAAAATGGATCTGAAAATACTTTCTTGGAATATAAAAGGATTAAATACGGAACATAAAAGAAAACAAATTTTTCATTATTTAGAAAAATCACGATCAGATATTATATGCCTCCAAGAGACACGAATCAGGAAAAAAGATGAGAGATTTTTGAAAAACCCCAAACTAGGACAAAGTTTTATATCAGCTAGTGATAAGAAGAAAAAAGGGGTAGTTATGTTTGTTAATAGGAGATTACAAGCAAAATTGGTGATGGTGGATGAAGAAGGATCGTATGTGGGGATTGAAATAAAAATCCAAGGAGCAAAAATATTAGTAATAGGAGTATATACTCCAGTACAAGCTCAGGAGAAATTCTTTAATAAATTAAAAAGAGAGATAATGAAACATGATTTAATTTTTGAAAATATGGTGTTGTTAGGGGATTGGAATGGGGTGTTGGACCCCGAAAAAGATAGGAAATCAGATAAACCTTTAAGGAAGAACCAGGGAAAACTACCAAAATCTTTCTTTAATTTGAAAAAAGATCTGGAACTATTAGATGTCTGGAGATGGAAATATAGAGGGGCGCAAGGATTTACTTTTTATTCAGATGCTCATAGATCACTTTCTAGAATCGACATGTTCTTTGTTACTAAAAAGTTGGTACCAATGATTAAATCTATGGAAATAGAACCGAGATGGATCTCAGATCATAATCCTATTTCACTTATATTATCGGAAGGAACAAAAGAGACACAATGGAGACTGAACGATAATCTGCTGCGAGAGGAAAGGAATATTAAAGAAATAAGAAAAATTTTGAAACATTATTTTGAAGAAAACACAACAGATGAGGTCAAGACGATTACGATTTGGGAAGCCAGTAAGGCCGTAATGAGAGGGTATTTTATAAAAAAGGCATGTGAAGAAAAGAGACGTCAGAGAGAGAAAACTCAACAAATTTTTCAGGAACTATTAAGATTGGAAAAGCAATTGGATCAAAACCCAAGTAATAAAAAAGTGGTGACAAAATTGGAAGTGTTGAGAAAGGAAATGCAATCACTGAATCTGCTAGAAGTTGAACAGTCTTTGAAAATGACAAGACAAAAACACTTTGAACAAGCTAATAAGCCTGGGAAGTGGTTAGCCTACAAATTGAAGAAATATAGGGAAAATAAAATCATAACAGAAATTAACTACAAAGGAAAAAGGAGTACAGACCAGAATCATATAAAAGAAAGCTTTCAAGAGTTCTATAAGGAACTGTATAATGATCAATTTCATAAAGGTATGGAGGATTTAATTAAGGAATATTTGGACCATCAAGAAATAATAAAACTAACAGAGAACCAGAAAGAAACATTAGATAAAGAGATCACAATAACGGAAATCAGTGATGCAATTACGAGATTGAAATTTGATAAAGCTCCGGGAGCGGATGGTTATACTTCAAGATATTATAAAGAACTAAAGGATGATTTGTTAGTTCCTCTCCAAAAAACATTTAATGCCATTAAAAAAGAAGGTATACCAAACTCTTGGAAGGAAAGCAATATTATGTTAATACCAAAAGAAAAGAAAGATAGAAAAGATCCAGCAAATTATAGACCTATATCGCTGTTGAATATAGATTACAAGATCTTTGTATCTATTCTTGCTGATAGATTTAAAAAAATTTTGAATCATATTATCCATACAGATCAAAATGGCTTCCTTCCGAGTAGATATATGAGAACAAATATAAGAACGGTACTAGATCTTTTAGAATATTATGACAAACATAACGAGAAGAAAATGGCATTATTTTTCTTAGATGCCGAAAAGGCATTTGATAACGTGAGATGGAATTTTTTGAAGAAAGTGCTTGAAAAAATGAATGTTGGGGATAAGTTTAGAGCTTGGATTGATTTGATCTATGAAGAGCAGACTGCTTATGTGATAGCAAATGGCGAAAAAACAGACAGAATTAAGATCACTAAAGGAACAAGACAAGGTTGCCCGTTGTCACCTTTATTGTTTATCGTATTAATAGAAATCCTGCTTAATAGTATTAGAAAAAACAAGAATTTAAAAGGAACCAGGATAAAGGGAAGTGAATTTAAAGTCAAGGCATTCGCGGACGACATGGTGATGATATTGGAAGACCCGCTGAAGCAGTTGGATGAATTTAAAAAAATATTTGAAGATTTTGCGGTGGTTTCAGGATTTAAGATAAACAAGGAGAAAACGGTCGTCCTAACGAAAAATATTCAAGAACAAGAAGAAGAAAAGATAAAAGAGAAAACAGGATTCAAAATTGAAAAGAAAATTAAATACTTAGGAATTTGGCTGACCAAGAGAAACGCAGATCTTTTTGAAAATAATTATGGCCCATGGTGGAGAGAGATGAAAAAAGAACTAGCAAAATGGTCAAGGTTAAACTTGTCTTTTTTAGGGAGGATCGCATCGGTGAAGATGTCAGTCTTGCCCAAATTTATATTCCTCTCTCAGAACTTACCAATTATAATAAATAATAAATGTTTTGATATTTGGAGAAAGGAACTACTTCAGTACGTTTGGATGGGTAAGAAGGCAAGAATAAAGTACAAATTACTAACGGATAGGAAGGAAAGAGGAGGTTGCGCTTTGCCAGACCTATTGAAATATTATCAGGCCAGTGTGATCACATGGCTGGAACCATGGATACGACTAGATGATAAGAAACTACTAGACTTAGAGGGACATGATATATTCTATGGCTGGCATGCGTATTTAATATATAATAAAAAAAGGATAACAAAAATTTTACCCACCATTATATCAGAAGAGCACTACTTAGAATTTGGGAAGATCTGAAAAGAAAGTTCTATCATAAAATTCCAATATGGACCTCCTCCCAAGAGGCCTTTTTTGGAATTTCAAAATTGGCAAACCGGGATTGGCTCACTTATCAACAGATCCTTACAGATAAAACTCACCTACAAAAAGCAATCAAATCTAGAGAACAATTGAACGAAGAAGGACATAATATAAGCTGGTTTCTATATAAACAAATATATGAAAGATATAAGATGGATCAAAAATTAGAGGGCTTTCAAGATGAACACAATGAAATCGATAAGATAATCTTTGGTAAAGGTGACCAACATATAGCTAAATATTACAGATTGCTGTTGGATAGAGAGTTAGAGGATGAGTTAGTAAAAGAAAACATGATTAAATGGGCGATGGATTTACAACAGGTGGTAGAAATAGAGAGGTGGGAAAAATCTTGGGAAATCACTCAAAAATTTACACTGGCGGTTAAAATGAAAGAGAACTATTATAAAATGTTTTTTCGATGGTATCTGACACCTGTTAAATTGAACAAAATATATAAGACGGGCAAGACCCAGTGTTGGAAGTGTAGGAAAGCAGAAGGTACTTTCTGCCATTTATGGTGGAGATGTCAGCTAGCAAGAAGATACTGGAAAAAAATACATGTAAGCATAAGCAATATTTTGGGAATTAATTTTAGCTTAGACCCAGAAATTTATTTGTTGAATATGGTCGATAGGATAGATAGAGGAGTGGAGAAGGCAAAGATAAGGATCTTGCTATATATGGTAACTTTAGCAAGAATTTTATATGCAAAATATTGGAAAAGGGAAGAAATACCAACCATAGAAGAGTGGTTGGGAAATCTATATGAAGCTCTAGAATCCGATAGACTTTCAGCAAGACTAAAAAATAAGTCAATAGATATAGTGGAAAAAGAATGGGAAATAATTTTGAGAAAACTCAGAGGAGAAATATGAACTTAATGTTGGATGTAAACAAAACAAAACAAATCAAAAATCTTTATTATGCCATACCAGAATGGTTAATAAGAGGAAAATGAGAATAAGAAATGTGTACAACCAAAAATAAAAATTCAAATGTGGGTTATGTGACAAGGAATAGTAGTAACAGATGGGAGAAAAAAGAAAGAAAAAATGAACTAATTAGGAAGTAAAGCATTTATAGGAACGGAAAAGGGAATATATAGCATGTTTGTTTTAGTTTAAAAATAATGGTTGCATGATGTAATGTAAGGTATTAAGAAATCTTTGTTTGGTTTTTTATGCCTTTGTATATATTTTATATTATGCCTTTGCATACATTTCTATGTTATTGGATAAGAATGGTGGTGGGATGTAACTATATAAAAATAAATTAAAAAAAAAATGGTGGCCACAAGTGAATTACTCACATTTTCACTGAGATACAACAAGGAGAAAGAACAATTAAACAAGATAAACCAGGAAAACCAGAAAACAAATTCAAAGAGAACAACCATAAATGATGTACAAAAGGATCTCAAGTACTATTTAAAAACATGACTGACTTGTTACCCTTCAGATGTTGTTGGTCTGTAACTCTCATCAGGCCTAGCAAGCATAGCACATTGTCTTAAAGATATTGATGATAGTCCTGGCTAAACATGTCCGTTGTAAGTTTCTAGTGATTTCAAGTTAAGTTAAATATGTGCAAAACATGCTGAGCCATCTTCCAAAATTTCTTGACCTGTTCTGCTGATAAGATAATAGCTAGAACACTTGAATAAGATAAAAAATAGGACATATATAGTCTGGAAATACTTGTAGTTATTTGCTGTCAAATTGGCTTCAACTTATTATGGTGAGGCTATGAATGAGAAACCTCCAAGATATCTGGTCCTGCTAGGTCTTGCAAACTCAGGGTTGTGGCTTTCTTGATTGACTCAATCCACTTGTAGTGTGGTCCCCCACTTCTCTTACCGCCTTCCGCTTTAACAAACATTATAATATTTTCCAGTGAATCACATCATCTCATGATATATCCAAGGTATGACAACCTCGGTTTAGTCATTTTGGCTTCTAGAGAGAGTTCAGGTTTGATTTGCTCTGGTACCCATTTATTTGTCTTTTTAGCAGTCCACTGTACCTATAGAAATCTTCTCCAGCACCACATTTCAAATGAATTGATTCTTTTCTTTTCAGCTTTCTTCATTGTCCAGCTTTCACATCCAAATGTAGATATTGGAAACACTGCTTCTAAGATCTTTTTAATGAGGGTTCATCATTAATAAAAAATCACGGAACCTAGCAGGAGGGAAATGGAACGAGCACAGAGTGAGGATGACGGGAGATCGGGAGGTCGGGAGAGGGAAGGGGGCATGCGAAATGTGGCGCTGCTTCCAGAACAGCCCCATTTCTGTCCCGATCTCCCTGGGGAATAATTTCCCCGTGTGAAAATCTCCCAAGTCAGAATGCACAGAGAAGCTATTATAATCCACAAACACCAGAACAACTTCAACAGGAAAGAAGAAACCCTAAAAGTAAACAAAATCTGGCTCCCAGTCCTGAAAAACAATAGAATCAAAACTCAACCCTTACAAATGAATTCCACCCAGGGACAGGGTGATTTGCAGCAGATAATGGGCCATCAACCAACCATTAGCTAAACAGACACTAATCCTCCTTGCATATCTACATCCAGAAACTAACCATTCAATACACAAATTTACATATCCTCCCCAACAGGGGTTCACAGTATATACCCCCCCGACTCCTACCCAACCATTCTCTGAAGATGCCAGCCACAGATGCAGGCAAAACGTCAGAAGTAAACCCTTCCAGAACATGGCTTCACAGCCTGGAAAAAAAAACAAGGAAAATCTATGGATGCTGGCCATGAAAGCCTTCGACCTCACAAAAGGAGAAGTGATTCTAACAGCTCATTCATTCATTCAGCACTCTAAACCTACATAGAATTTTTAAAAAGCACATGACTGCCAATGGACAGATATATAGAAGATGAAAAGATAAATATACAGAGATGCATAATCTGTATATAAAACATCATAAAGATAAACTAAAGTTCCAAAAGCTATGAAAAAAAGTTTTAAGTGGTGGGGTTGTCTAGACAGTGAAAATACAGCTCATAAAATTCGAGGACAATAACTTTTATCCCAGCAAAATCCCACAGTGATTTGCCATATTTGGAACGAAGGGGGCAAAAACTCCAAAAACTATATGGGAGAAAGCCTTTGTGGCTTCTCCCAAGATTTTTTTTAAAATGCAGGGGAAATGCACATTCGCACTAATTAGGACAACCAAATTGCAGCGCAGCAGATTCCTAAATAAGAGCAGAAGTGGAAACCTGATTGGTTGGATGTGCTCAGGGCGGTGGGCTTGCCAGCAATGAAATGGCCAGAAGTGCCATTTTAGTTTCACATTAGCGATCATGTGCTTTTTCGCTGTGCTGAGGCAACCAAACAGCTTTATTAAGCTGAAGGTCATACTTGCGCACCTTAGATTTACATTAAAAAAAAAACCTGTGGAGTGCCGATAACTTGTGGAGAATAATAATGAGAGTGATTCACTCCTGGACAGTATCTTGATTCACAAGCATGACTGTACATTAACTTCAAACAATGGATAGTTTTGTATACCAGCGATTTTGCCAAAAGACCATGGCAACAAAAGAACACTGCTGCAATTTTGCATTAATGTGCAGCAACCAAAATTATATCCTCTCATCTAGACAAGCCCAGAGTTTGAAAAAAGCAGTATGCAAGTATTTGCGAATATAGTCATAGTAATATGGAGTAGTAAGACTCCAAGGACAAAGGTGAGCCAGAGAGGAGGAAACCCCTGATCAGGGGAGGAACATGAAATTCAGAGAACACTGGTCTCTAGAAGGATGGTAATAAGAAATGAAAGCTGGGGTAGGGAGAAGCAAAGTCATGTAAGGCTTTAAAAGCTAGGACAAGAAGCTCAGACTGAGGACATTTTCAGACGATCCTTGCCATGCAAGGATTGTCTGAAAATGTCCTGAATCCTAAGAAAGATAGGCAGCCAATGAAAGGATTTCAAAAGTGGAGTAACAGAATCAAAGCAACAACTTGCCTCCCCACCCTCCAAAAGATCTTAGAAGCAGAATGTAGAACAGAAACCAGGGAACTAAAATGTATTAATGGAAGACTGGTCAAAAGAAAATTATAGTAGTCATGGCAAGAAATAACTAAAGCAAGTTGCAGAAGAATCAGACATGAATGGTCTTGTTCTGGCAAAGTTATAAAGAAAAAAGTAACATAACTTAGCCAGAGTGTCAATATGAATAGCCAAAGTAAAAGTCAAAAATTAAAACCAAGGGCCCAACTATACGAGCCCTCCCCCCCAAAAAAACAGAGTGCGCCACAGTAATGGCATTTCTCAGCAGCTGCAACCTGTCTTGAAGGTGTTTTGGCCCCCAAAAGCTTTTCATGCCCGCCAGTCAAAATGGTGGCCACAAGTGAATTACTCACATTTTCACCCACCATAATCTGCTGCTGCTGAACTTTTTTTTAAAAATCATCTGTGTGCTGAAGCAATATTTTGTATTTCTAAAAAGGGGGGGAGAGCACCGTTTTCTTGCCTTAGCATTCGCATGCTAAGGTGAAAAATCAACATGGCGACTCTGGGCGCTTGCCCTGTTAGCAAGCCCCACCCCATGCTCATTGGGCCAATCAGCCTTGTGCTTCTTTGCCTATCGGAAAGCGATTAATATCAAATTGCTTGTCCCAATGAGGGGGAATGTGCATTCCCTACACTGTTTTTTAAAAACTCAGAGAAAAGCCATGAAGGCTTTTCCTGCATAGTTGTTTTTACATTTTGGGCCCTTCTCCTTCACAAAACAATGAAATGATGCAGCTTGCCGTTTAGACAGATAAGGTTCTCCTTGCATGAGGATTTTCCCCCACCATTTAGACAACTCCCAAGTCTACTTGCTTCCCCTCTAAAGGCAGGCAACTGCAGGGGGGATGAGGCACATTTTCCATCCCTGCACAACCCCATAGGGACTGCACCAACACTACAGATGTGACCAGAAGTGATATCATATCACTTCCAGTTTCAGTTTTCACCAATTTCTGGCTGTTTTGGGGGTGAGGGGGGATTTTTTGGAGGGAGAAGATTAAAATTATGGGAGGATTGGAGTCTGTGAGGACAAACCCAGTGTGGTTTCAAGTTCTTTTTAGCACAAAAAAATTGTGAAGAAATAGAATTTGGGGGGTGGTCTGGAGTTTTTGGGGGCTTCAGGGTCCACAAAATGTCCCTGTATGGAATGCATGTCAACCATGGGCCATACTTTGCCCACCCTTGTGCTACAGTATGGCGAGAAATATTATTAATAGTAATAGAAAATGTATATTTAAAAGAACGCTTTAGAGGAAACACAACGAATTCTGCCTTTATTGTAATATTAGGGGACAATATCAAGGGACAATGAGGTATTTAGGCTGGGAGACATGCTTTGATGCAGTTCTGGTTATCAGGAGATAGTGTTGTGGTTGAAAAGTGCAAATGAATATCATCAGCATAAGGGTGATACTGAAGGCCATGGGATTGAATAAGATTACAGTACTCAAAGCTTATATATAAACAGAGAGGGTAAAAGTGCCCAAGACTGAACTTGGTGGAACACCAATCAAAAGCAGAAAAGAAGCCAGCAGATTTAAAGAACAGCCAGCGGGCATCCCACAGAAGGGAAAAATCAACTGTGTCAAACAAACAAACAAACAAACAAACAAGCAAACAAAATTAAAAATTGCAGAGGCATCAAGAAAACCAATCAAAAACCTTTTGAATTGGCAACAAGAAGATAATGGCTGGAATCTTGATGGTCAGTCCCAACTAGAATAGAACCATTGAATCATTGTTGAATGGTGAATCAACAAGCAGGTAAATCTGATTGATTCAATGGTTTTGCTTTAGTTGAGACTAACAACAGAAATGAGGCTCAGCTGTGTTTTTAGGAAGGGCGGTCTCAGTAGAATGCAAAAATTGAAAACCACATTGAAAACAATCCATTGTAAAAATACTAGAAAAGAAGTCCAAGTATGAGTAAGCAGCCTCTTCTAAAAGGTTTTGAAAAAAGGAGTGAAGAAACAACAACAATTAAAAAGGAAGGATGAACCAAGGAAGACTTTTTAAGAATTAGAGAGCTAGTGGCTTACTTAAATGCAGAAGGAAAAGTAGCAACAGTGGGGGACAAATTAATGTGGAAAATAGGAAAGAAAATAGAAGCAATAATGATGAAAAGGAAAACAAGTAGAAGGACTGGAAATTTCAGCAATTTAGACAATTTGCCCCACAAAACAGGAAAATACATACAATTTACACAGTTGGACCTTATGGTTATATGAAACTGTCCCATTGAAACACACCAAACATGTCCCTGTCTTTACATACCTATGAGGAAACAAACTGCATAAAACATCGTGGAACTGGGAGGGCATTTTGTAGACCATCTAGTCCAACCCTTTGCCTGATACAGGATACATGCATGACTTGTGCACAGGTGCATGGTTTTATATGGAGAGTTAAAACACCCCCTGTTTTAGTGCTTTTGCTCATCCAAAGGACAGATATACAGCTTCCAGATATACAGCTTCCCTCTCCCATGCTCCACTTGCTGTGTACTTTAAAGCATTTGTAGCATATTTAATATCAGAAATGTTTTCAGAAGGTTCTTTGTGATTGACCCCTGGGCCAGCCTAGCAGTGCTGAGCAAAGCCCCTTCATTTGCAAAGAGAGCTGTTTTCCCCTGCATTCAGACTAAGGGAGAAGATAGTAAATGTTATCATCTGCATTTTTCTTTTTGATAATAGCCATAAAAATAATCAAATATCACAAACATTCAGCAATAAATTGATAAGGAAGTCTAGCAAATCACATTAGGTTTATTTGTTTTACCTGTTTCATATGTGAACTTTTATAATAATAAACAGCTTTGGGTTAAAAATAGGCAAAGGGAACAGGATCTTCTTATCTCTCAATCCTATTATTTCTGTTCATTATTCAAATATTAACTTGCTATGGTTCATATGTACAACCAAGTACAAATATTGCACCAGGAAAAGGAAGGAAAAAATTCCCTTGCAATAAGAGTATAAGAATAAACAGTGCCATTAAATCTGGTTATTAGCTATTCTATAAGGTAGACAAATCCATAAAAGGTGAGATTTGTAGAATGGAATAACTGTGTAGCAGTACTCTTTTTTTCTATGAAAATTCTGGAAATGGGTTTTATCTTAGGGCAGCTTTGCTCTGGTAGGATGTGCTTCCACTTTGCTGATCTCTCCTATCCAGTTTAGTACCACCCAATCACCTCAAACTGACTGCCTTGGTGGGCCCTTGCAAACAAAATGTGATAAGTTACAGAGGGAAGCAGTAAGTGGCAGAGGGGGGCTGGTGAAAACTGGGTGTTTAAACTTAAGTGCACTCCGGTCCTCTGGGAGGAATCTGCTTCAGCCACAAAAATCTAGTCTGTCTGCAACCTCCCAGAGGGCCTTTTCGGTAATCGCCCTCAATTTATGGAATGGCCTGCCGAATGAGATCTGTCAGTTGACAAGCTTGAGTAGCTTTAAAAAAGCACTAAAGACGGATCTCTTTCGCCAGGCCTTTCCTGATTAGATCCCGGCCTCAGGAGCTCAGTCTCCTGGCTTTTTAAAATTATGTATATATTTGTTTTAATGTGTTTTTAGTTAGAAGGTTTTAATTTTATAGTGTTTAATGTCTTTTTATGGGGGAGGGTGGGGGTGGGTGGTGTTTTTAGTCTTTATTATAATGTTTTAATTGTTGGAAGCCGCCCCGATTGTTTTTAGCAGAGGGGTGGGGTATAAATAAATTTATTATTATTATTATTATTATTATTAAGTGACTTGATGTTTCTGATGGCTTCCCCCGATAGGTTTAAAGAATGGTGATTTCTCATTATACAGGTCTCTGAGTTTTTCCAGTTGTGTCTACTTGTACCATTCTTTTTTTTTTTTTTTTTGGCAGGGGGTATTTGTAGTGATTTCTTGGATATGCACTTAGGCTCTGCACTAGGGTTTTGAAAAACTGGGTATGGTTTGTTGAGGTGATCTTATGTTTTGTAGGGTAAATTTTCTCCTCTTTGAATTATTTTAAAATAAGTTCATAGAGTTATAGCTTTATAGTACAGAAGTGCCATTTCAAATGATGCACTGAGGCATGATAGGACTAAAACTCTAACAAAACCTAATTGTAGAAACCTAATTGTAAACAAGGTGTACATGCAGCGTGCACCTTTATCTTTTTTTTAAAAAAACAAAAACATTACTTTCTACCACTTTTCACCACTGCCACAGCAAAACTGCAGGTGGCAGTAGGTGGGTGATGTTCATGTGGCCCACATGTTGTCTACTTCTGCTACCCAAGACTTCACCAATATACTGCCGCCTTATGTCCCAACCTTTTATCAGGAAAGGCTGTCCCTCCCATTGCTGTATGTGTATGATCTCTTTCTCCTGGGCAGCAGGTGCAGAGTGAAAGGTGAGATATGGGTCTAGTTCATGTGTTCATTGTTACTCTGAGTGAACAATGGTACAAACTCCTTTCACCGTATACACAAAGTCATGTGGACAGCATATGATATCTTAATGTGTGCAATGCCTTATTAATTTTGGCCTACATTACTTGAAGGGACAGAATGCTATAAATCAGGTCTTTGGTTTGTAAGAGCCTCTACATGGAGTTCTTGGAAGCGTGGCTATTTACTGCCCCTCAGACTCTTAAATGGCAGTATTTCAGTTGTGAATGTATGATTCAGGCCATGGAGTCTCTCAAAATTTAGTTTCAATTTTGATGGATAGGTTTCTTCATTTCTGGAATGTGAACTTTTCAAATACAGTATAGGTGGACCCTTTTAAAATGATTGTTATCCCTTTAGTTTAACATTTAACCATCCTTTTACCCAGAAGTATGTAAGGCAAGTTTAGGTGGCTGTGGAAAATACAGTGGCCAATTTTTGTCTCTGCACAATGCCAGTGAGCACCATCCACCTGAAAGCCAGTTGCCATGCAGCCAAGAACAAAGGCAGTAGTGATCCAGTGTTTCTGGTTTTAGCTGACTTGGTGGTTGGTGGTGGTTGGAGGCTTGCATTTTGTGGGGAGGGGTTCTGATTCTGTGACACTCCTGGAATAACAATTTTTTCAGTTTGAAGGACAATGTTGCCCCCAATTTGGGGGAGTTTCGGGTGGGCTTTGGTCTGTATCTGGGTCTGGGAGAAATGCCTGGGGGGGGGTCACATATAGCCTTCATCTACAGCTTTTAGTGAATCCCATCATTATGTTCCCATTCTTCTCCTTTAAAAACATATCAAATCACCAAAGCCTAAATGGTGAGAACAAATCTTTGAAGTCTTTTAAAGTATTTTTAAATCTCATTCATTTAAGAGAAAGAAATTACAGAATAAAGCCACCTCTCCAGTTGAGGTTAATAATTGTAAGGATCATTCAATCTTCCAATCAAAATTGTTGTTACATGTAAGGAAATTACAGTGGATATTCAGTTGTCCCTCCGTATCCATGGATTTGGTATCCACGGATTTAAGTATTCACAGCTTGAAAATATTCTTAAAAAATAATACTCCAAAAAGCAAACCTTGATTTTGTCATCTTATATAAGGGACACCATTTTGCTATGCCATTGCATATAAGGGACTTGAGTATTCACAGATTTTGGTATCCACAGGGGGTCCTGGAACCAAACCCCAGTGAAAATGAAGTGACAACTATAGTTCTCTTTTACAATGTTTCTGTTTGGTCAGAACTATAAATCTAACAAAATTACAAAAAAAAAAATTCCTCTTGCTAGATTCAAAACACAAAATACTAAATACTGGATACTAAAATTCCTATGGCTCCTAATTGCCCCAAACAAAAAACCATCAAAGTAATATTCTCTATGTGTTGATAGCTCCAGAGTATCTCAAAGACTGTCTGATGCCTGTGTGTATCCTATTATCTCCATCTGCTCTACAGTATATTCAATCAACAAATGTTGGTTGGAAGCATAAGACAGGGTCTTTTTGGTGGCAGCAAAGTTCCTTCCATTGGAAATTCCTCTCCAGAAAGATCAGGTTTGCTCCCTTGCTGTTGCCATCTGGGGATCAGTGAAGATGTTTTGGTTTTCTCAGCATTTCATCATTATGGCATTTAATCCTTCTTTGTGTGATTTGATGCCTTGATTTAAGACTGAATTATATTCTAAAACATCGTATTGAATATCACCTTGAGAATCTGTTGGTTGAAAGTTGGCATTGATACATTAAAATAAATGAATGAATAAATAGAGTACCAATGAGCCTGGCATTCTGTTACCTCTGTTTTTTGTGCTATTGAACTATTCAGCATTGGCTTGGTACATTTAAGATAATTACAGTGGTACAGTAAAAAAATGGGGAAATTTAATAATCAGTGGTTCTTCACCTGTGGTCTAGGGACACCCAGGGTCCGTAGTGTCCTCACAGGGGGTCCACAAAGGCTTGAAAGTTGATCAGCCCACCTCCTCTCTGCAGTGGGATGGCCACATGACAGGAGCCAAGGCGAAGGCTGGCTGGCTGGGTTGGTCTGCACATTGACATTCAATCCACTTCAGCCACAAACTTAGAGGAAGAAGAAAGAGAAAAGTCTTTTCTCCCCTTCCAGTGCCTCTGAGGGAAGGTTTAGTGGATGGTGTAACTATTATTATTATTATTGTTATTATCATCATCATTATCCAGTATTATTGTTATTATTATGGTTTTAAATCTTGAGTTAAGTCTTGGGGGTCTTGGAAGGTTACATTTTATTGTAAGCCACCAAATAAATCCTGTTCTATTGAGAGGAAACCATGTTGCTGTTGTTATTTGCCATCAGGTTGGCTGCAATGTATGGCAATCCTATGACTGTTGTGGTGTAGTTGTCTGTGTGTTGGATTAGGACTCCAGGAGACCAGGGTTTGAATCCCCCCTCGACTATGGAAACCCACTGGGAGACTTCAGACAAGTCACACTCTTAGGATAAGAGGAAACAATGGTAAACTCCCTCTGATCAAATCTTGCCAAGAAAACCCAGCAATAGGTTTGACTTAGGGTTGCAACAGGTCAGAAACAACATGAAAGTATGCAATAACAACAACAACCAATGTATGAGAGACCTCCAAGAGACTTCATCAGCACCTCTGGTTAGGGCTGTGGCTTTCTTGATCAAATCCATCCACCTGTAGTATGGTCTTTCTTTTTTCTTACTGCCTTCTGCATTACTAAGTATTCTTGTCTTTTCCAATGAGTCATGTCATCCCATGATGTGTCCAAAGTACAACAGTCTCAGTATAGTCATCTTGGTTTCTAGGGAGTGTTCAAGCTTGATTTGCTCTAGGAGCCATTTATTTCTGTCTTTTAAGCAGTCCACAGTATCCACAGAACCAGTGGCGGCACTAGGGGTGTGTGCAGAGAAGCTAAACTGCATCAGATGACACCATCAGAGGGAGGAGTAACACCATAGCATAGAACCTTCCTTCAACACCACATTTCAAAGCAGATGATTTTCTTCCTGCTATTGTTCAGCTCAAGCCAAAAGAAGAGATGCTGAATGACCAATGGGGAGGGGGAAAGCATAATGTGATGAGGAGGAAATAAAAAGGTGATGGAAGCAGCACACTGAGGAACTATGACACAAAACGATGACAGACTCTTTCAAGGAGGAGCCTTTTGAGGATAAATGCACAATTTTAGAAAATGAAATGTAAGACAATGTATCTTAACCTTTTCTTTACCAGGGACCCCCTTTAAATACCTTTTTGCTGTGGACCCCATTTAAAACCATCATTATCATCATCCCTAACATCATCATCATCAACAACAATAATGATTCCAGTAAGGCCTTTGACAAAGTCCCCCATGATATGCCTGCAAAAAAGTTAGTAATATGTGAGCTACACAATGCAACTGTTAGGTAGATTTGTAATTGGTTGACTGACTGAACCCAAAGGGTAGTCACCAATGGCTCCTCTTAATCCTTGAGAGAAGTGATTAGTGGGGTGCCACAGGGTTCTGTCCTGGGCCCAGTGCTATTTGATGGATCTAAGTTTTAAATGGAACATGTATAGGAAATGAAAAAAGGGGGAAATCACCAAAGAAGAATTCAAACAGATAGCGAACACATGTAGGAGTAAAGTCAGAAAAGGTAAAGTGCAGAATGAGCTCAGGCTTGCTAGAGGTTAAGAACAATAAAAAGTTTTTTGGGGGTATGTCTGCAGCAAAAGGAAGAAGGAAATGGTAGGGCCACTATGTGGAGAAGATGGCAAAATGCTAACAGGGGACAGAGAAAAGGCAGAATTACTCAACACCTTCTTTGTCTCAGCGTTTTCAGAAAAGGAAAAGGGTGATCAACCTGAGCATAATGGAACAGAGGACACAACAGGGGAAATCCAGCACAGAATAAGTAAAGAGGTAGTACAGGAATACTTTCTTAATCTAAATGAATTTAAATCTCCAGGACCAGATGAACTACATCCAAGGGTATTAAAAGAGCTGGCAAATGTAATCTCAGAGCCATTGGCAATAATCTTTGAGAACTCCTGGAGAACAGGAGAAGTCCCAGCAGAATGTAGGAGGGCAAACATTTTCCCCATCTTCAAAAAGGGAAAAAAAGAGGATCCCAACAATTACTGTCCAGTTAGTCTGACATCAATACCAGGGAAGATTTTAGAGCAGATCATTAAACAGAGAGTCTATGAACATTTAGAAGGCAATACCATAATCACAAAAAGTCAACATGGGTTTCAGAGAAACAATTCATGTCAGACTAATCTGATCTCTTTTTTTGATGAAATTACCAGCTCGGTAGATGAAGAGAACACTGTGGATATCGCATACCTTGATTTCACTAAGGCCTCTGACAAGGTTTCCCATGACATTCTTGCAAACAAGCTTGTAAAATGTGGGCTAGACAAGTTAACTGTTCAATGGATTTGTAATTGGTTGACCAGCCGAACCCAAAGGGTACTCAGCAGTAGCTCCTCTTCGTCTTAGAAAGATGTGACCAATGGGGTGCTACAGGGTTCTGTCCTGGGCCCAGTGCTATTCAACATCTTTATCAATGACTTGGATGAGGGAATTAGGGGCATACTTATCAAATTTGCAGATGACACCAAATTAGGAGGTGTAGCTAATACCCTAGACGACAGGATCCAAATTCAAAATGACCTGAATAGACTAGAAAGCTGGGCCAAAGCTAACAAAATGAAATTCAATACAGAGAAATGTAAGGTACTGCACTTAGGGTGGAAAAATGAAATGCATACATATAGAATTGCAGAGTTGGAAGAGACCACGAGGGCCATCCAGTCCAACCCCCCTGCCACGCAGGAAATCACAATCAAAGCATCCCCGACAGATGGCCATCCAGCCTCTGTTTAAAGACCTCCAAGGAAGGAGACCCCACCACGCTCCGAGGGAGTGCGTTCCACTGCCGAACAGCTCTTACTGTCAAAAAGTTCCTCCTAATGTTGAGGTGGAATCTCTGTTCCTGGAGCTTGCACCCATTGCTCCGTGTTCCAGTCTCTGGAGCAGCAGAAAACAAGCCTGCTCCATCCTCAGCGTGACATCCCTTCAAATACTTAAACAGGGCTATCATATCGCCTCTAAACCGTCTTTTTTCCAGGCTAAACATACCCAGCTCCCTAAGTCTCTCCTCATAAGGCATTGTTTCCAGACCTTTCACCATTTTAGTTGCCCTTCTCTGGACACGCTCCAATTTGTCAATATCCTTTCTGAATTGTGGTGCCCAGAACTGGACACAGTATTCTAAGTGAGGTCTGACCAAGGCAGAATAGAGTGGCACTATTACTTCCCTTGATCTAGACACTATACTTCTATTGATACAGCCCAAAATTGCATTGGCCTTTTTAGCTGCCGCATCACACTGTTGGCTCATGTTCAACTTGTGGTCTACTAGGACTCCTAGATCCCTTTCGCACGTAGTCTCATTCAGCCAGGTCTCTCCCATCCTATATTTATGCATTTCATTTTTCCGCCCTAAATGCAGTACTTTACATTTCTCCGTATTGAATTTCATTTTGTTAGCTTTGGCCCAGCTCTCCAGTCTATCCAGGTCATTCTGAATTTTGATCCTGTCCTCTAGGGTATTAGCTACTCCTCCCAATTTGGTGTCATCTGCAAATTTGATAAGTATGCCCCTAATTCCCTCATCTAAGTCATTGATAAAGATGTTGAATAGCACTGGGCCCAGGACAGAACCCTGTGGCACCCCACTGGTCACATCTTTCCAAGACGAAGAGGAGCCACTGCTGAGCACCCTTTGGGTTCGGCCGGTCAACCAATTACAAATCCATTGAACAGTTAACTTGTCTAGCCCACATTCTACAAGCTTGTTTGCAAGAATGTCATGGGGAACCTTGTCAAAGGCCTTACTGAAATCAAGGATGGGGGAGACCTGGCTGAATGAGACTTATCTAGGAGTCCTAGTAGACCACAAGTTGAACATGAGTCAACAGTGTGATGCAGCAGTTAAAAGGGCCAATATGATTTTGGGTTGCATCAATAGAAGTATAGCGTCTAGATCAAGGGAAGTAATAGTGCCACTCTATTCTGCCTTGGTCAGGCCTCACCTAGAATACTGTGTCCAGTTCTGGGCACTACAATTCAAAAAGGATATTGACAAATTGGAGTGTGTCCAGAGGAGGGTGACTAAAATGGTGGAAGGTCTGGAAACCATGCCTTATGAGGAAAGACTTAGGGAGCTGGGTATGTTTAGCCTGGAAAAAAGGCGGTTAAGGGGCGATATGATACCCCTGTTTAAGTATTTGAAGGGGTGTCACATTGAGGATGGAGCAGACTTGTTTTCTGCTGCTCCAGAGACTAGAACACGGAGCAATGGATGCAAGCTCCAGGAACAGAGATTCCACCTCAACATTAGGAGGAACTTTCTGACAGTAAGAGCTGTTCGGCAGTGGAACACACTCCCTCGGAGCGTGGTGGGGTCTCCTTCCTTGGAGGTCTTTAAACAGGGGCTGGATGGCCATCTGTCAAGGATGCTTTGATTGTTTAGTTTTTTAGTTTAGTTAGTTATTTATACCCCGCTCTTCAGCCACAAGGCTATCAGAGCAGCTTACAAATTGTTTTAAGCAATAGCTATTTACACATCTACACTACATTAAACAGTTTCCAATGTGTGTTAGCTAATTGACCCCACAAGCTGGGTACTCAATTTACCGACCTACGAAAGGATGGAAGGCTGAGTGAACCTTGGAGCCCGCTGGAATCGAACTTGCAACATGGTGGTTTGCAGTACTGGCATTTAACCACTGCACCACCAGGGCTTGTGATTTCCTGCATGGCAGGGGGTTGGACTGGATGGCCCTTGTGGTCTCTTTCAACTCTACAATGCTATGATTCTATGAACATCTTTATCAATGACTTGGATGAGGGAATATAGGACTTGATTATCATGTTTGCAGATGACACCAAATTAGGAGGGGTAGCTAATAGCCCAGAGGACATGATCAACATTCAAAATGACCTTAACAGATTAGAAAGCTGGACCAAAACTAACATTGAATTTCAACAGGGAGAAATGTAGGATACTACACTTGGGCAGTAAAAATAAAAGCACAGATATAGGATGGGCGACACCTGGCTTGATGGCAGTGCATGTGAAAGGGATCTAGGAGTCTTAGTGGACCACAAACTGAACATGAGTCAGCTGTGTGACACAGCAGCTAAAAAAGCCAATGTGATTCTAGGCTGCATCAATAGGAGTATAGTGTCTACATCAAGGGAAGTAATAGTGCCACTCTCTTCTGCTCTGGTCAGACCTCATCTGGAGTACTGTGTCCAGTTCTGGGCACCACAATTCAGGAAGGATACTGAGAAGCTGGACCTTGTGTCCAGAGGAGGGCGACCAGGATGGTGGGAGGTCTGGTAGCCATGCTGTATGAGGAGTGGCTTAGGGAGCTGGGTATGTTTAGCCTGGAGAAGAGAAGGTTAAGAGGGGACACGATAGCCATGTTTAAATATTTGATGGGATGTCATACTGAGAATGGAACAAGCTTGTCTTCTGTTGCTCCAGAGACTAGGACACAGAACAATGGACTCAAATGATGGGAAAATAGATTCCACCTAAATATTAGAAAGAACTTCTTGACAGTAAGAGCCATTTGACAGGAATGTTCTGCCTCATAGTGTGGTGGAGTCTCCTTCTTTGGAGGTTTTTTAGCAGAGACTGGATGGCTATCTGTTGCAAATGTTTTGATTGTGTACTCCTGCAGGGCAGGACTGGATGGCCCTTGTGGCCTTTTCCAACTCTATGATTCAATGATGATGATGGTAATAATAATAATAATAATACACCATCCATTAAACCTTCCCTCAGAGGCACTGGAGGAGGAGGGAAGACTTCTCCTACTTCTTCCTGCAAGTTTGTGCCTGGAGCAGATTGAATGGCAATGCACAGGCCAAACCAGCCAGCCACCCTTTGCCTTGGCTCCTGTCCTGTGGCCACTGTACTGCAAGCAGGAGGTGGGCCAAGCAGCCTTCAAACCTTCATGGGACCCCTTGTGAGGACCTTGTGCCCCCCTGGGAGGGGTCCCCTGACCACAGGTTAAGAACCACGGGTGCAAAAGGTTCTCAAAGCACTTGGAAGAAATAAAATAAATCTCCATTTACCGTTGCTTAAAAAAAAAAAAAAAAAACCGTCGACAAGAGAACATAAAGGGAAGAGAGCTCTGTTCCTTGGGACCAAAACCTTCACCTAGTCCAGCGCCTTGTTTTCCACACAGGTTTCTAAGCAGGGCTCCCTTGGGTCGGCTAGTCGAGGTATGAGCGGGCTGGCATTCAGCACCTATTTCCTGGAGCACCACACCGGTGAGCGCCGCGCCGCTTTCTTTCAGCACCCTGGGCTGGGGTTTTGGCGCCATTTGGCGCCTCCTGGCCTCTCTCGCGCTCGGGTTGCCAAGCCGACGGCTCGTGCCGCCTCTGCCCGTAGGCGCGCTGGGTAGGGCTGGGCTGCGACCTGCTTGGGTTGCTGCTGCTGCTGCTTCTGCTTGCTGCTGCTGCTGCGCCTTCGCCACTTCCCCTCCAGATGCTCGCTCCTCTCCCTCCCACCCGCTCCCCCGCGCCGTGCATCAGCTCCTCATAACAAACGCTGGCTTGCAACGCCCTCCGGCTTTTTTTGGGTGCCTCTCTCTTCCGAACGGGATGACCAGCGGGCAGGAGGGCGGGCAGGTGCGGGACAGGTGAGTCGGGGGCTGTGGTGGGAAGGAGCGGGGCAGGGTCAGGGGGCCAGAGGAACAAAAGTCCAAATGGCGAGTGCTCAACCCGGCTGGATTTTTTTAAAAAATAATAAACGACACTCTCAAAGGCTGACTGGACGACTGCGCGGGACGAGGCGCAAGAAGCGCGGCGGGCTTTCTCAGCCGCTTTCCTGGACGCCTGGTTGTGGAGCTGGAAGGAGCCACGCGCCGCCGGGCGTGCAAACAACAAAGGGCGCCCGCCATTGCGCACGGAGGGAGGGAGGGAGGGAGAGGGTAGAGCTGTGTGGCATGAAGGCAGGAAGCTGTCTGGCGGGAAGGTTTCATTTCTCTTTCCCCACAACCCTAATGTCTCCAGGGGCGTTTCAGGGGTCCGAAAGGCCAGGCTGCCACAAGACCAGGGGGCCCTTTCCCCTTCTCCTCTCTCTCGGGGTCTCGCGTGTAGTAGGCGTGCCTGGTCGTGGCTTTCTCTTTTCCTCCTTTTCTCTCCTCGTGTGGGGGATTCCCGTCCTTAGTTCCTCTGTTTATGCTCCCTCACACTCCTGTCTGTCGGGCTCCCGACTCCGGCAGCTCTTTCTCTTCAAGTAGGGTGGCTGTTGTTGCCGCCTCTCTTTCTGGCAAGGCTCCTCAGCCTTAAATATATATTTATATTTATATTACTTACTAAAAATAAACATAAATTCTATATATATATATATATATATATATATATAATATATATAAATATATATCGAATTTATGTTTATTAGTCTCTACATTCAAGCGGATTTGTTAACAATGTTCCCCACCTACCTACACTCACTAAAGTCATTACTTTGCAATGGTCTATGGACTAAGCAATAAACCACTGTTTTCAAGTTCACTAAAGTCATTATAGGTCACCCCTCCCTATTTTTAAGAAAGGTAGCATATTTTTGCCTTAAAAGTAAGGTTGCAGTTCTGTACTCCCTTACAGAGTAAGTACTGTCAGTGAGGACAAGTGAACTTTTGGATGGTGTTCTCCACTAGTGGTAACCTTTGTGCATATTGATATAAAGGTGGCTGTATTTATATATATATATATATATATATATATAATCTAGTAGTTTTCATCTCTACCACAAGTAGGATCGTTGTAAAGCTAATAGGTCTTGCCCACTCAAGACAAAGGCACCGCAAAATATTTCAGAGAAAACATCTTGGCAGCTTCAGTTTGAAGAGGTTAGGAAATGGACCATTAGAAGCAACCATCTTGCTTTTCAGCAGCTCTTTGATTATGGTAACTACTTGATGTTAATCCCCTGCCCCCCAAAATCTATTCATAGCCAGTGTTGTAGGTCTTAGCCAGACAATAGTAATGAATAGAGCAGAATTTTGGTGCAGCCTTTCTCCAGCTCTGCATACCACCCAAGTGTACTTTGGTTAGTGAGAAGTTTAAAAGTGTGTTATTTCCAAACTGTCTTTTCCCTTTCATACAACACAATTACAGCACTATGATTCTGCTTTAATCCCCATGGTTTAATCACATGGAATCCTGGGATTTGCAGTTTTGAGAGAGATAATTAAACGATTCCATAGAATGTTGCCATGGCAGTTAAAGTGGAATCATAGTGCTTTAACTGTGTAGTGGGAAAGGGCCCCAGGTTTAAGCAACTGAAACAAGAAGTGCTTTTAGAGAGAGACCTCTTTAATCAGTGGCATTGCAATAAAATTTGAGATGCAAGCCTTCATCATGACAGTCTAGAGCAACACCCCTCATAAAGACCAAAAATGCAGGTGGCAGTATTAATCTATATTTTTAAAAAATCTAGTAGTTTTTTTCTCTACAACGAGTAGGATCATTTTAAGGCTGATGGGCCTTGCACAGTTAAGACCAAGGCACCCCAAATTGTTTTGGATTACTACAAGGATAACAAGTAACAATACACTACTGCTCCCAAGCTATAGTGGGGATTGCAACTAAATGTAGAATAGGGGACTCTAAGGTGGTAGATGATGTCATTTTCATTGCTCTCCCAAGCACTTTGCTTAAGTTCCAAGATCAGACAGGATCTGGTGCTTTATGGGAAGGGCCTAAATACCCTGGGAAACTGCCAACCAATACCTGGTGCTGCAGGGTAAATTTCAGAGGAAGGAACTGGCAAAACCACCTCTTGTGTATTCCTTGCCTAAAAACAAAATTCATGGGGTTGCAATAGGTCGATGGATGACTTGAAGACACATACACACACAGTCTATTGAAAGCTTCTACTATAATAAAATGTTACTCTTTCTTTCATGTTAATGGTCCTCATAAAATCATTAGATACAGACTTAAAAAAAGATTGCATGAGTCAAAATGTTGCTCCCAATCAGTCTCATAATACTTAAAGATTGACAGCTTCTCTTTGAAATCTTATATTCCAGTGTTGCCTCATTTACTCCTCATTTACAGTTAGCCACTTCAGCCTTAAGAAAACTGGCAAAGAATCTGAGATCTTAATGGGAAACAAATTTATTAGAGTATTAGGTTTCATTGGCCAGAGTTTACCTTATCAGACACATAAAGAGAACTTGAACTTGGTAGAATTTATACAGTATGCATAAAATTAGAATAATAATGTTTTTTTATACAACATACCATGAATATGATTATAATTCATGAACTGATCAAAGTTAGGGGTGACTAAATGTTAAACAAGATGTTAACACAAAGGTCTGATGACTTCATTACCATTATAAATTCTTCTGTACTTTTATTACTAGTTTGCATGGAATCCAAGTGTAGTCCATATCCTAGACAGTAATCCAGTAGGAGCATAAAAGAGCAGGTGTATACATTGTTCCCCACTTTCCATATCAGCTACAAATGGCATGTTGCCTCATATAGACAGAACCCACTTCATGCCATCCTTCTCTCTTAAGGCAAGGAGGAAAAGATTACATGAACTGTACATATACACACATGATTGCATGGGCATGTCATTTACATTGTGTGCTGCCCAGTGCATTGTAGGGGGAAGGTATCTGCTCTCTCATGTATAAAGGATCCTTGAGTCGGTGAGTGCCCAATGCTTAGAAAAGCACCTTAGACTGTAAGCCCCAGAATCCTCTGGCCACAGTGTTCTATAGCTATGCTCCCAGGAGGATTCTGGGAGCTTTACCCCAAAAGAGCCTTTAGAGTTTTAGTCCCAAATGTTACTCTGCTTTAAACGCCTAAATTTTTTAGTACTAATTTCCCAGTATATTGTTTAAAAAGCTATGTAGCATAGATAGTTTATTCACAAACATTTTCACCATGTTTGTTCACCATGCACTTCCTTTTTAAGACTACAGCTTTAGCTGAACATTTGATGTGCAATGATATGTTTTTAAATTCTGCATTTAACAACCTGTTTAGTTATCCTGGTAAGTACATTTTTTATACAAGAAAAAGTACCCACATTCATCTCAGTTAAAAAAATCCAACCCTTTATTCCCACCCTCACCCCAGTTATCTTTCTCTTCATCCATTCCTCTCTTTTCTTTCACAGCGGTCTTTCTTCCTCTCCTGCCAGCTTCACTTGGATCACCCCGGTGCTGTTTCTCTTTTCTCCTTGCTCTCTTTCTTGCTGCTCTTTCTGTGTACAGTACTTCAGTGTTTATTATTTCTACAGTGTTTCCTGACTCTTCCCCCACCCTTCCCAGGCAGCATAAATCTATCTTTCCAGGTGGCCATATTTTAGTTCTCCCAAAGCAGCAGCCATAATTGCATATTATGCAAATTATTTGCTCATTATGAAAATGTTGAGGTGGATCATGAAAGGGACTGACACATAACATGCTTTGGTAATTTCCTGTTGAGGAGCCCTCAAAGTTGCTTTATCACTAGAAAGCAGAAGGTTAGGCTTTCTTATATTTGCCTGTAGTATGGAGGGGGCATAACTTGCACCTCAAAATGCATTGTGCATTCTCATGGCTCCTTTACCGCCTTTTTGCCTCACAGAGGTTCCTGGGTCTTTAGCAGTTGCAGAACATGCAGAAAATCAATAGGTATAGCTTTCCAAGGAGTAGGGATTTCCAGAGTTTGCTTGAGGAGGCATCTAAAATGACCCAACTGTACCTATGCTGAGTGTCATCAGCATCATTATGTTTATCTGTATGCTGCTTTTACATGCTTAAGCCATGTTCAAAGTGGTTTACAGTAACATCAGTAAAGAACAAACAAACAGCATTTCGATTCAATTGCATTTCCAACCCAAGATTTAAATAATCATACGTTGGAACCAAGGTTTAAAGAAAAGAGATAAATAGCAAAACAATGAGATGGAGGGAGAGAAAAAACAAATAGCAACCTTTATACCTGAATTCAGTCAGGATTATTTAGCCAGTGTAGGAAAAATGCTTCTTATATTAAAAAAAACCCCCACACTTCTAAAATGCTAAGTTTTATTAGGAATTATATTATATATTCATAACAGTGATAGAATTAAATAATGCTTCCCCAAAGTACTTTTCCTCTGCAAAAAGCAATTGGCTTCTGTCTTTGAAAAAAGTTGCAAATGCGGCTGAAATGTTATCTACCCACAAAATGGATCCTGGAAAATGTGTTTTTTTCACCCAAAGAAAACCACTGGCAGAAAGACAAACAAATTACACCACCCCAAATCAAGAAGTGACTTGGTAGCTGGTAAGCAGAAAAGCTGATGTTTAGAATGTCTGTGGCTCCCCTACCCCCAACTCTGTATATATTATGGCATTGATTATATTAATACATTAACCAGAACTAAAATCTGTGTCCTGCTTTATAATTTTGTCAGCATATTTTAACCATAGTGTTAAATTCCTAATTTTTATGCATTCAGTGTGAAGTCAAAAGGCTTTCATGGCTGGCATCCATAGTTTTTATTGGTTTTTTTTTCCTGGGCTGTGAGTCCATGTTCTGGAAGAGTTTATTCCTGATGTTTTGCCTGCATCTGTGGCTGGCATCTTCAGAGAATGGTGCTGTAGGGATGTGTGGGGTTTATATACTTATATACTCACAGTATATAAACCCCACACATCCCTACGCCACCATTCTCTGAAGATGCCAGCCACAGATGCAGGCGAAACATCAGGAATAAACTTTTCCAGAACACGGCCTCACAGCCCGGAAAAAACCTCACGAAAAACCTGTTCATATATTTGGTTTGTGCAGATGGCTATTGTAAGCTAAAAATGAATCTAGAATGTTGCATGACTTCCTGCTAGCACCCATACAAGGGAGGATCAATGTTACACTATATCCTATTATTTTTTGATGCAAAATGCTCAACCTCATATAGCTTCTTGTGTGACTAGCTGGCAACTGTTGCCTGAAACTATTCTGGGGGTTGTCTAAATGTCAAAAATACTCCTTAGAAAATGTGAGGAGAAGATGACCTGTCCTAATGGCAATCCATGTTGTTTTGCCGTATTGTGAAGGCGGAGGGTCAAAACTGGCAAAAACTCCACAGGGAAAGCCTTTGCGCCTTTCCCCAGAGTTTTAAAAAAATTCCATGGGAAATGCACACCCCAGCTATTAAGACAACCATACAAATTGTTGCACTGTCTGGAGGGAGCAGAATGGATCTTCTGATTGGCTGGGGGTGCGCAGGCATGATCCTGCACTTTACCCCTTTTTTCGACAGGGTGGAGGGCAGCCACAGGGAGGGGGAAGAGGAGGAACTGGGAAAGAGAGGACAGCTCTCTCCCCCTCCCCCGCAGGTACCCTCCCTGCCCGTGCCACTGTCTTGGAGATCTGGGAAGGGGGGATGGCTGCCTCCTCCTCTCCCCCCCCAATGGGTGCTCTTGGTCATGGGGATTGGGGAAGGAGGAGGACTCCTTCCTCCTCTTCCCCCTCGCTGCTGCCCCTATCACCACCACAAAGCTTATGGGAGCCAAAAACTTCATTAAGGCAAATCGCAGCTCCTGCTGCGATTTAACATTATTGCGGAACAATCCATTTCGGGGGGGCTTGTATAGATGGGCCTGGATAATTGCTCTTTGGCAGCTATTCTGTCACTCGTTTTCCACTAGCGTAGCCATTTTATGCACTTCTTTTTCAAATTATTTTGTGGATTTCCATCTAGCCTTCTATTTGCCAAGCCCTGTGGCAGAAATGAAAAATATGATTGGTTCACAGTATTGAAACTAAGATTTCAACAAATGGCCATGCACTTTTTGTTGATCAGATGTATTGTTGCCTGGTTATGGGAACTGCAGTGTTTATTAAGAAAAGAAAACAATTCTGCACCTGCAGTACTTATGTACTGTAAATATTACATTAGGATACTCAGTGCCAGATGTGCAATATGTATTGTTGTTAGGACATATATGCGAAGACGTGACCCATGAACATAATGTTTTAATTCTTTGGTTTGGTTGATGGCATATAAGTTCTGCCAGGCTAGATTTTTAAAAGATGGAAACACAGTGTTCTAACAATTAAAAAAATTGACAGAGTAATAGGTACATTGTTGTTCTTGTGTGCCTTCAAGTCATTTCACCTAAGGTGAAACTATCACGGGGGTTTCTGAGGCTGAGAGTGTGACTTGCTCAGGGTCACCCAGTGGGTTTCCATGGCTGAGGGAATTTGAACCCTGGTCTCCAGAGTCATAGTCCAACACCTCAAAAGTAAGCCCCAGTGAGTTCAGTGAGACTTACTCTTTGATAAGTGCATATGGAATTGTTGCCCAAATAAGCTTTCAGGTTAGAAATGAAAGAGATCACATGCCCTACTGTTAGACTTAAAAATGACAGTACAGTTGTCCCTCCATATCCATGGATTTGGTATCCATGGATTTAAGTATTTATGGCTTGAAAATATTCTTAAAAATAATAATCCAAAAGCAAGCCTTGATTTTGCCATCTTATATAAGGGACACCATTTTGCTATGCCATTGCATATAATGGGACTTGAGTATTCATGGATTTTGGTATCCACGGGGGATCCTAGAACCAAACCCCAGCGAATATGAAGGGACAACTGTAATCAACAGTGTAAAATTTCAAAGTCAATGGCATCCTGTATTTATTTCTTCAGAGGTTATGGACAGAATTTATGCCTTGGAAAATGCTATTGTTACAAGTGGATGCATGTGTTGCAATGTTGCAGTGTCCTTTGCTATTTTGTTAAAATATTAACAAAAAAGAAGTGGCATGAAAATGAAATGCTGGTGTTTTACATTCGCTATGACTTGTTCAGTTGTTATCTCATGAGACCAGTCACCTTAAAACAGTACAAGCTAGTCAGTTGGTAGCAGAGAGAAACACACTAAGCACATTTAAGGAGTAACAAATATATAATAGCATAAAGCTTTCATGGATTATAACCTATTTCATCAGATGCATGAAGTCTTTTCCAGAGTTTAGGCACGCACACACAATTGCAGATAGTATTGTAGATTATGAAGTCAGAAATTAAATGCAGGAGATGTAGAAACTAATTTCCAGCCTCCTAGTCTACTGACCACTATGTGTTACACTGTATATGTATATACCCCAAATTCTAAAACATTGCATTACACTTATCTCTTTGGAAATTAGTACAAAGGAAAAACAAGTAGATAAGGCTTCCAGCTGCCTCTCCCAAATTTGCCTCATGATTTACAAATAGCAAAGTATAGTTCCAATAGGTGGTGACCTGTGACTTCCATGTTATTGGAACTTCAAAGGATCTGTCCAAAGTGATGAAACCACACCAGCATAGACGTCACCAGCTGCCACTGATCTCAATAATCTACTGTATTAATAGCAGACACACTGAGTTTTCAGCCCTTGCATTCAACATGGTGATTGAGCCATGTTTCTAAATTATTGTAGTTTCTTAATGCTATTCCTCTGGAGCTTTTAAAAACTGGGAACCCATGTGATCCCACTATTTTTGTATTTGCCTTTAAAAGGAAAAGGGAAAGGGTTGTGCTTAAAACAATTATTCGTACACGCTGGCTAAGCATTGTGTAACTGATGTGCAGTTTCTCTGTTCTAGGAGTGAAATCATCTGAATATAATCTCTGAAACAATTTCAGTCTTGGGTTAAGTGGTTGCACATCCATGGACCTTCCAGACAATTTGGTGCTGTGTAATTCTTTCCTCCATTTTTTGCTAGCACATTGGAGTTACCCATTGATTTCCCAATTAAAAGGAACAGCACAAAGCCTCATATTGATCCTGCTAAGTTTTCAGTCACTGTTCTAGTAATGCTAGCAAAAAAAAGTGTGAAAGGGATAGGAAGTAGCAGATAAAAGAATATACACATCCACTGTCCTAAACAAATGTCTCATTCATAGTCTTCTTCAGTTAATCTATGACAGCATAGTTTTATGAGACAGACAACACAAAAATGATTCAGTTTTATGAACAAATGCATTCATCTTTATTGCCTGAGATTCATTTCAGCCTTCATTTATTGCTCTAAAATGCTTTAAATTCTGTACTAAGAAAAACATTCACACATTCCATTGTTTTATTTTTCAGTGAATCTGATGTATCTTTGGAAGATAAAGGTAATTAATGTTTAAAGCTTACCAATTTTTAAGTAGATTTGTTTTTTAAAGTAACAACAAATCTGTTGAAATAGTAGTGCATCTAGTATTAGGAGAGCAGCTTTAATGCTGTAATAAAGTTCATGATTTTTGTTTTGTTTTTTTGTTTGTCTAACTTTTTATCACTGCTGTTCCTTTTGCAAATTTATCTTACCTCGTAGGATGATTATAGGACTGGGGTGGACAACTTCTAAAGATCTGAGAGCGTCATATGCCCATCCCTGTCTTACAGTCATCCCACAAGATAACTTCCATCCCTGCCTTGGTGGCTCAGTGGTTAAATGCCAGTACTGCAGCCACAATGTTGTGAGTTCAATCTCAGAGGGCTCCATGGTTGACTCAGCCTTCCATCCTTTCATAGGTTGGTAAAATGAGTACCCAGCTTGTTGGGGGCAATTAGCTAACACATTGTAAACCACTTAGGGAGTGCTTTGGCACTGATAAGCGGTATAGAAATAGAAGCGCTATTGCTATTACCCCTGTTTCAGAAAAAAAGAGGCCTGTCACAGCACCTGAGAGAATGGCTGCCAATTTCACTGTGTTTTTTGCCCCATCATTATGCATTTTTAGCCCCAGGAGCAGCACTTTTTCAAAATAAAAGGTGACCAGAGTTTTACTTCCAGTTTTGAAAAACATCCCTGGGGCTAAAACATGTCAGGGTTGGGGAGAAGATACTGCAAAAATGTTTTATGACATCGAGAGGCCATAAAGGTATTTTCAGGATGAAAAAAAAAATTGGTGTCGGAGGATACAGAGATGGTGATGGTGGCCCCATGTGTGCGTGTGGGGAGTTGCATGTGTCCCATGGCTTCCACTTTGCCCTCTCTTGTTGTAGAATCTCAGTGTTACAGATCATGTCATATCTCTTTTGTTCCAGCTATATTTTTACAGGCCAAATATAAAGCCTTAAACAATTTGGGACTAGTGTATCTGTATGGGTATCTTTATTCACACACGACTGCCTGAATCTTAAAGTCAGCATCTGCTCTGTAGTCCACCAGTGGGAGCTGTGAGATTGCAAGAACTAGGGACAGTGCTTTATTTGTGTTGGCTCTAAGTTTTTGGAATGCTTTCCACATAAAGTATACTTTGCTTCCACTTTGCTGACCTTGACGAGGAATTTCCAAACACTCTTCAAAGGCAGCCCCACAGAGAAAATTGTAGTAATCCAACTTGACTGTAGCTAAGGCATATGTTACTGTGGCCAGAAATGACATCTCAAGAAACTGGGGCACAAACTGCAAATGCATACCTAGCCACTGCTGAAACCTGAGGTTTCAGGCTTAGAGTTAAGTCCAGAGCACACTCAAGTTGCAGACATGTGTCTTCAGGGATAGTAAGACCCTATCCAGCACAGGCTGAATCTCTACTCCCTAGTATTAATTAAGGTTATTCTTTGGCTTATTGTTTCATATTAATTATTTATTTATGTATGCAGTGCTTTCTCATATGATTATCATGCTTGTTTACAAGCTGATTTGAGCTGACTCTGGCATCTTGGTCTGAAGTTCTTCTTGTGACTGTTGTGGCACTGCACATTGCCTCTCTCCCTCTGGCTTTTCTTCACAAATGAAGATTCAGGAAGGACTCATCCCACGCTTTCTGCAAGCGCACTGATGACTAAAAAGGCCAATCCAAGATAAACAAGTCCAGTTGCAGAAAGCACAGCAGAAGGTCTCCTTGGGTGATGTTTCCGGGTTGTAATTCTTTCTGCATTGTCATTTCTCTTCAAGACTTGTTCGGCATGAGTTCTCAAATAGGCTGCAGCATTGTGGATAGTGCGTCTCCATGCCTCCCAAAGTGAGGCCAGGGCGGGCCATTGTTGGTGATCAATTTGGCCGAGCCTGAGATGTTGTTTCAGGGAGTCCTTGTATCGCTTTTTTGGAGCACCCCTCTTACGCTGACCCATGGCGAGTTCACCGTAGAGTACTATTTTTGGGAGGCAGTGGTCCTCCATCCTAGAAACGTGCCTTGCCCAGCGCAGCTGTGCACTGCACATTGCACTATGATAGCTAAAGACTTCTCTGCATTGCATGGTAGTTTACCTCCTTTGTGCTACCCATGATTAATGTCACAGTATACCACTACATATCTCAGTGCCAGAGCTTTTGGGACTACAGCTCCCACAATCTCAGTGGCCATACTGGCTGGTGGATTCTGGGCATTATGGTCCAAGAAAGCAATATGTCCAAGCTTGGATTAGTGCCACTGGCTGATGCCACACAGTGTTGGGGATTGAATTAAGACATAGAGTCACAAACTATGGACTGGAGCCATTCGTAAATAGTTTGCTTATAAGCCTATCTGTGTTCCTAGCTTCATTTGTAGTTGAGCACATCTTAGTGTATTATAAACCTGAATTATTTAATTCCTAGCTGATATTCTTGTTCCCAATAATAGATAGATGCAGCTCTAATGATAAGGATGAAGACGGTGCTCAAGATAATTCATTGGGTAAATATTAATTATTGATGATTTTTAAAACATTGATAAAGTACAAATAAGGAATGTTGTTTTTGATTTAGAATGTTACTTCTTGATTGTGCTTTAATTTTGGATTGCCAGATTTTTTAAAATTTTCTGATTTAGGGGTTCTTTCTATGGGGAGTATTTTCACCATCTAGAAAACCCCAAACATACTGTGGGGCACCAAATTGGACAAGGTGGGTTAGTTCCGTCTTAGCTTCAGGGATTTCTTAGGAATTTTGTTGGAAAAATGTTTCTAACATGTTGGATTCAAAGTATGGTACCAAGAATAGAAATTGGAAAGAGATTAGTGCTATTCTGTGAAACAAGAGCTTACTGGGAAGATTTTTTTGCAATGTAGCACCAGGGATTTTACAGCATAAGCACCAAACTAAAGTGATGCTTAAGGTGTCATTAGAAGCCACTTCAAGTTAATAAAATTAATAAGTGTCCTCCTCCCTGGTTTTCCGAACTGTATACGCTTTCCTCTCTGGTCACAATCCTTGTTAAAATTTCCCATCCAAGTACCCATTAACTGTAGAAGAACTTCCCATTGATGCAAAGATAGGGCAATTATTGTTGTGATTATGGGTAATCCTATTTTCCACAAGGCTCAGAAAATTTCCTTTTTCGGAATACAACTCCCAGATACCTGCAACCAGTATGACCAACAGCCATTCTGACTAGCAGGATACTGGAGTTATCATCCAAACAAATAACTTTTTGAAGCTATGATTCATACTAGTTGCTTGATTGATGATCCACAAGTGTATGGATATAAATGTATGTCAATCTGAAACATTCTTTTTAATGGTGTCTTAACTATAGTTATGTTGATGGAACTTACCTAATGTCTGTGACAGGCATTTTAGTGATCCAGAATTGTGTGTTTGATGAGTACACTTTTCATACCATGTCTTTTTGCATATTGTTTAGTTATTTTGGGGTAGGTGGGTGGGAAACACAAACCTCACCACTCACGACAACATTCATGCATGCACACGCACATGGATGAAGATGTACAGATTTTTGTGGTACAACTTCCTGCCAGCACACCTCAATCAGATTTTCCCATACTTGAAATTAAGTGTGGAAAATACCCTAATGTGGTTTCAAAATGACACATTCAGAGTTATGTTCAGTTTGCTCCCAGAACAGTGAATAAGTAAAATATAAGTTGCAGTCTAAGACCTATATCCTATTATTAGTCCTTATTAAAGTAGGACCATTTGGTCAGTGGGATTTATCTATATGTTGACTCATCGTTCAACAATCGATTGAATAGGTCTACTCTTGGGACCAACCAACAGGTTGTCAGGTTATAAATTGCAGTGGGCCTAGAAAGATCTTCAGAATGAGCCTCTGGAAAGTGTTATATGCAAGCTTGTGCAGATGGAGGAATTTTACAGATGGGGTCACTTGTCCCATAACTTCACAGATGAGGTCACTTGTCCCACCGCTCTTCCATTAAGTTGGAAACAATCCTTCCATGAGTGGCAAAGACTTCCTGCTAGTCACTGGCCACTAGTGGAAGAACTCCATTCTGTGGTATCACCTATACCTTTTTAAAAAATAGAATTAGGTGATTTTAAATTATTGGTTAAACATTTCTGAGACTAATACTTTTTCATTTTGCAAAGGTAATGACAGTTCTAAAAGTGACTCGGAAAGCAGCTCTGAAAGTGATTCTGGTCAGTATTTATATTACATCATATCCCACATATTGATAGTGAACTCTTTTTCTGAATGTTGACCCTTTGTAATCAAAATGGCATCAGCTATGTGTAATAGGCCTGGGACAACTCCAAGATTCACAGAAGGACTCTCCTCCAAAAAATTAGGGGGAAAAAAAGGAAGTCAAGCCCTCCAATCCAAGTAAATATGGAATGTGCGGATCATAGAATCATAGAGTTGGAATGGCAGAGCTTGAATAAGTTACATACTTTTGGGGACACCAACAAGAGTGATGGCTGGTGGTTTCCATGTCAGTGGTGGTGTAGATCCATTCCATGTTTTACCCTGAACTTTAAAGGAGTTATCCAAGATGTGAACCTACTCCCTAAATTGGTTTTGCAGCTTGGATACTTCCTTTGAAGTTTGGACTAAAACAGAGAGTGAATTAATTGTCCAAATGATATGGAAATCATCAGCCACCACTGGCACTCCCAGGTTGGCTGAAGAATTCTGGGAGTTACAGTCCAAAAAATAACATTTCCAAGCTCTATGGAATTCTGGATAACTGCATTGAATGTGGGGGGGGGGAATAGGGATGGAACATTCTGGAATACAGCATGGCTGGCTGGCTAGAAGTCTAAAAGAGAGCACCCCACGTTGTATCATTTTATATTGCAGGTCCCATTCATTTATTGTCTCATGTTCCCTTTATACAGCTTAAATGACCAAAACAGCAATAAAGCCAGCTGTTTTCCTTCTACATGAGGAGATTCCTTTGCTCAATTTCCTTGTGTCTGTGGCTTCTGTGGTTGTTTATGGGTTAAGAACAAAAAAGAAAATAATGCTTAAAAATAATACTTGTTAAAATGAGTCTGTGTCAGGTTGCTAGTCATGGCAACAACAGGTCATAAACATGTTTGGAAATTGGCAGCAAAAGTGGCAAAACAGGATGGGGAAGAAAAGAATGAGAGGAAATGGTGGCTGTCAGTAACCAACAAATTTATTTTGGTGTACATTTGTTAATTTCCCCATATCAACTTCTGTTTTAAACAAATTGACATTATAGTGTCTGTTTCAACAATAAGACCTTTTCTTTTACAGATTCCGATGGGGCAGAAGCAGAGGAACCAAGTGAGTGCTCTGTATTTTATTATTCTTTTTTTGTTTTTCTTTGGGGGGGAAGGAACTGTAAGAAGAGGTTTGCAAAAATAGTGAGAAAGGTACATTTGAGTGGCAAATGACTTGAATGGCCATGCTAAACAGAACGAGACTGAATCAGTATAAAAACAACCAGTGTATGGCCAGTACTGTTCATGCATAAAGTTTCAAAGACTTTGTTGTTGTGTGCCTACAAGTTGTTTATGACTTGTGGTGAACCTATCACAGGATTTTCTTGGTGAGGTTTGTTCAGAGGGGGCTTGCCACTCCCCTCCTCTGAGTCTGAGTGTCTTGCCTAAGGTCACCCAGCAGGTTTCCATGGCCAAATGGGAATTCGAACCCTGGTCTTCAGAGTCCTAGTTCAACACTCAAACCTAGCCTTTAATCAAATGCTGTTTCCACAATTTAAAGTACAAACCACAGGAAATTGGGGATGGTCTCCAAAGAAGCAAAACACCTCAAACAAGGACCAAAAGAAAATCTGAGTGGGAAAAAACTAGAAATGATAGTCAACAAAGTGTTAATAGGGCAGAAAGTAACAACATCAGAAGCCTATAGGCAGTACAGTATAAGAATATGTAACAACTTATAAGGACATATACAGATAAATAACAACTATAAAATTTATTATCAGCAAAGAGTTAAAAAGACTATAAGTGATACCATAAAGGGCATAGGGGATATACAACAACAGAAGCATACAGTCCATACAGTACTGCAATGTGTAGCTACTTTTAAGCACATATACAGAAAGATAATTACCTTGTAAGAAGAGCCATTAAATTAATGAAATAAATTTCTCCGGATCCAATCTACTAATTTTTGTACTGATTTATATGTTGTTTTCAGAGATACCAGGTAGGGTCCCAGCCCTGACATTAGGCAGAGTGAGATAGCTACTGGAAGGACCAGCTTTAGGGCATCATGAGAAGAAGTAAATGGTTAGCTACTTAATTTGTTGCTATTGTTTGTTTTGTTTTTTTGCTATGGAAGGAGAGGAGCATTTTCTTCCTTATCTAAAATTAGAGCTTGGAACATTACTTTAAAAAAGTAATTTGTTCCATTCCTTATTGAAAGCCCTAACATATTAGCATTAATCGTCAAAGGACCCCTAGAGAAACATATCGCTTTTCTCATTCTGTTCCTGTTAAGTTACTCTGGGAGTGCAGGGAGCAGTGTTAGTGTTTAGTTTATGTATATGAGGTGGTAGTTTGTGCTGGGAGTTTGAAAAGTGTGGTTAACTTCTGTAGCTGCAGAAAAAAAAGACTCAATCAGAGAAAAACAGCGTCAGATGAAGGAAAGCTTTTTGTTAGTGGACTCAGTTTTGACACTAATGAACAGTCACTGTAGCAGGTTTTCTCCAAATATAGATAGATATCTGAAGTTGTTGTTGTAAAAGACAGAGAAGCTCAGAGATTGAGGGGGTTTGGCTTTGTCACCTTTGAAACTATTGATGATGCAAAGGCTGCAATGATGGCTATGAATGGGAAGTCTGTTGATTGCTGCCAGATCAGAGTTGATCAAGCAGGGAAGTCCTCTGAGAATAGATCCTGTGGGTACAGTGGAGGCTCAGTTGGAGACAGAGGCTTTTTCCGTAGAGGCAGAAGCCGAGGCCAGGGCTTCTCCAGAGGTGCTGGTGGAGATATGGTGATGGCAGAAGATTTGAATCCAGAAGTGGGGGACACAGTGGATCCAGAGACTACTGTGGCAGCAGCAGGAGTCAAGGCAGTTATAGTAACAGACCTTCAGGAGGGTCCTACAGAGACAGCTACAACAGTTATGCTGCACACAATGAGTAAAAAACTTCCTGGCTCAAGATCATCCTTCCAATGGCTGTATTTATTAATATTTTTGGAGCGTTGCTGAAATCATTCTTGTGTAGTCATCTCCTTTGTATTCTCACTTTTGTAGTTAAACTCAGTTCTTACCTTGGACTTTTTCAGATGAACCTAAAATCTGGAAGAAGCCATCGGGAGAGGACTGCAGCTGCTCCGCGGCAGGGGGCAGTTTCTGACACTGCCGTCCCTCTCGCGTTACCCTCTGTGTTCTTTCTGTGATGCATGGAAGGAAAAGTCGCCATTTTTTATTCACGGAAGTTCTTTGTGAATAAAAAGTGGTGCCTTTTCCTTCCATATGTCATGGAAGGAACACGGAGGGTAACGTGAGAGGGACAGCGGCGTCAGAAACTGCCCCCTGCCGCGGAGCAGCTGCGTTCCTCTCCCGACTTCTTCTTCTGGATTTTAGGTTCGTCTGAAAAAGTCCGTTGTCAAAAACACAACCTGACAGCTTCTAACATGTGATGATGGTCTGTTCATACTCAATGAAAGTTGGATTTTTCCTCTCAAGTGTTTTTATGTATATGAGGTAGCTGGTGTTATTTTATATTTTGGTGTATTTTACATTTTGTTTTGTTTTGTTTTTACTGAGAGGAAGAGTCATGTGCTGCTCTAAGAAGGACAAAACTATGGTAATCAGCAATACGTCCTGCTCTGGTTTGAGCACTGCTTCATTCTTGCCTCTAATCCAGTTCAGCCAGTAGGCAGGGTGCTGCATGCTTTGCATGGTGTGGGACTCTTGTTTTCCAGTATGCTCCCTTCCAAATAAATCTAGTCGGCCCTCCACATTCATTGGGGTTAGTGGCACAGCATCCCCACAAAAGTGGAAAAACTACAAATATCTCTAGCCCCAACCATATTTAACACACACAAAAAGTATGATCTGTTGACTCAACCCACTGTGGATGCTTTCAAGGTGGTGGGGTCCTTTGCAAGGTACAAGTGGGCAGCGGGGGGGGGGGGGGTTGCCACCATCTCCACTGTTGCCCTGCACCATTTTTATTAGGAACTTACAAGTCTTACCACATGTTTGCAGCCTCTCTGAATCTCATGAGGCTTGCAGTCCCTATTAAAAATGGCATAGGGCAGCAGCAAGAGGTGGCAGCAAATTATCTGTGAATAATCCGCAGAAATTAAGCCTGCAAATGTGGAGGGCCGACTGTATAACCTTTTGCAACTGTATATACATAAAGTAACCCCTAACCCACTCCTAATTGTTCAGCATTATGTGCCCCCTGAAAACTTTGAGGTCATCGTGTAACCTAGCGGTTCCCAAACTTTGGTTCTTCAGGTGTTTTGGACTTCAGCTCGCAGATGCCCAGCCAGCTTGGCCAACAGTCAGGAATTCTGGGAGCTGAAGTCAAAACATCAGAAGGACCAAAGTTTGAGAACCACTTTTTTTGCCATGCAATGAAAAGGTCCTTGTTAGTTTGCAAAAGCAACTTGTTGCAAGTGCCATCATTCATCTAAAACCCTGGAACAATTTCCATTTTCATTAGTTTCAGTTTTTAACTTACTAGTTATTGCTGAAGTGCTTTGTATATTTTCTGTATGGATAGTAAGCTGAGTGAATGGTGTTTAATATATTGTTAAACCAATCAGTACTGTAGGGGGATGTTATAATACTATAAAAAAAGCACTGAATGTTGCTGGATGGTACTTCTTAAACTGGAGTTGTGATACACTTCTAGGGATATCTGATATGACAGCAGAAGAAGGTATGTGTGTGTTTGCACATTTTGCATTTTTAAAAAATAATTGAACATTGGAAACTCAGAATTTCCAAAGGTGTGATAGATAACCTTTCTGGGATCCCCCAAAAGGAGAAATGAAATCATAGAAATGCTTGACTGCTGCTGCTTCAATTGCTTCAACCTGGCTGTGGAGAAGTGTGGGTTGTGTTGGAGTATTTTGGTAAGGTATAAAGAGGTATTGGGAAGGTTTAGAGCAAAGTAGGTGGAGAAGTAGCAGTTCAGAGGTTGTAGAGGCCAATGACGTTTGTTTAACAAAGTTTCTACATGGTTGGGGATTAACAAAGATCTAGAACAGATATTACACTCAATGTTTCCAAAATCAGGACTCATTTTAAACTCCATCCTAGAAAATGGAAGACAAACCTTTCTTATATATGGATATACCACTTTTTTAACCACTGTATCCAATTCATCTTTCTCTTCTTTACAGATAAAGTACTTTCCAGAGCATGGAATTGTTATCTAAAATGGCTACCATATTAGCATTAGTCATTACTTTAACATTTAAAACATATTAACATTGATATTAGTATAGATTCTGGGGTTAAAACATTAATGACATGTTTTCTTTAATTTTTTAAAAAATAATCCTTTAAAAATAGAGAAATGGCCTAACCCTTCCAAATGACCCTAAAATGAAATTAATGCTTGGGAGGTAATGAGTAAACATTATGCCACATTAGCATTAACATTAGATCCTGAAAAAAAATCACTGTTCCATTGCCATTACCCACCTAGTAAATTCAGGAAGTTAATTATATGTTGTAATGAGTAGCTTTTAATCTTGTAATATATTATGAAAGGTGAACACTGATACTGGGGAAGTAATAGCTTCATTTTTGTTGCAGAAGCTGTTACAATAGGTTGTAAAACTTTGCGTTGAACAGAATTTTGCCTGGAATCTTGGTAGATGTAGCATGTGCTGTATAATTAATACAAAGCACAAAATGTCAGAATAAACATTAAAGTGAAGAAAGAAAAAGTGCTTGCCCCAGCATGCCATCTGTATATATCTATGGAAACTATTGATCTGGTTCATGATTAATAATGGCATATAGGAGCAAATTAAATTATTCTTATTTTTTAACAGATGAGAATCTGGAAAAGAAAGAACCACAGCTGGTTTGTGTTGGATCAGGTACAATACCTTTCTCTTATAATAATGTTTCCTACAGTTATTTCAATCATTTTCATGTGAAACCCCCCTCCACATATCTTTTTATTCTGATTCAATTTAGAGGTGAACATCCAGCAACACTGTGAACACTGCAAGATCCAGCAAGTAGGTTTTAAAAATTGAGTCAGGACTTTGTGTTGATTGTTGTTTCATAAAGACAACACTGACAGCATACTAATTTGTTTTTCAATTAAAAAAAAAATTAAAGGAGCAGCGAGAACAAGTGATCCCAAGAAGACTTTCTAGAGGACAACTCTGGTAGGTTTGATTCAATATAAGTGACAAATGATGACTGAGAAACATGTGTGGAATGTATACACACATAATTGCACATCTCTACATGTAGAGAAGCATGTCTTGGTACAAGAAAAAAGGCAGAAATGCAGAATGGGACATTCTTCCCATGTTCTATGTTTTCAGTTTCATAGTTCCCAAGGAGCTTGGGTAGGGATTGAAGGGGATTTTTAAAAACCCTGATAGTAAATTGAACTCAGCAGTTTATTTGTCACAACACCAAGTGGACATTAGTTTGGAAGCCTAGGGTTCTATACTGAACAAGCACTTTAGACCAACTTTATATAGAATTCTTACAAAACCATGCACTGGGAGCAATCGAGCAATAAGAGGCTATGTCATACATACAAACTCACCAAGAAGGAACAAACAGTTTTCAAACGACATATGTCACACTTGTTCTTTGTATCTTATTTTGGTATTCTAGCTGTTACCTTATCAGTAGAACATGACAAGATGTTTTGGAACATGGTTCAGAATGTTTTGTACATGTTTAAATTAATGTGAAACCACTAGAAGCATTTTCTGTGCCAAGGCAAACTGTTTTCTTCAACATGGTTCTATTTCATTTAGGTCTTATGATCACTTTCTGACTTTTCTTGTTTAGGAGAACATTAAAGAGGAATATTAAAGCTAATACATAAACATTAATTTGGAAATCAATTCATTTACTGAATTCATTTTGCAACTTTTATTAAATTAAGTTATTATAATAATACTTAATAGTGCATTAGTGACATTTTATATTTCCCCCAAAAGTTAGGATTACAGTACTAAAAATGGCCAAAATGGCCCACCTCAAGCAGTAAATTAAAATAAAATGAAACTTATTAATGTAATTATAACAGTTTTTTAAAAAGCATTGTTAAAATGAATTTAAGGTAAATTAAAGGTAAAAATTAACTTTTCCCTATAAATTTCCAAGCTTTTTTCTCTGCCTCATCTGTTAGGAAGGATGCGTACAAGTGGATTAGTAGGGAAGAGGTAAAGATGCGACAGTCTCTTTCATTTTCTTTACCTTTGTAGAAAATGAAAGCCACTGAAACACCCCAAGGCTTACTGCTTAATACTAAATGCATATTTAGATACATTTATGGGAGACATTGTACATAAGAAACACATTCTAAAAAGTCTGTACATAGAGACTTGTACTTAGCATAGCGTTAAGCAGACCAAACCAAGCTAACTGAAAGCTGAAACTCAATAATTAGGTTTGCTAAGGATTGCTTTCAATACAGTATGACACCAGTTTTAAATTAAGCTGTTATTTTGCCTTGTAAAAATTGTTGACAGGCTACTTTCTTTCTTTGTTTTTAGAAATGCTTTTCTTAAATTAAATTTTTACAGGGAAACTTTAAAAACTGAATTAGCTTACTATTGACAGGAAAAACAACTTTAGCAGAGTCAGTGCTCCATTCGCTCACATGTACTTTGAAGGGTAAGGAAGTGTAGAGAAAAGGGGGAAACTCATATAGAATGTGCTGAAGGGTAATACTTAACGTGTCTCCTATGTAGGTTGAAGCTGGATGGTGAAGGAGTTTACCAGTGCACGGTCACAGGATTGATCTTTGAAGTAAACAAAGCTGCTGTCATTGAATATTCCCTTTTGTCTTGGACCAAATATGCTGCATATATTAAAGAACCTTGGATTATTGTGGGTCCTATATTTGATGTAAAATGTTCAACACCATCTGTACTTACTTCCATTCAGTTTCCACATACTCTTTGTCTTAATGGTAAGGTTAGTTCAACAAACTTAAATACAGTCATATAGTTATGTACTGGGGCACATTTTATGAAAGCACTGATGTTATGGCATTTTTCTGCAGACCATTTCTCAGACGTAACCTTCAATGTGTTCCACTTCAAAAATAATGGTCCAGAATTTGAATGTTCTGTTGATCACTCAGCCACACACATCAAATGGAATGTAAGCTCATTGTCTCCTGTTGGACCAGTAATTGAGAAATATGATCCAGTTTATTACCATGGAGTTGTCATTTTATACAAAGTTGTCAGTAACCTGCCTTCCTTGGAATTCCGTGTTTATATGGCTAGTAACAACAGCTCAGATATAAAGGTAAGGTCAGGATTTTGCTGTCATCTTTCTTGATAATATAAATATAAAATACATTATTTGCACCTACTGTGATATTTCGTTCTATTCCAGCACCCACTAGAGTTTGCAGCTCTTAAACAAACAAATTTAACGTGCAGTTGAGGCATAGTGGCAGTTTAGATGGTGGAACCTGCACATACCTGTGGGCAGAGCCCACAAAAAACACTATCTAAAGTAGTAAATACGTGGCCCACAGGCTGCAGCCCACACCCAGTTTTGCAGCGTTGTCACTCAGCACTGCCAGATTTGATGCTGTACCACCAAATTTTAGAAGAGCTATTAAGCAGTCAGTTAGTGTCTGGTTAGTACTTGGATGGGATGCCACCAATGAATACCAAGTGCTGTAGGCTATATTTCTGAGGAACAAATTGGCAAACCACTTCTGAGTATTGCTTGCCTAAGAAAACTGAAATTAATGGGCTTGCTATAAGTCAACGGACAACTTGAAGGCGCGCACACACACACACGGCAAAAATGTAGAGTTAAACATTTCCCTTATTGAAATTAGGGAGCATGCACCTTGTTTTAAATTATAATTGTGCTTATAGAACACTCACAGAAGATGGTTGCATTTTTAAACAAGGTACATGCTTCCTGTGCATTTTGTTGCAAAAGGAAATAACAAGCTTCCCCCATATTTCCCCATTGTGCAACTGAACTTGTGGCACAGCACTGTAGGGTATGTATTGAGATTTCCGCATGCAGAAATTGCTCGCCTCTCTTTTTAAGCTTTACAATTTCAATACAAGTGTCCCACTATCATTACTATCATTTATGATTGCTGTTAACTCTCTGGAGATTATTAAAATCTAAATTACAACATTCCCGCTATCAGAAAGTTGGAGCTAGCCTATATTTTGACATATAAGTAAAGGATGACAGCTCAAATACATGTTATGAGCTAGGCTGTACATATAGATTATGCAATATTTTTTTCTCATTTGATTAATGTGCACGTGCCACACAGATCCTGAGCAGGAAGACTCATTCTCCTTCCCTTTTGCTCTGTATTTCTTTTCAAATCTGGCCTGACCTATGGTATTCCTGTGTTGCATTGAAGGTTGCAACATGGACATCCATAGATGTGCAGCCTTTGTGTTCATCGTTCCTGGGTGGGCAATAAAAAAAACAGCCAGGTTGAGCCTAGTTTTAGTGGCAATGTTGGCAAACTGTGTTTGAACCTACGTGGTCTCTTCTTGCTCCCTGTCTTCCTCTGAAACAGTTCACCATGATATTATTAATAATCGTGAGTGAGTAGGTCAGCTAGCTAGCAGCAAGACTGATCATTACAGTCATTATCCACTGCCATAAGAAGTCATGGTTAACAAAGACAGGCACAACAGTTGCATGGGTTAGTATGAGTCTGTCTGTTAAATAACAAGACTGATACAATAAACCATCTTTATTTATATGAATTACAGTTCTAATGCTTGTCCCCTTCTATATACTCACACACTGATGCGGTCTTATTTTGCACTGGTCAAAGGCATGGAGCAAATCAGTTTCTGTCAGCTGTTTCAACACATTTGCCGTTTTCTTCTTTACCATATCAATTGACTCAAAATGTTGTTCCTTTAAGCACCATTTTTATTTATTTATTATTTATTTAGTTATTTATACCCCGCTCTTCAGCCACAAGGCTATCAGAGTGGCTTACAAATTGTTTTAAGCAATAGCTATTTACACATCTACACTGCATTAAACAGTTTCCAATGTGTGTTAGCTAATTGCCCCCACAAGCTGGGTACTCATTTTACCGACCTACGAAAGGATGGAAGGCTGAGTGAACCTTGGAGCCCGCTGGAATCGAACTTGCAACGTGGTGACTTGCAGTACTGGCATTTAAGCACTGCACCACCTGGGTTCCTGGGCTCCCCAATTACACTTTAGGGCAGCCTTTCTCAGCCTTTTTACCCTGGAGGAACCCTTGAAATAATTTTCAGGTCTCAGGGAAACCCCTACGTAAAAATTATACCTACTGCTTCCCTTTTTAAAAAAATTACAGAAACAGTGAAAAAAAAATAGATGCTTATTGTATTCCACATTGCTAGCAATACATATTTGATATTTGCAGGTCACTCTTAGTTTAATCACCAGCAACATAGAATCATAGAATCATAGAGTTGGAAGAGACCACAAGGACCATCCAGTCCGACCCCCTGCTGTGCAGGAATACACAATCAAATCATTCCAAACAGATGGCCATCCAGCCTCTGTTTAAAAACCTCCAAAAATGGAGCCTCCATCAAACTCCCCGGCAGTGTATTTTACTGCCAAACAGCTCTTACCATCAGGAAGTTCTTCCTAATGTTTAGGTGGAATCTCTTTTCCTGTAGTTTGAACCCATTGCTCCATGTCCTAGTCTCTGGAGCAGCAGCAAACAAGAAGACCTTGCTCCATCCTCACTGACTGGCCCAAAGATTGAGCTCTGACACCCACATTCAGTTACCAGACCAACAGTTTAAGACCCTTTTCTCTATAATGACTCCTTTACATTAATGGCTCTGCCCTCTCCAAATCTGGTTTAAAAAGAATAAGCCCTAAGTCACTTTTATCAGAGTTCTCCTATCCACAGCTGGTGCCTGAGTAGCTGATTGACCAGAGGGTTACTTGGATTACTTGGTCAGTTTCCCCCAATTGGCTAAGAGCTGTACAGCATTGCAATTCTTTTTGCATGGTTCTGAATTAAAAAAAACCAAAAACCCTTCATTTTGTATTTGTACCTTTAAATAAGTTTTATGCAAACTAGGTCACCTTTTGTTCTCAGTTCTGGGTCCATGGCTGCTTGCAGGAAGCAAACTCAATCACACACACTCATTCTTTGCCTCCTCCCTTTGCCAGGCCATGAGGAGCTTCATTAGCATATCTAAAGCAGATCAAAAGCTGGGAAGGAAAGCAAGGTATTTGGCATGTAAACATCCCCCCATAAGAGGACCCTTTAAGGCTCCATTGGTGTTAAAACACTCACACACACACTAATTCCTCGCCTGGCTTTCTCTGTTGTGGAGGGGAGAGATAAGCCGTTTCAGCTCACCACTTCTCCATGATTTATTACTATTTTCTCGCGGAACCTCTGGCAATCTGGGGGAACCTTGGGGAACCCCGGTTGAGAAATGCTGCTTTAGGTAAAAGAAAAAAGTTGCATGGTGCCAAATCCGGCGAATATGGAGGCTGTTCAAGTGTAGTAATGCGTTTATTGGCCAAAAACTGCTTCGTAGAAAGTGCTGTGTGAGCAAGTGCATTGTCTTGATGAAGAATGAAGCCATAGTTCCACAGTTCTGGCCTTTTTTTCCTCACTCTTTCTCTCAGCTTTGTTAAAACTTCGTTATAACAATGCTGGTTCACTGTTCCACCTTTTGGAACCCATTCTGCCAAAATTATGCCCTTGATATTAGCAAAAACAATGAGCATGGCTCTGAATGTGGACTTGCTTTGATGTGCTTTTTTTATTCTTGGTGATGATGCATTCTTGGTGATAATGCATTCCAGTGCATTGACTGTCATTTTGTCTCAGGGTCGTACTAGAAGATCCAGTTTTCATCACAAGTGATGATTTTTTGAAAAAAATTGGGCCCGCCTCAAGTTGCTGCAGAATGTCAGCGCAAATTTCCTTGCAGCACTCTTTTTGCTCTGGTATGAGAACCCTAGGGACCGTCATGGCACAAACTTTTCTCATGTTGAGATCCTCATGCAAAATTTTCCATGCAGTGTCTTTGTCAATGTTCACAGCTTCAACTATCATTTGGACCCTGAGTCGGCAGTCTCCTTGAACAATCTTGCTGATTTTTTCCTACAATTTCTTTGGGTCTTAATAATAAATAATAATAAAGTTATTTATATCCCGCCTCTCTACGAAACGCAATTGGGGCGGCTTACAACATTTAAAATATACATCACAAAACCCTCCACCCCCCCTTAAAATACAATTATATAATTCAAAAATTAAAACATACTTTAAAAATACTAAAAATATACAATAGACAGTGGCTGTAGCGAGGTTGGGACAATTTAGATTTTCTTTCTGATGGCTGGGTATCTATTCAGGAAGAGATCTGTCTTGAGAGCTTTTTAAAAGCTATTTAGGGTGGTGATATGACAGATCTCATTCAGCAGGCAGTTTCATAATTGGGTGCAATAGCCAAAAAGGTCCTCTTGGAAGTCGTAGAAAGCCTAGTTTTTAAAGGTTGTAGCAAAGGTCGTCCAGGGCATTCATCGTCTTCCACATTCTCACGTCCTTCTCTGAATTTTTTGTGCCACTCAAACACATGTGCATGACACATGCTGTCTTCCCCATAGGCGTCAGTAAGCATTTAAAAAGATTCCATTGGTGTTTTGTTCAATTTTTCTAAAAATTTCAAATACACACGTTGCTTGACTTGTTAACTTAGCATTTTCCCAGCATACAACAGACAACACAGCTGTTTTAAATGATGATTCACAATTAACTGAACGGCCGAGAGTGTTGATGTTTGTCATGAAGGTTCAGACATGCTCAAGGTTACCACTCAAGTGTTCACAATCAGTTTTCCTTGATTTATCTGAAAGGTAGAAACACAATCTTGTTATTTAATAGACAGACCTTGTACTATGAACTTGTTGTTGTGGTGGTGGTGGTAGTGTGCCTTCAAGTCATTACGAACTTATGGTGACCCTAATGTGAACCATTCACAGGGTTTCCTTGGCAAGGTTTGTTCATAGGGGGTATGCCATTGCCTCCCTCTAATGCCAAAGGCCACCTAGGCTGAGCGGGGAGTCAAACCCTGGTGCCCTAGTCCAACACTCAAACCACTACATCATGCAGGCTCTCAGTATTATGCATACTTGTGTTTATAAGCATCCCTTTGACCTCAACACATGCAGGCACAAGGCAAACATGTCCAAAATCAAGAAATAACAAATGTTGCCAAAATTAACGGGGACAGGAAAACTGAACAGGGAAGAATAACAGCTTTTGCTTCTCTTGCCCAGAAAATGGTAGCCCAGATCTGAAAGGCCTGAATAGAACATATGGTTTTCTAAATGATAGTTATAATGCATCCAGCCTGCACACTTATTATGAACTCCAGGCTTTATGATACCAGCACACTAATCTTAAGAACATTAACTTGGTGTGCCTGGTTTCTATAGGGCATACTTCTTACTAAATGTGCTTAAAATCAGAGTTTAATGGAGTGATCCACTAGGCCCTGAGACAACACACTCCAGATATTAGTATGTTGTTCATCTAAGCCCTGCACTTTGTGAAGCACAAAGGATTAGCTCCCAATAGAATTACAATGATTGAATTATAGAGGCTGGATGAAGAGGAGGATGAATCCTTATTTCCTAGTAAATTTTAAAATTTGTTGTAGAGAAATCCATGTCTAGGTAGAGTTCTTCAGTTTCTTCAGCTGTTCAATCATAATATAAAAAGTTCTTTTTTTTTAATTTTAGGATGTGTCAAAATCTGTAAAACGTTCTCCTAACACATTCATTAAAATCGAGAAACCCCCTTGTCATAAATTACTCCAAGGTGGAAAAAAATACAGATTAACTAGTGATCCAGAAGCTGATATTACCCCTGAGGTACGTTCTTCACTCTTCTACAATTGGCTTGTCAACAAATGTGTCATTTTGTGAAAGACAAAAAATTTATACTTTTCATTGCTGATTTTAGGACAGATGTTATTGAAATTGATTCCTGGTGCTCTTATTAAAAAAAAAAATCATTACTCTTACATCAAGAATGACACTTGAAATAGATTTTTAATGCTTTGATCTCCACTTTCTAGGAAATTCAGTTTGGTGATCACTCTTCCCTGGCAGAGAAACCTTTTTTTGAAGTATATTTGGAACAGCCAATGGAACTTACATTATCTTTAATGGACTTGGAGTCTGGAGAAACTGTGTGGAAAGCAAAGCTAAGAGAAAGTAAGAATTCCTTAGATATAACCTAGTGCACAGTAAGTGCATTTAAAACCCTACTGGTTTTTTCAGGATGTAATTAAGATTATTCAGTAACAAATTGTGCTGACCACAATTTCACTCTATCATCATATACTTTCACTCTATCATCAAACAACTTTTTGAACTCAGGGCAAGTTTAGACAATGGTGATGGTGGGGAATGGAGGGCTAGTTTTGTGGGGTAGTCCCTCAAAAATGTGAATACAGATAGACCTCCATATCTGCAGGGGATATTTTCCCATACTTACCGTGGATACTGGATAATAGCGAACCCTATTCAAATGAATGGCTTCTGGATCAAGCACACCATAAAGTCATGCTGGAGGACCTAGAAGATGCCTAGAGAAACCATATTTTTTCAGATGTGGGTAAGTGAATCCATGGATATGAATCCATGGATATGGGTCCTGCAGATATGGGAGTCTATGTGTACATAGAATACAATCTGTAATCTTTGTGTCATGGTCTTTGAATTTAATATTTATTATTATTTGCAGCAAATAAAATAAATAAAATTTCAGTGGAAGGGATATTTTATAATACTTTAGTTATACAGTATTTTAAATAAAAGAAATAATAATTGTGAACTTAGATGTTCTTTGTCTTGTAAGCTGTCTGCCTTTTCTAAATTGTATTAATACTAAATACAAAAGTGTAAATGAAATGATGCAATTATCAGCCCAGTTCTATTTTGACATTCTGTAATGCTTCTTCCATTACTGCTGTTGCTTTCTATTACCATCACACATACAAAAGATTCGGCAAGTTGGACTAAAAGGTCAGAAGCACTCTCCACTCATTTCCCCATAATTTAGAGTAAATGTAATATTATGGCTACACTGCAGCTCAGTGGCTATTACTGACTAGATAATTTCATTCCTAAAGTAGAATTAATGTTCTTTCAGTGGTAGCTTCCTAGTTCCTACTTCTCAAATTTCATATAATTGCAATTATCCAGATCTACTACCCTATCTACCCAAACATATTATGTTTTGTAATGATGATGAATTTAAATAAATGAATACTGGTTTTACCCATAAGATAGCTGTATTGATTTGGGGGTTTGATGGGGACTACCATGTTAAAATAGATTCAAGGGTGGGTCAAGATGAGGCAATGCCATTGGTATAAAAGAAGCATCGCAGGTGTTCAGTGGCACAGCCAAAACAAAACAAAAATTACAGCCCATCTCATTCACTACAGTGGCAGGCCCCCAGAACCACAGGAGAGTGCATTGGAAGCCACCAAGTCTAGGATGAGGATAGAGGCATGGCTGTAAATGAGTGTGTCCCAAGAGGGTAGAAAAAGAAATCCTAAAAGTCTGAGAATGGAGAAGTGGAGTGGCTATAGCAAGCTTCCCTACTCTCCACTATCTGTCTCTTATGGCAAGAGGTAGGAGATCTGAAACCCATTCTCACAGAAAAGCCTGTGATTTTTAATTTACAGGAATGCCATGCTGTGAAATGTACTTTAATGAGGGCTGGTTACTGTTTTGCCAATTCTTAGTGTAAAATAATAATAATAATCGAGCCTGTGCAATGGATTTTTCTGGTGGAGCGCAGCGTGCACAGAACTGGCCTCACCCTTTAAACCAGAGATTCATCTGCCGTGGCCTTGCAAGCATGGACGTGGCAGCGAGGTCCTCGGGCCGTAGGTTTGATTATAGTTTCCTTCTCTTAGATGGATGACCTTACAGGGTTGGACGAGCACCATCTGCCCGGGTTTGGGATTAGAGTTTTCCTTCTCCTAGGACGGTTGCCACAAGGCTAGAGAGCCCATCCTGCCCTTTGACGCTCTTTGTCAGACCCTTTGTTATAATAATAATAATAATAATAATAATAATAATAATAATGATGATGAAGAAGTAGTAGTAGTAGTAATTTCTTACTCTCCTCTCTCTATGGATTGGAGCAGGGAACAACACATTAAAATACAGCAACCAATAAACACATAACACAATAAACACATAAAAAAACAACACCAATTACAAATTCATAATCAGCATAGCATCAGTTAAAGAAGCATACATATTAAAAACAATCAATTCATAATTTAAAAACTCATAATTTAAAACCAGCTGGATAGACCTGCTGGAAAAGGTCAATCTTTAATGCTGTTTTAAACTCAGACAGAGTATCCAGGTGTCAAAACTCTTCCGACAGGTTATTCCACAATTTGGGGGTGGCTGAATAAAAAGTCCTCTGGCTTACAGATGCCGGCCTGGTCCTGGCTGACTGAAGTAAATGTCCCCCGGAAGACCTGAGTTATGCCTTCATGCTCTGTAATGCTCTGTGCACACTGCAGATGCTCAGGGCAGTCCCCCTGTTGACAAGGGCCATGCTCACTACAGTAGCTATTGTAACCTGATGCCCTCTAGATGGGTTGTACTACAGTGGCCATGCTGTCTGGGGATGATAGGACCTGGAGCATATCAGATTGGAGAAAGTTGGTATCGATCCCATGTTGCCAGCTTGGATCCCATGTTGAGAGGAAGGTGGGAAATAATAAATAAAATTGTAAGAAATGCTATTGCCTAATATTCAAGCAATAAACACAATAGTGAGGTCTTTGAACAGTGGCCCAGTTCAGAAATAATGATTTTGGTCTAATAACAAGCCATGGCTTATTAGAATGATAAAAGCATTATTATTATTATTTTGTCTGCCTGCCTGCTTCTGCCTCACCTTATCTAACATTGTAATTATATTTTCTTAAACTACAGCTTAGCCTTTAGTATCTTATACTGTATTCCTGTCTGCTGTGGAGCGCATTAGAGTGGGGGAAGACTATATGGTGGGAAGTGCATATATTTTCAATACCATCACATTTAAAGGGGTAGGCAACCTCTCTGCTGGACTTCAGGTTCATTCAGCAGCACTAGCTTACCCTCCAACTGGACTGATTTGGCAAGGACAGTCCTGTTTAATCTTCTGTGTCACACTTTTTCAGCTGCTTTTTAAAATATCCCAATTTCTCTCTCCTTTCCCCCCTTTGCCCTCAGTTTACTTCAGTTGCTGCAAACTGGGTTCAAAATTCAAAAGTAGTTTGCACACAGGGGACTCATCAGGGGAGAGAGGAGAGGAAGGGGTGGAATCATGCCCTTCCCAAGAGGCTCAGGCAAAACCAAAGTGCTGCAGTCTCTCGTAGCTTGTGTGTTCTTTCTCATTTAATAATTTTTGCTGCCTTGACCACATACTAATATTGCTTGGCCACATGTGTCCTGGTTTTCATCTGTAAAATGGTGGAGGGTATGTACTAATATCACCTGTAGGAGCAGAGAAATACTTGACTAAGTGGACTTCTAGAACCTATGGGATGCACGAAGGATTCAGAGTTTGGAGAACAAATGCAAGCATTCCTTTTCATGCATTTGCAATAGCATCCACTGTATGGTGACCATAACCACTTGACAGGGATGAGAGGTCTGAAAGCAAGGGCTTATAAATTTTGATTTAACCAGCTACTATTTATTATTAGTATTGAGGCTGATTATTCTGCAAGGAAGTTTACTGGAGGATGGTTAGAAACAGTGAGAGAGAAAATTGTGTGATGCCTTTTCTTTTTCAAAGCTTTGCCACCAAGACAGGAAAGTAGGTATCATTCCATATGAGAGTTTGGGGGAAGCCTCTTTGTGGTAAGCAGTGGTGCTCAAGGGTAGTTTCTAGTGCACTGTCTAGTTTGTTTTCTTTTCCTAAAGTGTCGATCCAGTTAACTGTAAATATTTTTCAAAAACACTATAGGCTGTTGCTATAGATTCTAATATTTAGTAATGGATTTATATATTTATGTGTTTTTTATTGTTGTTGTTTAAAAATCTTGTGCTCTTTTGAAAGTTCTGGAACATACATTTTAACAATGGGTACAATGGAAGACTGGCTTTAAAAGCTTGAATGACCTGTCACTTGATTGCCATGCTATCAGCAAGATGAAGCTTTTTTTTGCTGACTAAAAGTCTTGAAGTGGGGAAAATTGTAAAGCTCCTTGGACTTGCTTTGTTCATGCTTTTCTGAGAATGAGAAGTATAGTAATGTTTCTAGGTGAGAATTGTGGCATATTTTTTAGCAGTGCAGGTGACTGTACAGCAGTTTTTAATTTTCTTTTAAACACATTTCTGTCTAACAGGTGACTGGACCGTACCTAGCCAGAATGACAATAGGCTGAAAAGAATCAATAATGGTAAGTTATGTAAAAATATATACATGGCACAACTTCATCTGCATGTTGTGTTCTCATTCATCTTACTGTCATTGTATAGGAGAAGTTCCCAATGGGACTGTTCTAATGTCATTGAAACTTTTGGCATGGTGGCTTATTGAGCTTTTTCCTCATTTGAATTTGTATTGCATCTTTCTCTCAAAACTGGGCCTTAATTTTGATCTTTAAGGATTTTGCTGCATGATCAGACAGCATTTCTCTCTGTATAGGACTACCCAATTGCCTCCCCCTCCCGCCATTTGCAGCCTCCATACCTTCCTAAGGGAGAATTTATTGACCTCCAGAACTAGCACAGGTGTAGCTACAGGGTGCGACTGACAAAATTAGTGTATTGTGTCTACAAAATTAGTGTATTGTGCCCCACAATGAAAGGTTCCTTGAGCTCCCAAATTTCTAGCATTGCAGTGAGAGACATGGAGAAGCATTCATACCTAGGACTCATATATTTGCTGTGTTTGCATTGCCTTGGTCACTTTACTTTCACTTTTTCCTTAGATACCAAAACTGTATACTCAACTTCTAAATACTCAACTGAAGTTTTAATTTACTGTGATGCTAGGTGTTCGGGAACTGAAGGAAAATTTCATTTGAAGAGGACATAATTCTTATGGGGTGGCAATACTCTAATGGCACAAAAATGTTTTAACCTGCTGCCAGAAGGAGAGCAAGAATGGGGCCATCCTGGAATCTTTGAGGAGAGAGTTTCAAAGTCTGGGAGAGCCACCGAGAGGGCCTTGTCCGTGGTTTCCACCAGATGGGCCTGAGAAGGTGGTAGGACAGAGAAGGCTTCTCCAGATGTTTAGCGCTCTACTAGGCTCCAAGAGGCAGGCAGAACTTAATCAGGCCTGGGCCCAGAAACAAAGGTCTTCCCTCCATCCCAACCGTCACTGCTCTGGTCTTGGAAGTAGAGAAGCACCAGCAGTATCTGCTGGATTTAATCGCTACCTCCACTGCCAATCCCTTTTCCTTATGTGTCATTTCTTATTTTGATTGTAAGCCTGGGGGCAGGAAACTGTTAAATTAACCATTTGTAAGCCATTCTGAGAGCCTTTGTGGCTGAAGAGCGGGGTATAAATACCCTAAACAAACAAACAAACAAACAAACAAATAAATTTGCTCCCCTTGCAGTTGTACTGCTGTGAATCAGTATGTAGAGGTGAGCAGAGAGACAAGATGGAGTGGAGAGGACCAGCTCCTCCTTTCCCTGGGCAAGCAGAGGGCCTGGGGCAACAATATCCTTATGGTAGATCCAATCCTACATGGCAATGTATGGAAGGCCCTCCAAATGGAAAACTTGGATGCTATGTCCTTTGCTTTGTTTTCCTCAGGCATCAGAAGACGAAAATCCAGCACCAGTCTTTCAGGTGATGAGCTTTGCAATAAACGGCTAAAAGGAAATGTTCCAGGTAAAGGATTTTGTGTAATTAAGGAAAAATTACCATGCAGTGATATTTTAACCATCCCATTCTGTAATAAATTGTTTCATATTTCATGTAATGACAACTTCAGTTGTAAAAATCATACATTTGTATTTTTATAGTTTCAAAAGACATGTGATCTGAATGTGGGAAAAAAAATCTGAGTAGGCTTTGCAAGTATTAATTTAGGTCTCTTTAACACTACACAATTATAGCACAATTTTGTGATATCATCCCATTGAATGCTGGCATTTGTAATTTCATGAGGTATTTAGAATTCTTTGCCAGAGAACTGTAGTGTGTCACCAAACTACAAATCCCATGATACTATAGGATGAGGACCATTGCCTCCCAAAAATAGTACTCTATGGTGAACTTGCCACAGGTCAGCGTAAGAGGGGCACTCCAAAAAAGCGATACAAGGACTCCCTGAAACAACATCTCAGGCTCGGCCAAATTTATCAACAACAGTGGTCTGCCATGGCCTCAGATCGGGAGGCATGGAGACGCACTATCAACAATGCTGCAGCCTTATTTGAAAACTCACGCTGAACAAGTCTTGAAGAGAAACGACAGCGTAGAAAGAAACACAACCCGGAAATATCACCCAAGGAGACCTTCTGCTGTGCTTTTTGCAATTGGACTTGTTTATCTTGGATTGGCCTTTTTAGTCATCAGCGCACTTGCAGAAAGCGCAGGATGAGTCCTTCCTGAATCTTCGTTTGCGAATAAAAGCCAGAGAGAGATAGGATGCAGCCATGGCAGTTTAGTGGCATCAAAGTGCTATAACCCTATAATGTAAAAGATATCTTCGCCTCTGTATGCAGAATTACTATGCCTGTAAGTGGCCACTAGAGGGAGATACTTGATCAGAAAGACAACTTTGGCCAGTATAGAGAGGTTCTCTCTCCATTAATTATCATTACTCCTTTAAGTGTAATTAACTCGGCTGGTACACACTGAAAAGACAGGAACAAAAATGAGGTAGTTTAGAAACAAGAGGGAATTATTATTATACTTGGTACAATCACAAGCTTTACAGAAGTACCACAAATATTTAAGGGGGAAATGCCCAATGAGTTAATAATCCCCTCCATAGAGCCCAGTGAAGGTTGAGCATGCTCAGTGGCCCACACAATGTTGAGTGTCTGTTGCAGGGCTTGGGTATAGAGGAGAGAGACAGAAAGGTGTATTATAGAAAAAATGGCTTGCTGGCTGGGATCCTGAACAGGAACTCTATACTTGCATTGCAGGTCCAATTTATAAGCAGATACTAATCAGCTTAGTTTAGTACAGTATTTAATACTTCAGTGGCAGAGCACATACATTACTTACGTGCAGTCCCAGGTTAGATCCTCTTGCAACTTCAGTTAAAGAATCTTATAAGCAGGGTTAGGCTAAGTAGTTTCCTGAGCTTTTGGAAAACCATTGTCACATGGAACAAAGAATACTGGGCTAAACTAAGGGCTTGTATAGATGGGCTATTTATCCCATCTTGCCCCTGACTTAGAGACCTGCAGTCTTGATAACACAGGGCTTTTGCACTGTTCTGCCCGCAGGCAGTCCTCATGACTCCCAGGGCAAAGATGGGGCTAAGACAGGGTAAAGCCTGATAAAACGTTTAAAAAAACACCTACTAAAACCCAGTTCTTTCTAGAAAAGCTGGATTGGGCCCCACATGACTGCAGAAGCCCTTACTGGCATGCCGGCTCATCACTACAGCTGCTGCCTGCATTGCATTATCTGAAGCGGGAAGGAGCCCCGCAGCATGTGACCAAGGCTGGTCACATGAAGGGGGCCTTGGTCATGTGCTACTAGCCGGCTTCCTGGCTATGGAAAGTGGGATGCAGGCGGCGGTGGCTGCAGTGACTGGCCAGTGTGCTGGTCTGGACTTCCTTCTGTTTCATCCAGGTAAAGGGGGAGGAGCAGGATCTGATCCACAGGCAGAATATGTTGGCGGGGAGCTGGTGTATTCTGGCCCATGTAGGTGAGCCCTAAGCAGATGTCTGCTTCAGTATAAGGTATTATAATAGGTTCACAAGCTTTAAAGAAACAGTGCAATTAAGATAGTTAATTATGCAAAATATGCATAGTTTATGCAAAATATGCATACTTGTGGACCTTCAGGTATTTTTGGCTTAATATTTCCAGAAGCCCTAGGCAGCATTGCCAGAGGTGAAGGACCTTGGGAGTTGCAGTCCAAAAAATCTGGACAGCCATGGTGACTAGCTCCTATACTCTTAAGAATCTGCTTTTGCTGCATTATTATTGTCGTATAATGCAAAGAAATAATTGAGAGTTCTTTATTTTTGTGTTACTTAACTGTCAGATACTCAGATGTCTTCATCAATTGAAACTTGCACAAACTAGAAACATTGACTAGCATCCTGTTCAATAGTTATGACATTGTAAGTTGGAAATGACTTGAAGGCACATAACAACAACAACAAACAAGAACAACAACACTGCACTTAACAATATCATTACTTTGGGGATTGATATTTACTGTCAATAATGACCTAAAATGTCCTGCAAAACCTACCTGAGGGTGTCTCTTCAGCTGCCTGTTCTCAAGTTGCCGCACAACAAGAAAAGTGCTGCAGACGTCTGCAGTGCTTCAGAGAGTCTTTAGTTGGGTTGCTTCCTGGGTAAAAAGATAGGTTTTTGGGAGATAGCATTGCCAGACATTGTCATAAGTACATTTGATAATGTAGGATCTCAGCCATTATTTATGCATAAACTAAAGATGCTGAAGTATGTAATAGAAGAGATATTGTAAAGCATATATCAGTGGATTTCTAAAATGCAAGATTCAAATGTTCAAAAATACAAGACTTGCCAAATAGCTAGTGGTAATCCTAGGAGTGCTTCTGATGTTGCAAAGTGGTAGTTGCTTGCACATCATCTTTTCATCCTTTTGATGAACAAATTGAAGGATATGTCTCTTCGTGAGATGATGGGCAAGTCACAGTATCTACTATGTCAGCTCCTTTTTGACATGGAGACACAGTCATTGATAACTTCCATCTGGCTGCTTTGAAGGCTTTGGGTAAAAAGCAGGATATATAGTGTAAGAAATAAAAACACAATAGTACTGAAATGTAGGTTCTCCCTTACATTGAGGTATTGGACAGGGCCAGTAAGCAAATGACTCTTTCTTCCCCACCAAACCTTCTAGAGAAGAAAGGAAGAAAACAGGAAATCCAAGTTAGTTAAAACAGTATGTCAACATTGTGAAGAGTTGGAAAGCAGGGTCACACCGTGCTCGTTAAGAGCAAGGAGGATTCTTTTTATAGCTAAAATGTTTTCCTCCTTTTTTTCCCTTCTCTAACTCCTCTCCCCATCCCCATGTCTCAGAAGATGGGTGGGGAAACAGCCCCTGGCAACTGTCTACATGAGCCAACTGGCCCTTTATGGTTTTCTACATGGTCATGCCTCCTTCCCCATGATATCTTCATTTGGTGATTTTTGATTTCCCAGTTTTTCCCATTCTAAAAGGTTGAAATGTCTCTCCTAAGGTTCATTTAGGAGCAAACTTGTTATTATGGGCCTTCAAGTTGACTCTGACTTATGGCAAGTCTGTCATAGGGTTTTCTTGACAAGATTTCATCAGAGGGGGGTTACCATTCCCTTTCTCTGAGGCTGAGTGAATGTGATAAAGGTTACTCAATGGTTTTCTGTGCCCGAGCAGAGATTTGAACCCTGGTCTCCAGCAGTCCTAGTCCAACACTCACACCGCTATACCATACTGGCTCTGTGCTAAAATATGTTAGTATTTTTACCTCATCCATGTGTCTTTAGCCCTTCCTGTGACTGGAATGTGGCCCCCATGAACTTCTCTGAAACTGAATTTTTCCTTGGGCTGAAAGAAGTTCTCCAACTTTGTCGTAGAAGAACGAGGAGGGAATTTAGCCCATTGGCCTACAGCCATACAACTTAGGGAGCTACTGCCGGGGGGGGGGCAGCAGTGGAGAGGAACCTTTATTCCTTTTTCTTCTCTGTCTCTCTCCAGTTTTTCCCTTGGCCCAAGCAAGGGAGAACAGAGAATGTTGGTAGCACTGGCAGTCTGTCATATTTGCTGGTGTGTTTTATGCAAGTGTTGTGGGACCTATGCCTCATGACCCACTGCTATGTCAGCCATAAGCTTCAGAGGAGCCATTGTCTCAGTGGTTTACACAATTTTAACTTTGGGTTCTAATTTCTGAAGCCCATTTCCAGAACATATCCCACTGTTCCATGTTGTCTAGGGGGATGGTAGGGGGAAAAGCACACACTGTCTTCTCACTAGCCCAAGACAGTGTCTTTCTTGGACAGAATATTGACTATATAAAGAAGGCCTGTAATTTGGTGTTAGAGTACATGCTTTGTATGCAAAGCTCCCAGATAGTCCTTGCCATTTCCAGACAGGGCTGGGAAGGTATCCTTTCTGAAACCCTGGAGCAGCCTTTCTCGACCTTTTTACCCTGGGGAAACCCTTGAAGCAATTTTCAGGTCTCAGGGAACTGCTGCCTAAACATTATTATATCTACAGCTTAAAAAAAAAATGTTTATTTTTTTCAATTTCAATGTCTCGCGGAACCCCTAGGAACCTTATGGAACCCTAGGGTTCCAGGGAACCCCAGTTGAGAAGCGCTGCCTTGGAGAATTGCTGCCAGTCAGTGTAGATTTTTCTTGTTTTTTTTCTGGGCTGTGAGGCTGTGTTCTGGACATAGGTTTGGCAACATAGTTTCCACTCAAATGCTTTGGGTTCCATTTGCCATAATCTGTGTTCATTGGCCTCTTAAGCTGGTGCTTCTAGTAACTCTACATAGGAATATAGGAACCTGCCCTATATTGAGTCATTGTGTCAGTTGACCTAGCCTAGTATTGTCAATTCTAGGTGGCGTAAGCTCTCCAGACTTTGGGGTATGATTCTTTCCTGGCCACCTGGAGATCCTGGCATTTCCTGTTGCTCTTCGTGTCTAGCAGAGGGTGACCAAAATGGTGAAAGGCCCTATGACGTGCTTAGGGAGCTGGGTATGTTTAGCCAGTGGGTTTCTGTTAAGGGGAAGAGAAGGTTAAGAGGTGACATGATAGCCATGTTTAAATATTTGAAGGGATGCTGTATTGAGGATGGAACAAACTTGTTTCTGCTGCTCTAGAGACTAGGACATGGAGCAATGGATTCAAACCACAGGAAAAGAGATTCCACCTAAATGTTAGGAAGAACGTCCTGACAGAGCTGTTTATGACAGTGGAATGTGCTACTCAGAGTGTGGTGGAACCTCCATCTTTGGAGGTTTTTAAACAGAGGCTGGATGGCCATCTGCTGGGCGTGCTTTGATTGTGTGTTCCTGCATGGCAAGGGGTTGGACTGGATTGCCCTTGTGGTCTCTTCCTACTCTATGATTCTATTGTCTCCAAATACTTACTAGGCATAGCTTAAAACTGGATGGTTGTAGCCCAAAAGTCTGGAGGGCATGAGTTTGCCTCTCCATGGTGCAGCTTTTAAGCAACATATTGACATTATGGGGTGGTGTGGTTTTTTGGGTCTAAGTTAAAAGTCATGGTTAGTATGGTTATTTCCCCCACCCCCCATGATCCACAAGAGGAGCACCTTGTTTTGAATTCTGTATGATACTAGTATGTTCCCCTTTTGTAGTTTAGCCATCATATAATTTTGCTCAATAGCATTTACCACACTACACTACATTTCTATTGCTCTAGGTGAGAAATTATTTCTGTTTATATTTCCTGTGTTCTGTAGGATTAAATCTTAATGTGGGTTGCAAAATGGACAGTAATCACAAGAGTAAAATTCATACAGAGAAAAATTCTCCAACATTAATTACTAAAGAGAAGGGACATATTGTTGTGGATTAACCAGTGTGAGATATTTTGGCTCAATTTATGGTTAATTGTAGATATTTTATCACATCCTGATATATTCTGGAATAAATCCAATGTTTTTGCAAGATATATTAAAACATCAACAATGAAAATATATATAAGGGGCTTAACACTAGTGCCTTAGAAAACCAAGTATAGTTGTTCCTCAACATTCACGGATTTGAGTATTCATGGCTTGAAAATACCCTTTACCCTTCTTTACCCTTTGGTATGTCTAGCAAGTAGACAATAAATATTCTTGTCTGGTAAAGGGTAAAATTTCTTTACCCCTTGAATATATTTTGTTGCTGCGGGCCCCTAAAACTTAACTCAGGATTTTAAAACAACATCATCATCATCATCATCATCATAATATATGATAATACCTAATAATAGCAACAATAACAACAATGCAATTACACCATCCATGAAACCTTCCCTCAGAGGCTCTGGAGCAGGAGAGAAGACTTTTCTCCTGATTCTTCCAGCAAGTTTGTGGCTGGAGTGGATTGAAAATATTCTTTAAAAAATAATAATCCAAAAAGCAAACCTTGATTTTGCCATCTTATATAATGGACACCATTTTGCTATTCCATTTCATATAATGGGACTTGAGTATTCACGGATTTGGGTATTCACGGGGGGTCCTGGAACCAAACCCCAGCGAATGTGAAGGGACAACAGTAGTCCTAAATAACATTTGAGGCTACAGTCTTAACCCTACTACAGTAGTAGAAACTGCTACTACTGCTACCACTACTCCCCATCTAGTTATGTGGAACTGTGTGAAAGGTGTAGTATTGTTCGATCCACATGAGTGTTACAGATTCTTAGCTGGAAATAGAACTGGACGATTACAGTTTGATTACTGGATGGCTTTTGTGTTTCTGCCTTTTAAAATCTAGCTGGACCCGGCGTACCATATGCCATTAAAAAACTCTGCCCCTTGCCATTCCTCCTCTGCTTGTTCTTCCCCCCTGCCACCCCCTCTGCTTGTTCTTCCCCCCTGCCACCTCCCTCTACTTGTTCTGCCCCCCTGCCACACCCTCTGCTTGTTCTTCCCCCTGCCACCCTTCCTCTGCTTATTCTGCCCCCCTGCCACCCTCTCTGCTTGTTCTGCCCCCCTGCCAACCCCACTCTGCTTGTTCTTCCCCCCTGCCACTCTCTCCACTTGTTCTGTCCTCCTGCCACCCCCTCCACTTGTTCTGCCCCCCTGTCATCCTCCTCTGCTTGTTCTGCCCCCGGCCACCCCCCTCTGCTTGTTCTGCTCCCCTGCCACCCCCCTCTACTTGTTCTTCCCCCCTGCCCCCCTCCGCTTGTTCTGCCTCATCACCCCCTCTGCTTGTTCTGCCCCCTGCCACCCCCTGCTTGTTCTGCCCCCTGTCACCTCCTCTGCTTGTTCTGCCCCCCTGCCACCCCCCTCCACTTGTTCTGTCCCGTGCCACCCCCCTCCACTCATTCTGCCCCTTGTCCCCCACCCCCTGCACTCCAGCACACACCACATTCACCCCCATGGTACTCCCTCTCCCTCTCCGGCAGCCATGTTTGGAATCTATATGGTCCTGCCCCCAGTGTGCTGGTTAGCTGCCCAACAGACCTATGATTGGTTGGTCAGGTCCCTACGCAGCCAATCAGCATACTGGAAATGGCAACATACCCAAGAGAATTTTATATAGATAGATAGATAGATAGATAGATAGATAGATAGATAGTTAATGGGCCACTTAAATTGCTCACACCAACAACCATTTTTCTGGTATCTTATTACATTCAGTTAGAGGGGTTAAGATTTGAAGCCACTGTTCTGCAACCCTGGCTTGTGTGTTTCATGTGGAAAATGTTCTGCATTCAGATTTTTCATTTCTGTCAAAGGTCTCTTATCTGATCCATAGGTCACAAGTGGTTCTTTCCTCCCTTTGTACAAACCCAGTGCGTCTTCAAGAGATCTCCCCGTCCCCTCTTCCTCTTCTTTGTCCAGTCCTTGTATGCTTTATTTATGGCTATGTTGATATGCTCCTGTTCTGATTGTCTTTTCATTGTCTTCAAGATGTCTGTTTTCCTACACCATTATCTGGTATAAGAAATTTGGAGAAAGAGAATCTCTCCCTGTTTGCTGCCTAGATGAGAAGATGTATCCCAAATGATATTTGAATGCCCCTCTGTTTCTATGAGAAGAATAGTGAAGGGGAACCTAAAATGGCTTCACATGTGCTAGTCCCCCAAATGCTTGCATCTCTGTTATTGGGATAAATCCCACTGACCAAAAGGGTCTACTCTAATAAGGACTAATAATAGGATATAGGTCTTAGGCTGCGACTTATATTTTACTTATTCAGTGTTCTGGGGGCAAACTCAACATAACTCTGAATGTGTCATGTTGAAGAGGAACCTAAAATGGCTTCACATGTGCTAGTCCCCTAAATGCTTGCATCTCTGTTATTTGTGTATCCTGGTGCTAGGAAAATTCTTTCAAAAGAACAAGCTGGCACTGTGGAGGCTACATAGCATATTTTGTTCCTTACAATGCCAAGAGGCTGGGGAATCGGTTCTGTAGCAAGGACTGGAAAATATATATATTTTTTTTACTGTACAGGAGGCTGTACATTACTAACTGATACCTAGAAGTTTTGATTTCTGTTGAATTCATTGGCTTAATGGAGTTTCCCCATCGCATGTGCTTTTGCAGTAGTAACTTGGCAACTTTGACAAACTATATTAGAATGTATGAGCACATGGCTCAGGGCTCCCATTCTCTCCAGATTCTGGCCTGTAAGAGTGGGAGACAGAAATGCATTTCTTTCCCTAAATAAAATTGGATCCTTGATTTACCAGGCATGGTCTTCTAATTTCTCCTAGAGTTATAGGGGAAAGAAAGTCTCCTTTAGTAACATTTGCTAAATAAACATTCCTCTTCCCATTTTTTTAGCTCAGTGGAAAAGCAAAAGCAATAACTGCATAACTGTTTTGTATTTGTATGCTTTTAGATGGTGTTAAAGCTAAAACAGTGTTAACTGATCAACAGCTGATGATTCTTGCAAAGAAGATGGGTAAAGATTGGAAAGTTATTGGTATTCAGTGTCTTAAGTTGTCTGTTGAAGATATCGAACAGATTGAAGCAAAGGATGAAGATGTCAATATATATAAATGCATGATGTTGCGGAAATGGAGGGATTCTGAGCAAAACAATGGAACTGCCCAAAGTTTATATGAGTGTTTAAAAGGTGATGCATCCTATGAAGTGCTAGAAATTCTGAAAGGTAAATATCAACTTTCTTTAGACTTTCTTCTCCATGATGTTTCTACCACTTAGGGAAAAGCATAGATTTTTAAGTGTGGCAGATGTGGCTTCAGTGTCCTGAAACTTGAAGTATATTATAATGTGCATTTTAACAGTCTGGAGCAGACCTCTAAACAAAACAAAACCCCCGGTCCAGCATGTTAAGGAAAAGATGTCCATGATAGACATCTACTGCTTAGTGTTCATCATCACCAACCTACCTTTCCCAAGCAGTTTTAAAACTGTTGAAAGCTAGTTTGAGTTGTATAAGTGATGTGGCATATTTTGTCTATATTTTGTCTATATTTTTGATATCTCAAATGGGTCTTTGACTTGGTTGTTATGTTTCTTCAGTAGCATAGGAGACCCTATGTACACTGCTTATCACAGTATGTTTGGCTATGCCTGGATATGCCTGGGACCATGCAGGAGGGACTCATGTTGTAGCTCGTCCCTATGCCAGCATCAAAGCCAAGTCTTTGATCTTTAGTTTTCACATGTATGAAGCTGAAAATGTTTCTTAATATTTTCCAATATAGTTCTGAATCTCTTATGTGGCTCTTGCTTTTTCTCCTTCTACCCTGTGGTTGCTTGGTTAAGCCTAGAGTCACCAAGTGAAAAGTCTGAAAGCTTTTCTCACCTTGGTTATTCCATCTGTGTTCTGTGAGGGAAAAAGTTTGTTCCTTGTTAGCAGATGCTGATACAGTGCAGTAAGTTCTGCTATCATGTGATAGTTGTGTTCCCAGGAAAAGTCTGTGTTATAATTAGCTAACACACATTGGAACCTGCTTAATGCAGTGTAGATGTGTAAATAGCTATTGCTTAAAACAATTTGTAAGCCGCTCTGATAGCCTTGTGGCTGAAGAGCGGGGTATAAATAAATAAATAAATAAATAAATAAAACAATTGCACTCTAAAAATAACAGGACTTATGGGAAAAATAGGGTTAGGTGCAGATCTCAGAAAACATTACTCGTATCTAAGCTATTTGTGTGTGTGTGCGCGCACACCTTCAAGTTGCTCCATGAATTTCATAGGGTTTTCCTAGGCAAGGAATACTCAGAGTGGTTTTGCCAGTTCCTTCCTCTGAAATATTTCCTACAGCACCTGGTATTCGTAGGCAGTCTCCCATCCAAGTACTAACCAGGGCTGACCCTGCTTATTACCACAAATTTTACACTGCTGAAAATAGAATAAAATTGGCTGAGTCATGGGAGTTTCCCTGCCTGCCTGTGTACTTGTTTGCTGCTGCTCCTCAGACACACAACACTTGGCTAGTTTTAGGCACTTAGGAGGAGGAGGAGCAGCAGCAGCAGCAGCAGTGGTGAAGCTAGACCTCCTCACATTGCAGGGGCTGGTGTTTGGTTGGGCTGCAAATTCCCTCATTCTACCTCCTCTTCCTTTCCCTCTCCCCCCGCCCCCAATGTGCCCCAGCCAAACATAGACTCCTGCAATGTGGGGAGGTGTACCGTAGCTTTGCTGCTGCCACTGCTGCTCCTAAGAGCTAAGCCTAGTCAAGTGTTGTGTGTCTATGAAGCAGTGGAGGAGGGTGGATGGTTTCAACAAAAAGTGTGTGGTGGCAGCGGCTGGTGAACAGAGGGACAGGTGGGAGTAGTGGGGGGAAAGAGAAACAGGATTTTGATGGAAGACAACAAGGGCACAATAAAAACGGAGGGGGCAGGGTACGTAGAGACACCACAAGTGTTTGCCAGGTTCAAAAAATAGCCTTGTGTAAGGGCTGGCTTGGGTTGGTTCAGCTAGGCGGGGAACTGGTGGGGCTCTTCTTTATCTGAAATGAACAACTAAGATGAGGGGAGGCAGGGTTGCCACTTAACAGCTGAGATGCAGACAGGCACCAGATTGCCAATTTTGAATGCTTGCGATGGGAATCGCACTGTAGCCAATTAAAAGTTTGCATGCTGTGAATACTGTTAATTAATTGCATTGTTGCCAATTTACATTGTAAAAACACATGGTAGGAAGAACTTACTATACTGTACTTTATACTGTGTGCAACAATTGCAGTTATGCTGAAGTTAGTGGAGTTGCTTCAGCATTAAAATTGCACCTAATAAAAATATAACAGTATCAAAGAGCCAGCTGGTTATTTCAAACTGATGACTCCCATTTTTCTTCTTAAATTTCTCCCCTTGTATATTTTCTACATATTATTCTGCAGCAGGAGTGAAGATCATGCAGCCCTTCAGATGTTTTTCGACTGCAACTCCATGAAGTCCAATAACACCTGGAGAGTCACATGATTTCCACTCCTGCTCTAGAACAACTTATAGCAAGGGTGAACAGCTGTAGTTGAACTGCAATTTCAATCATCCATCACTATGTTTATGTTGCATAGGGCTGATGGAAGTTGTAGTCCAACATCATATGGAAGGCCACATGCTGGCCATCTCTTGATATGGATCTTTCCCTCTATACAATAGAAGCACAACAGGCATCCAGATAGTAACATTTTTCCAATGAAGTCTTCATCAGGTGCCAGTCTATGTGAATTTTTTGATGCCACTGTGTACAAAACAATGCATATTGTACAAACCTAAAGTGAAACCTATATATATTTATTATTAATTTTATTTATTTATATCATTTTTATGCTGCCTTTCTCTCTAGATATATAAACTCTAAACTACAAAACATTGCTTAACCTGGGAGCCAAGTTCCTCCAGACCACCGAGTTAGAAACTACCTGACTTGTTTTTTAACCAAGGCATAGAATTTTTTTTTCCAAATTTTGCTACTCCTAAGTCCTCAGTCATAATCTTATACACAGTATATCCTGCCTATGAAATTTCAACTTATAATGAAATTCTGGCTTAATTTCAAACCATATTTATTAGGTTTCCTTCTCAACCTCAACAGAGCTTACTTGATTGCTGGCATACGGGGAACTAAACCTCTTGGTGCTGACACCAGCCCCTTGGTGGTGGTGGTGGTTTTCCCCAGCTGAAGATTTATATTCCCTTGACACAGCTTCCCTTCAAGAACATGCAGCCCCTTATACAAACTGATTCAACCTGCTTATCAAAGCTAGAATGTGATTATGCAGTTTTAAGTAATTTCATAGGCAGGATAAACAGAGTGTAGGAGTAAGGAGATTTTCACACGTCAAAAATATCCTCCGCAGAAATCGGGACAGAAATATTTCTGTCCCGGAAGAAGTGCTGAGGTTCGCACGCCCACCTCCCTCTCCCGATATGCCGGCGTTCTCGCACTGGGTTTTTTCTTCCCTCTTCCATAATATGTTACTAACGGGAGTTCGCCGTAAATAAAATATCACGGAAGAGGGAAGAAAAAACCCAGTGCGAGGACGCCGGCATATCGGGAGAGGGAGGTGGGCATGTGAACTGCGGCGCTGCTTCTGGGACAGAAATATTTCTGTCCCGATTTCCGCGGAGGATATTTTTGATGTGTGAAAATCTCCTAAGAGTGATGACTTACAGCTAGCAGGATTGAAAAGTTATATGCAGGTATAAAACTTGGATAAGAAAAAATAAGACGATTCCTATCTCTCTGGTCTGGAGGAACTTGGTTCCCTAGTTGAATAATATTTTGTGGTTTGGATTTGTATATATGTTTAAGTTTGTGTGATGTTCATTCTTTTGGTACCGAAAGATACAAGCAGATGTGTCACCTGATGAAGACTTCACAGGAAGCAGATTGTTACTGGGATGTCCATTGTGCTTTGGTTGTATTTCCATGGTGTAGGATGCTTATATTGTGTATTTATTATATAGTAATCCAACTTACGTCCTGTTCATTATATAATGCTGTCCTTCCTGTGCTTCCATATCTTTGCTGTCATTTAGCTTATTGTATTATATGCATTTCCCCCCATACTGCATAGTGGTTAATATTTGTGGGTCTGGATACCACCATCCTCCTATCAGTTGTTTTGTCGAAAGCTATAAGAAGATGACATTTTACATATTGTATAAGTAAAGCAGAAACACATGTTTTTCCCCCATCTTAGGAAGGGTTTTTTTTTCTTAAAAGATATATTGTCTCTAGACAATTTCTAGTGGAAGAATTTGAAGTCTACTAGGCCTTCATAAGATACGGAAATTTTTGAAAAAAATGCAAGTAAGAACATGAAGTTGAATTTAGGGAACATTTTCTCCAGTCTTCTCAAAGGTTTATATCCTGAGTCCTTTGATAGCTGACATAGCTCAGTGACAGGTCCTCACAAGGTTCTAGGGTTAATAAATGGATTTCTGAAAATTCACGGTGATTAATGGTTTCCACCCTCCTTTGTAAGCAAGATTTTTTTTTATTTTCAAGTAGCTCGCAAGCCACTAACTCATAAAAGATCTTTCAGTCTTACTGGAATTTTGTTATTATTGTTATGTGCCTTCAAGTCAGCTCTGACTTATGTTGAAAGGTTTTCTTGACAAGGTTTATTCAGAAAAGGTTTGCCATTGCCTTTAGTAAGGCTGAGAGAGTATAACTTGCCTAAGGTAATCCAGTAGGCTGAGCAAGATTTGAACCCTAGTCTCTCAGAGTCCTAGTCCAACACTAAAACCACTGTACTGTGCTGGGTAATAGTGGGAGGACAGAGTGCTACTACTGTTCTTCTGTTTATGTGTTGAGTTTAATCCTATCCTGAATGCCTGAATAGGGCTACTGTGTAGCTATGTCACTGCACCAATGTTCCAAGTAATTCCTAAACTGTCAATTCTTTCCCCCCCCCCCAGGTTTTTTAGAGCAGACGTGAGCTCGTGTGGAAACTACTTGAAGTAACAGAAATTTCAGGAATATTCTTTGACAATTTTCCTTGTAGTTGAAATGGAATTTTGTTCTAAACTGCCAAAAGTTTAAAACTGACATGTTTCTATGAAGAGAAAATGATACAACAGTTCTGAAAACTTTGGGCTGAAATATACTTTGGGGAGGAAGGAAAGCAAATGGAACTTTAAACTTGTGAGTTTTGAGCAATTTACTGCTTTTAACCCCGAAATATTTTGCCATGCCCAAGAGATGGAGCTTCAGCTTTCATATTTGCTTCACCAGCCTAAGGAAAGTTTGTGATTTTCCAAAATGTTATCAGGTCTTTTGGGTGTACATTGCTTAGATTAGCTAGAATCTAGCTAGTCATAAATATGATAGTCATAAATGAGATGCACAACTGTGATGGTACCTTCCTGTTTTCCATGCAGATGGAAAGATTTTTCCTTTTATAGCTCTGCAAGTAATCACAAACATTATGGTTCCTCATTCTGTCTCTCCATAGCATCTCTGCTACCAACTTTCTTCTTCTGCCAAGGGAGATGGGAAGAGATCCCAAGCTTCCATTTTGCAATACTTTGAGCCATATTAAAATTGTCAAATTGTTTTCAAACTGTATAAAGCTACCTGAGGTACCTCTCATAAGAAGCTTACAAGAAAAACAGTAAAACAAAAAACTTCCTAATAGACAACATTTCTTGTCTTCTGCAATATGTGACAACAGGAAATGGCAGACATATTTCTTTCCTAAGATGGTGGAACAGACCTAGCACCAGGGCTGGCACCAGGTGTGTGTATGTGTTTTTTAATATGGAAAATACTATCCAGTGCACTCCACTTAGCTTGTCAAGGTAGTCCAACTTCTAGACCAAAACCCCTCAATTCTTTGCAATGAGAGAAATCTGTATAACTATTGTTTAGCTATTTTAATTTGTATAATCTGGTTTTGTTATACATTTGGAGGGTAATGGTGAGAAGCAATGCAGAAGCCTAATCACTGGAACTATTTAGACATCCCTTTGATTTCTGTGATGTTTATGATACATCACACATTTTCAAATGTATCTTTACAACCGTAAGAGCTAGAAACTTCCTTTTTCAGCAGGAGCAACAATAACAAATAAAATGAGAGTGATATTTTCAGGAATCTCTATTTAGTTCTCCCTTGGAATTATGGTATACACACAACCCTGATCGTCATCCATTTCCAGAATTTTTCTAATAATGTTGATAAATTGAATAGCAAACGAAGGATGAAAAATAAAAGTTTTGGATTCTTGAGGAGTAATTCAAGACCGGTTCTACAATCATAGAGAGACATATTAAAGCAGATAAGCAGAGGTAAATTGTATGAATGAATGAATGCCTTTTAAAAGGCCCAAGTAGCCCATAAACCACTTTTGCAATGTAGCATTATCTTTTGTGTGAAGGGAGTTTACATGTTTTTCCTCAAATATCACTAATTTCCTGTGAGATGCCTTTGTTGTACAGATAGATTGCACAGTCTTATGCTGGTTTAAATAAATCGGATATGTTTTGTGTTAATTCTAATTTTTTTCATTGATATTAAACATGTATATGTAAATGTACAAACAGAACGCCCTTTTCTTTGTTTAATTGAAATTAAAGAAACATTTGTAAACGTGGATGAACAAACAGGAAAACCCTCTGAGGAATTCAGCCTACTGGCTATACCTGGTATAACATACACCTTCAAACTCCCCTGCCCCCTCCCGCCAGGATCGCACCCTCCCCGCTGCCAGGATCACGCCCCCTGCTGCCAGGATTGCGCCCCCCTTCCCGCCACCAGGATCACACACCCCTTCCTGCTGCCAGGATCACGCCCCCACCAGACTCAGGCCTCCTCCCCCCACCAGGTTCAGGCCCCTCCCCCCCACCAGGATCACACCCCCCACTGCCAGGACTGTGCCCCCTCCCCGTCCCCAGGATCACACCCCCTCCCCCTGCCAGGCTTGCACACCTCCCCACGCTCAGGCACATGCCATGCTCCACACACACACACACACCATGCCACATTGCTACTTACACCCCCTCTGCCTCTGCCAGGTATAGAAAGGAGTGAAACTTCCACATGGTCCCACCCCCAGTGTGCTGATTGGCTGCCCAACAGAGCTTTGATAGTTGGTCAGTTCCCTAAGCAGCCAATCAGCACACTGGAAATGGCAACATACCTAATATATATATATATATATATATATATATATATATATGGTCTATACAGTGGTGAAATCACTTGATAGGGATGATTGTATTCATGACAGTGTGAGACAGCTCTGTGAAGTGTCAGATGCTCGAGGTGTACTGTATCTGGCAAGATGCTGGAGAGCAAAGCTGTTTGTACCACATAGTTTGCTGTTCATTTCCTAAGCTTGTCTTTCTGCCAAGAAGTACAATGGAGGATCCTGTGCCGCTGCCAGTGTGGAAACTGGAATTGGCTGCCAACGTGGTCAGTTTTTGTATATGGAATACATGCAAGTGTGCAAATCTGCCACCTTGTCCTTTGCCGATCCCTGGTGCTATTATAAGTGCTGAACTAATAACAATTAATCACTCAAACAAGTATGATTATGATGCTAATATTTTGAAATAATGTTATATGAGCAATAGTATAGTTGTGAACAAGATCTGTGCTTTTAATAAATATAATAAATAAACTATGTACTGCAGGATTTGATTAACTTGCCATTTGGCTGAATACCAGCTATCTTCTGTAAAGGTTAAAACTGAAAGGCAAATAAGAGGAAACAGGGCTATCACAGCATGATATAAACATCCTCCTGTTGTTTGTGGGTTTATAGGACACCTTAAGATGGAGTACACAACTTGTCAGTGAAGGAGAATTACATTGGAGCCCACCCATCACGGGGCTGTGACACCAAATTTTGGCAAAGTGGCAGCAAAAGAGCTGTAAAAGAGCTTGAAAATAAGGTAGATGGGTTTCTTCTGGTAGCATTATTATGCTTTAAAACAAGGTCTCCATGCACTTTCTGGTTCCCCACCATGCAGCAGAGCCGTTAGGGGAGGGGAGCCGCCTTTGCCACTGTACCTGCGGCTTGAGACCCCTCCCTGTTGGGTTGCAGGCGGCATTGCCTGCGACGGGAGATGAGGGGCGGGGCCAGAGGCTATAAAAGCCCTGCCGCCCCTCACCTCCTCCTCTTCAGCATCAAGCGATCATTGAGATCACTGTTTAGGCAGTCTGTTGGCTGAAGAGGTGGAGGGTAGATCAGTGGGAGCACAGATTGCGAGCAGAGGGGAGGCACGGAGAACAACGGCTAGTCCTCCTTGCTTGCTTTTGCTGGCTAGTCCTTGCTCGGGGAGGCGGAGGGAGAGCTGAGGGAGCGCGGAGGGCGGACGGAGGGGGACGTGGAGAGCGACTTATCCTTCCGCTGCTTCTGTCTGCTGGCTGGTCCTTGCTTCCGTCCCCCACCTTTTTACCGGGTCACGGCCGCGACCTGGGGTTGCTTAGGCAGCCGTTTGGAGCCTGCTTGCATGGGGATGGCAGGCAGTCTGCTGATTGACAGCTCTCTGTGATTGCATCTCCCACTCACAGGGAGATTGCTGAGAGTGTTGGCTGGTCCTCCCTCTGCTCGCTTTTGCTGGCTGGTCCTCCCTCTGTATGTCTGCCGGATACTAGGATGCCTGGGGTTCCTCTTCAGGACCCAGGTGTTTGCCCGGGAAGGCTGAGGGGTGTGGTCCAGCATAGACCTACTGTCTCAGCTGGTCCCTCACCAGGTTGCCTCCCCCTGCTGAAGATCTTAGAGGGAATTTAAATAGGTTGATTTTAATAAAATACTTTATTTCAACCCATTTTCATGTGTGTGGTCTCTTTATTCCGCAATCAGCCAGCAATGTTTTCAAAGAAATTTGAAATGTTGAGACTGCCAAAATTTACCCGTGTGATGGCAAGTTAATCATGATTGGTAGTGGTGGTACCTATATATAGTCTTTGCTTTTGGGGGTGGTTTTATGGCTGGTCAGCAAGTAAATACATATGGTCCTCTAATGTCATGATCTCTAGCATAGTCAATGGGAACTTATCTGGAAAGTGATGTGACTGCTGCTTTTGTTGTGTGCCTTCAAGTCATTGCCAACTTATGGCGACCCTAATGAGACCCTATCATGGGGTATTCTTGGCAAGATTTATTTGGAGGGAGTTTTGCCTTTGCCTTCACTTTCCTCTGACTCTGAGAGAATATGACTTGCCTAAGATCTCCCAGTGGGTTTCCATGGCTTAGTGGGGATTCAAACCCTGGTCTCCAGAGTTGTAGTTCAATACTCAAAACAACACACCATGCTGTTTCAAAAAAATCAAAGTAAGCATAACATGAGGCCTCTTCAGTGGTATACAAATATGAATCCCACTTCTAGATACTTCTTGTGTGCCTTCAAGTCATTTCCGACTTATGGTGACCTTATCACAGGCATTTCTTGGCAAGATTTGTTTGGGGTGTATGTGTGCCTTTACCTCCCTCTGAGGCTAAGAGAATGTCACCCACAGGATTTCCATGACTGAGGAGGAATTCAACCCCTGTTCTCCAGAGCCATGGTCCAACGCTCAAACCACTAAACCACGATGGCTCTTGATTGCTACTATGCCTCCCTTCAAATAATTGTTTTTGTATTCCTAGATCGTCATGTGAGTAGCCTCATGGAGGCCCATAGAAAGAGGTGGAAATAGAAGGAAGCATGGTGTAGAGCAAGAGAATTGGCTCACTGCTTCAGTATTTATTGCTGGGAGGTCTACAAGACAGTAGTTGCAAATGATAACGTGTCTCAGCATTAGTAATATTAGTCTAAATAGGCTTATTCCTCTGGCCTTCTATATTTTGTACGTAATGGCCAGAATCCTGTTTGGGACATATATTTTCATAAGTGGACTTACATCTGCAGGAATTAGAACTGGGCAATTACATAATGTTTGTAAGGGCTGCTATGTAAGGGAGCTAGCAAGATGAATGATGAACTATGGGATCAATGTGCATCCTGTTGTTCATTGGCCCCATTGTGCATCAGTACACCGGTAGGAAGTACTGATGCATATTGGGATACTCATGCTGATGTCCTGTTACACATCTTGGCAATTCACTAACAGTTTCTTAGCATCTTTGCTTCATAGCTAAGTATACATAAAGTTACATGACATACAGCGTGATAGAGGATTCCAGGCAATATTTGTTTAGCACTAGCCCCATCTCACTCTCAACCTCACCCCATTAAATTATATATGAGAGCAATTTTATTTTGGAGCAGCCTGACCTTTGGCAATGATACCACCAGAACCAAGTGCAAGCTGGCCAGGTGACTAGGAACATTCTGGTTGAGAGATAGAACAGGTATGAGATGTCTAGTTCCATGTTTTAGACTTGTGTTGTATCTGAAATAGAGAGAAGTATACAGTAAATATAAATTAGCAGCACATGTTGACAAAGTTGTGTTTCTGAAATGTAAACAGGCAGAATAAGCCAACAGAACTAAAATATATTGCTCATGCACTAATTGCTACTTCTTTCACATTCTAGTTCCCACATGTAAACAAGGTTAATCACATAATCCTTACATCTTGTGATACCCAATCAAGTAATAACATGTTCCAGCATTTATGGTGGGTTTTGGTGTCACAATCCAGCCTACAATCCAGAACCTAGAGATCAGCTGCCTGACAGAGTAAACAGTACTGAGCTAGATGGACCAAATCTAATGATTCTGTATAATGCTGCTTTATAAGAGAGCACTGGATAAGTAAATGGAGGCAAGAGATTGCTCTGACACATGCTCTACCTGAAGTATGTATGTCTTATAGAATATGGCACAACACACAAGATAATTGATGGCAGAATCCTCAGCAGAAAAGTCATTGCAGATTGTATTCCATAAAGACCAGAAGTTTAGACCCCACAGTCATATTAGATCTGTGTCCATAGTAAGAGCAAGTAACTGTTTGTGTCCATAGAAACAGTGAGCGATAGCAAGTACATAGCACATGAAATCTATTTCCCCCCTGCATATTGTATCAGAAGAAAAAAACAATACAAGGTGTGGCTAAAAGCTCCCCTGATAATAGGACTGTAGCGAGTGGAAAGCAGAATGGCAGCGGGGGGGGGGGGAAACCAAGAGAGTAGGAAATGGGGGTGGGGTCCAGGGAAAATTAACACAATTTTAAAAAATAACTGTAAGCAACAATAAACACATCAAAGATTTAGAGAGAGATTCATTGTTGTGTATCTTCAAGTCATTTCTGACTTATGGAAAGTCTAAGGCAAACTCATCACAGGGTTTTCCTGGCAAGATTTGTTCAGAGGGGGTTTGCCACTGCCTTCCTCTGAGGCTGAGAGAGTGTTACTTGCCAGTGGGTTCCCATGGCTGAGCAGGGATTTGAACCCTGGCCTCCAGAGTCATAGTCCAATGCTCAAACCACAACACCATGCTAGCTAATTTCAAATAATAAAATACAAGAATATGTGTATAATATAACAATATTGGCTGGCAACCTACATTGCAGTTACAGATTTATAAGCTAGAGTTATGAATCTATAATTGCTCCATATTCGTCTATTGTATGTAATCACAATGGCGGCACTATTGCCATCTTTGTGAATGCCTTAGAAACCCATCTTAAACTCCAGGGAGCTGCTCTGAGTGATCATGGTCTATGGAGCAGGCGTGTGGGGTGCTTAAGGACAGCATGGGTAGCGCCCTCCCACTGTCAAGCCATGGTTTGGAGCTACGTATTTCATTTATGTTGGGAACACTGTTCCTTTAAACAAGGTTAAAAACAGAGACAACAGCCTCACTTTTCAGAAGGCATGGACATGATCTGGGAGGATTCTTTGGATGTGACTTTGGATGGTTCTATGCATAGGTGTTCCTGCCAGTTCCCAAAAAAAGGAGAGGTGTGTGGTGGTAGTAGGTGATTCTCTGTTGAGAAGAACAGAAGCAGTACTGTGTGGGCCTGATAAGATTTCTCAAGAAGTGTGCTGTCTCCGCAAAGATCTATGACATAACAGAGAGGATGACAATACTCATTAAGCCCATACTCTTTTCTTCTAATTAACATTGGAACAAATGATACTGCAAGATATACGGCTTTATCAGACGGGCAAAATACTGTGTCATAATGATGCCACATAATCGCAAAAGGGCATGCAGATCAGACAATGTCGCTCTTTCATGGTTATGTCCCCCCAAAAACCTGTAGTTTTTAATTGATGGCTTAAACCATCAATAGATCCCCCTGCTGTTTTGCTGCTGGCAGTGCTGGCGTGCAAAACCTTGGGCCATTTAAATCTCATCACTGCAGGATTTCAAACGGGCTTCAGTTACACGGCAGTTTTTATTGCAGTAATTTGTGCTGTATTGTAGTTTTGCACTAGTGGTGCATCATTCACATGAATTATTGCTAAATTGGTCTATCTGTTTAGTTTTCTGCTTTTTTCTGCTTTGCAATTCACACACAGACTGAGGCGGGGGTGTGGCTTCTCAAGCACATCCTCTGATTACCAGAGGAAAGCCTAATTTCTATTCCTTTAGCATGGAGTGTTAGCCCGTCACCCACTCTCCCCCCCCTTCTCACACACAGAAAGCTCTCAGCAGGGCGAGGGAACGAATGAACACACACACACAGACTGGAAAAGGCTAGCTGGGGATTCCTCAACTGGCAGAAGCCAAGCAGGAAGATACCGAGGAGGGAGGGAGGGAAAGAGAAATGGGGGGATCTCAGCAGGGCAAATGAACGAACAAACGAACTAACACACACACACACACAGAGAAGGAGCAGCCAAGCAAGAAACAACTGGGTGATTGGGATGGGTATAGCACTCGCTTGGTCTTTTCCGTGGCTGGAAACAACAGTGTATGGATCTTTTCTCCATCCCCTCCTTGTCCAAACCCCTCCCTGGTGAAATCAACCAATCACAGCAAAGCTCTGCTGTGAATGTATCGGAAAGATTGCTGGTAATTCACACAGCCCTTAGCGAAATCATCATTCACACAATCGAAAGTGCGCTAAGTCGTGCTACTTTCCAAAAAAGTCAGGAAAAGTTCCGAAATCCTTTCTTAGGTTACTAATGGGTTTTTGTGCCCCCTCTTTCTGAAAGAGGCAACTTTGTGGCGTAACCCGTGTAAACAATTAGGAATCTTAGCGAATTCTTCATGGTTTCTTTCATCTCGTAAGCAAGCCCATGGAAGTGAACTGGGCTCCTCTTTATTGCCGGAGCTGCCTTTGCCAGGAGAGGAAGGTAAGTGTGTGTGTGTGTGTGGGGGGGAAGTGTTCTTTTGCAGGCATAAAAATGTTTTTTTTTAAAAGAATGTTTAAAGGTCTTATAAAGTCCATAGGTATTGCAAGTGACTATGAAGCCCAGGGAGAAGGCTAAAGGACCTTGGGGCAAAGGTTGTTGTTTTCATTGTTTTGTCCTGGTGAAGGACATGACCCAGGAAGAGGGGGAAGAATACTAAAAGTTAACAACTTGCTCTGTAGATGGTGCTATTGAGAAAGATTTGGCTTCTTGGACCTCAGGCCTTGAAAAGAACCACATTCCCATCAAATTGTCAAGAATGCTATGAGGTGAGTACAATTTTTTTCTGCAGTGTGGACAAGCCCTGGGTATAGGATCTTGACCATGGTCCGCTTATATTAATGTATATGCTTAACTGATGTATATATCCTATGTGTTGTTGTGCCTTCAAATTGTTCTGACTTACAGCGACCCTAAGGCGAACCTATCATGAGGTTTTCTTGGCAAGATTTGTTCAGAGGCGGTTTGCTTTGCCTTTCTCTGGGAGTGACTGAATGTCACCCAGTGGGTTTCTATGGCCAAGTGGGGATTCAAACCCTGCTGTCAAGAGTTGTAGTCCAACACTCAAACCACTATACCATGCTGGGTCTCTATGTATCCTACGTTCTCCCTCTCAACTTTCCACCATTTTGTTTCTGCTATTTTCTTAATCCCCTTTCTTTCTCTCCTTTTGTAGCATTCATACTTTTTAAAAATTCCAATAACACTTAAAAAAACCAAGAGTGTTGATAGAAAGTGATGCAGCTCTTATTAAAAGGTTGAGTAGGATGTACGTTACAAAAAAGGAGCTTGTCAGGATATTATTTATCTCCGGAGGCCTGTTGCAGGAGGAGAACTGGACTGGCAAGGAGAGCTGACAGAATGGGGTAGGAAGGGATTAACCTGTTACTCAAAGGGGTGTGGCAGAAATAGTACATAGGGAAGCCCAGCATTCTAACTCATTGAGCAGGCACTTAGCAGAAGCTGCAACTACCTTTACTTCTCCCTTGGTGGAAGCTGTACTTCTTTTATAGATGCAGAAACTATACACTTTCAGAACCTGAGAAAAATTACTTTTTCTGTCCTGCTGGCTAGGGTATTCTGGGAATTTTAGTCCAAAATGGATTTTCCTAAGCTTTGGGAAAGTGGGGTCCCCAGATGTTGGACTGCAACTCACAATAGCCCTAGCCAATGGTGTGGGATGATGGGAGTTCAGTTGGCTATCCAACAACATCTGGAGTGCCACACATCCCCTAGCTCTGTCTTAAAGGTACAGGAATCTCTCAGGGATGGGGCCTGACCTAACTTTTTATGAATCACATCAGCTATCTGCTGCTCTTTCCAGTCAGAATCCAGTGGTTGGCAAAGGTAAGCCAAGAACATTACAGTCTTGATAGCATACTCTTGTCTCATTTTCACACCTTCATTGATGGTCCAGTACTTATAGAAACCACCCCCCTTATCCTGGCAGACTCACAGGCAAGGTGAGCAGGAGGAATTTGAGCACACCTATCCATAGTACCCTGACCAAGAGCCAATCTTGATCTTCCCTAGCAAGATTGAAGGGAACAGGGCATGGAAAATGATTGAGAGCTGAATGTTTAAGCCTTCCCAGTTCCAAAGAAAAGAGTGCTTCAGTTTTAATCAATAAAGGATAAGTTACTGTCAGTACCTGAGATGTTATGTTTTGTACATGGGTGTAATGCCATTTTCTGAGTGAATCCTTGAGAAATCACTTCTCTGTCTAACTGCTATGGTGCCACCTGTGAGCTGGCAGGTGCTGGGCGGAGTGATTGACTAGATGTGACCTTTAGGCTGCCACTTAAGCATCTCTGCTCTGGATCACTTAATGAAGATTAAGTTACCAATTAATTCTTGCAAAAGGAGAGAGTGTGACACAGGGATTGTTTGTGTTTCACCCTATACATGGATTAAATATGTGTTCTAATGTAAATATTGAGTTGGGACTTACTTAAGATTAGTTAAAGTATACAAGTGAGACTTGGATGTAATATCCTCAAGCAACCAAACTAAGTGAAGAATGCAATGGCATATAGTATAAAATAATATTTGTTTATTAATAATGAATAAAAATGCATCAACATAAATTGTAACCAAATTTTCATCAGTTGGAACAGCTCAACACACATACTTCAGACCATCATCCAAAGTTTGCCTGACCCAGACTACCAAAGGAGACATACAAACATTTCATAAACCTAAAATAGCTCATCACCACCAATACCACCAGCATCATCTTTATTTACACTTGTCCCCAAAACAAGGTTGTTGAGGTCCACATTCCCTTGGGTAAACAGTTAAGGGGACACATGCCAGTAGTAGGCAGAGCAGAAACAGACATGGAAGGCTCAAACATTATATCTTCCTCTCCCTCCTGACACAACCTCTTCCCTCCCTCTTCTTCTTCCCTTTCCTCCCTCTTCTTCATTGTTCTCACTCAATATGTTGCAAGGGAAGGGTTTCAACATTCCTCCCAAAGATCAAAATGGATTAATGTTCATGAGCCACATGGAATGATGTCTAATGCTGAGACTTTAGGTTGCCCATCCCCATTTTAGAGAGGCAATGAGAAAGAGGTCAACAGTAAAATGTAGATAGTAAGGGAATACCTCTGAGGAAACTACTGGAGGAAATGTCAGAGCAAAATTGCTCCCAATCCCATCTGTAAAAGATTATTGGTGTGCCCCTGGTTGTGACCCATCAGCTAAAGACTACTGGAGATGATTAGAGGCTCTGCACTGCTAAGGGGTAGAAGTATAACACTTTGTTGTTGTGTGCCTTCAAGTTGTTTCCAACTTATCATGACCCTAAGGTAAACTTATCATGGGGTTTTCTTGGTGAGATTTGTTCAGAGGGGGTTTGCCATTGCCTTCCTCTGAGGCTGAGGGAGTAAGACTTGCCCAAGGTCACCCAGTAGGTTTCCCTGTCGAATGCAGATTTGAACCCTGTATTTTTAATATTTTAATATTTAATATATTTTAACATTTTAATATTTTAAATACTTAAATATTAAATATTAAATTAGTATCCTAATTGCTCAAGGTTTTAAATACAGTACCCATTGTACTTCATAATGATTTATAGCACTTTTCCAATTGTACTCATATTTTATGTATTTAATGGCGAAACATGTCTTTATTATCACCCTGGTCTATGACTGTAATAAAGATTGATTGATTTGAACCCTGGTCTCCAGAGTCATAGACCAGTGGTTCTTAATCTGTAGTCCATAGACCCCCAGGGGGCCATGATGTCCTGACAGGGGGTCTGGGAAAGCTTGAAGGCTGCTCAAGCCCATATGACAAGAGCCAAGGCAAATGCTGTCTGGCTTGGCCTGTGCATTGCTGTTCAATCCACTCCAGCCACAAATTTGTAGGTAAAAGCAGGAGAAAAGTCTTCCTTCCCCGTCCAGTGCCTCTGAGGAAAGGTTTAATGGATGGTGTAATTGTGTTGTTGTTATCACCATCACCATCACCACCATCACCATCATCATCTATTGTTGTTAGGTTTTGGGGGTCTGTGGCAACAAGAGTTATTTAAAGGGGGTCCCTGCTAAAGAAAAGATTAAGAGCCACTGTTGTAGACCAACAGTCAAACCACAACACCATGCTGGCTTTCTAGTATAAAACTGCATAGATTTAATATCTATCTTTTACAGTGAGAGTCAATTTTAAAGGGATTGTACAGAATGATAAAAGAATAGTTGCCCCTACCACACATTTTTTAAAATGCCCTGTTCCTCTGCCTTTAATAGCAGCAAGAAACATTGGTCACTGTCCTGCTTGTCAGGAAATTGTTTGATTTCTGTATTAATCTGCTTGTTAAAGTCACCAGAACAGGACTGGGGAGGGCTCCTAAAAATCAAAGAGCTAATGGTAATGGACAAATCAACATTATTATTGAAAGGTTATACACTAGACAAATTTGACCAACAATGGTGGAAGGCATCAGAATTTTTCTGAAGCTGGGAATAACAATAACATAGTTAAGAAGGATTTTAGTAAAAGAAAGAGGGTGTTATAATAAGCCCAAGTAAAAGAAATAGGGGAGCTGACTGAAGACACAAGGATAGAGAGAGTGGGGGTTATTACATAAACATTAGTGTTAATAGAGAAAATTAACATGGAATCTGGAAATAATGGCTGGGTTTCTAGTAAGGAACAAATAAGATAGAAGGTGTTAACAATGATAAAATACAGAAAATATTGAATGTAAGATGTGTTCAAAGGAAAAGGGTTTATATAATTCTTAAGAGCTAATCAAATAGAAAAGGAAATGGAAGTTAAGTTTTTAGTAGTGTATAAGGCTGAATATGTTAATTTGTTATGATTGCTACTCAAGCATGTAAGATGAGTGATTAATTTAGGTTAAAAATAAATAAATAAATAAATAAATAAATAAATAAGGACTAGGAAGAAAATCCAACAACCCTAGTCAAGAAAACCCTAGTTAAGAAAATCTCAACTTCTGACATGCAGTTTATTAGAAAGTGTCCTAATGAGCTGTTAGTCTATTTCCCCGTGACCTTTATGTTGGAAAGAATATATCATCAGTCTAAAGCATTTATTTTGGTTCCATTAATTTCAGTGGAATTCAGTGGAATTCAATTTTCAAGAAGGCTTTTGTATAACCAGGCAGCCTCACACTGCCTCATTCTGTCCTTGTTTACTCTGAAACTGCAGCTGCAATCCTATTCACACCTCTTCCTAATATGTATTATTTCACTCCATGAGGCTAACATCTTAAGTAGCTTGTGAAATTATGGCTTGTGAAATTACACCTGTGTCTACAGATGGGTCAGATCAGAATATGCTCTGTTGATAATTCCAAAAACTGCAATTTAGATTTATCTAGGCTTTAAAAATGAGTGGGCGGACAAGCATGTGGAACAGTTGTATCACCAAGATTTGAAAAGAAGCTGAATGAATCTCATGCCTCAGTTATAAACTGGAGAGTCTTGCAGCAAAGTGCATCAGAAAGAATCTCTTCAGATTCATACAAATGGCCGATCAAGCTAGAACACTTCCAGGTGAGATCGTGACATCCAGGTAGGTGACACACCTTTTATGACGCTCCCCAGTTTGCTTGGGACTTTTATAATGTGTTTATGTGCTTTTGTGAACTTTTACTTTGTTCTTATTGTTTTTATTTTTGAATTTTCCATGCTATCTCTCTCTCTCTCTCTCTCTCTGGCTTTTCTTCTCAAACGAAGATTCAGGAAGGACTCATCCCGCACTTTCTGCAAGCACACTGATGACTAAAAAGACCAATCCAAGATAAACAAGTCTGGTTGCAGAAAGCACAGCGGAAGGTCTCCTTGGGTGATGTTTCTGGGTTGTGATTCTTTCTGTGTTGTCGTTTCTCTTCAAGACTTGTTCGGCGTGAGTTCTCAAATAAGGCTGCAGCATTGTGGATAGTGCGTCTCCATGCCTCCTGATGTGAGGCCAGGGCGGAACACTGTTGGTGATCAGTTTGGCTGAGCCTTAGATGTTGTTTCAGAGAGTCCTTGTATCATTTTTTTGGAGCGCCCCTCTTATGCTGACCCATGGCGAGTTCACCGTAGAGTATTATTTTTGGGAGGCAATGGTCCTCTATCCTAGAAATGTGCCCTGCCCTGCCCAGCACAGCTGTGTTCTCAATATCATGGCCTCAATGCTGGTGATCCCTGCTTGCTCAAGGACAGCAACATTTGTCACATAGTCAGTCCAGTGTATATTTAGGATTGTGCGTATACAGCGCTGATGGAAGCGTTCGAGGAGTCATAAGTGGTGATGATAGGTGACCCATGTTTCAGATCCATAAAGGAGACTAGACAGTACAATGGCTCTATACACACTGATTTTTGTGCTTCGCCTCAGGTGTTTATTACTCCAGACTCTTTTGTGAAGTCTTCCAAATGCGCTATATGCCTTTGCTAATCTGTGATCGATCTCTTTGTCAATCTTGGCATCTGAGGAGATGATGTTTCCCAGGTAGGTGAACTGCTGAACGGACCTGAGAACAGATTTCACATGAAAATCTGTGAGATTTCAATAGAGAAAGTGAAAGGAGCTCCATTCACTCCTCATTCATTGCAGGGGAAACCTTTTTGTGTGGATGTGGCACAGGGGGTTATTTTGCCAGCATAAAAACAGCAGAAGTTATGCTGGCAAAAGGTTCAGGGGGGTGGACTGATAAAGTCCTAATTCAATATTCAGCCCTCCATTAGGCAGTATAGTCGGTCCTCCATATCCATAGATTCTGCGTCCTTGGACTTCACCATCCATGGCTTGAAAATATTTTCCCTCAAAAAATGTCCAAAAAGGAAACCTTAATTTTGCCATTTTATACAAGGAACCCTATTTTACTATGCCATTGTATATAGTGGGAGTTGAGCATCCACATATTTTAGTATCCAGGGGATGTGCTGGAATCCAACACCAGTGGATACCAAGGGCCCACTGTACTTGAATTATTGGCAGAGGGACTCTGCCCTAACCTTTTCTGATCTCCCATCTTATCTATGGTTCATATAATGGCAGCTCATGATTTGGCCAAAACTGAGAGATGCCAGGGAAGGGTCTTGCGTTTTTTCCCCATTAAGGGTGCATTAATTTACCATATAAAGCTGGTATGGTGTAGTGGTTTGAATGCTGGACTAGGACTCAAACCATGAAAACACCAGATGGCCTTGGAGAAGTCACACTGTCTTAGGAGACTATCAGACATGCCAAAAACCATGTCAAAAGATTGCTAGAAGAATAGGAAGGGGCAATCTTATCAGATGACATCGTCCTCCAGCATTCTGGAGGTGTAACACAGGCGTTGGTAAGATGTTCCATTTATTAGCAGGTTGTCCTCGTCAGTGCAAAGGGGAAGACTTGTCTGTGGCAGCACTATACCCCTGGAATGGCAGAAGGATGCAGGCATTTGGTAATGTCACCCTTTCTGTTCCTGTAGCGATCTTCTGACATGGTTGGGAACATGATTTTTTTGGCGCGTTCCCCTGCGTCTGATAATTTCCTTAGCCTAGGACAAATTTATTTATTTTATTTATATGCTGCCTTTCTTCCAGAATGGGACCCAAGGTGGCTCAAACCATATAAAATACAATTAAAATACAAAATCATGATAATTTAAAACATAATATAAAACATAATATAAAAAAAAGTTAAAAGAATAACAATAGAAAACTATAAAATCCTCTGTGCTTGCAGCTACAAATTGAATGCCTGCTGGAATAGAAACGTCTTTGCCTGCTGGCGAAAGGAAAGCAGGGAGGGGACCAGCCTAGCCTCCCGTGGGAGGGCATTCCAGAGGCTGGGAGCCGCCACCAAGAAGGCTCTCTCTTGTGTCCTCACCAAGCAAGCCTGTGATGATGGTGGGACTGAGAGAAATCTTTCCCCTGATGATCTTAAAATTCTGGCAGATTTGTACTGGGAGATACAGTCTTTCAAATAGTTTGGACCCAACCTGTATAGGGCTTTATAGGTCATGACCAGCATATAAAGGTAATGGCAAACCTCCTCTGATGAAATCTTGCTAAGAAAACCCTTGGTTAGGTTCATCATAAGTCAGGGTTGACTTGGAGGCACATAACAACAACAAAAACTTTACCATACCATGAGAGCATATGAGATATACCAAAATGGAAAAAGAGAAATGGAGAATAAGATTTACTTGGCCACTGTTAGAAGGTCTTGTATCTCACTAATGACAGAGAACATTTGATAAGTTTCTGTATACCAGGAAATTTTATTTGCTAGTCTCTGAATAGGTGAAGATCAAGGGAAGACATGGAGGTTTATTGCCTGAAGAAAGGGTGGTAGCAGAGCCGCTAGAACGTTGCACTCTCCATTCTGCCTTACTTCATGACATTGGTGTTCTTCAGCTGTTCTTCCATTGTGGTCCCGTAGGAGGAGATGGTGGTGAACGCAAGTCTTTTTTTTACTGGACTTTTCCAGGTAGAAGAAAAGACTTTGCATTTACCACCATCTCCCATGGGACTAGAATGGAAGAACAGATGAAGAAAGGTGCTATTATTGGGTTGCTTCTCTTCCCTTGTGCGATAAACCTCATGGTCTATATGGTACAATGGGGGGATTTTTTGCTGTTTTTATTATTTACAGTAAAAATCGAAGCATATAAAAATGTGATCATGTGATACAATGCCATTATGCATAAACATGTAATAAAATATGGATTCTCAAGCCTACTCTCAAGGGAGGCTTGCTTGGCCCACGGTGCTCCCTTTTACTGGCGCAAAATTTTTTCCTATACTTAAACAGGCCTGCAGGCTTTAACTGGTTGGGATAGAAGAATGTGCAATGGGTGTGTTATTTTTCAATTGGTAATAGGTGTTTTATGCAATTTTAAGAAGTAATGTTTTAATTGGATTGTTTAAAATTAATGTATTAATTGGTTTGATTGTTCAATGACTTAAAAACCTTGTCGCTTTAGCTATTTTGTTATAACTTACCTTGCAAGCTACTTTGGGTCCCATTTTGGGAGAAAGGTGGCACATAAATCAACCAATAAAGAATAAAATAAATAGTAAATAAAATATAATGGACACGTTTATTTGGAGCCATTTGCACTTGATTTGCCACAATATCTACACTCTAGATCTGAAATTTGCTTTAATTTCCCTGTTTCAAAATCATGACTTCTTATTTAAAGGCACTCTCATCAGATATCTTTTCAGTCACAGTTACAGGATTAGAGATTTTTTCTTTCTCACTTGTATGACTGTGACAAAGTAGTCCTGAGTGATGTTAGGAGCACCTTGTCTATGAAAGATTATGCTACCAACTACTTTCTCTCAGCTAAGAGCCATTTACACGGCAAAATAAATCCTCTAAGAATTCGCAGAGTCTTAATAGTTCCCACATCTTTCAGATCAAAGTCACCATATTCAGAAGGAAGGGGGCAAAAAACCCCAGTAAGTCACGCAGTATCAGCTTTCGCTATTTCCCCTGACTTTTTTTGAAAAGTAGTGCAACTTAGCACACTATTGTGTGAACTATCATTTCACATATGGCTGTGGAAACTACCAGCAATCTTTCTGAAACAGCCACAGCAGAGGTGAGCCGTGATTGGTTGGACTGACCATGGAGGGGGTGGGCTTGTAAGAGATGCAAGGAGCCTCAAATGAAAAGATCCAGTCAGCCAGCTTGCTTTTCACTTAGCCATAATTACTGTTCCTCTGTGTGTGTGTGTGTGTGTGTGAGAGAGAGAGAGAGAGAGAGAGCAGTGATCTGCTCCACCGGTCGTTTGCTCCCTTTTTTTTTGGTTGCTTTATCTGCTGTTCTCTGGCTCAGACGAAGCTAACGGAGCCTCTTTCGGAGCCCTCTTTCCCCTTCGCATTGCTGCCCCTCCTTACTCACTCCCTGCCTCCTGCTTGGCTTTAATGACAGTGATCTGGAGGCCATGCCCCCCCCACCTTTGTGTGTGTGAACTACAAAGCCAAAAACTCACCAGATCAACCAATTTAGCAATAAATCATGTAAAGTATGCAGCGCTGGTGTGAAAGGATGGTAAGCCAGAATTTTGCGCACTTTATTCTGCTGTGTAACTGGCTCCCAAGTCTCAAAGATGCTACAAGATCCCTTTTGCGTACATGAGTGAACAGTGTGATATAGTGGCCAAGAAAGCCAATGCAATTCCAGGCCAAAGTTTATTCCAGGCGTCCGTTAACTAAGCTTGAACAATGGGCAACAGAAAACAGCATATTTAATGAGGAACATACTGGATTCACGAAAGGGTATTCTTTTCTTGACAATTGTTTTGTTCTAAACCATCTGATTACTAAATACTTTCTCCAACAAAGAGGACATCTTTATGCTGTCTTTGTAGATTTAAAAGCTGCTTTTGACACTATTGATTGCACATTACTTTCTATTCTATCTTCTTGTCCAATTGACCAAGGAAGCAGGGCCGTGTCTTGGATAAGGCTAATAAGAAGGTTGTGGCTCTTCTAAATATAGTGGGATCTGAGTTGTAAAGTAAACTCACTTGCCAACCCCCCTTCGGTTTGCTGGCTGAGCAGCCCACTTCACTCGGCTTTTGCCCCTTTCATGTGTGTGCATGTGTAGTTGCATGCTGGTGGCAGAGGGGCTCACACATCTTGCAGTGTGTGGTATGTTTTTAGCATGGTGTATGTGTAGCGTGGTGTCTGTGTGCGTATGTGCAATTGCATGGCAGTGGTGGAGGTGCGCTCATGTCCTGGCACACATGGTGTGTGTGTGTATATCGTGATGTGTGTGTGTACACATGGTTGCATGGCAGCAGTGGAGGGGTCCTTGCATCCTGGCACATGTGGTGTGTATGTCTGTGTCTGTGCGTACGTGCAGTTGCATGGCGGAGGGTCTCTCGGCATGAAACTAGCCATTATAGTTGATTTGAAAGGTTATATATTAATGCGTCAAATGATCGTACTCTTGACATGTTTCCCAAGTGGCCAATCAGCAGAGTGGGAATGGAAACATACTGAAGTGTTTTATATATGTAGATATGGTGTATGTTATGCTGGGTATAGCTAGTAAACTATATTCACATTCGCAATTCCAGGCTGCATCAACAGGAACATAGTGTCCAGATGAAGAGAAGTAGCAGTGCTATTATATTCTGCTTTGATCAGACCTAGGAGATTTTTAGACGCCTCTTTCAGTGTCTTGCTGCGCAAGCAGCCTCCGGAGCAGTAACGAGGCTGCTGCGCAGCAAGGGGTCCATTTTGGACAACTTCCGTGAGTGAAAAACAGTGCGGCCGCCTCCAATGCTAGGTGCAACACTCATGGATGACGTTGAGAGAGAAACGGCGTTGTCCAAAATGGACCCCTTGCCGCGCAGCAGCCTCGTTACTGCTCCGGAGGCTGCTTGCATGGCAAGACGCTGAAAGAGGTGTCTGAAAATCTCCCTAATCTACAATACTGTGTCCAGTTCTGGGCACCACAATTCAAGATGGATATTGATATTAACAATCTGGAACATGTCCAGAGAAGGGTGACCAAGATTATTAAATGTCTAGAAAGCAAGTCTTATGATAAAGGGAGTTGGGTATGTTCAGTTTGGAGAAGAGAAGACTGAGAGGTGATATGATAGCTATCTTGAAATATCTGAAGGGATGTCATGTAGAAGATGGAGTGAGTTTATTTTCTGATGCTACATGAACCCAACAGATTCAAATTACAAGAAAGAAATTCCACCTAAACATTAGGAAGATTTTCCTGGTGGAAAAAGTTGTTTGACGGAAGAATAGATTGTGTCAGAGAATGGTGGACTCTCCCTTAATTGGAGGTCTTTAAACAGAGTTTGGATGGGCATTTTTCAGAAGTACTTTAGTTGTGCATTCCTGCATGGTAGGCGGTTGGACTAGATGGCACTTGTGGTCCCTTCCAACTCTAAGATTCTATGTTACAGTTATTCTTTAGATTTCAGTGGCATCAAAGGAAAGGGTGGTTCTGCTTACCTTTGTCTCTGGCTCTCCCTTAAACTAGCATGTATTTCCCTCCCATTATCTCCAAGATGATAGAGACTGCATGCTGATTTGCGAAATTTAAACCCTGGCTTAAAAGCATAAGCCTTTTAAAGATTTAAAAATATGAAGCATAAAGCTTTGTGTATTGTATATGTTACTGAAAGCATAGACACATGCCAGTTCTGGGCAGAATGCCAACATAATTATCAACACTTTTTAAAAAAAAAACAGAACAGTGAATTGACAGGATATCTGAAGGGATTATAAGGCTCTGGGTAGGGAGCTGAAGAATCCTGAGGCACAGGTTGTCATATTGTCTCTAGTCGAAGGACACAGCCCAGAAGGGGAGAGAAGAATAGTGAAGGTAAATAACTGGCTGCACAGATGGTGCCTCCAGGAACAATTTGGCTTCTTGAATCATGGTCTGCAGTTTCATGAAGATAGACTTCTGTCAAGGGATGGGTTGCATGTCACAGCAGTGGGCTGGAATATTTCTGCTAAGAGGCTCAAAAATCTGATCAGGAAGGCTTTCAACTGAGTGATGTGGGAGAGAGACAGTATTTTTCAGGGCAGGAGTTCATAAATGCATTGGAGATAATAGCCCAACTGTTTTGGAGAGAGCTGGCCAAATATTACAAGAACCCAATAGTGGGAGGAAAAAACAACAACACTTATGGAAGGACACCTTCCCATTTTGTCTTTGAATTGTTCATCTTCAATTGGAAAAGAAAGACACACATACAAATGTCCCATTGTGTTTGTTTATTGTTATATATATATATATATATATATATATATATATATATTGTTGACATGTAACTTAATATAATCCAAAATTGAATAAGTGTGTGTGTGTGTGTGTGTGTACACACACACACACACACACACACACACATGCAGCTGGGGGGATGGCCCATGGTCATATGCTAAGTGTTGTTCTGCTTACAGCACCCTGTTTTGGACAGCGCTCTCCTCCTCCTGACCTTCCCCCATGCTTCCTCCATGCTGCAGGCACGATAATCGTGCCGCTTTTATTGACGGAACCCCCCTGTCAATAAAAAGTGGCGGCTCCTTGGCTCGACTTCATCCTTTTTCTGTTGCTGCCCCTTATTCCTAGAATCGCCTCCCAGTAAACTTGCGGACTATTTCCTCCCTTGCTATTTTTAAATCCAAACTGAAAACTTTGTTCTCTCAGACCTTTGGAATTTTGGATTAATGTTTCTATTGTTATTGTATTTGATTATCTGTACTAATTATTCTGTTTTATTCTAAACTATCTGTATGTTTTCCCCTTTTATTGTATTTTTCTATTGTATTTTACTATTGTATTTTAGTATTTTATATTATTGGAATAGTGATTGTTTCATTTTGTAATCTTTTGTAAAGTGCCATGTACATTGATGATGCTATATAAATAAACAACAACAACAACAATAGTTGTTGTTGTTATTATTATTGAAAGGTGATGGGGTCAAAATGCCTGAAAATATGGCACAACAGCAAATAGCATCCCTGAAGCTTTTGGGGTTTTTTTGGGGGGGCAGGCATTTTTGCTCCCAGTTTTGGGGTCTGTGGGGATCCATGGGAGAATACATAAATGGCTTTGGTCTACATCTTGACCACACCTTCCTTCGGCCAAAATACTTGAATTCATGACCTAGGAAATGGCTCTAACATCAACAAAGTGATAGTAAATTTTGAACAGTAAACTAAATGATATCAGTGGCTCATGGATGTTGCCAGCTCTTTTAATACTCTTGGATGTAGTTCATCTGGTCCTGGAGATTTAAATTCATTTAGATTAAGAAGGTATTCCTGTACTACCTCTTTGCTTATTCTGTGCTGGATTTCCCCTATTATGTCCTCTGTTCCATTATCCTCAGGTTGATCATCCTTTTCCTTTTCTGAAAACACTGAAGCAAAGAAGATGTTGAGTAATTCTGCCTTTTCTCTGTCCCCTGTTAGCATTTTGCCATCTTCTCCACATAGTGGCCCTACCATTTCCTTCTTCCTCCTTTTGCTGCGGACATACCCCAAAAAACCCTTTTTATTGTTCTTAACCTCTCTAGTGAGCCTGAGCTCATTCTGCGCTTTAGCTTTTCTGCATATTAATATTACACATGTTCGCTATCTGTTTGAATTCTTCTTTGGTGATTTCCCCCTTTTTCCATTTCTTATACATGTTCTGTTTAAAACATAGCTCAGTTGAAAGTTCTTTGGTCATCCATCCTGGTTTCTTGAGACACCTCCCATTTTTCTTCATCAATGGTACTGTTTGAAATTGTGCCTTCAGTATCTCCCTTTTGAGAAAGTCCCATCCGTCTTGAAGTCCCTTCTCTTTTAGTATTCCTGACCATGAAATCATCCCCAGTATTTCTCTGAGTTTATTGAAATCAGCTCTCCTAAAGTCAAGAATGCCAGTCTGATTATGCCTGGCTTCTCCTTTCCATTGTATAACAAACTCCAGGAGAACATGATCACTCTCACCTAAGGATCCCACCACTTGCACCCCATTAACCAGGTCATCCCTGTTGGTTAGGATCAGATCTAAAATAGCTGACCCCCTTGCTGCTTCTTCCACCTTTTGGACCATGAAACTGTCTTCCAGGCAAGTAAGGAATTTGCTAGACCTTGAAGTTTTGGTTGAGTTAGATTTCCAGCAAATATCAGGTTAGTTGAAGTCACCCATCACTACTACCTCTCCTTTCTGCGTGTGTGGTCATCTGTTCTAGAAAGGCATCATCCAATTCCTCCATCTGACTTGGGGGTCTGTAGTAGAGTTCCACAATAACATCCCTGTTGTTTCCCTCCCCTTTAATTTTTATCCAGATGCTCTCCACCTGGCTTCCAGCATTGATGTCATGGATCTCTTCACTGGTGTAAATAACCCTGATATATAATGCTATTCCTCCTCCTTTCCTGTTTGGCCTGTTTCTCCTATAAATGTTATACCCCTCTATTCCTACATTCCAATCATGCGACTCATTCCACCATGTTTCAGTAATGCCTATTATATCATATTTGCTTTGTTGTGCAAGGAGTTCAAGTTCATTAATATATATTCTTAATATACTGTTGTTTTATATCAAAGTTATGTGAACTAGCTTTGTTTTTCTTGTTTTTTTCCTTTTGTGTATTTACACAATACAACATTTTAAAAAAATTGCATAATGTTCGCAAAGGAAGAGAGTTGGAAAAAGACCTGATCATAGACTCAATGATAAGATGGGCCAAAGATATAGGTGAAGTCATAAATTTGGAGGAATGGGAGTGGGCCTGGAGTAAAACAAATAGCTTTACAGCAAACCAGGACTTAAAAGAGATTTTTTTAAAAATAGCAAATAGGTGGTATCTGACCCCAGCGAGATTAAGTAAGATTCATAAGTTAACTGACAAGAAATGCTGGAAATGCGAAAAAGAGGTGGGGTCTCTTCATCATATGTGGTGGGGCTGTACAATGATAAAGAAATTCTGGGAAAGTGTACATAAAGTAATACAAAAGATGCTTGGAGTAACATTTGCAAAGGATCCAAAATTATACCTGTTGAATATAACATCGATATTAGAGAAGCAAACAGAGAAAAGATACTGGAGGGTGATGTTATACTTAGTAACTGCTGCCAGACTGAAAATAGCTGCAAAGTGGAAATCGAAGGAGGTACCAAAATTAGAAGAATGGTTAGATAAGTTGACAGAGATGATGATAATGATAAACTGACACTAATTATGAATAGAAATGTGGAAGAAACATACGAAGAATGGAAACAAATTACTGATTATTTGAATAAATAGGCAATACTAGATAATAGGGAGTATATTAAGTGTGAGAGGTTGGTTCCAGAAGTGTCAGAAATCTAGGGAACATATATGGAAATTAAATGGCAAATTACATGTAGTAGCAGGGCCGGTTTAACCTGTCTGCCAAATCAGCATTGGCAGGGGGCCCCGAGGTCAAGAGGGGGCCCCGAGGTCAAGAGAGGGCCCCGTGTTGGCCTCCTTAATATGAAAATAATGGGATTTCTGGTTTAAAATACCATAGAGTTGCCTTGGAAGGCCTAGAAAAGGGCTAGGGAAGACACATTTTCTAGGAAGACTCTATGGTAGGTGTGCTGTTTTGTGTCCCATGGATAATGAATCCAGGGATACGGGGGTCCTGCTATAATCTGAACATCCTGTACGGTGAATAGGTTAGGTTACATTGATCTGAGATAAACATATGGGGGCCCCAAAGTAAAGCATTGCAGGGGGCCCCAAAATTCCTTAAACCGGTCCTGTGTAGTAGATAATATAGATAATAAGAGAGGAATATATAAGAGAGGAATATATAGTAATTAAGGAACAAAGATTGTAAAAGGAATAAAATTGGAATAAACCCTTTGGGTTTGTAAATCAGGGGAGGTCAAGATGGTAGAGGAAAAGGAAAAGAAGAGTTAGGACTGAAAAGAGAAGATATTAATTATGTAATATTGATAGGTGATATATCATTTGTTATTTGTTATAAGTTATGATGACTGTAGATATGTAAAAATCTATGATTTTGTATGATATATCAATGATTAATGGATAGATAAATATTTTTTTAAAAATTTGCATAACGTGTGATCAAACTCACACAACAGTATATATCTAGTTAGCTGGCTTTCACAGGAATCTGACTCACAGAAACTAAGCAGGCAAATTTCTTTCCTACACACATGCTGGCCCTAACTCACCTGCTAACTTTTTGTACACTCATCTATTTATTTGAGGGTTCAAGAGCATGGTAATCATATCAAGTTACTTCTGTTTTTAATTTCCAAGACAGCATGCTGAAACATGAAGATGCCCTGAATCTTTGGTTTAATGTGATGCAGATGTGTGATGGCACTTACCAGACTTGCAAAGTAATTTCTCTTACTATCCCATCATCGGATTCCTTTCAGAATAAAGCATGCACCACTCATCACAGAATTCCAGTAAACAGTGGATGGGTTAAGGTCAGTAGTGCAGTGGTAAATTGTTACCTCTGCTGAACCGTGGGAAACGAACAATGACTTTTCACTCATGCTCCAAATTTAAGGCTGTAATTCCATATGCATTTACACTCTAGTAAGCCCTATTTAATAAATTAGACTTCCTTTGAGTAAATATAAATAGGATTGGGAAAATAGTATTTCTTCAAACAGTTGCTTACAGGAACTGCTGGGCAGACAACCAAACCAGCCCTGGCACTGCACACCAGCGGTCTTGCAAACAAATAGTTGAGATAGATGACAGCTGCTGCGAACTGGTTTTTCTGCACACCAATTCACATTTTATTCTCTCGTCTAGACCAGCCCTATATTTCAGAAGAAGGGACTGGCAAAACCACCTCTGAGTACTCCTTACCTAAGAAAACCCTATGAAATCTATGGGGTCACCATAAGTCAACAGGTGACTTGAAGGCAGACACACCCACCCACACATTTTTTGGTTGTAGAAAAACAAAGCCTGTACATGGGAAGTGGCTGAAATTTGGGGAAACTAATGGTGCAAGTGACAATGCTAAAGGATCTGTACATTGTAGTTATAGTTGGGTAGATTCTGCAACAAAATCCGAGTCTAGGGGAACTAAAATGTCCTATCCTAGTGCACAAAGAATAAACAAGGCAGAGTTTATCAGTCAACAACTAACCAGATTCAGATTATGGTCTGTGGCTTTTAAACAAACCACCGCTTGTTAGTAGAGGTGAATTTACATATCACTGCAAGCCAAGTCTCACCAAACCAGGAAATTTAGTTAGGATCTTTTCTGTAGCAGCATCTCAGCTCTGGAATTCTATCCTTATGGAGGTCCAGTTTGTTCCATTCCTTTTGGTTTTATCATGTTTACATAGTGAAATAGTCAGGTTATATACTATGGAATCCTGGGGTTGGTAGTTTTTTAAAAATTAAATAGTTAGAATTCTCTGCCAGAGAACTCTATCATTGTAGTTTGGAGGAGTTCTAACCAAACTACAAATCCCATGTTTCCATAAGAAGGAACTGTGGCACTTAAAATGATATCAAACTGCTATAATTGTGCAGTGTAGATACATTGTTAGACTCAGTAAAAATATACTTTTGTTTTACCAGGATTTTGATAGATTTTATTGCTTTCGTCTGTTTTAAGAATGTTCTACTTTTACTTTGCTGTGATTCTATGAATCCTACTGTTTTTAAAATTGCACAGTGCTCTGTGGGCCCCAGTGGGACAAAACCAATTTATAAATTCTTTTAGTAATTTGTCTCTGCTTGTAGTGCACATTTATGCTATAAATTGTGTCAGGGTATATTCTGTGCTACAGACAGAATCTAGGAGGTTGAAGGAGAGAAAATAATCATATGTATACAATTTCTCCCTGAAATAACAGACACAACCAATACCCACAAATGTATTATTTTTACATCAAGCTCCTAAATCATGTACCACAAGAATTATGGGGTGATTGAGAGAAGGACTGGTGAACCAAGCTCTACCCTTGAGCTATAGTTTGGGCTATATATCCTTTGCAACCCTTCCAATTTCAAGTGTAAAGGCAAGGGGTAGCTAACATCTTCCTTTGTCAGATTACTTTATAAAAAGTTCAGTTGCCTCTTGGCAATATGGCAAGAAACTGGAACACCTTCCAAGAACATTTTAAGTCACAGTTATCCTTTTACTTCAGCAATGAACAAAAACCAGTAAACTTCAAAATAATAATTTATTGGACCATAAATATAATATATGTATACAAAATATATATTATATAAATTACTTATAAATTATTTTTAAATTATTTATAAATTAATATTATAAAGCACCATTTAGAGGATTATAAAAAATCCAAATAGACAGAGCCCTGCCCCAAGAGCTTACTTTTAAAAGTTGCCAAAGTGAGAAAGTAGAAATTTCTAAGTAGAAATACAGGACTGAACTCTAAGAGAACTTTGGTGTTTTGCAGCTTATTTTCTCCACACAGACGGTATGACATTAATTTACTAAAATTTTGGTGAATAAGGCATGCAGTTCTTTTGCCATACATTAACCAAATGCAGGTAATACTGTAGTACTCCTCATATCCTCTGAACCAATATCCATTGTTTCAGTTATCCGTGGCTAAAAAATAGGGACACACAGCATAGAAGCGCACTGGAAAATGCCCAGAGAGGTATCCTACCAAGGTATCCTCTAGGTCCTCCAATGCAGCTCTGTGGTATGTTTGTACCAGAAGTCCTTTATTTTACTAGGTTTCACTATTAGCCATGGTTTCTGGTATCTGCAGTAACTCTGGGAACCAAACACGGGGTCCGACTGTACACCTATATCCAAATACATTGCCTCCTCTGTACACCTGCTACAGCTGATCCATAGTTTTTTATGCTTGCTTGTATGCAGTAATTGTTGAAATTAAATTAGGACACTTGTGAGCAACTTTGTATTGGCTTCAGCACAAGCACTGTGTACACAGTCAATGGAATCAGAGTTTGGCACCTCAACTGATGGATACAGAAATACAAAAGGAGTATTATAATTATGCTGAATCAATAGAGCCAAAAGTGAAGAGGGAATTTGTTTTGGTGTGTGTGTGTGTGTGTGTGTGTGTGTATAGGCAGGGGGAACGGTGAATTTAACTGAGTAGGCTATGGAGATTTTTCACTTGAAAGGACTGTTGTATGGCATTTATGCATCCCAATCCAGAAAGACTAATTCAAGCTCATAAGCAGGTTTGCCTGCAGCAGGTTTGCCTGCAGACTCCCTTCTGAATCAAGTGCCATTTTGGCAAAAGATACGGTGCACATGTAATGCCCACTGCTGGATTCCTATATCATTATTGCTGAATTGGGACTACGAACATAACACTGAAAATGGCAGCTTTTGCAGCATTGGTCATATATCTTGGAAGAATGAAGTAGTAAGTGCAAGATCCTACCCACATCCTCATTTAGGTGAATCTTGGTGTCCTAGTAATGACTATCTGACTGGCAATTGCCTGCATGGAAACCCTCACATATAGGCCACTGCTGTACAAGATGGTCAGATAATCTGGGAAAGAATTTTCCTTCAAATTAAATTGCCAGAGATATTGAGACATTCCCCCCTTCTCCACTTCTTTTTTATGTAGCATTTGTGACTCATGAGTTTCAGCATGTGAATGTGCTGCAGGGACATTTTACACTCTACTAGTGACACATCATAATCTAGATCAGGTGTGAGGATCATGTGGTTTTCCAGATGTTGTTGGGTTGCAACTTCCAAATACCCTGGGCAATATAGCCACTGGTGAGGAATGCTGCAAGCTGCAATTCAGAAGCATCTGAAAGATCGTATATGATTTCCACCCTGATTCAGATTATGTGTGACAATCTGTTATGGATGCTGCTAATTCTTTTTCAAGGCACAGGACTAGGACAGATGAGGTATACTGGAAATGATGCAGTCTATGGTTCTTTTTCTTTTTTCTCTTACACAACTAAAATATTTGAGGATCAAATAGGACCCCCATATCCGCTGGGGTTTGGTTCTGGGCCCTGCCGCGGATAATGAAATCCGTAGATAATAGTGAACACCATTTAAAATAATGGGACTTCCAGTTTAAAATGCCATAGAGTTGCTTTGGAGGACCTAGAAAATGGCTAGAGAGGACATATTTTCTAGGAAGACTCTATGGTAGCTGTGCTGAAACTGAAACCATGGGTAACTGAATCAGTGGATAATGAATCAGTGGATACAGGGGTCCAACTGTATTTCTTTCAGCTTGATGTTTACATTTCTACTGACTTCCGGTAGTGCAAGATTCTGTCAATTGTCTGAGTGAGCTGTTGCAAAATTAGAAAAATTTTGCACTGTTTCATCTGCATTTCAAACCTTTCATTTAATGGGTGCTGTGGTGAAGATAGTGGATGTTCTGTGATCTTGTAGTTGATATTTAAAGCCTGGAAAAAATGCATAATAAAGAGCACTGTGACTACAGATTTACACACACCTTTAAACACAACTGGCTCAGGGCCTAAGTATTTATAACAATATAATAGTGCCTTGCAGCTATTGTTTCGAAAGCATGCCACATAATGATCACAGTAAATCTTCTAAGTGCCCTACAAGTAGAGGTGAGGAGTCCTTTTTTCCTGAGGGTGACATTAGTTTGGAAGAAATCTCAGAGTTTTGAAATGTTTTTTGAACTGAAACTCCCAGAATCCCTCAGCCAATTTGACCCCTATAAGGTGGGGCTAAAACCAGTGGCTAGTGAAGCCAGGATGAAACATGGGCAAGGACCACTCCTTTTCTCTCGAGGGAAAAGGCTCAGCGTTTCCTCACTTTACCCTGTTAGATAAGCATTATTGTTATTCTGATATTTCAGAAAGTAGACTGTGATTGAAAGAGTGTGTGGATTCTCTACGATCATTTTACAGGAGGGCCAAAATGATGATGACATTTATAAAAAATGCAATTACTTGCCACTTTTAATTATAATTAATTTGTTTTACTGGATATTATATGTGCATGGATAAATGTAATAATTACATCCAAATTAAAATTTGGGGCCCAATTTAGGCCTAAACCCTATTAATCCCAGCTAGTATAGCTGGGATTAATCAATTGGGTTTAGCTACATGTTAATAGACTGACATGGGTCTATTCTACTTGGGACTAACCAAGAGGATTCCAGTCATTTTCAAATTAGATTTCCTTTATACAACTGAGGACAATCCTGCTAACATTCATGCAAATTCATCCCTTATATATTAATTCAAAAGAAAGATCTTCTGTGTTCAATGTCAATTCCTGCATAAACGATGACTTACCAGAGGATATTCTAAATGGATGCTTAGAGTCTGTAACTTTACAAATAACGCAGATAGTTTATTTCTGCTTAGAATATAAGATATGTTTTCTCCAATATTAGTAATTGCTACAAACCACTAACTTTTATTAATATTATATCCCATCATTTGAAATATGAATGCATACAGATGTGTACACATGCATGTCCATTACTCAGGCCTTTGACATTTTCCATGTGTTTTCCTCCCTTGAAAAATTAAGATAGAGTTATGAAATTAGGCAACATTACAGGGCTTGAGGAAGGCAAAGCCATAAGGTTGCTAGATCTCAGGACCTTGCCATGAGCCTCCATTTCTTGTGGGTCATCTCCTGGCAGAGACAAGGCTGCAAATTCTCCAGTTTTAGGGGGCTCGGCTGCCGGCAAGAGGAAAAGACTGTTCAAATCTCCAGCTCAGATAGTTTTCAAGGCTTAATGGACTTGTTGCTAAAACTTGCAAAGGGTTTAACTATTTACATAAATTAGCTTCCTTCTTCCCTTCTTGTCATAGCACCAAAAATCATCCTCTGTTCTGCTCCTCATCCACCTTCTGGCTGGAAGCAAGTAGACTAAATTAAATGTTCCTTATTTTATCTCTCTAAGTATATGAGGAGGAATAATCCTTTCATTTCACCTTCCTTTGGGGACAGCCCCTTTTGCTAAGATTTCTGTTCTAATTTCCAAACAGATAAACATATTCTCTGTGTGTGCATTTGAATGACAAGCTGTGAGCAACTGTGGTTGATACTTAATGCATAATGCTTAATGGCATCACTAGGGGCCATCCCTAGGTTTCAGGTTTGGGCCCAGAAGCCTCAGGGCCTAGGATGAGCCTGAACTGGCAACCCTACAAAGCAATACTCTTCAGCAGGTCTGAGCAAGGTCCATGGGCTACACACATTCCTCATCAGACCCCAGAAACTGTAGAAAGCCACTCTTCAGGTATCCCCTTTTATTTTTTAAAATAAAAATACTCCCTATACCCTAAGTTTTGGAAAGGCCTTTCTTGAAACATGAAGTAACTAGAAACAACTTCCAATTTTGAAAACAAAACAAAACAAAAAACCTTTCCTGGGCCTAAAACAGCCCAGAAGAAGGGCATGGCAAAATGGCCCCCACCCTTGACCTATCCCCACCATGCTGGTGGGCTATGGAGGGTTGGGAGCCCTTGGCATGTCTCTTGGGTGCACTTCAAATGTCATTTTTGGCTGATTATCAACCATTTTTGGGGGGTGGGGAGGATTGGCAGGCATGTGGGGTTGGGGTTTGTCGGGCCAACCTGCTGCTTTTTGCAGAAGGGTTAAGTCATTTTGAGGGGCTTCAGGGGTCACCTATTGGGTTCCTGAAGATGGTAGATGGCCCTATGAATATCCCTATGTTCTCAAATGCCCTTGGATGCTGTTGTTGCTTTAAATTTTTCATAGCATGGCACATGGATGGGTATATTAACAGAGGAATATCTGAGTAACCCTGCATAATCCTACAAATGGGCCGTGAGGTTCTTTGGAGGTTCTAGCAGAAGCTCTCCTGCTTTTTGTGAGATATTTAGCCTTCTCTGTCAGACAGCTCTGGGGCCAAAACAAACTACAAATCCCAGGATTTCACAACATTGAGCCATGATAGTCAAAGCGGTGTCAAGCTGGATTATTTCTGTAGTGCAGATGCAGCCCATGTCTTGGGAGTGCTTTCGATGTTTATTCCTGCATGGTAGGGGGTTGGACTAGATTGCTCTTGCAGTCCTTTCTAACTTTGATGATTATTAATTCAGGCCTTTTAAATTCACTAAGGAGGCATCAGGGCCATCTGCAGCTCCACTGTTCCCACTCCATTTAAAAATTGTTATTACACACACACACACACACACACACACACAGCATACCTTCATCATACGGGTGATAGCATCCCAAAGATCTGGAGAACCAAAATCCTTGATTTCCATCACATAGCCCTTCAGAATTTTGTAGATGGTATTCATACATAAAGTCTACAAGACAGAAAAGTAATTACCTAAAACACATGAAGATGTAGGGAGATTCCTTTACACATGGCAAATGAGAAATAAACTTGCTGCTGTGATTTACCTGATCAACAGCTTCATTTCCCACTGATGGACAGGATCCAGACTGAAATCAAAGATAAGAGATTAACTCCACTGCAGCCATAAATGTTATTAACACCATTAGGTTTGTAGAAAGTATTTATTATAATACCATTGATTTTCCTTCCATACAGGCTTTCATGATCTTCTCTTCATTCTTAGGGTCTTCGGTGGGATTGCGTTCAATAGAACAATTAAATCCTTTCTGTATGGAAAATATCAATGAAGAGTACATCAGCATAAAGTACAACCAGAATAGCACTAATGATCTGTCCTCCTTCCCTCATGACTGCTTCCTCATAGCTGCTGACAACTATCCATCAAACATGGAATTGTTCTAAAGAACAAGAAAGAAAATAAGAGACAGAATACAAGTGTACTTCCTTTTCTTATGCTTGTTTAGAAGCTGTGCCTGTACCTTAGGGCATGTATGTTTGCACTCCACATCTGGAGTGTACACACAAGGGCTAGGAAACCAATTTGAGCCAATTTGGATGGTGTCCCGATATTACCATAGAACCATAGGAAGACAGTTGGAAACGATGCCAAGGGCCAACAAGAATAACTCTAACCCACTGCCAGGGCAGGAGCTAACAGCTAAAGCATCCCTGGCAGGTAGCCATCTAAATACCACCAACAAAAGAGATTTTGCCACTTTCCCAATGCCAGTGTGGATAAATCTGAATTACTTCAGTGATCCAGACACTAAAAGAAAGCCTGATGCTAACATTATTCAGGTGTGCAAAAAAGGACTAAAACAACACACAACAATGCTGAAGAAGATATTATTTTCTACATATTGAAGGTCTCCATGTAACCTGAAGCCTGAATTTTCCAGTGATGTGAGAGTGATCAGGCAGTAACACCTGTCTCAGAAGAAACTAGAGAACATTCTTCAAATGTTCTAAAGAAGGTTGTTTGGGGAGCTTTTTATTAATAAAACAAACATATTTTTATTATTTTGAGATGTGTCTCCAATCTCTGTTGTGCATTCCATTGGAAGCTCCCCAGGTTCTGCTTCTTTCCCAACATCTGTCACCCCATTGACTGTTGTGGCTGATTCAGCTGATCTGGCTGGCTAGGCGGGTGTCCCCTTCCACCTTCACCACTCCATGGCATCACTCCCAAAGCTGCATGGCTGATGGAAGAGGACAACAATCCCATATAGAAGGAGCATATTGTTCTTTGGTCAAAGGTATACAATAGTTGTGCTCTCCTGCTAGAACCTCCAAATGACCTCAAGGCCCATTTGTAGGATTCTGCAGGGTTACTCAGATAATCCCATGTTAATATACCCATCGACATGCCAGGCTATCAAAGATTTAAAGTAACAACAGCATCTAGGACCAAGTGAGAATGTAGAGCTATTCTTTTGCATGTACATCATCATTCATAAAATGCTTTCTGCACTCTGCATGCCAGTGAAATTGTCTTCACCAACAAATCCAGAAGTCCCTTATATACCTTGACCTCTATGTTGCTGACCCTGTGATAGTTATGACCACATTCTTCTAACTGATTTCCCCACCACTATGAACAACCAGCCATCTCTTCATGCCAAATCATTCATTCAACTCATCCTCTGCTTTCTTGTTCTGTGTTGGGATTAATTAGGGATTTGTTCCTCTCTCTGCCCTTTGGTCTGTACTCACTTTCCTTGAGAGCCCTCATCAGACCTCCTTACTTTTAGTACCACTTGGACACTGATAATACTCCATTCCCCAGACCTTTATCTTTTAGTAGGTTATGTGATCCCTACTTGCACATATGACTTTCAAAGAGATTGAGGAGCCATTCAATCATACACACTTACTTGGAAATGGATAGCATACAATATGAACAGGAAAGGTCACCTAACCACAAAAATGATAATGAAGGAGGTACCCTCTGCTTGGATCATACCCATGCTTGGAAGTAAGCCCCACTAAACACAGTCGTAATTTGTGAGTAAGCAGATCATGTCAGTTATTAGTAATGGTTCTAGCAAATTCAGCACTCGTAACCGTACAATTATGCATGTATGATATAACTTCATAATACTCACCAAGTCTATTAACCTTAGACACTCTTTCTGTAACAGCAGGTCTTCAAGCACATCAGTTTGTGTGTGTGTGTGCCTGAAGACCACATGTTACCATCACATTTTCTGTAACATGGCTAATCAGAAGTAAGTCCTGTTGAATTCAATGGTGTTTACTCCCAAGCAGTACCAGTTTAAGGAATTTGGGGGGCCCTGCAGCGCTTTATTTTAGGAGCCCCATATGTTTATCTCAGGTCAATGTAACCTAACCTAACATATTCATAGTACAGCATATTCAGATTATTACTAATAATGTTTCTGCAGGAGGAGGGTTATGATGGGTCCCCCTTGCAGCTGCAGGTGCTGCAGGGCCCTTAAACTGGCCCTGCTCCCAAGTAAGTAGGTCTCACAGCCTTTATGGGCCTATCCTAATAACATGGCTACTTAGGAATCCTATTGAATTCAATAGGGCTTACACCTGAGTAAGTGGGTCTTGCAGCCTTAACGCTCTTCCCCCAAATATCGATGACTGTCTGCACCCCAGTTTGCTTAGCAAGAGGCAGGTACACCTGTAGACCTGTACCTCAGTAGTTGGCACACACCTTTGATGACTCAACATCTTTCTCTGGGATGTGCAAGGCAGCCAGGCAGAACTGCCTGTGTGCTCAGAAAGAGCAAATAAAGGCCTGAAGTTGGGCCAGCAATCAAAAAATAAAATGATTTTTAACATCTTTGCCAGATGAAGGTTCAGTGAAACTTCAAAAGCTCATGTGATTTACAGTGTTTTGTGCATTTTAATTGGTTCAATAAAGGTAACCCTGTTTTGTGGATTTTGGATTTTGTTGTATGATGTTCCTGCAGTCTCCCTCTCTCAGTGCAAGCCGAACAAGAGAATAGCCAGGAGATAGTACTTCACTGAGGAGGCAGAGAGGGCTCAGGTCACAACCTTAACCTCTTCCTTTCCACAACTCCACAGTGACAGTTTCTGACTGAAAGCTCAGCGGAGTACCTGGTGGTGCTCACAGTGGGATGGCGACTTCCCCTCCTTCTATTCCCTTTCCTCCATCTCTCTGGGATTCAGTCATGTCAGGAATTTGAACCCCCTGCTAACCTGGCCTCCTTAACCTGGACAACTCACAATTACTTGGAGTCAGGGCTCACATTTGGGATGAAAAGATAAGGGGTGTGAACTCCTCTGGTTCCTCCTCCTCCTCATTAGCATTATTCAACTTGTAATACTGATAAAATAACTAATTGATAGGCTGCTTGATATAGGCTGCTGCCACACTGCAGAAATAGTGCAGTTTGACCACTGCTTTAACTGCCATGGCTCAATGGTATGGAATTCATGAATTTGTAGTTTTGTGAGATATTTAGCCTTCTCTGTCAGAGAGCTCTAGTGCCACAACAAGCTACAAATCCCAGGATTCTATAGGATGGAGCCATGATCGTTAAAGTGGTGTCAAGCTGCATCATTTCTGCAGTGTGTCAGAAACCTCAGTAAATTCTCCAAGCAGTTCACATTAAAATACATCTTTGATATGATATATAAAAAAACATAAACATGTTTGAAAAATAATTTAAACATTTCAGTGACCAATGCATCACAAAGGGGGGAAATCAGCCAAATCATAGCTCATTTTTAGCTTTTCAAAAATGTAGCTGAGGAAGTGAAGGACGCTAAGGGCCCTTATAACCCCCCTCTATAATTTGAAAAGTGTCCCAGCTGCTTTTTAACTCTCACTCAAACTCTTGTTTCTGGTTCATATTTTCCATTCCATTAAAGACGTCATCTCCTTTAGTCATACATGAATAGCGTAGAAAATGCCTGCAAGCCTAGAAAATGCCTGCTCATAGGCCATTGTTTGTAACCCCATGTTCCATTTTTTAGCTCCAGGGTACTGCTACTCAAAATGGTGATCCCAGTGGTAGACACAAATATAGTGCTGGTCCCTCACACATTGGAAAAAAATAATTACAATCTCCCACATCTGGGGATGTCTAAACAGCAAAAATACTCCTCACAGAATGTGAGGAGAAAATGATCTGTCCTAATGGCAATGCTTGTTGTTCGCCATATTGTGAAGGAAAGGGGGCCAAACCCAGCAAAAACTCTGCAGGAAATGCCTTTGCGGCTTTCCCCAGAGTTAACAAAAAAACATTGAGGGGAGTATGCATTCCCACATGTTGGGACAAGCAATTCAATACGAATCACTTTCCCATATGAGAAGAAGTGCAAACCTGATTGGCTGGATGAGTTCGGGGGCGGAGCTTGCTAACAGGGCAAGCGCTCGCTGCCGCCATGTTGGATTTTCACCTTAGCAAGTGATTGCTAAGGTGCTAAAATGGGGTTTTGTTTTATCTCTCTCTTTTTTTAAAAGGTGAAATATCACTTAGGCGCATCGGAAATAGGGTTGTTGTTTTTTAAAAAAAGTTTGACAGCAGCAGATTGAAAAATGCAAGTAATTCACTCATGGCCACCATCTTGGCTAAAGGGCATGCAAAGTTTATGGGGGCTGTAAACCATTCAGACAAGTCAAAGGTGCTGTGACTTGCTATTTACTGCACAATCAGTTTCTTTTGGCCTTGTATAGACAACCCCCTGGTAACCTGAGAAGCATGGCTTCCAACATAAATCAGTTGGAAGCAAGTCTAGGATGCACAATTCATCTGTTCTTTTCCACCTCTCCATGGGATATTTATTTATTTAGAAGTTGATTTACCACCCAACCGACAATATCATTGGACCATTTTAGAAATACAGAAATAATAACACAAGGATTGCAACAAAAGCAGCTGAAATGGAATAAAAACTTTTACAATATTAGAATGTGAAAATATTACAAAGATGCTAAGAGCCATCAAAAATACCTAAACATACACACCAGCTGGGTATCTGCCAGAAAAGGAAATTCTTAGCCTGGCATTTAAAAGCTACTAATGAGGATGCCAGGGGGAATCTCTCTTGGGCATTCCACAGACTTAGCATAACAATCTGTATGGGGCAACAGGTGGAGAGATGAGCACTAAAGGAGAGCAGCTCAAAAGAAAGAAACGGTGGAAGTTAGAATGTTAGGGCTCTTCTAAACTGGCTGTTTAATCCCAGAGCAGTATGTCCCAGATCAGCCATGATGGTGCCCATATGCACCAGGCTGCTCGGAGAAAACAAGACTAAGAGGTTACATGATAGCCATGTTTACATATCTGAGGAGTGTCACATAGAAGGTGGAATGAGCTTCTTTTCTGCTGCTCCAGAATGTGAATCAATGACTGGATGGGCATCTTTCAGGAGAGCTTTAGTAGTGTGTTCCTACATGACAGGGGGCTGAGCTAAATGGCTTTGTGGTCTCTTGTAATTTTTTCCAATGTTAAGATTCTATGATTCTTTGACACATAATCTCTCAGTCTAATTTAATTTATGGCTTTATTGTGATGTGGGGGTCTTATGTACATCACTTTAAGTGATATTGAAGTGAGATATAAATTTAATACAGGGGGTTATGAATACAGAAATTGTTCTCACACCTACTTGCCAAATACTTGAGCTGATCTTGTCTCCATTCCATCTATTTTTTGCTCCTGGTCTCATTCTGAGTATAAGTTTCTTGGGTGCATGGATCTGTGTATATATTTTTTGCCAACTAAATTCTGTGTACACTAATGGTGCTGCAATAACAACAACAACACCAACAACAACAAATGCCCAGGAAGCATGCCATACCTGGAATTGATAGAGTGCCATATCTGCAGCCTCCATCAAGTGTGTGGAAGTAATCAGGCAATTGCTTAAACTGGTTGTTAGTCCTGCGTTGTTGGTAGGTCCTCTGGTGTGGGCATGGATATGGTAAGCCACTAATGAATGGGGTAGGCTTAGGCAAAGGAAAGTCAGCAGAAGCCAGGAACCTGAAATAAAACCAAGGACCACATATAGTAAACAGGGGCACAAAGACACCTAATACCTTATGGCTGTTTGTCCATGTCAGATACTCCTATTTTTCTTCCAGTCCATATTTTCTAATTTCTCTTTTCAGAATGCTCCTGTTTGTATTGGAAATGTCATAAGAGCTTATTGCAAAAGGAAAGGGAAGCAGCTTTAAAGCCTGAGAGTAGCACATTCCGCCTTGTTTTATTGCACAATGTCGCCGTGCTTCAACTGTTCTGTTCTGGTACCATGGGAGATGGTAAAGGTGAGTCTTTTTGCTAATGTTTTTTTTCCCCCATTTAGCAAAAAGACTTGTGTTTGCCACCATCTTTCACAGGACTGGAATGGAAGAACAGCTGACGTATGCCAACATCATGTGATAAGGCAAGGTGGAATACGCTATTCCCTTCCCTCACGCAATAAGGACAATAGTCACTCTCCATACTATTCAAGCATCCTATGTAGATCAGGGGCTGTAGAATAGAAAACCTATTTTCCATTTCATGGCAAAAGCAGAAAACTGATACCATATACAAATTTAATACATAACGAACATATTCATCTATTGGGGCATGTAATATTTGCACACTACAATAAAAAGCAGGCTATAACATACAGTAACTATATATGGGAAGCAAGATTATATGGCAACATTTTCATACAGTCAGTCAAAAAACTGGGATATTCTAATTAATAATCAAAATATTGCAATTTGGAGATTTCTTTACATAAAGTGTGTTACCCATGGAACACAAAATGGAAGAGTGAAATAAAACAGCTATTTGGGGAAAGATTGTGTGTGTGTGTGTGTGTGTGCATGCTTGGGGTGAATCCAGAAACTGTTTCAGACATGGGGGTGTCCAGTCTTTTAAAACATTTTTTTTATCAAGTTCATTCTCTCTTTCTTTCTCTGAGTGGGTTTATTACCTATCACTACCTACTATTCTCCTACTATTCACCTTGGTTTACAAACAGGCATCCTTCATCTGAGCAACCTTTATACCAGTGATTCCCAAACTCTGGTCCACCAGGTGTTTTGACTTGAACTCCCAGAAGTCCTAACTTTCTTGGCCAACCATCAGGAATATTGGGAGCTAAAGTTTAAAACATCTAGAGGACCAAAGTTTTGGGGCCACTGCTTTATACTGTACTGTTGGCCCTCTGTATCCATAGATCTGGCATCCACAGATTCCACCATCCACAGCTTAAAAATATCCCCCCCCCACAAATAAATTCTAAGAAGCAAACCTTGATTTTGCCATTTTATGTAAGGGGCACCATTTTACTATGCCACTGTATATAATGGGACTTGAGCATCCATGGATTTTGGTATCAACAGAGGGTCCTGGAACCAAATTACAGTGGATACCAAGGGCACACTGATTTCAGTTAAGGACAAAAAAGAGGTAATACAATAACAGCTGTATAAAATTATGGTATAGTATAGAGTGTAAAGCATGGTACAGAATAAGTTAAGAAAGATAATGTTTTCCTCCCCCTTTGATAACAAAATCCTATGAAATTTTAAAAATGTGTAACCAGAGGTAGATTTTCTCATCAACAGGGAAGGTTGTTCTGATACACTGAGACAACCCACTGGGGAAAAAAACCCCTATCAATTGCTATGAGATTGTTTTCTTGTGGAATTTAGTTCCAAGCAAGAGAGAGAGAAAAAGACCAGTATCTGCCCCCCCCCCGTGCACCCTGCACACATACCTGGTGGGAAGTCGAAGGCTTTCATGGCTGGCATACATAGATTTTCCTTGTTTTTTTCCGAGCTGTGAGGCCGTGTTCTGGAATGGTTTCTTTCTGACGTTTCACCCGCATCTGCAGCTGGCATCTTCAGAGAATGCCAGCCACAGATGCAGGCGAAACGTCAGAAAGAAACTATTCCAGAACACGGCCTCACAGCCTGGGGACAAAAAACCAAGGAAAATCTATACCTGGTGGGATTTGCAGAAAATGTGGGGCAGGGGAGTTTGGGGGGAAAAAAAAGGAAAAGAAAAGAAAGTGCTTTTATGCAAATGAAATGTTCATTTCTGGTACTGGAGCCAAATCCCAGTGGATACCAAGGGCCCACTGTTTTAAACTTTTATCTTCACACAGATTTACAGTATTTTTTTGACAAAGCGCTCACGTTAAAGTATTGCGAGCCCTCTGTCATGCCCTGCATTTTCGTTAGAAAACTATGACAATGTGGTTTAGCCATCCAAAGCCAAAGAGCAGGGGACCTGACCAAGGAAATTGCAACACAGCAAAGAAGAAGAAGAGTTCTGCAGCCGGAGAGATTGCGGGTGCCTCCCTCTCAGCAAGGCTAGAAAGTTGAGGACTGAAGCGAGAGGGGCCGGGGAGTCCTTTGGGGAGTCTGAGGTCTTGTGGCGAAGGCCCCCATCCCGACCCCCTCACGCCTGCGGGCGACTTCGCTTGGGCCTGCGAGCTTCCTGCGCTGCTTAGCCGCCACCAACCTGTCTCCTGGCTGGCAGGGCGGGCGGAGGGAAGCACTTACCCGGCGGGAGGCGGCCGAGGCTGGCGGGGTGGCGGGCGGAGGCGCTGCTGCTGGGGCTTGGCATCTCGGAGGAGGCGGACAGAGCACTTCGGCACCACTGGCTCAAAAGGCGGGATGGTTTCTAGCCGGCTCTGGCCGAAGCCTCCTTTATAAGAGGCGAGAGTCTCCTGGTTTCCCTTTCTCTCTCTCTCTCTCGCTCTCCCTCTCCCGGTCTTTCCTCAAAACCCTGATTTGTGAGACCAAGAAGCGTGACTTTCTCAGCCAGCTCTCTCCCAGCTGATGAGTCACCCCCCTCGGAGGGAAAAAAAGGCCACCTTCCTTGCCTTTTGGCGGGGATTTTAACAGACGCGCTCGGCAGGCGCCTTTTGTTAATGCCCCCCCCCTCATACCCACTCCCAATCCCAAAGCAGGTGGTCTCCTGGCCTGAGGGGAAACCAATGGCCGAAGTTTGTCACTCCTTCATGCTGGAGTTTCTGTCCAGCGAAGAGCCTGGTGAACACAGCAGGACTGGCAGAGAAGGTGTGCCGCGCCCAACCATAGGATGCCACAGCCGCACAGCTCGTTTTCAGGGGATTGTGTTGAATCATAGAGTTGGAAGAGACACCAAAGGCCATTTAGTCCAACCCCCTGCCATACAGGAATACACCATCAAAGCATTCCCGACAGATGGCCATCCAACCTCTGTTTAAAAACCTCCAAAGAAGGAGACTCCACCACACTCTCCAGTCAGTGTGCTCCACTTCCAAACAGCTCTTCATGTCAGGAAGTTCTTCCTCATGTTTAGGTGGAATCTCTTCTCCTGTCGTTTGAACCCATTGCTCCATGCCCTGGTCTCTAGAGCTACAGAAAACAAGCTTGTTTCATCCTCAGTATGACATTCCTTCAAATATTTAAACATGGCTATCATGTCCCCTCTTAATTTTCTCTTCCCCAGGCTAAACATACCCAGCTCCCTAAGCCGCTCTTCATAGGGCATAATGGCTTCCAGACCTCCCACCATCCTGGTCGTCCTCCTCTGGACACATTCCAGCTGGTCAATACCCTTCTTGAATTGTGGTGCCCAGAACTGGACACAGTATTCCAGGTGAGGTTTGACCAAAGCAGAATACAGTGGCGCTATTACTTCCCTTGATCTAGACACTATACTCCTATTAATGCAGCCTAGAATTGCATTGGCTTTTTAAGCTGCCGCATCACACTGCTGACTCATGTTTAGCTTGTGGTCCACTAAGACTCCTAGATCCCTTTCGCATGTACTGCCATCAAGCCAGGTGTCACCCATCCTATATCTGTGCATTTCATTTTTAATGCCCAAGTGTAGTATCGTACATTTCTCCCTGTTGAAATTCATTTTGTTAGTTTTGGCCCAGCTTTCTAATCTGTTAATATCATTTTGAATTCTGATCCTGTTTTCTGGAGTATTAGCTACCCCTCCTAATCTGGTGTCATCTGCAGTAAATTAAACTCTCTGGCTGCAAGAACGTCTTTCCAGAATGATTCATGTACTGAAAAAAAAAATGAATACATTGTATAGTGCCTCCAGGACATTGTAGGAACTTCTTGGAGAGTGTTTCTCAAGTTATCTGATGTGGCCAAAACCCAGGACATAACCGCAAAAGGGTGACGTCATCTGATCTGTGCACTCTTTTGTGGTTTTGTGGCATTGTTATGACATTGTATTTTGTCCATCTGATAAAGTCCCTAGTAGAGGGAGACAGAATCTTTTATCCTCTGTCCTGGCCCCTGTGGATTTTTCTGTCTCCTTCCCTCACCTTTTGTGTTCTGTGGGTGAAATGGGAGAGGTTTGGGTTACATACTCTGGGTGCATCAACACTGTAGAAATAATGGAGTTTGACACCATTTTAAGTGCTGCAGCTCCATCCTATGGAATCCTGAGATCTGTAGCTTTACATGGTCTTTAGCCTTCTCTGGCAAAACATGCTGGTGCCTTGCAAAACTATAAATCCCAGGATTCTGTAGGATGCAGCCATGGCAGTTAAAGTGGTGTCAACTGCATTATTTCTACAGTGTAGATACACCCACAGTATCCAAAGCCCTTCCGGCTCTCTACCCAGCCCTTAAAACAGGAAAGAATTAGATCATCCTTGGTACTGGTCTGGATTACTTTTCTCCCATTGTTTTCAATAAGAAGGGATTTTTGGAAGGTGGAGGGAAAGCCTTCAGAGGGAAAATGGGAAGAGTTTGAGCCTAGCAGGTCTTAGGAAATGTCCTTGGAGCTAGTGTTAGGATACAGTAGACATGTTTATTTTCTTATTAGTGACAGGATGTTTGTATTATCATTTGGAATAATTTGTTAATGTTCAAATGAAGTAATGACACTTCATTTCCTTCTGAGCTCACTATTTTACACACCATTCCTGCAACTGAGGATAACAATTTATGTATCTGATGAAATGGATTGTTCATATGAAAGCTTATGACATAATCCTTTTGATTTTTGAGGTGTCACAAGACACCATATTTGCATCAGAAGACTAATATTTTAGTCCTCTTGAAAGTGCAAATTTGTTTTCAGATAAATATGCATAGGATCTGCCTACAGGTTTCTTCAGTCCCAAATACAATTACTGGGGAATCTCTCTATATATTGCTCTTAGGTATGTTGCCATTTCCAGTATGCTGATTGGCCACTTAGGAAACTGACCAACCAATCAAAGTTTGGTTGGGCAGCCAATCAGGACACTGGGGGCGGGACCATGTGGAAGTTTCAGTCTTTTCTAAACATGGTGGCAGCACAGGGAGTGTGAGTAGCATGGGGGGACGTGGTGTGTGTGTGTGTAGGATGCATGTGCCTGAGCGTGGGGGGGGGAGCTGCAAGCCTGGTGAGGACATGAGCCTCGGGGGGATGAGCCTGGTGATGGGGGGAAATGGGGGGGCAAGCCTGGTGAGGGGGTGGGCGAGCCTGGCAATGGGGAGGGTGACAGGGTGCTGAGCCTGGTGATGTGGGTGATGTGGGCGTGAGGCTGTTGATGGTGAAGGTGAGCCTGGTGATGGGGAGGGGCAAGAGCCTGGTGATGGGGGGGATGACGGGGGGGAGAGCCTGGTGACGATGGGCGATGGAGGGTCGATGGGTGGGCAAGCGTGGCGCGGTCTGAAGATGGGGTGGTGGTGGCAGGGGGAGTTTAAAGGTGTATGTTACACCAGGTATAGCTAGTGTAAAGTAAAACGAGGTCGTAGGAGTAAGTAAATATGTATTGGGTTGCAGGTTTTGTATTTCCACTGTCTGCGGAATCTGCAACTGTTAGAAAGCATATTTTATTTAAACATAAACAAGAATCTTGTACTTTCTTAAAAACTCTTCAAATTATTACAATTTCAACACACCTCTCTTCAGTGTTTTGTTTTTTGATTAAGGACAATGACATTAGTACAGAAATGCATCCTAAAATAAGTACTGTATACAAGACAGTTTTAAGCCAAACTCAATGAGGGAGATCAATGGGAAGATAATGGTCCATGTGCATTTTTGAATGGTATTGCAGCATGTGTAGTCCTTCCCACTCCATAAATTAGTCTTCTAGCTGTTATAAGCATAGTTGAGAGAATTGTTGGGAAATACCTGTATTTTCCTTGTTCAGGGATGATATCATCTTTCAGACAATTAAAATTGGTTGATTTGGAGAGCTGCCACTCCAGTCAAAATGAGAAAACTCTCTATTAATAGGGAGCTTTGGACATACTCTCTTGTCTAAACGTGTATAGTGTGCTATGTATGTATTTATTGGACATTACCCTAGTACTTGGGGTCTGGCATTCATTTTGTTCCAGAAGCCAACAGGAATGATATTGCTTCTGCTGCTATGTCTTCAAATCATTTCTAACTTAGAGTGATCCTAAGGCAAATCTGTCATGGGATTTTCTTTGTAAACTTTGTTCTTTCTCTAAGGCTGAGAAAGTGTGACCAGAATGGCCCTTGTGGTCTCTTCCAACTCTACAATTCTATGATTCTATGATTCTAAATGAGGTTCCATGTCTGAGTGTGGATTCAAACCCATGTCTCCTAGAGTCCCAGTTCAAAAATCAAGCCACTACCATGCTGGCTGTCCAGGAATTACGTTAAGACTCAGAAATGCTACAGAAGTGACACAATGTGTAAGACTCTGACATGATCATACAAAAGGGAATTCTTCTTTGCAATTTGCTTCCATGATTGTAATGTTACCACCTAGTCATCTAATCCACTAATCCTTTTGAACTGGCTAGTGGGAAAAATAGCCCAATACTGAAGTACCTCCAGCTCTCAGAAAGTTCAGTCATATTGACCCAAATACCTTTGATGATACCTTACTTGTATCATCATACCTTGTTCTGAAACTGTATTATATTATCTTGATTAGCCATCTGGGTGTAAGATTAATACAGAAGGAAGGAACCTTTCTTGAACCTTCTGTTTTGTACTACCAAACTTCTGCTCCCTTTGTTTTGACACATCTTGGGTCAAGCCACTGAGTTGTCTGTACTGTTTGCTTTAAAATATATAACTACCTTGGAATTTGGACAGTTTTCCTTTTTCTTTTGCATGCACATATGTTAGTTTGTCTAAATTTTGAGAATAAGACTTGGGTCCACTTTGCTTTTTTTTTGTCATTCCCCAGTACAGTCGGACCCTCATTACCGCAGGGGTTCGGTTACCAGACTTACCATGGATACTGGAAACTGTGGATAACAGTGAACCCTATTAAAATAAAGGACTTCCAGTAAAAACATACCATAGAGTTGAGCTGGAAGACGTAGAAGATGGGCTTCCAGCTTGACTCTATGGTATGTGTCCCTATTTTGTGTGTTGCAACTAACTGAAATGGCAGATATTGGTTCTGTGGATATAGGGATCCGACTATACTCTTTCCTACCATGATTCAGCCATAGTGCCCAGCCTACATTTCCCAGGCCTTCGTTCCCCTTGCATTTTTCCCAGTTCAATTACTTTGTTGCTGTGTTTGCTGAGAGAGATCTCATACTCATAGAGAGTAAGCTTTGCTGGTTCCGTAAAGTGCCATGTTGAGTCACAGAACTGGGTTCCATACAGGAAGGAACACAGTTTGAATTGTGAGGCCACACAAGTGTTTTATGGCCTTTCTGTGAGTTGTCATCTTGGAACAGCCTTTCTTAACCTTTTTACCCTGGAGGAACCCTTGAAACAATTTCCAGGTCTCAGGGAAACCCTGCCCTAAAAATGATTATATCTACAGCTCCAAAAAACACAAATGTTAATTTTTTTTCAATCTCAATATCTCCTGGAACCCCTAGCAACCTCTTGTGGAACCCAAGGGTTCCAAGGAACCCTGGTTGAGAAACCCTGAGCTAGAGTTTGGAAATATACCTTTTTTTGGACTACACTTCTCAGAACCCTCCAGGCAGCATGCTGGTGCTTCCTCGCTTGTGAGTTAGGGGTCTGGTTTGGTTGGAAAATGGGGTGCAGGACGCCTGACCCATTTCCATGACCCTTCTTATGCCAGCAGAAGAGGAAGGAGGAGGAGGAGGGAAAGGAACCTCCATGCCCAAAGAGAGTCTACCTCTGGCTTCATTGCAAGTGGTGGTGGTAGTGCCGTCAGGCTTCTTCCCAAAGACCTCTCTCTTGCCTCATTGGCTGCCTTGCAGCGGAGGCCGGAGTAGTTGGGGAGGGGAGGGGGGAGGAGGGTGTCTGGCCACCTGCCTCCCTGCCCCTCTTGACAGTCCCAGCAGGTTGTTCCTCATAGGTGGAGAAGCCACCAAGGAAGGGGAGGGGAAGCCCGGGGAGGTGGTGGCAGTGGCAGAGGTGCCTCCTCCTCCTCCTCTCCAGCCTCTCCTCGTTTTTTCCTTGCTGGGGTGGGCACTTTTCTTGCCGAAGGAGAAGCCAGGAGAGAGCAAGAGTGGCAGGTGCAGCCACCCGCATTAATAGCCAGCCTGGCGGGTTGAGGGGCCACTCGGAAAAGGCCCTGCACTTGCTCCTCCCTTCACTTGCTCTCGGCCCAGCCCTCCCTCCCTCCAGCCCAGTGGGGCTCTCCATCCATCTGTCCACCCTCCTCCTCCTTGTCATCAATTAACTTTGAGGGGTGGCTGCTGGGCGGGGGGGGGGGGCTTTGGGCAGTGCTCCCGGCTCCTGGCTGCTGCCTTGTGGCTGCCCAACATGCAGCTGAGAGAGGCTGTGGCTTGTCCCATGCAGAAAAGAGCCAGTAACAAAATAATTTGCCAGCAGGGAGGGGAATCAGAGCTCAGAGGAGCCAGGAGCCGGAGGAGGCAGCCTGCTCTAGGAGCAGATTAAAATGCTTACGCACCCCCACCACACATAATTTAACAACAATGCTCCAGAATGACTTCCTTCCTGTCTCTCTTCCAGCGGTCACTGGTAGAAATCTCTCTTTTGTTGCAGCATCTCATTGGAAACTAAAGACACTGCTTTGAAAGTCAAAGAAACTAGGCATGCACCACTAAGTACTTATAAGACTTTTGTGTCATCATAATTTTACCAGTTACTGACTCAATAAAATTATGGCTCAATGAACAACAATTGCCTAATTTTATAGAAAAAATTGATATATTTAGAGTGTCTCCTTATTAGGTCAGAGTATGCCAATTATAGGTATTACAAAACTGTATCTTCTTATATGACCTTGCCCATGCCCACCACTATCCAAGGCACATCTTTTGAGGACACAAGAGAAAACACAAAGTATGGAACACTTCTCCCTCCATACTGTCTTTTCCTTGGCAGGTTATCAGATGCAGCCAATATGGTGTGATAATGATGACAGAATACTGAGAAAGGACTCCCCTATCACACGACGTTGTTCTCCAAGCATTCCGCTGCCATGAACAAGGCATTCTTTTTTATTAATGGGCCAAGCCGTCAATTGATCACCAATAGCATTTTTTTTCACGGGATTGCCTGTGTGCCTCCTATTCTGCTCTTGCGAATACAGCATCAATAGGTGGTCCCCACCAGAACACTTCCAGGTGGGGAAGTGAAAACTAGGTACGGCACAGCCTTTGTATGAATCTCCTCATTTTGCTGGCCAGTTTTTCAGTGTGTTTCAGTGCTTGTATGCTCATCTTCTTTGTTAATGTTGGTGTTTTTAGACTTTGAAACGCTCTCGTGTCTTCTCCTGAGAACAGCTGAAGTCTCACCCATGCAAAAACTCAGAACCAAACAGCGCTGGTGGTCATGCTGTGATAATTCAGGGGCATGAGTGTGAATAATGCATCCCTTTTAATAATACTTAGTGCCCGCGCTACACCCCAAGAACAGCTGAAGGACTGTTAATGGTAATGTCGCCCTTTCTGTTCTTGTAGCATTCTTCTGATGTGGTTGGGGACACAGTTTTGTGCCACATTCCCTCACATCTGATAAAGTCCTAAGTATCATGGGGTGTTTCCACACTGCACAATTATAGCAAGTTGATACCAGTTTAAATGTCATGATTCCATCGTAAGGAATCCTCAGCTGAGCAGAGGCAAAGAGTGGACCAAATAGATTTTTCTCTATTCACAACTCACTTCCTGGGTTGTCAAATGGTTGCTTGGATTCCTCTCCAGACACTAAGAAAAAAACCTCTCTTATTTTAGTTCATGGAGAGCAAATAATTTTCTACCTCCCATGCTACTGCCTTGTGAGCGTTACTGCCTTTGAGTAAAATAGATGTTGTTTCACTCACATGCTAGCACACGGCCTTTAACAGGATTTTCTGGAGGCCATGCAGTCTCAGGTCAAACAAGTGCCTCTACTATTGCAGTAAGTATTTGAAGGGATGTCACGCTGAGGATGGAGCAGGCTTGTTTTCTGCTGCTCCAGAGACTGGAACACGGAGCAATGGGTGCAAGCTCCAGGAACAGAGATTCCACCTCAACATGAGGAGGAACTTTTTGACAGTAAGAGCTGTTCGGCAGTGGAACACACTCCCTCGGAGCGTGGTGGGGTCTCCTTCCTTGGAGGTCTTTAAACAGAGGCTGGATGGCCATCTGTCGGGGATGCTTTGATCAAGATTTCCTGCGTGGCAGGGGGGTTGGACTGGATGGCCCTCGTGGTCTCTTCCAACTCTGCAATTCTATGATTCTATGATACACATGTACAGGTATTATTTTAAAGATGAATAAATGCTATCAAACAGCTAGTCTCATTGAATTAATAATCTAGTAAGAACTGTGGTGTACTGAAATGAGATGAATTTTACAGACACATTACAGCACAGTCTATAGGTATATAACCCTGTCTTGTTTACAAACAAGGAGCTGGCCTTATTTGAGTAAAACTTCTTTATTCACACTTGGACAAGAGAATGTCAAATAATACAAGACTTACTGAGGACATTATCAGATGCGGCAAAACCCACGGGATTCCAACATGAATGGGCCCCACTATCGCACGATGTCATTATCTTCACATTATTACTCCATGTTCCCATTGCAAAAAAAGGCATTCTTTCTCATTCATGGGACAAGCTGTCAATAGATCACTAATAGCACTATTTTCATGCTATTGACTGCATGCAAAACCACATCCTGTTGTAATTGCGAGATTACAGCATGAATGGGCAGTCCTCAGCAAGAAAACCTCTAGGTGAGAATATGAAAACGAAGCACAGGATGCTCTTTTTATGAACTGTCCCCTTTAGTTTGCATGTTTTAAGGTTTGTTTCAGTGCTTGTGTGTTCATTTACTTTGTGAACAATATACTTTGTTAATTAAGGTTTTTTTTTTTTTTTTTTAGTTTTAAGCACACTCACGTCTTCTTGCCCATGATAAATCGTGGAAGTAACTCCCATTCTTGAAGTGTTAGTGGTCTTTATGTGATAATTCTGTGGTGTTTCTTTCACATGATTATACCTATGTGTGATAATAAAGTGTTATAATGCCATGATGTTCCTGCTATCTTCATTCACGGAATTACAGCATTTTTGATGCCAGTTTGATATTGTTCTGAGACAAAACTTTAACCAGAGGGGACAGAATTTGGTAGTCTCTTAAAAAAGCACTCATGGCATGACTATTTTGACCTGAAAACTTTGGCAAAGTCCCTCAAATGTCATAAATTGGATCATCTTAGCTTCAAGGCAGCAATAGTTTAACACTACTCTGGATTATGAATATGTATACAAAGCTTGGCCTGGCCTGAGTGGAGACATCCAGAATGACTCTGCATCTGGTAACCACTTCAGATCATGGAACAAGCAATGCAAAATTGATGAGGCAATCTAATACATTTTTTGGGGGGGCGGGGGAGTAAATTATATAGATCAAAATGAGATTTATTGTTAAATAGACATAGATTACACTGCAATGTATATTATATAGTCATGTTGGCTTCTTACAAAACAAAGGAGATTATCAGACGCATTAAAAGTGGCATTACATGAACACCAGGAAATCGCTAAAGGGCTCCCTTTTCAGATGACATTGTTCCACCCTCGTAATGCACCCTTTTTGCTGCTGTTCCACCAGCACTACTTTTTATTGATGGGAGAAGCCGTCAATACATCCCCCGTTCCATTTCTGTCATGGATTTGACAGCAACTGAAAAGGTACCCCGTTTCGCTGGTGAGATCCCAGTGTCAATGGGAGGTCCCTTCCAGGACACTTCCTGGTAGGATTGGGACATCAAGGTAAGTGACACACTCTTTAAAAACTTCCCTGTGCTTGTTTTCACTTTTTTTGGGTTGTATTTTGCTTTTTATTTTTGAATTTCCTGCGCTCGCATCTTCTTGTGAGAATCTGCGGGATTTTACTCCAGGAAGTGAATGGAGCTCCATTAGAGCTCCATTCACTCCTGGGCTGCCCTGTCGATGCTACTAAAGGTAGGTCTGAAAAGTTTTGTTATTGTGCCGGGACAGGGGCGGGACAGGGGCGGGAGAGGAGATTGTGGGACAGGAACACTCTTTTCATTCCTGTCTGATAATCTCCAAAGTAACTTAAACTCAAGGACATGGATTCTACTGTTAGTCATAATTAGAGTAAGCCCTTTAAATCAGTGATATTTGTGTAAGTATTGTCTCACCAGTCAACTATTTCCACTCTTATTCTAGTTGGGATGTTCAATAGATTTCTGCTTATGATATACAGACTAGTTCCCATCAACATTATTCCTGGGCTTCTTTTCCCTTTGTCTCTGAAAGCATAATCTAGATGACAGACTTCGTATAGCTGTCTCTTACTGTTAAAGCTAAACTGTGGCTCTCTCATCTTGGAACCCCAGATTAGAGTCCCTCTAAGGGTAACCCCGAGTAGCCTCCCTCAAGAATGCCCCCTAGAGGACAAAATTGCTGCCACCACTCACTGTAGTGTTTATAACCAGCCCAGTGAGAGACTGAATACCCAGGGGGACTACCCGTGAATCAACCAATTCTTCCCTCCTATCCCCAGAGAGACAGAGAATTGTAGTGAAACCAAGAGGTGTAGACATGTGCAGCATCAGCATATAGAAAGATTAAGAAGACTATTTATTCAAGCAAGTTCAAGTTATATCAGTCCCCCATGAGGCAGCTCGTCCATGCCCCAGGCACGCTTTAAAGTTACAGAAATAGCAAGGTATTACAGTCAAAGCATTCAGTTATTCTAAGTTACATTCAGTTACCAAATTTAGCTACATCTAACCAAAGTGGGAGAAATTAACATAATTCCCTAACACGATCCTAAACAGCCCTAAAAGTTCTACTCGCTACTTTGTTGGCTTTCAGATGGTATCAGGGAAATTTGTGAGCTTAGCCAGGCAGCCTGCTCCAACAGCCATTGTCCAGCCTTTGGCTCTCACATGCTGGAATATAGAGAGACTCCTTTTGTCTGTGTTCAAGCGCCATGGTCTGATTCTGCAATGGCCGCACACAAAGGTAGTTATACCTTATTTGTGATTCCTGGTTCTAGAGTTGTCATTGTCCATTTCTGGTCTGGTGATATGATGTCATTGATGATACCATCTCATGAGCTTGTGGAGGTGGTGTTTTAGACCCTCCCTTCCAGTTAACCCTTTTCTTACCTGATGCCATGTTGGCAAGACAACACTGTTTGCAAATAAAGGGAAATGTAGTTCTCTGACAGAATGATGGAAGTTGCAATCAACCTTGAGGGAGGATGATAGAAACTCCATCATGACACCCAAATCTCAGACGGTCTGGGATGCTGAAAGCAGGACCAAACAGTCTGGGATTTCAACCTGTGAGCTAGGACAGAAAGAATTAGAACATGTATGCAAACTCAAAAACAATACCGTGAAACCATGGTCATAGAACAACATGCAACACCTGCCCCCCTATCCTCCCACCAGTCCCTTGCAGGAGAGAGAGAGTCAGTGACTTTGCTGTAAGTTCCTGACACATGTTCCATGACACTCAATAATATTTGAGAACTCCTGGAGAACAGGAGAAGTTCCAGCAGACTGGAGGAGGGCAAACATTGTTCCCATCTTCAAAAAGGGGAAAAAAGAGGATCCCAACAATTATCGTCCAGTTAGTCTGACATCAATACCAGGGAAGATTCTAGAGCAGATCATTAAACAGAGAGTCTGTGAACATTTAGAAGGCAATGCCATAATCACAAAAAGTCAACATGGGTTTCAGAGAAACAAGTCATGCCAAACTAATCTGATCTCTTTTTTTTGATAAAGTTACCAGCTTGGTAGATGAAGGGAATGCTGTGGACATCGCATACCTTGATTTCAGTAAGGCCTTTGACAAGGTTCCCCATGACATTCTTGCAAACAAGCTTGTAAAATGTGCGCTAGACAAGTTAACTGTTCAATGGATTTGTAATTGGTTGTCTGGCCGAACCCAAAGGGTGCTCAGCAGTGGCTCCTCTTCTTCTTGGAAAGATGTGACCAGTGGGGTGCCACAGGGTTCTGTCCTGGGCCCAGTGCTATTCAACATCTTTATCAATGACTTGGATGAGGGAATTAAGGGCATACTTATCAAATTTGCAGATGACACCAAATTAGGAGGAGTAGCTAATACCCTAGAGGACAGGATCAAAATTCAAAATGACCTGGACAGACTGGAGAGCTGGGCCAAAGCTAACAAAATGAAATTCAATACGGAGAAATGTAAAGTACTGCATTTAGGGCGGGAAAATGAAATGCATAAATATAGGATGGGAGAGACCTGGCCGAATGAGACTACGTGCGAAAGGGATCTAGGAGTCCTAGTAGACCACAAGTTGAACATGAGCCAACAGTGTGATGCGGCAGCTAAAAAGGCCAATGCAATTTTGGGCTGTATCAATAGAAGTATAGTGTCTAGATCAAGGGAAGTAATAGTGCCACTCTATTCTGCCTTGGTCAGACCTCACTTAGAATACTGTGTCCAGTTCTGGGCACCACAATTCAGTAAGGATATTGACAAATTGGAGCGTGTCCAGAGAAGGGCAACTAAAATGGTGAAAGGTCTGGAAACGATGCCTTATGAGGAGAGACTTAGGGAGCTGGGTATGTTTAGCCTGGAAAAAAGACAGTTAAGAGGCGATATGATAGCCCTGTTTAAGTATTTGAAGGGATGTCACACTGAGGATGGAGCAGGCTTGTTTTCTGCTGCTCCAGAGATTGGAACACGGAGCAATGGATGCAAGCTCCAGGAACAGAGATTCCACCTCAACATGAGGAGGAACTTTTTGACAGTAAGAGCTGTTCGGCAGTGGAACGCACTCCCTCGGAGCGTGGTGGGGTCTTCTTCCTTGGAGGTCTTTAAACAGAGGCTGGATGGCCATCTGTCGGGGATGCTTTGATCAAGATTTCCTGCGTGGCAGGGGGGTTGGACTGGATGGCCCTCGAGGTCTCTTCCAACTCTGCAATTCTATGATTCTATGATTCTATGTTGAACATCAAAGTCAAAGGAGATTTTCAGACACCTCTTTCAGCCTCTTGCTGCCCAAGCAGCCTCTGGAGCAGTAACAAGGCTGCTGCGCAGCAAGGGATCCATTTTGGACGACGCCATTTCTCTCTTGGCATCGTCCGTGACTGTTGCGGCTAGCATTGGAGGTGGCCGCGCTGTTTTTCACTCACGGAAGTTGTCAGTGAGTAAAAAACAGTGCGGCCGCCTCCAATGCTAGCTGCAACAGTCACGGACGACACCGAGAGAGAAACGGCATTGTCCAAAATGGACCCCTTGTCGCGCAGCAGCCTCGTTACTGCTCCGGAGGCTGCTTGCGCGGCAAGAGGCTGAAAGAGGCGTATGAAAATCTCCAAAGTCTTGAAGGGATAAACTCCATCAGAGTAGCTTCTTGTTAAATCCCTGGGCAGTGTGGAGCCACCAAAGAGTGGCATGATCAGTCTGAAGTTGGAAGCATCTTCCTCAGACGTAGGGTCTCAGCTTGTCCAGCGCATTTGTGCCCATGGCTCATTTGCAAGCTTGCAGGAAGGGAATAGTTTGCAGTTTACCTCCCCGGAAAAAATGGTTGCTGTGAGTGAGTGGCATCCAGAAAATCTCCCTCCATCCCCCCCCTTAAAAACAATAATGACAGATGAAGAAGAGCTATTTTCCACTTAAAAATATCTTCATACTTTTGCTCTGCCTCTCTGCCACATGAAAGATTGTGCAAAAACAACAATGGTGGCTCCGGAATTGCAAGCCCACCCCCTCCAAGGTCCGACCAATCAGCTTTCAACTCTGATGTGTCTCCTTTTCGAATCAGTTGTACAGATGACCTATTATGCACATTTTTGCACAATAAAAAAAAAAACAGATCGCAAGGAACAGTGAAAGCTGTTAATCATGGTCTATGTGGAGTTTTCAGCCACACTCCTTATGAATATTGCAAATCCCAGAAGGAGCTCATCTAAACTAAAGGTATTCTGCTCGAATTCTTACCGGATTTTTTGTTGTTGTGTAGATGGGCCCTAAGAGATAGAAGGTGGTGCTTAAACTCTTGTAGACTTAGGGCTTGTCTAGATGGGCTATTTACCCCATCTTGCCCCTGTCTTGGAGCCCTGTAGTCCAAACAACGCAGGGCTCTTGCCCCATTTTGTTCTTGGGGCAGTCCAGATGACATTTGGGGCAAAAAAGGGGAGAAGTCAGGGTAAAGCCTGTTAAGCTGTTTCATCAAACTAGCTATTCCCAGTGTAACATACACCGTTATCTATACATTTAAAATGGTTCAGTATGTTTCCATTCCCACGCTACTGATTTGCTGCTTAGGAAATATGTCAAGAGTATGATCATTTGATGCATTAAGATAAAACTTTTCAAATCAACTATAACGGCATATGTTAAGCTGGGTACAGCTAGTTTTATACTGAGAGCCCCTCTGTCACTGCCATGCAATCGCACATACACACACCCATGCTACACACCCCATGCTACACACACTCCTATGCTATGCACTCCCATGGTATACCCCCACGTTACACACACACATACCACATGTGCCAGGACATAAGAGCCCCTCTGCCGCCGCTATGCAATTGCACATACAAACATAGAACATGTTACACATGCACATGCACACACACACACACAACATGATATAGAAACACCATGCACACCAGGACGTGAGATCCCTTCTGTCACCATGCAATCACACATATACACACACATGCACCACACTACACACACACACCACATTACACAAATCCACACACACCATGCTACACACATACCACATGCAGCAGGGTGCAAGAACCCCACTGCCACTGCCATGCAACTGCTCATACACATACACACACACACCATGCTACACACACCATGCTACACGTACACACAGAGCCCCACCACTGTTGCCATGCATTCGCATACACTCACACACAGCATGCTACACATACACCATGCTACACAAACACACAAACACTGTATGTGCCAGGACGCGAGCGCCCCTCTGCTGCCACCATGCAATTGCACATACACATACACACACTCCATGCCACACACACATATACCCCATGCTACATACACACACCATGCTACACACACCGACACCCACGCTACACACAAACACATACCACGCATGCCACGACATGAGAACCCTTCCGCTACCACCATGCAATTGCACATACACAAACACCCCACGCTACACGCACACACCATGCTACACCCCCATGCTACACACACAACTACACACACAGACACACACACACCATGCATGCAACAATGTGAGGGCCCCTCTGCTGCTGCCATGTTTAGAAAGGACTTAAACCTCCACATGTTTCTGCCTCCAGTGTGCTGATTGGCTGCCTAATAGAGAGCTTTGATTCATTGGGAAGTTTCCTAAGTGGCCAATCAGCACACTGGAAATGGCAACATACCCAAGAGAATTATATATATAGATACCCAAGAAAACCCACATAATTGAGGAAAAAACAGATCAGACCCCACAGGACAGCAGAAGGCCATACTGCCATGCTTGCCCATCTCTGCAGTCGCTGCCACTGTCATCCACATCACATTCCCCAATGCCAAGAAGCAGGCTCACATCATGTGACCAAGGCAGGTCACACGCAGGGGGCCTTGATCATGTATTGTGGTTCTCCTTCCTGGCTTTGGACAGTGCGATGTGGACGGCAGTGGCTGTGGCTGCAGAGATGGGCTGGTGTTTCCACGAGAACTCCATCCTGTTTTGTGCCGGTAATGGGGGAGCAACAGGCCCTCATCTGGGGCCAGAATATGCTGGTGGGAAACTGGCATATTCTGCTCAGTGTTGATGACCCCTTTGTCTACTTCCTCAGATGCATAGAGACTTCATTCTCTCAGTCTCAAAGGGGCTGCAAGATCCCTTTGCATACTGATATTCCAGACTAACATGGTTGTGTCTTTGAATGCTATCATCATATATCAGTGTTTCATTATAGGCTACTGAATCACAAAAATGGAAAAAGAGGCCACTAGCTGGATGTTACATTCATGGAGTAAGCATCAGGCTCTGATATAACAAATAGAGATACTTTTGGCTTGAGTTTCTCTTTCTCTCTCAAAGTTTCTCAACCTACAGCTGGCATCAGGGCTCAGACTGAGGGTGTGAACAGTGCAAAGAAGAGGGCTCACCACTGGCCGGTGGGCTGTTTTGCGGCCTGGCCGGTTGCCCCTCTACTGAGTCCTCCTCCCCTTCCCCCCCCGCTCGGCCTCAGGCCTGGCGGGGGGGAGGGGTGGCTGCATGGCGAGCCCATGGGGGCCGCCATCTTGGCTTCTTCCCAGCATCCCTTGCTGCTGGGAGGGAGGAGGTAGGAGGGAGCCCATAGGGGCGAGCCTGCCTCGCCCTGATTGGCCAGGGGAGGGGTGCGAACCTGGGCCATTTAAGCCCAACACGCGGCTTAAATCAAGTACAAGTTCAACAAGTACATCAAGTACAAGTTCAAGGTCAAGTTCAAGTAGGCCCCCTCCCTTGTTTATTTGCTAACATGTACTTGTTTACAGGGGAGGAGAGAGCGTCGGGCGGTCGGCCCGGCCATTTTCTCTCTCCTCCAGGTGGCGGGCTGGGATGGACCAACCCGCCATTGTTTGGCCCACAAGGTTGGGCATTGAGGATATCATGACCCATACATTGCCGCCAACCATTCAGTTGCAAATTGTGGCCAATTTTATTGCCATAAGAAACATATACCTCAAACATGTATCTACCTCTATTTGTATCCAATTTACTAACTTGTACCTAACCTATTTTTCTGAATATGTACCCAATACAAAGTTAAAGAAAGTGTTGTGTGTCTGTGCATTATTCGGGAGGGCGGAGGGGCGGTACGGCCTGGGTCCACAAATACTGAACTGTCTCACACTGCTTCAGGATCACTGAATGTGGTGCTACAGGATTGCTGCTTAATATCTTTTCCTAGTTTATTGTTAACTTCCCCAGTTCTGCACCCAACCTTCTTCAACCTACCCTAAATGGTCAAAACCAGAATTTCTTTCTAGGTGGGATATACAAGTGAGTTGTACTATTGTACTATTGGGATTTGTAGTTTGGTGAGACACCAACACTCAGAGAAGGCTAAAGACTGTAAAACTACAAATCCCAGGATTCCATAGGAAGGAGCCATAGCAATTAATCCACGTTCAAATGGGATTATTTGTGTAGTGTGGATTCAGCCTCAGTGCCTAGAAACAATTTATATGCTGATTTAATTTCTTAATGGCCTGTTATCCAGGTGCTCTTGCCATAATCTCAGTAGCAACGATGTGGAGGTAAACATTTTGCTTTGGGAAAATATGCAAAAGTCCCCCACATTATAAGATTTTTTTCCAAAAGGGTTTTGCTTTGTTGTGGCTTTCTGCAGAACAAGAGATAACCTCTAAAGTAAGAAAAAGGAATAATATGTACTTTCTATCTGTTTTCCAGTTGTTTGTGGCAAAAAGTGTGGTAGAAAAGCATTGGCCTGAATATATTACACTGTATTGCACTTATGAGTCTTTCTTTTCTCTTCTTCCTGCTTTGTTTTCTCTTTCGAGCTTTCTGGTGACCTGATTTCATGCTAAGATGTGAAACGGAGCTTAGGAAGCTCCCATGTGGCTATTCCCGATAAGAGGGAATTCATGTGCATTTCATAACAAAAGTTTAAGATTTTGGCAGTGTGGATGTTTCTGAATGGTGCATTCCTTGAATGACAAATCCATCATTAATATGAAAGTTGTGTAGCCAGGTTGTCATTGTAGTATGATGTCACACTTTCAGTTCTTGTGTTTGGGGGGAAAGTGAGGACACACTAGGAATGAAACTGCTGCTAAATATCATACCAGACAAACAACCTCTATACATCTTGAATGTTTAGTTGAAAATAGTTTCATTGATATCTGCTCAGCTGGGTCCCCCCGCATCCCCACACCACCCCAGATTATGTGCCATGCTTGCTTTTGAAGAAGTTTTTTAGGTGTAGTTTCTCCATTGAGAAAGTGGTCTTGTAGAATTTCAATCTTAATTTCAGAAATTCTCCAGATGTTGTTGGACTGCAATACTTATTAGCACTACCCAGCATAGTCAGTGGTGAGGAATGATGGAAATTGAAGTATCACATTTATATGACCATCTTACATCTATAGGACCCTTGTTTTTATGGTATTTTGCCTTTAGATTAATTGTTCTAGATGTTTTCCTTTTGGGAAATGATGCTTACAGATGAGATGGTATAAATATAATGCAGAGATTAGGATTGGTCATCGGGAGCAAGATGCAACTTGATAATAAATATAAATGCTAGTAAAATGCAATATTAAAATAATGCATGTCATTGATAGTGGCTTATTATGATGTCACAGTTTACAAACTGAATATTGGATTTTCATTTCTGTACTCAGAAGGCACATCTATCTTCCAATATGCATTCTATTAACAAGTAAGGTTGAATTTGTATTTTCTACGGAAAGAAGATGTACTTAGTGCAAACGTCTGCAAGTAATTTCTGAATTTGTGTTAACTTCTATAAAATAGAACTGGGTATGTTCACATCAGAACTTCATTCTAGGTATTTCAGTACCAAATTCATAACATGGGGAAAGCTGGGTAGGAAGCATGGTAGAACTTTGCACCGATGGCATTCTTGAGTAGTTTAGACAAAATTTGTTCCTCTTTCAACCCCATCTTCCATGCTGAATTATTAGGGAAGAACACAATCTTTACTTGGAGGTATTTTTGCTGATGTTGCAAAGTTTGAGTGTACTCGTGAACCTAGAAGTTATCTGAGAAGTTGACTGTGTTACCCTTTTGTGCTCTTCCCAATCAGGAACACATATTTTGAAATGAATATTTAGCTAAAATTAGAAGATAATCACATTTGTAAAATATATTGCTATTTAATTATTTTTTAACTTTTATAAAATGAGATTTTAATTTATTCTTGTTTTGAATTTTTGGAAGCCAACTTGGATCCTATCCTGGAAAAAAGGTGGGGTATAAATCTAATTTATAACTAAGAAAATAAATAAATTAAGTGAGTATACATGACTCCTCACTTGCTTACACCATCTGTTCTCAAAGGTTAAAACAATGGTGGCCAAAATGATATTGCATATAGGTGGACCAATGTTGATCCATAAGATATACAGCTGGGGAGCCATTTCAGTTATAAACATTCCTTGAAATGGTATGTATAAGCTGAATTTACCTTTGTAATTTTAAGAGTTTTATCAAATTGAAATGTAAATATTTTAAGTTTGTTTTACAATGATAACACCCTGTCTTTTGATTCTCAGTGATTCTGGACTGAAACTAATCACAGCTGATTGACTTTGTGGCAATTTTGCTTTTAGTGTCAACGGAAAGAGGATTGGGTTCTATTTATTCAGATTGTCTATTTCATTTCATGATTTGGGTTATTGATGTTGACACTGGTTTCTTAGGGAGTCCTTGTAGTATGTTGTAAAGAGAGTTGCTTGTTTGGTCTGCAATTTTCCAGTTGTCTTGTGTATTTCCCAGTCTTCGGGTAGAGTCATTGAGACCCTTGCTTTCATGTCAGGAGCTGAAGAGAGTATTTTCTCAATAGAAATGAAAGTGTTTATAAAAATATTTGAGTATGTTTTCTTGAAATGACTTTCCAGGTTTCTCAGAATTGTAATAGCTTTTGAGTTTTGTATGAATGGAAATTTGTCAGGCCATTTCTGATGTCATTTGTAGGGAAACAACCAGAAAATAGTGAGATACATTTTTAAATGGTGATGAATATGTGTTGTGTGCTGTGCTCTCTCATGCCCATTCCCCCTGCCCCATGACACCACTACTGGTACCACCATATGCACCATGCAAATCAGTGGCTTGCTTCCTTTCCGTCCAAGAAGAGACACTCTGCTCTGCAATCTTACAAGACTCTGTGATGCAAGAGGATATAGTAGCACCATCTTGCAGCACAGAGGGCTGCTGTAGCTGCCATTGAATTTTAGAGGTAGTGTTAAATTTGTGGGTAGTGCCAAGTTTTGTCTGAGGTGATGGTGGTTCTGTCAGTGGAATTATTCCTATTGGGTTCTAGGAAGTCTAGTGCAGACCCTGTACCCCAGTGGTATAGATAGTGGTACCAGTAGAAATATCATGGGGATGGAAAATGGGCATGAGAGAACTTTGGAAGCTGCCTATCTGCCCTAAGATGTATCAGATCTTACCACACAGGAGAAAACAGTGATGTGTTCCCAACAGGAATGGGCATCTGCTACAGTCAAGCAGCCATTTTTCTGTCCCTGGAGCATTATGGAGGTCTACAAAAATGCTCAACAACAACACTGGAAGTGACTGGTCAGTTACTTCAGTTTACTCTATTGTTTTACTGGATTTCTCGCTTAGATCTGATCCAGTGTGATAATAATAACAATAATAATAATAATTTATACACTGCCCCTCTGTTAAAACAATTGGGGCGGCTTACAAAAATTAAAATACAATACAGATAAAAATCCCTAAACACTCCCCACCCCCACCCTCCCCCATAAAAAAATATTAAACAAATATAAATTAAAAAAGCAACTGATCTAAAATCACATTTAAAAACAATAAATACAATAAATAGCTAGCGGACTAAAAGAGGCCAGGATCCCCTGAGGCCAGGATCTAATTAGGAAAGGCCTGCCGAAAGAGATCCGTCTTTAGTGCTTTTTTAAAGCTACTCAGGCTTGTCATCTGACGGATCTCGTTCGGCAGGTCATTCCACAATTTGGGGGCGATTACTGAAAAGGCCCTCTGGGAAGTTGCAGACAGCCTAGATTTTTGTGGCTGAAGCAAATTCCTCCCAGAGGACCAGAGTGTGCAGGGAGGATTGTATGGGAGGAGGCGGTTCCAGAGATAAGTTGGACCCAAGCCATTTAGGGCTTTACAGCTAATAATCAACACCTTATACTGGGCCCGGAAACTGATAGGCAGCCAGTGGAGAGATTTTAATACTGGAGTTATATGGTCTCTCCGAGATGTTCCCGAGACCACTCTGGCTGCCATATTTTGTACCAACTGAAGTTTCCGGACCAAGCATGAGGGCAGCCCCATATAGAGTGCATTGCAGAAATCTAGATGAGAGGTTACCAGCGCATGCACCACAGTCTTGAGGTCCCTTACTTCCAGGAAATGGCGCAGCTGGCGTATCAACCGAAGCTTATAACAGGCGCTCCTGACTGTCGCATTCACCTGACTCGTCATCTGAAGCGATGAATCAAGGAGCACCCCCAGACTGCGAACACAGTCCTTAACGGAGAGCGTGACCCCGTCCAGGACTGGAGGTTGCAACCCAACTCCTGGTTTTGGGGCCGCTACTGTGAACACCTCCGTTTTGTCTGGATTTAATCTCAATCTGTTTTTCCTCATCCAGCCCATTACTGCTTTAAGACAATCATTAAGAGGAGAGATGCCATCAGAATTCGAGGCCGATGCTCGGGACAAGGAGAAATAGATCTGGGTGTCATCAGCGTACTGAAAACACCCAGCCCCATAACTCCGAATAATCTCACCCAGCGACTTCATATAGATGTTAAACAGTATCAGGGACAGGATGGCGCCCTGTGGAACACCACAAGTAAGTTCCTTTTTGCTGGAGCAGCTGTCCCCGAGCAACACCCTCTGGGATCTGCCTGAGAGGAAGGACCGGAACCACTGGCCCCCGATTCCTAACCCACTCAAGCAATCCAAGAGGATGCTATGATCTATCATATCAAAAGCCGCTGAGATCTCTAAAAGTACCAACAGGGACACATTACCCCTGTCGATGCTTAGACGCAGGTTGGCGGTCAAGGCAACCATGGCAGTCTCAACTCCAAATCCCGTCCTAAAGCCACGGAATTTAATTTGATGATTAAACGCAAAGTTGTGCTGGAACACGAAAAACACAGACTCCAGTTTCACCTCAGCTTGCATTACTAATGCAAAACAGAGATCAGTTAAGCCACACAGAGGATGGAAAGCCATTTTAAAAAGAGGTATCAGTTGTAACTTTCAGCCTTGGTTGTGTCCTTTGAACAAAGTAAAATCAGAATGAAACATACAGTGGACCCTTCAGATTCATGGGGATTCAGTTTCATGATGCTGCCATGGATAGCAAAAAATGTGGATAGTCATGCCCTTATTATTAAATGATGGTAACACGCATGCAGATGTGTCAGTGCATCTGCATGCACGTTGCCGCCACTTCAGGTATGGGATATGACAATCTGTGGGCAGTGGAAATCATGGACTGGGAGTCTGCAAATCAGGAAGGCCCACTGTACTTTATATAAATTGGATTTAATTGCTTCCTGTGAAACATAGTTTCCAAGTAAATTCTCCATTGTCCTTCACTCTTGAAGACTCTGTTCTTCTAATGCAACAGCTGTACCCAAATGGTAGTGCTTTTAATTGGTGAGAATTACATAACTGCAATTCATATAATTATCTTGGAGGCTTCCTCTTTTTGCTGCTTCTGAGCAGCATGTGAATGAAGAACCACTGCTTTGTAAAACCACATCAGCAAATCCAGACTTCCTCCATGTATTTCACAACCAGATGAATAAGCACACGCAAGTCTCTTGTTTTCATGCTCAAAATCACTGCTCATCTCTCAAGCTAATGTGGTGTTTGATTGTTTATATGTGTGTATGCAGCCTTATAGACACAGAAATTATGGTAAGATGTGCTATAAGATGGTATTATAGAGTAAACAAGACAATGCATGAGAACACAAAGGAGTGAGTGAGTGAGTGAGTGAGTGAGCATAGTAGAATGTTGGAATGTTATGGATGCTGAACTGACTGGGGAAAGAGAATGTTGATGGTTGAAAAGAGAGTAAAAAATTACATTTGGGGAGGGATGGTAAGGATTTGAAGGTGGTAAGGGATTCTGGTGAGTAGGAGCAGAAGGTAGAGTAGGCAGGTGTATAGATTAGAATATCCAAGGTGATCTGTTGAAACACAAAGTATTTTTTTTAAGTGTAATCACAAGACTATATGAGCATGCTTTTAGTCAATGGGTCTGTTTTACATATTGTTTAATAAAACAATGGTTTGTTCATCCATGTCTGTTTATTTGGCCTGGCTATCAAGGGCTGTTGATGACAGGGTGACTTGGAGGTTTCTCATTCATAAGGTCACCATAAGTTGAAGTCAACTTGATGGCAGTTAACAACAAATCAAGGGCTTTGCCAAAGCAGCAAAGGAAGAATATGTTGGCAGCAGATTATCAGTCCAAGAGGTGGAAAAGTAAATTGTCTTATTTTTAAAATTATCCTCGTAGTGTTTTCTGAGTAGAATGAACTCAGATGGTGAAGGTACAACACCCCATCCTTCCATTACACATTGTTTATGGACATCTCAGGGCTTGCCTGCACTCGTAGGAAACCCTGAACCTACTTCATAGCTGCAGCAGATTTCTTTGATCTGCAGTAGACACCACACTCACCAGGGGTTGTCTGATGGGAGATTGGATATTGGAGTATTCTGCCACACTGAAACTCAGGTTGGTGTAAAAAGATGGTCCTACACTGATCACACGTCCTGTGCTTTGCATTATTTCTGGCCATGCGGTCAGGGCTGGTTTGTTCACCCCATCCGCTTGTGCATGTGAATATATGTTGTTGTAGAGAACTGTATTACTGGATAAGTGGAGTCATGCTTATACAGATATGTACACAATCTAACAACAACAACAATAACCTGCATGCTGGCAGAAAGGAGTCCTGTCCACTGGAAGCCCTGCCCCCGGTTTAGCACTGAAGTCAATACACAGCCACCACACAGTCAATAATCCAGTATTTCCCCTGAAATGCAGAGCAAACAGCAAGTCTTTTACACCTAGATTTTCTGACAAAACCCCCGATGAAGCTGCAAATTGTTAGGAACATTGTGTGGCAACTGAACAGCAGGTATGAGGTGAGTATGGGTTGTTGTTGTTGGGTTTTTTTTTTGTCAGTGTAGACAAGCCCTAAGTCCTGGTAAGTAATTATGGGAATTGTATTCTAGCACATCTGGAGGGGCTCCAGTTGAGGAAGGCTGGTGTGTGTTAAAGAGAAAGTGTGTCCCCCCCTCCAGTGCTCAGACTTAATTTTCCATGGATCTGGGCAGGGAACGGAGACCTAACAAATGGCAAATTGCCTACTGACTTACGCTAATGAATTTTTTTTTTATTGCTCAAAGTATAATTAACAGAATTTACTATATCCATAACATGCTATATTCCTAACTTCATTATATAATAACAAGTATTACATTCTTTGTAGTCTGAATTTTCTTGCGTCTTCTCAGTTTATTGTAGGACTTCCTTTAACTATCTCGGAGTTAATTTCCTTTTCTTGTCTTCTTCTTGACTTCTCGCTCTTTGTATTTAAATTGCTTTTAATAGTCTAGATTTACATCTCCTCTCACAGTTCTTATTGATTTGTGCTCCATCTTGATTCCTTTTTCCCCCCCTTTAGATATACTACCTATTGTTTCCAACTTTCAGTCACTGTTACAGTAATTGTAATATTGCTTACACAGTTCTTTATGTTATTTTTCCTCAGTATTTACATATATATATAAATATATATACATATATATTCTTCACATATATATTAATGAAACCCTGAACTCTCGTATAAACTATTGGAACTGAGCATAATAACAATCTTATTAGCTAATGAATTTTTAACAAATCACCCTCAAAGACAGAAAATAGAGACAATGACCTACCAGGGACGAGGACCAGAAAACAGGGAATGTACCAGGTTCAATCAATATTGCTCCTGCTGCTGCTACTACTACTACTACTACTGTGGCTCTCTGCATCTGTGGGGGTTTGGTCCTGGAACCCATTGCATATAGCAAAAAATGGTACAGTTCCATATTAATCAATGGGAGCAGCTATTTTAAGTATGGGCACTGCCATTTTAGGTATACAGCAGCACCTTTTTAGGTATAGGCAGTGCCATTTTAGGTATGGGTGCTACCATTTTAGGTATGCGGTGATGAACTGTGGGTGCTTAAATTCACAGACATTGAAGCCGAGGATACCGAGGGCCCACTGTACATTGAGGCCATGATATTGAGAACACAGCTGCGCTGGGCAGGGCACGTTTCTAGGATGGAGGACCATCGCCTCCCAAAAATACTACTCTACGGTGAACTCGCCACAGGTCAGCGTAAGAGGGGCGCTCCAAAAAAGCGATACAAAGACTCCCTGAAACAACATCTCAGGTTCGGCCAAATTGATCACCAACAGTGGTCCGCCCTGGCCTCACATCGGGAGGCATGGAGACGCACTATCCACAATGCTGCAGCCTTATTTGAGAACTCACGACGAACAAGTCTTGAAGAGAAACCGCAACGCAGAAAGAATCACAACCCAAAAACATCACCCAAGGAGACCTTCTGCTGTGCTTTTTGCAACCGGACTTGTTTATCTTGGATTGGCCTTTTTAGTCATCAGCACGCTTGCAGAAAGCACTGGATGAGTCCTTCCTGAATCTTCGTTTGAGAAGAAAAGCCAGAGAGTATATGCTACCTTTCTCCCAAAGTACGACCCAAGGTGGCTTACAAAATGAATCAGCTAAAAACAACAACATTTTAAAACAGCTAAAATCATCCCCTTAAAATGATAGATTAAAAAGAGTATAAAATCATTAAAGAATACAAAAGTTAAAAATGCAGCACCCCTCCACACAAAACCTCCCTACAAGTAATTACACATCAAAAGCAATGCTTGAACATTTGGACTCTAATTTTTTTCATAGTTTGTGGGATACAGCAGTTAGAGTTTGGAAAACCTGAAATGAGTGGATTTGTAACCAACTTCATACAGAAACAGCCAACATGTTTCCATATAGTATATGTCAATTATTTAATCCCTGCCAGTTCTGATGCATACCTTCTCTAGTCCAGCTTTAATATATGGTGACATCTAGAGTACAGAAAACTTTTCTTGCTATCTTTTTTGTTAGAATACGGTGACAGTGACCTAATAAAAGAAGATGTATACTAGTAAGGATAGTAAGGGAGCTCCATGGAACTGAATTCCCACTTTGAATAAAGCTCTTAATTGGTTCTGGTTTATACACTGTGCATATAAAACAGAACCAATTAAGAACTTTCATTAAACTGGCAATGACGTTCCACGGATCTCCCCTACCACCTTTACTAGCATACAGCTTCTTTGTCTCCACCCACCCACACACCAGTTCAAGATGGATAGTACCCAAATCCAGCTAAATTGTTTAAATGCATGAAGCAGAAACTCCCACAAGTATTTTCCCCATCCAAAATTCCATAGTAACAAATTATATAAGCTGTGGCTTGCTGCCTTTTCAGGACACCCAAAATCTTTTGCAATTCCATTCAGTACATGGTAGAGCCCCACTGGGGCCCAATATTTCAGGTCACTATGATCCTCAGTTCTATCCAAAAGATTTTTGCCCCATGATTCAGCAACATCTCAGGCACATATGGGGAGAGATGGCCATAGCCACAAAGAGGGTAGTCTGGGGAAACTGGAGGGGCCAACAAAAAAACAGCCCTTGGAGTCACACTTTGCCCACCCCTGGTTTAAACCTTACCACCAGCATTTAAATCAGAATCAGTAAAATTATTTTTAAAAATGACCATTAAACATCTCAGAGAAAAGAGAGTGCTTTGAATTGTCTCCTGAACAGTGGAAGAGGTGGTGCTTTCCTTAAATGTAACAGAAGAACATTTCAGAAAAAGGACATTTCATTTCAGAGTGAGAAGGCCCTTTCCCTGGTTGCTATTTGTATAATTTTATCAGGTGGGAGCACACAAAACCAGCATTTGGGGAGGGTTCATACAGGGGAATTTAAGTAATGGTCCATGGCTTTTAAGGCTTTTAAGGCATGTGTGCACGTGTGCACATTTTTATACACAGTATGAAAATGCAGCATGGATATCTGACCTATATACAGTTGTTACAGGGGGCTAGTGCATTAAAGAGCCCAGTTGTGTAAAAGCATGGTAAATGCCCAGAGACTGTTGCTGCATGACTAATGTATGATGTACATTAAGCCATGCATCTAGAATGTGCATTAGGGAAGAGGTTTGAGGCAGAGGAGGGGAGAGAAAGCAGGCACCAAGATTGTTTCTCAAGAAGAAACCTGTGGTTATAATATGGAGCTAGATTTACAATACTGAAATGAAGTCCATGTATCTGAAATATTCATTAAGAACTTCTTTCAAGCAAAAATAATGTACTCAATGGCATAGTTTCAGTACCAACATAAAACTAAAGTTGTGTTGTGGATGGCTATACTTTCCCATAGGTCCTTCTTTGTCCTTAGGTGACTTTAACTGAGCATAGCAAAGTAACTTCAAATTAATGTCCATCAGATCACATTAGAATCAGCTTTGTGCAGATGAGGTCAGATGAGGTTTCTAAAACAACTTGCATACTGAAATAGGTAAGCATGCTTTGGGTTTGGTAAGTAAGAGAAAAGAATGCTTCAATAGCCAGCTTCCATCTCACCCCATGGGATGGCTGCCGACTTTAGAAAGAGATGACACAGGGCCCATCTACACGAGGGGAGGGGGGAATCTAAAATACCTTGTAGTATTGGCCTCTTGCAGCAGCAGCGGCATGTCTAAACAGTGTTTCTGGCCTTGGAAGCCCCCATAAGCCTTGTATTCCTGATGGCGGTCACATGTGATTTACTCGCATTAGTTCTTCACTGCCACCATATTTTTTTAAAAAAAAATCATCCCAAGATGTGCTGGTGAGATAGAGTGATTCTCCAATTTTATAAGAAAGCAAATCAGAAAACATCGATCCTTTTTATTGCCTTAGTGAGCGATCGCTAAGGCAAAAATCCAACATGGCAGCAGTGGGCGCTCACCCTCCTAGCAAGTCTTGCTTCTGCTCTCACCCAGCCAATCAGCTTTATGCTTCCCTTTGAGGTTTTTTATTGTTCTATAATCCAAATGAGAAGCCACACAAAGAAAAGGAAAGCATCAACAAGAAGAAAGAAGGAATTCCTGAAGAAGTGAAAATACAGAACCTAAAGACCAGAGTTTGATTGATCTGAGTGCATCAGAGTAAAATCAGAAGAAGGAAAAGAAAAAGAGGGAAAGGTGAGGGGGAGGGTAGAAAAAGTAGAGTGGATAAAAGGAGGGTTGGAATAAAAAAACAGGAGAATAAAGAATCGTAGTAATTTAGAATATCCTTGTGTTAGTTAATGATGAATATTAATTATATTACATGGAACATGAAAGGACTTAACTCTAAATTTAAACTCTAAAAAAGAAATTTGACCTTCCATTACCTCAAAAAGACCAATGTTGATATTGTATGTCTACAAGAAGTTCATATTAAAAGAAATATGAACACCTTTTAGAACAAAAAGGATTAGGGATAAAATTTTCTTCTTTGGGGAAAAAGAAAAGAATGGGGTTGTGCTGTATGTAAATCCAAAATTTAAACCAAATTTAATATTAGAAGATAAGAAGGGGAGGTTTATTGCTGTAGAAATGTATCTGAATAATGTAAAGACACTAATAGGTATCTATGCCCTTGATAAAAAAATCACTTTTTCTCAAGAATTAAAAAACAAAATTATGGAACTAAATTATAGTAGATGGTGTCTACTTGGAGATTTAAATGGAGTAGTGACTCTATTGTTAGATACGCAGAAACAAAAAAAATCAAAAAAATCAAGGAAAATTAGTAAAGGACTTTTTTTGAAATAGAAGAATTACAGCTTTTAGATGTATGGAGATACAAGAATAACAAGAGAGAGTATACATTTTTTTCAGATGTCCATAATTCACACTCCAGAATTGACATGATGTGAGCAACTAAAGATTTGATTAAAGTTATTACAAAGATAGAAATTCTACCAAAACCCTTATCCAATTATAAACCCGTTAAGATAATAATTAGGAAAAGTAACTGGATACCAAATTGGAGATTAAATGAAATGTTATTAGGAAAGGAAGAAACAGTGAAAGATTGTCACGAAAACTGAAAGAATATTTTAAATTGAATTTAGGGATTGGAGTAGGAAACAATATGGTGTGGGATGCTAGTAAGGTGGTAATTAGAGGCATTTTTATACAGTGGAATATCCAACGGAAAAGAAAAAAACAGGAAACATATAATAAATTGTTAGAGGAAATTAAACTAAAGGAGAAAGAATTGGAAAAATCTCCATCAAACAAGAAACTAAAAATTACTTGAAGTCATTACATGATCAATTAGCCATGGTAATGTCTGAAGAGATTAAAAGAAAGTTGGACTACTTAAAACAACATTTTTTTGAGTGGAGGAACAAATGAGGGAGATGGTTGGCGCACAGATTAAGAAAAGAAAGATAAAAAAAAATAATTTCAAAATTAAAGATAGGAGATAGAATCACACGAATGAGGATGAGATACAAAAACCATTCCATAATTATTTTGAAATGTTATATAAAAAACATAAAATTCCAGAGGAACACAGAGATAATTATGTAAAGAAATGTACACTGAGAAAAATCTCAGAAATGCAAAGAAACAGGCTAAATAAAGAGAGAACAAAAGAAGAGCTAATCAAGGCTATTAAGAAAATGAAAAAGGGAAAGGTGCCAAGTCCAGATGGTTTGTTGGCAGAATATTATAAATTATTTTGTGAAGAATTAGTAGATCCACTTTTATTAGTAATGAATGACATACTTAAAAATTATAGCATCCCGAATAGCTGGAAAGAAGCAAATATAATATTAATCTCTAAAGAAGATCATGACTTGTTATTATTGAAACATTATAGGCCAATTTCACTCCTAAATGAGGATTACAAAATCTTTGCCCCAATCTTGGCAAACAGATTAAAATTATTTGTACAAGAATTTATCCATGATAATCAAAGCGGTTTTCTGCCAGGAAGACAAATAAAGAATAACATTAGATCAATTATCAATGTTATAGAATATCTACATTTTCATAATGAAATTAAAGGAGCCCTTATCTTTCTAGATGCGGAAAAAGCATTTGATAACTTGAGTTGGCTCTTCCCCCTTAAACATAATGAAGAAAATAGAACTGGGAGAGAATTTCATTAAATGGATTAATGTTATATATTCAAATCAATCTGCCAAAATTATAGTAAATAGGAACTTATCAAAAGTAGTCCCAATTGAACGAGGCCCCAGACAAGGATGTCCTCTGTCCCCTTTATTATTTATTCTAGCTTTAGAGATACTAAATAATGAAATAAGAGCAGATAAGAGGATAAGAGGCATTAAAATAAGGAAGGATGAATTTAAATTAAAGGCGTTTGCAGATGACCTAGTAATTATTTTGGAAAATCCATTAGAAGGATTAGATTACTTATTGCAAAAAATAAAAGATTTTGGCATAAATGTAGGATTTAAAATTAATATGGAAAAGACAAAAAATGAGAAAGAAAAAGAAAGACTATGCCTCAACATTCCACATTGATTGTCCCCACAAGAAGCGTTTTGTAAACGGGAACTAAGAGAGGGTACTTGGTTAATATAAAAAGATCTAATGGGAAAAAAACCAGGGGCGTGGCGAATTAAGGAGAGGCAAGAGTTAGAAGAGGATTTAAAATGAATTGGTTAAGATACTTACAATTGAAAGATAGAGTGAAAGAAGATTTAAAGTCTTGGCAGTATAATGGACAATTAACAGAATTCAAGAAAATTATATATTCGGAAGAAAACTATTTAATTAATAAGTTTTATAAATTATTATTAAAATTTAGTATAGAAGATGAGCAGGTTAAACAAAGTATGATCAAATGGGCAGTAAATAAAGGACACAACATTAATGTTTGGAATAGAGGTTTGGAATAGAGGTTGGAAGATGTTTGGAATAGAGGTTTAAAATTTACATGTTCTTATAATTTGAAGGAAATTACAAAATGATGTACCATTGGTATTTGTCCCCAGATAGGTTGGTCAAGATGTGCAAAAATTCTGCTAACACTTGCTGGAAATGTGAACGACAGGAACTTTTTATCATGTATGGTGGAAATGCAAGAAAGTTCAGAGGTATTGGTCTAAAATTAACAGGAAAATGTCAAAAAAATAGGATTTAAACTCTCCATGCATCCAGAACTATATTTATTAAATATTATTGATGCAGAAAATAAGAGAGAAATACTGCATAACAAGGACTGGCATTGGATTTAGCCATTTAATTCCCACATCTGTTCTCTTTCTTTTCTCTAGGATTTCACGGTAAGGAACACAGAAGTATTCTCTGAGATGAATATTATTTGCCCAAGATGATTCCATGACTTTCATGGTCAAGTAGGAATTTCCAGGGATGGTTTTGTGATTTTAATTAACATGCAGGACTGGGCAGACAGATTTTTTTTTTTACAGTATAATTGAAGGTAGTGAATCCCAGTTAGACTCTAAACCCCATCATCCCTGGCTATGGTCCATGAAGGTTGGGACTGTTGGCAGTAGGAGTCTGGCAACATCTGGAAAGCCATAGGTTTCTACTACCCCTGAAGTCTCAGAAATAACATCTCATGAATGGATTTGGTCTTTGTGTATAAAACAAATGAGACATAGATAAATCTTTTGCATGGCATGAAGTCATAGATATCATGGGCTGTTGCAACATTTTGACCTTTTGACTTAACTCAAGAAAAAGAAAAAAAAATTCACTGAGTAAAAAGTATTGCTTATGTGAACGGTGGATAAGTGTGTCATATAGTTGCTGAAAACTCATGTGCCATTACCTGCTCTTTTGATAAATCAGAAAATCACAGCTGAGACTAATCCATTTGCACAGAGTATAAGGACAAGTTTATGTAAGTTTTGTGCAAAGTTTTAGTCTGCAAAGTTTGTTTAGTATTTTGGAGAGGGAACAAAAGCAGCACTTCTTGGGAGAAGCTGTGGAATTAGACAACTGTTAGATTAAGGACATTATCAGACTAGAGTCTAAAAACGTTGTAATTCCACAAGTGAAGAAAGTGGAAACACAGTGGCATTATAACACTTACTTTTGCATGTCACTGTAATGCACAAGAAAACGATCATGAGATTATAGCATGCCTACCACTAGCACTTTAAGAATGGGAGTTTACTTCTGTGATTTGGCATGGGTGAGATTTTGGTGGTTCTTGCAAGAAGAGGTGAGTGTGCTTTAAACTCCAAAAACACCTTAATTAATAAAGTAAATGAACACACAAGCACTGAAATAAACATAAAAGCTTGCCAGAAAATGAGAAAGTTCATAAAAAGAGTGTCCTGTTGATCATCTTCACCTTGTCACCTGGACATTTTCTTGGTGGCAATGGGGACGGGGGAAAGAGGACTACCCATTCACGCTGTAATCTCATGATTACAGAGGGATGTGGTTTCACATGCCTTCAATACTGTGAAAAAGCAATATTGAAGATCTATTTATTGATGGGTTAACCCATGAATTAAAACCAACACCTTATTCACAGCTGGAGCCCATTCTGGCCACAGGTGTGGAACCCATTCACGCTACAGTGGTGTCATTATTGTGCAATTTTTGCCGTGTCTGATAATGTCCTAAGACTTGTTTGCTCATGATCTATCCTATTCAAAATTAATATAGTCCACTCATTATTTAAATGTGCATAAATTATGTGATTATGTGATTAATCAGGAGGCATGTATTCAACAGGCTTAATCAAGGTTTGATCTTTTATGTTCCTCTGTCGATCTCCTCTCTGTATCAGAAAAGATTTCTATTACAGTTCTCAAGTCAGTCTAGATTAATTGCTTCTTGAAAAGGTCATTTTACATAATGAGCATTTCACAAAAGTCGGTTGTTTCCTCTGTGGTTAACTAATGTTGGAAACGAGTGAGGTTCAGGAAGAAGCTGCTGGTCACAGTGGAAAGGACCGAGGAAGACGCTGTAGTCACAACCCATGATTTCATTCATAAAGTACCTTTTGAGTTTATTAAGCAGCAGATATAGGGACTTCTTCCAAAACCAGTAGTCTCTCTCTCTCTCTTTCTGTACACATACGTATATACATACATGCACACACAGATATAAATACATACACATACACAGTAAATGAACACATGCACTGAACAGAGCATGAAAGATGGCAAACAATAACCATGTTTGTTGGAACATTCTGGAACTGTCATCTAAAAGAGCAATCCAAACTCAAGTCTTTTCTTGCAAAAGAAACCAGTCATATATATAAAGGCTCCAGATGCATTTAGGTATTTAAGAACAAACTATACCTGAGCCCTGCTAGATTAGACCAAAGGTCTATCTAGTAAGCACCCTGTTTCCCACAGTGGCTAGCCCAACCTTGATGGCAGGTGTAGGAAACCTGTAGTCCTCCAGATGTTGGACTCCAAATCCCATCAACTGCAGTCCCCCTACCAGTGGCCAGAGATGATGGAGTATGTAATCCTGAAAAATCTAGAGGACTACAGGTCCCCCACTCCTGCCCTATGAGAAATCCACTAACTGGACAGGAGGGCAGTGGAGTTCTGCTGCTGCTCTTTCCTAGCAACTGTTACTGAGGAGAATGATGTCTCGGATGCTAGATGTAATACAGAGCTATCATCACTAGCAGCCATTCATGGTCTTATCTTCTGTGAGTTTGTCTAATCTTCTGTTAAAATCTTGAGTCAATGGCTATCACCACATCATGCTGAAGCCAATTCAATCATTTTAACTTTCATTCAGTAGGGAAGGAGATTTGAGTTTTCTTATTTCATTTCTTGCATAGGAATGAATTTTTTTTAATGTTTTCTCTCCACTGGGTGAAACTAGAAAAGTATTTGTGAGTTTTTGGATGTTTTTTCACATTTCAGGACTTTTAAAATAAAGATTTCTTTTGCATAAAAACACTTTCTTTTCTTTTTGCAAACTCCTCTGCCCCACATTTTCTGCAAATCCCACCAGGTATGTGTCCATAGGGGATGGGTAGGCACTGGTCTTTTTTCTCTCTTTTGCTCATGGACAAAACTAAACGACACGAGAAAACAACAATATAAACTCACACACCCCTACCCAACCATTCTCTGAAGACACCAGCCACAGATGCAGGTGAAACACCAGGAATGAACTCTTCCAGAACACATCCTCGCAGCCCAGAAAAAAAAAATCATGGAAAACCTATGGATACCAGCCATGAGAGCCTTTGACTTCACAAAATCAAGGTTTGCTTCTTGGAATTTATTTTTTGGGGAATATTTTTCAAGCGGTGGATGGTGGAATTGTGGATGCCAAATCTGTGGTTACAGAGGGCCACCTTTAATCTTAAACATTATAATATTTAATTAGAGAAACTTTCTCCAAATCATTTTGGTTAGTCCATCCTTTTCCATCTTAGCAATATTGTTTTTGAGGTGTGGCAACCAGAATTGTACACAGTGCTCCACATCCATTGATACCATAGATTTGTACCAGGGAACTATGCTACCGGTATTTTAATTGTTGATAAATTTCTTAATGATCCTCAACATGAAATTTGCCATTTTCACAGCTGCTGCACACTGGAGCAACATTTTCACTGAGCTGTTGTCCAAAATTCTTTTCCTAGTCTTTCCCCATCCATTACTCGATTTGCAAAGCTAGCTTTTTTGGTCCTAATATGTATCATTTTAGATTCACTTACATGGAACCACATTTTATATATCAATTTCCAATTTGCTTGGTTTTGAGAGATCTTCTTCATATTCCTTTTTTATTCATATCCCACTGAATAATTCAGTGTCATCCATAAACTTGGCCATCCCTCAGTCAAGCTAATTCATGATGTGTTAAAAAGCACCAGTGTCAATGCAAAACCTTAGACCAGTATTACTCAAAGTAGTATTCCATGGCTTAGTACCTGGTTGGGGAGTTACTGGCTGCTAGCATGCAACAAGTTTCCAGGAAAGAAACAGCTGTAGCCAATTGGCACAAATATGGTGCCAGTCCCTAGCACATGGGGGAGAGGACCTGCCGGTCGACCTTAAGAAGCATTGCCTTAAGGATCCATTGTTTCCTACTCTACATTGTGAGAACTTAATCATAATAATTTATTATTGTGAAAATTCTTACTCTCTGCTTTCTTTTCATTAACTAGCAACCAGTTAAGGAGCCCTAGTGGTGCAGTGGTTAAATGCCAGTACTGCAGCCACAATGTTGTGAGTTCAGTCCTGCAGGGCTCCAGGTTGACTCAAACTTCCATCCTTCCGAGGTCAGTAAAATGAATACCCAGCTTGTTAGGGGCAATTAGCTAACACATTTTAAATTTAGAGAGTGCTTAGCACTATAAAGTGGTATATAGGACCACTTTAAGGAATTTTTTGGGGGCCCTGCATGCTTTATTTTGGGGGGCCCATATGTTTATCTCAGATCAATGTAACCTAACTCAACCTCAGCTATTCATAGTACAGGATATTCAGATTTTATACTAATAATGTTTTTGCAGGAGGAGGGATACTATGGGGCCCCCCACAATGATGGGGCCTCCTGCAGATGCTGACACCGCTGGTGCCTTAAACTGGCCTGAATGATTCAGAAATGCAGGTGCTATTGCTATTGCTATTGCTACCAGTCCATAAGAGAACCTCTCCTTTTATATATAAGACCAAAGTATTTTATGAATTGGTTGTTGTGTGCCTTCAAGTGTTTCCAACTTATGGAGACTCTAAGGTGAATCCCTGAGGTCTCCAGAGTCATAGTCTAATGCTCAAACCACTACATCATGCTGGTTCTCTGAACTGGTAGCTCCTCAAATTTCAGAAGTGGCATTTTCCATAGAAGGGTCAAGATATATCACTGAATACTAAAGTTAGGATTCTCCATGCCATTGTATTTTCAATTTCTATGTATGGTTGTAAACAGTGAAAAAAAGCTGATAGGAAGAAAATCAACTCATTTGAAATGTGGTGTTGGGGAAGAGTTCTATGGATAGTGTGGACTGCTTAAACCCCCCCCCCAAATAAATGGGTCCTAGGGCAAATGAAGTCTGAACCCTGCCTAGAAGCCAAGATGATGAAACTTAGACTGTCATATTTTGGGCATATCAAAAAAAAAAACTTGACTCACTAGAAAAGACAATAATGCTTGGTAAGGTAGAAGGCAGTAGGAAAAGAGAAAGACTACATTACAGGTTGCTAGACTCAATTAAGGAAGCGACGGCCCTGAGTTTGCAAGACCTGAGCAGCGCTGTTGAGGATAGGATGACTTGGAGGTCTCTTGTTCATAAGGTCACCATAAATAGAAGCCAACAGCAGTTAACAACAACAAATTTTCCATTGTATTGAAGGAGCTACTCAGGAGGCCATTCCTAAAGAAGGTCTCTTTGGACGCTGATGATTTCATGAGACACTAAGCAGCCTAGCAGAAATATTCTCCTTTTAGCTGTTAAAACAAAGGACAGAAAATATGTAGCACCACTGAATCCATCAGAAATATAGGAACTCTTAAGGAATAATCACAGGTATTCTTAAACAAACAGATGGCCTTCTTGGGATGGGACATTTCTTTCTTGCCTTCTCAGAAAGGTGAGCATTAATATTGGTAACACCCAATGCATTTCTATATTTATTGATTTGATTTCGATCTCACCTTTCTCCCAAATGAGACTCAAAGTGGCAATTTGTGGGGGCAGGCAGACTCCCTGTATACAGAAAAATAACTTATCAAGGAGCTGTCTTTACCAAGCTATCTCTTTTTCAAGGAGAAAGCTGAATTTGCAGATGGTGTTTGTTTTGTTTTAGGTATGAAGGTATTCACATGATCTAGACCCAGAAAGGCTTTTCTACTTGATTCTAATGGATAGATTAACAACAGGCAAAAAGCTTTCTGCATCCATTTCAGAAAATGTATTTACAGCATGGTGTAGTGGTTTGAAGGTTGGACTAGAACTCTGGTGACTAGGGTTTGAATCCCCATCCAGCCATGGAAACCCACTGGATGACCTTGAGCATGTCATCCTCTCTCAGCATCAGAGAAGGGAAAGGCAAATCTTGCCAAGATAGGTTCACCTTAGGGTTGTTATAAGTCAGAAACAACTTGAAGGCACAAAACAAATAAATTTACAACATGTTTTTGGGCACAGCACCCACTGACTAATTGTCAGTCCCAGATGAACGATGCCCCAGTATTGTAATGTTTGAATTCCCTGACATTTCTATGTCTGTTCCTTCATATTGCATTGGCATGTCTTTCCCGTATTTAATTTCTGTAGGTGTAGAGACTAAGACAGCTGAGAAGGGCTTTTCTTTTCACTTGCTCCCCCAGCTTTGGAGGAAGTGAGAGCTTTCTGCTGAGCCACAAGGATCATTTGTAGTGTTCTTGACTCATATTTTCTTTGTATTGCCTACAAATGTTCAACATGTGCCTCTTTTTTTCTCTCGTTTTGTCGAGACAAATGAAAAGCTTAGATTAGTAGTTTCATTTTTTCTTCATCCAGCAACAACATCAGAAGTGTGAGGTAAAATGCCCGGTATAAAATGATGTACAGAAATTCCATGCTGCCAGAAATTAAGCCAGCGTTTGTTTCCCAAACTACAGCTAGTTAAGGTACATTTTTATTTTTTGTGTGAGTCACTGGGCTCAGCTAGCTTGGCTCAAAGTACTGAGTTTCCAATTCTTTTTGTTTTAATTGTACCTGCATAAACATGGGTTTGCATCCAGTCTTCTCTTGAAATAAGCCAGGTTTTACATTTCTGCATGACAGGGGTTGGTCTAAATGGTCCTTGTAGTCTCTTATAATAATAATAATAATAAATTTTTATTTTTAACCCGCCCCTCTGCTCAGCAACCGGGGCGGCGTACAACAAGATTAAAACATCAAGTTAAAACAATCCCTCCCCATCCTAACCCTCCCACCCCTTAAAACTAAATTAAACTAATGAAGAGTTAAAACAAGAATAAAATATGATAAATAAATAAATAAATAACGGCAACGATGGCAAGGGGGTGGGTAGCAATCAGTCCACTGGAACCGGGAAGTTATTCCGGGAAGGCCTGCCGGAAGAGATCCGTCTTTAGCACTTTCTTGAAGCTATCAAGAGTAGTGATAAGACGGATCTCATCCGGCAGGCCATTCCAAAGTCTGGGAGCCGTAGAAGAGAAGGTCCTCTGGGAGGTCTGCGACAGCCTAGTTTTCATAGGTTGCAGCAGGTTCCTCCCAGAGGACTGAAGTGCGCGGGGGGGATCATATGGGATGAGGCGGTCCCGGAGATAAGATGGACCCAAGCTATGTAGGGCTTTAAAGGTTAACACCAACACCTTGTACTGCACCCGGAAACTAATCGGCAGCCAATGGAGAGATTTAAGCACAGGTGTTATATGCTCTCTCCTAGATGTACCCGTAATTAACCTGGCTGCCATATTTTGTACCAGTTGAAGTTTCCGGGTTAGGCACAAGGGTAGCCCCATGTAGAGTGCATTACAGTAATCCAAACGTGAGGTTACCAAAGCATGTACCACAGTTTCCAGATCCCTTGTATCCAGGTAAGGGCGCAGTTGGCGTATCAGCCGAAGCTGATAACAGGCACTTCTGGCCGTTGCATTCACCTGACTAGTCATGTGAAGCGATGAATCCAGGAGTACCTCCAGACTGCGAACACAGTCCTTAAAGGAGAGTGTGACTCCATCCAGGACTGGAAGTTGTATTCCCAGACCTGGTTTCGGGCCTGTGACTGTCAGTACCTCCATTTTGTCTGGATTTAGTCTCAATCTGTTTTTCCTCATCCAATCCTTTACCGCTCTAAGACAGTCATTGAGAGGAGAGACACCATCTGAAGTCTGAGCCGACGACCAGGTCATGGAGAAATATATCTGAGTGTCATCGGCGTACTGATGACACCGAGCTCCATGCCTCCGGATGATCTCTCCCAGCGGCTTCATATAAATGTTAAATAGCATCGGGGACAGAATGGCACCCTGAGGGACGCCATAGTTGAGCTCAATTCTGGAGGAGCAGCTGTCCCCGAGCCTCACCCTCTGGGATCTGCCCAAGAGAAAGGAATGGAACCATCGCAGAGCAGTGCCTCCAATTCCTAACCCTCTCAGGCGATCCAAGAGGATGGAATGATCTATAGTGTCAAAGGCTGCTGAGAGGTCCAAAAGCACCAGCAGGGTCACATTACCCCTGTCGATGCTCAGGTGGAGGTCATCGGTTAGAGCGACCATGGCAGTCTCAACTCCATATCCTGTCCTGAAGCCGGTTTGAAATGGATCAAGATAATCAGTTTAATCCAAGATGGCTCGGAGTTGGAAAGCAACTGCCCTCTCGATCACCTTGCTTAAAAAAGGGAGCAAGGGCACTGGTCTGTAATTGTTCTTGTCCAGGGGGTCCAGGGAGGGTTTGTTCAGGAGTGGCTTAACCGCCGCCTCCTTTAAACAAGATGGTACAATACCTTCCCTGAAGGATGCATTGATTGTGTCCCGTAGGAATACTCTCAATGCGTCCCCCCCCCAGACGACTAGCCAAGATGGACAGGGATCAAGAGGGCAAGTCGTCTTCCTCACTCTTCCAAGGAGCTTGTCCACGTCATCGGTACTCACCAATTGAAACTGATCCAGTAAAGTGCCATCAATGGAGTTGTTGGATGCCTCATCTATGGATTCTGTCAGAACATTGGCATCCAAGTCGGCTCTTATCCGAGAGATTTTATCTGCAAAGTGGATATTAAATGCATCACAGCATGCTGTTGTCGGGTTAAGTAGGGGATTTGGTGCAGGAGGAACCTGCGTCAGCTCCCCCACCACCTTAAACAACTCTGCTGGACGGGACTCTGCAGATGCAATACGTGAAGAGCAGAAGGATCTCTGTGCTGCACGTATTGCCTCCCAATAGGAATCAAGATGCCTCCTATGGTGAGTTCTGTCAGATAAGAGTCGAGTCTTCTGCCACTTGCACTCTAGCCGTTGTCCAGTTCGCTTCATCCTCCTAAGCTCCTCTGTGTACCAGGGCTTATGATTAGAGGCGGGCTGGAAAGGACGCTTGGGAGCGATTGTGTCGATAGCCTTGGTAAGATCAGTGTTCCAGATGCTGACCAAAGCCTCTACAGAATCACTGGCGTTACCAACCATTAAACCCTCTAGGGCTTTCTGGAAGCCAATTGGTTCCATTAGCCTTCGAGGGCGGACCATTCTAATGGGTCCACCACCCCCAGAGGGGCAGACAGTGGCTCTTAGTTCCATCTTGACCAGGAAGTGATCTGTCCATGACAATGCGGAGGTTTCTATAACCTCCGCCCATGGATATTCCTGTTCCATACTGAAGATTGCATCGAGGGTATGACCTGCACAATGTGTGGGCCCGTTAACCAATTGGGATAGGCCCATGTTTGCCATGGTTTCCATGAACTCCCGAGCCGCACTGGTTAGATTCGATACGCTGGTCTCTAGTGGAATGTTGAAATCGCCCAGAACCAAAAGTCTGGGCGACTCCAACAACAACTCAGAGATCAGCTGGGTCAGCTCGGTTAGGGAGTCTGTTAAGCAACGGGGTGGCTGGTATACCAACAGAATCCCCAAACTATCCCTGGTTTTCAGGCTAAGGTACATGCACTTGATGCAAGCTGTTTTCCGGATAGGCTTCCTGGTCAAGTTTAAGTTGTTTCTATGAACCAAGGCCACGCCGCCCCCCCGCCCACTTTCCCTTATCTGCTCGCTGACCGTATATCTGACCGGGAGAGCCTGTGCCCATGTTGCAGTGCTGGCATCTCCCAGCCAGGTCTCGGTAAAGCATGTCAGATCGGCAGCCTCATCCACTAAGAGGTCATGTATAATATGAGTCTTATTTTTAACCGACCTGGCATTGCAAAGGAGCAGAGTAAGGGGCTGTGGAAAGGATGGTACGCTCTCCAAATTATTTTGGGAAACAGAGTGAACTGAAGAAGGGATAGATATTAAGCATCGATCCCTTCTTCTTTTGTAACATTTCTTCACTCTGTTGCTGCCATACCTTCCCTTCCCCCACACAACCTCAATTCCTGTGCCCAGACCACTCCCGGCTCCATTACATGGTGGTATTGATAAGTGATCAGTGTAAGCAGTTCTTGTAGCTTCGTGGTGGAAGAAGAGGGCATGGCTCCCCAGCAAAAGCTCACCCAGCCCAGCCAAGGTCTTGACTCTTAGCAGGCAAGCAGTTCTTTATAGCTTCAGGGTGGAAGAAGTGGCGTGGCTCCCAAGCAGAAGCTCACCCAGCCCAGCCAAGGTCTTGACTCTTAGCAGGCAAGCAGTTCTTTATAGCTTCAGGGTGGAAGAAGTGGCGTGGCTCCCAAGCAGAAGCTCACCCAGCCCAGCAAAGGTCTTGACTCTGGCAGGCAAGCAGGTCTTGAAGCTTCCGGGTGGAAGAAGGGGCGCAGCTCCCCAGCAAACACTCACCCAGCCCAGCCAAGGTCTTGACTCTTGCAGGCAAGCAGTTCTTGAAACTTCAGGGTGGAAGAAGGGGCGTGGCTCCCAGCAAACACTCACCCAGCCCAGCCAAGGTCTTGACTCTGGCAGGCAAGCAGTTCTTGAAACTTCAGGGTGGAAGAAGGGGATGGGCTCCCAGCAAACACTCACCCAGCCCAGCCAAGGTCTTGACTCTGGCAGGCAAGCAGTTCTTGAAGCTTCAGGGTAGAAGAAGGGGCGTGGCTCCCAGCAAACACTCACCCAGCCCAGCCAAGGGCTTGACTCTGGCAGGCAAGAAGTTCTTGAAGCTTCAGGGTGGAAGAAGGGGCGTGGCTCCTAGCAAACACTCACCCAGCCCAGCCAAGGTCTTGACTCTGGCAGGCAAGAAGTTCTTGAAGCTTCAGGGTGGAAGAAGGGGCGTGGCTCCTAGCAAACACTCACCCAGCCCAGCCAAGGTCTGGACTCTGGCAGGCAAGAAGTTCTTGAAGCTTCAGGGTGGAAGAAGGGGCGTGGCTCCTAGCAAACACTCACCCAGCCCAGCCAAGGTCTCGACTCTGGCAGGCAAGCAGTTCTTCCAACTTTATGATTCTATGATTCTAAATTACTTTTTAATATCATAGTGAGTAACAGCAGTGAATTATTAGTAGCATTAGTATTTCTTGACTGCCTCTTCCTGTGGCTTGAAGTGGGGAGAAACAACAGATAGAACACATAACATCAGATAAAAGAACATATAAAACCAATGCACGTTAAAAATCAATCAATAAATACTGTACTTTAAAATTAATACAGTAATTCTAAAATAATCTGGATAGGCCTCCCAGAAGAGACTGGTCTTTGGTACTGGTTTAAATATAGACAGCATATCCAGCTGACGAATCACCTGTGGCAGGTCATTCTACAATCTGGAGGTCACCGAAGAAAATATATTTTGGGTAATATTTGTCAGCTTAGTTTTGGTTGACTGAGTAAGTGTTCCCCAAACAACCTGACTCTATGGAAGAAGGTGATCACATAGGTAGCCTGGACCCAAGCTAGAGAGCTTTAAAAGTAACAACTAATACATGATATCTTGCCTGGAAATTAATTGGCAGCCAGTGAAGTGATTTTAATATTAGTGTAATATGATCACTCCTAGATGTACTAATAACAATCTGGCTGTTTCTGAACTTGGTATAGTTCCTAGCCAAATGTACAACACATTGCAGAAATCCAGCCTTGAGGTTACCAGTGCATACTCTACCATCTTTAGGTCTTCCAGCTCTAGGAAGGGGTGCAGCCAGCATAACAACCAAAGCTGATAGTAAGCACTCACAGCTGTTGCATCTATCTGGGCTGTCATTTGGAGAGATGGATCCAGAAGACCCCCAAGCTATGAACACAATCTTTCACAGGGAGTGTAAACCCATCTTGTTGACACACCTCCAAACACAGGTTAGGACCCTTGACAATAAGCACCTCCATCTTATCTAGATTCAGTTTCAGTTTCCTTTTCCTCATCCACCTCACCACCTCCTCCAGGCAATCATTCAGAGGAGACATGCAGGGGTGTCACTGGAGAGGTGCAGACCACACCGTGTATCACGATAAGTGGGGTGATACCACAATCATCCTCCTAGTTATATCATTGGTGCAGAGGCCAGCCTGGCTGGGAGAGAAGAAAGCAAGAAGAAGCTGCTGCTTGAAGAGGCTTGAGCCACGCAGAAGTTGATGTAGGGGGCGAAAGATTTATACGATCTGAAGAGAAAACAGATCTGGATGTAGAATCGAAAAAAAGGTGAAATATTTAGGTGTATGGATAAATACGAGAAACATTGATCTCTATGAGACTAATTATAAAAGACTATGGACTGAAATCAAAGCAGATTTAACTCGTTGGAACAAAGTGGATCTATCCTTACTTGGGAGAATAAACACCATTAAGATTAATATCTTACCTAAGTGTGTATTTCTTTTTCAAAATTTGCTGATAATACAAAATGAAAAGACACTACAACAATGGACTTTTGAGTTAAGCAAATTTATCTGGGGAGGGAGAAGGGCGAGGATCAAAAATCCAACTTTAATAGCCAGCAAGAAAGCTGGAGGTGCCTCCCTTCCTAATTTGAAATTATATAACATAGCATCGGGACTTAATTGGCTATCAGACTGGATTAAACTGGAAAATACTAGAATACTAATATTAGAAGGCTACTCCTTAAGATTTGGATGGCAGGTGTACCTAGGATATGGAAAGTATCAAATAAATAAGGACTTTGAGAATCATATAAGAAAATTGCTACTAAGAATCTGGCAAAAAACAAACAAAACAACAATTCTACACAAAATTACCACAAGAGGCCTTCTTAGGAAGGTGGGAGAAAACGAATTGTTAGTTGAAATATGAGGATTTGATTAACCAGGAAAGATGGAAGAAAGGAGAGGGAATAAACATGTACTCACAAGAAGAATTAGAAGCAAAAAGAATAGATATGAAATGGCTCAAGTTTATGCAAATTAAAAATAGATTTCTAGAAGATAAAACTGAACCTGGTTTTGAGATGACAGAAGCAGAATTGGATAAATTAATCTGGGGGAAGAAAGGAAAGAAGATCTCAAAATATTATAAATTGTTACTAGAAAGAGATTTGGAGAGAGAAACAGTTACTGATGCAATGGGCTAAATGGGCTAAAGATATTAAAGAAACGATAAAGTTGGAAGAATGGCATAAGGCCTGGAAGGATACTAGTGAATTTACAGCATGTTTGGCTCTGAAAGAAAACCATTTAAAAATTGTTAATAGATGGTATTTAACACCATCTAGACTAAGTAAAATTTACAAAATAAGAGACAACAAATGTTGGCATTGCAAAAAAGATATAGGTACAATGTATCACATGTGGTGGGGCTGCCCAAAAGTACAAAAATATTGGATAAAAATTCATAAAACGATTCAGAAAATTTTAAAAGTGCAATATGCAATGGATCCAAAGGTGTATTTATTAAACATCACGTTGAATCTTGAGAGAGACTTTCTCCAACAATATGGAAGAGTATTATTGTATTTAATAACCACGGCGAGACTAGTCCTGGCAGCTAATTGGAAGAAAAAAGAAATCCCCCCAATTGAGGATTGGCTGTTGAAACTTAATGAAATGATGGAGAACGATTGATTAACATATATTATAAATAAAAGGAAGATGACAAAGATAGAAGAATGGTCTCCACTCCATGAATATTGGAAGAAAGATGGAATATAAAGGGAATTATGTAGAGCAATATAAAGGACAGACCTAAAGATGAAATAAACATATATTTTTATTTATATATAAATAAATATAGGGAAGATAGCGAGACATTGAGATAAAGAAAACGTTCACAACAGAATCAAAAGTAGACAAAAAGGAATGAAAAAAGACTAAGGAACAAAATCACATAAAGATAAAAAAAATAAAAATTAATTATATTTCTTTTAAGAAGAGGAAGAGGGAGATACAGTTAAGAAGATAGCATGTATATATGCAATCTAAGCGGGAGAGAAACAGGGGAAGTTAGAAGGTTGTGTGACAAGATGAAGAGGAGAAAGTATGTGAGAAGATTATGAGGAAGTGGTGAAGGGAATGACTGGAGTGGAATAGGAGAGGAAGAGGGGAAAATAGAAAGAGGACAGAAAAGAGGGTGAAGTGATGGGAAGAGAAGAGTAAGAATGTTAAGATGATGGGCGGTGGTGGGTGAAAGGTGGAGAATTATGGGATAATTAATGAATAAAAAAATAAATAGACATAACTGCAATTGCAAATTGTTAATATTATAAATGTTAACATTAGAATTGTTAATATTATAATTGTAATGTTATGAAATATGCTGCATGTTTTAATAATAATAATAATAATAATAAATTGATGTAGGACAGGTTCATGCCCCTTTCTCCAACCGCTGGCTGGCGATTAAGGAATCTGTAGTCTAAAACATCTGGCAAATTCCAGGTTGGGAAAGACTATCCTAAAGCACACCATTAATTAGGATTTTTTTCTTTAAAAATCATTCATTTGCAACTCCCTGTTTCCCCCCGTGTCCCCTTCCCACTCTTGGTAACTTCACCCCCACTCATCTATCAAAGCTGATTACAGAAAAATTAATAAGGCATTAATAACGAAAGCCAATTAATAGTCCCACATAGATAGACTAACTGAAATGAATGAGCCTTGTTAAATCACCATCAATGCAGGTTACATTGATTCAATAGATATAATTTAGTTGTGACTAGAATGGATTCAACCTGACATTTTTACTCCAGTTAAGGTAACTGATCCAGTGCAATATTGAAGCGCTCCTTGCTCTGCTAAATTTCATCTGGAGCAATCTGAAGGAGTATCAGCCCAGGCGACACTGACCTGACACTGGGCATCATCGCATAGCTCTTCTGCATGAATGAAATGGCTCTGAGGGTGTTGAATACCACGCAGCATGAGTGGAAGAAGATTCACACTTATATAAAAACGTGGCCCCTCCCATCACAGAGGGCAAAGTCGATTTTATCAAAGCTGGGCTCAGAATACTTTATCTGGCCTGTGGATTGGTAACGGGGGCATCCAAAGCCAAGAGAAAGAAAAGCTATTATCAACATTTTGATTAGATTAAATATTTAAAGTGGGAACCAAGTAATAATTGTTCAACAAATAATTTTTGAGGAAATCCTCTTGTGTTGTTCTTGGGGAAATTCTTGCTTTTGCAGAGCTAGGTCTATTTTTGCCTGGGCTTTAATATAGCAGCCATAATGCCTTACAAAAGTATTTCTCCCCTTTGACTTTTGCACATTTTGATGTTTTGCAACATGGAACTGAAATGGATTTCATTGGGATTGTTACCACTTGATGTACACAAGATACACAACACAATGAAGATGGTTTTCTTTTTTTAAAAAAAACTTGTGACACAAAAGTTAAGTAGATCTGCTTGTATATATTATATTTTGTAAATAACAAATGCTGTTTCTGTTACTATTCTGTTACTATTATTATATTATTATTATTACTATAAGAAAAACTCCACTGTAAGCAAAATAGAGCTCTGAAATGACAGGGTCTGCTCCAGGGTATGAGGGCTTACAATGAAATCCTATCCTCCATTGATCTTCTGTTTTGTGTAATTGGCCTTTCATGCTCCTTTAAAAGAGAATACCCCAATGGATGAGCAGATAGATTTCTCTTGTGTGCGTCTGTGTACTAGATTGGGTCTCGTATGGGCCTTCAAGTCACCTGTCCACTTATGGCAACCCCATGAAATTCATAGAGTCTTCTTAGGCAAGGAATACTCAGAGGTAGTACTCCACCCCATTTTTCCCAGGGCAGGATTTAATAAGCTTTTCCACAAATTCTTTTAGATTGACCCTAGGGGGGATCAGAACAAGGAGATTAGCAGAACAGAGTCTAAAAGAATTTGTTCCACAAATTCTAAAATTTGTTTGTGGAATACATTATTTTAGACTCTGTTCTGTTAATCTCCTTATTCTGATACCCCCTAGGGTCAATCTCATCTCTTCTTCTCAGCCGTGCTCAATTCAGTCTTCTACAAAGCCTAGGCCTGGTCTAAAATACTAAAGGAGTAGCTCAGCAGCAAGTCATATTGACGATGGAGTTTTTCTTCCCTACTTCCAGCAGACCAGAGCAAATAGATTATTATTATTATTATTATTATTATTATTTTATTTTTTAGTTTATTCATTTATATCCTGCCTTTCTGCTGCAAGTGACACACAAGGCATCTACAACATCTTCAAAACAATGCAAGTTAAAAACAACACAAAAGTAAAAAAAAAATCATTAAAATATATATACATATTTTAAAATTAAACAGTTTATAGGTTAAAAACATTAAACAGTAAAAATAGAGCAATTTATTCAGCTCTCCAGCCACCCCTTAAACAACTGATCTACACAATCAAAGGCTTTGCTATAATCTATAAAGACTGATTGTCATTTGAAATTCTTTGGTGTACTCCATTATCAACGTATGTTTGCAATATGTGCAATATGATCCCTAGTGCCTCTTTCCTTTCCTGAACCCAACTTGGATATTTGGCATTTCTCGCTCCATGTATAGTAAAAGTCTTTGTTGTAAAATTTTGAGTATCACTTTACTTGTATGGCAGATTAATGCAATGGTACTGTGGTTTGCTCTGGTGTCCCTTTTCTTGTGGATTGGAATGTATATTGAACATTTCTAATCTGTGGGCCATTGTTTTGTTTTCCATATTTGTTGACATTTTAGTTAGAAGTAGAGTAGACTCCATCTCTGTGGGTTGGAGGAGCTGTGCCAGTATGCCACCTGTTCCTGGTGATTTATTTCTCCCAAAGGTTCTGAGAGTAGCTTCCACTCCACTTTCTAAAATAGGAGATTCATCTTCATATGGTTCCTTGTTGAATATATCTGTCAACCTTTTATCTCTTTTATATAGTTCTTCTGTGCATATTTTCCATCTTCTTTTTATTTCTACTTGGTCATGTAATGTGTTCCCCTGCTGGTCATATGGCATCCCAACTCTTGGTTGAAAATTCCCTTTGATTTCTTGCATCTTGTGGAAGAAGTTTCTTGTTCTTTTTGTTGTGGTCATTTTCTATTTCTTTGCATTGGTTATTATAATAGTTCTCTTTGTCTATGCACACAAGTTGCTGAACAGTTGCATTCAGGGTTCTGACTCTATTTCTATTCCCTTTTGTTTCTTTTCTGTCCTTAACTACTTGAAGAATTTCATCTGTCCTCCATTGAGGCTTCTCTTTCTTTTTCCTTGCAGATAGTGCCTTTTTGCATTCCTCCCTGATAATGTCCCTGGCTTCAGGTCCAGATTTCTTCTGGCTTCTGGTGGGTCAATTAGGCTTAATAGTGCAAATCTGTGTTTTTTTTAATCTTATCTTTAAATGTTTTACAATATCTTTAAATTCTACTTTTTCAGGTTGTATTTCAGCACAATGGTGGGTTTAGTTTTCTTCTTTAGCTTTACTCTAATTTTTGATATTAATTCATTGTGCCATAATCTGCCCCTGGTCTTTTTTTTGCAGAAATAACGAAGCTTCTCCATATCTTCTGCTTCCAATTATGTAGTCAATCTGAGTTCTATATTGGCTTCAGGTGATGTCCATGTATACAGTTGCTTCTTGAGTTGTTTGAAGAATGTGTTTGCGATGTCTTCAACAATGGGCCACCTATTTGGACTCTGGCCCATTTTCTCCAGGGGGCAGGGGGGAAGCTGGTGTATCCTGGCTAGTGTAGATGAGCCCATGGTCTAATCCTGAAACCGCTACATCACATTGGCTTTGTTTACTTACTTCTTAATGAAAGGCTGCACATCTGTATTTATCAAAGAGTTACGGTAGTTTCTCCCTTAGACTGATATATATTTTGCTACAGAATCAATGTCAGGTTAAAAATGGAGCTGTAGGCATACCTCTGTTAACAAAGCCTCAGAAGCTTTTTTTTTAAAAAAAATAACGTCTTTTTATGCCTGTCCAGCCCCCTTTCTTCCTCATCCTCATCCTCATCCTCATCCTCATCCTCATCCTCATTGGATGAGGAAGCATTGGGATTGGGAGGATTTTCAGTATGGGGTTGCAGCAGTGTATTTGCAGTAAACAATACAATAAAGCTTGAGCTGGGAAAGGATTGGATTCTATACTAGTTGATCCTTCTGTAGTTTTGTGTGCCTGCTTATAACAGGCAAGGATACAGCAGCTAACTCCAGAATCCCTTCAGCAAAATAGAGAGCAAAGAGGAAAGCAGATAACCTTGCCTCATCAGCTATCACCAGCATGTTAAATAAAGCATAGTTCTGTAAGTTTGGACACAAACATAGAAAATCATAAGACAAGTGGAACTGGTTAAAAAAAAAAGTCATCCCTGGATGCATTTTGGAAGAAGCCTTCAAAGCTTTTTGTTTGTTTCGAAGCTTATATTTTTGTTTACTTGTCAAAGGCTTATCTGAATTGGTTCTGTCATTACACGTGTACATATTGTTAGTTTTGAATAAAAGGTTTGCTGAAACATGTTGAGCTGCTCTTCCCCCCACTTTTTTTGTGGTGTTGGAACCTATCCCTATTCTTTCCATATTTTGTTTTTTTGTGTCTTTGATACCAAATGTTCTGTTAAAAAAGGAATGCCCAGGAAAACATCTACTTTGTTAACTGAAGTATACCTGTATTTGATCACATGTAGCAATCTACAACAAAAACTCCGAGACATGCAGAACAAGTGGTGGATCAATATAGCAGAAAAGACACAACGCTGTGCAGATCTGGGTGATCATAGAGGATTTTATGAAGCTCTTAAAGCAGTGTTTCGACCTACTTATCAGGTCCAAAGCTCCTTATACAGTACAGATGGTCAAACATTAATTACTGATAAAGCCTCCATCCTGAATCATTGGGCTAAACATTTTCAAAGTCTCTTTAGCGCCAACCGAGTAGTCCAAGCCTCAGCTATCCAACATATGATACAAAAACCAATGAAAAATGAATTGGACATAGCTCCCTCTTTGGAAGAGACCCTTAAGGCCATACAGCAGATGAAAAATGGCAAGGCAGCTGGGATTGATGGAATCCCACCTGAAGTTTGGAAACACGGAGGTCATGCACTCCACGAAAAATTCCACGAATTCCTTGTGAATTGCTGGGAAAAAGGGGAACTGCCATCAGACCTCCGAGATGCAGTCATCATCACCCTGTACAAGAAAAAAGGAGCAAAATCCGACTGCTCAAACTATTGAGGCATAACACTGCTCTCTATTGCTGGAAAAATCCTTGCAAGGATACTCCTGAACAGATTAGTTCCTGCTATTGCAGAAGAACTTCTTCCTGAAAGCCAATGTGGCTTCAGAGCCAATAGGAGTACTACAGACATGGTATTTGCCCTTAGGCAACTGCAAGAAAAATGTAGGGAGCAGAACAAGGGTCTCTATGTAACATTTGTCGACCTCACCAAAGCCTTCGACACTGTAAGTAGAAAAGGTCTGTGGCAGATCTTGGAAAGACTAGGATGTCCCCCCAAATTCCTTAAAATGATTATCTTGCTACACGAGGGCCAGCGTGGTCAAGTCAGATATGGCGATGCTCTTTCAGAGCCCTTTCTAATAACTAATGGAGTGAAGCAAGGTTGTGTTCTTGCTCCAACTTTATTTACAATCTTCTTTAGCACGATGCTCCAAAGGGCTATGGCAGAGCTTGAAGAAGATGACGGCATCTATATACGTTACCGTACTGATGGTAGCTTTTTTAACTTAAGCCGCCTGAGTGCTCACACTAAGACTCTAAACTATCTAGTCCATGAGCTGCTCTTCGCCGATGCTGCTGCCCTTGTTGCCCACACAGAAGCAGCTCTGCAGCGCCTAACGTCCTGCTTTGCAACAGCTGCAGAGCTGTTTGGGCTAGAAGTCAACCTGAAGAAAACAGAAGTTCTTTACCAGCCTGCACCACAGGACGAACACCACCATCCCCACATTGCCATCGGCAAATCTGTGCTCAAGTCCGTTCAGCAGTTCACCTACCTGGGAAGCATCATCTCCTCAGATGCCAAGATTGACAAAGAGATCGATCACAGATTAGCAAAGGCATATAGTGCATTTGGAAGACTTCACAAAAGAGTCTGGAGCAATAAACACCTGAGGCAAAGCACAAAAATCAGTGTGTATAGAGCCATCGTACTGTCTATCCTCCTTTATGGATCTGAAACATGGGTTACCTATCGCCACCACCTACGACTCCTCGAGCGCTTTCATCAGCGCTGTTTACGCACAATCCTAAATATACACTGGACTGACTATGTGACGAATGTTGCTGTCCTTGAGCAAGCAGGGATCACCAGCATTGAGGCCATGATATTGAGAACACAGCTGCGCTAGGCAGGGCACGTTTCTAGGATGGAGGACCATCGCCTCCCCAAAATACTACTCTACGGTGAACTCGCCACGGGTCAGCGTAAGAGGGGCGCTCCAAAAAAGCGATACAAAGACTCCCTGAAACAACATCTCAGGCTCGGTCAAATTGATCACCAGCAGTGGTCCGCCCTGGCCTCACATCGGGAGGCATGGAGACGCACTATCCACAATGCTGCAGCCTTATTTGAGAACTCACACTGAACAAGTCTTGAAGAGAAACGACAACGCAGAAAGAATCACAACCCAAAAACATCACCCAAGGAGACCTTCTGCTGTGCTTTTTGCAACCGGACTTGTTTATCTCGGATTGGCCTTTTTAGTCATCAGCGCGCTTGCAGAAAGCGCGGGATGAGTCCTTCCTGAATCTTCGTTTGCGAAGAAAAGCCAGAGAGACCTGTATTTGATGCACAGAGAAGAAATTGAAGCCATTTGAAGATGTACTTTCTAGTGGTGCTATTAAGAATATCAAGTGAGAGAGAAAGAGAAAAGATAATGATTTTCCACTGCTTTCATATTTGCAGTTTCATGAACAAACAAATTGGATTACTAACAGAAATGTCAAGAAATTGGATTCCCTTTGAGGCTTCAAGTTGGGCAACTGAAAAAACAACATGAACGGTTTGATTTCAGTTCTGCCCTTCATCATTCTACACTTAGCTCTCTATAGTAGAACAGTTTATTTGGCTCTGTACCACTTATAGAAGACCAATGCTCAAATCTTTGGGCCTCAGCCCTAAAAATCACAGCGGGACACAGCGGATATTTAATAGAACAATCTTACTTGTCTGTATAGTGGGGTTTGGGGTTGGCACCTCCAAGCAATCCAAAGCCATACTAGCAGGCACTCAACAGGACAGAAGGGAGGACTGGCATATTTTTTTTCTGCTTTCAGTTTCTTTGAACTGTTCCTTTCCATGAGTTGTTTCCCCCCACTGGTATAAATGGGAGGGAAATGAATAATGTCAGCTCCAGGGCTCATGTAACCTACCACCCCCTCCCTTCTTGTATTTTTTCTGGAATCTAGGAGGACTTTTGACTCTACAAATCCAAAGCTTCCCTCAGTGTTGCTTCGCCTGTGTTAGCAATCTGGGTTGTGCATTGTACTGAACATTTGAAAATACCAGGTGATCATTATCCCCATTTCAAATAACACAGTTTGAGCCTCAGGAAAATAAAGAAAAATAAAGGCTTGTGGAGTTTCCCACCAAGGTAGGAGTGGCATTGTAAGGTTATGTCTCCCTTTCCTTGGTTGGATACATCTGCCTCAAGCTGGAGATCTGATCTAGACTGGGCTTTCTACATAGACTTCCAGGGATCAAAAGATTGCATTGGGTGTGTGTATGAAAACTTCAGAGCAGTTCTGGACTCCATTGGTCTAGATGTTAACAGAAAAATGGATGTTTAATCAGAAGTTAAGTCCCACTGCATTCAGTGTAGCAATTCTACATTTCTATAATGTTGCAACTACCAGTAAATGCCCAATAAGTTATCATTTCTGTCATTATAAGCATATTTCTACATAAAGAAATAAAGTCCATAAACCATGCATTCCACAAGGGTACTTACATCACGGTTGTGTGGGAGGGAGGCTGTTCCTTCATTCCCACTTTCTCATCAGCTGTGTCCCCCAGCCACTCTTTGATTGTAGAGGCTGCAATCTTTCTTCTTTGGATGTTCAAGGGCAGCTAGAACATGTCTGAGCATACTCACACAGCCTGCAGGAGCCCTTAGGCTGAACCTGGAACAAGAGGCCTTGCATGATGAGGAACAGGATACCTTCTTCTACAGTGTAACTGGAGTTGTTCTAGAAAATTGTCACCTAAAGGATCTTGTTCCAAGTGTGTCATCTTTACAGCAAATCACATCATCCCTGGCTACTAGCAGCCTTAAGCAGTTTGTTTGTGGTCAAGGCTCCCAAACTTTGTAATTTTCTTATTGAAGAGGTTATAAATGTAAACATTCCCTCTTCTGGGAAGGTTGTGAAAATTTTCTCATGGGCATTTAGTGATTTGGGCATTTTTCTTCTTTCTGTGCCTACTGTTGAGACAGAGATTTTAAACAAAAAAGAATTACAGTTGCCTTTTTGGTTTTTTTTTTATTTATAAGATTTATTTTTTGCCTTTCTTCAAATTATCCTCAAAGTTCTCAGACATATTAGACACACATGCACTAAATACAACCCACAATCCTTGGATGATGGAATCAGACTTGACTTCCCTTCTGCTTGCCATGCTAGGGCATTCTTTCTGGTAGAAACAAACTTGTCGGTACCTGCTCTTTTTCCGGCTGATGAGTGGACCTAGGTCAATGGTTCCTGCCCATCATATTCTTCATGGGAGGCAGGGGGCCATCCAGTGGTATGTGGTCATCTGTCTAATGATCCTGAGAGCTTAAGCTTTGCCTCTTTTTATGGCTTTATTTTGTTAGTTGACTCTGTTTTTATGTCATAAAAAGCTTTGAGCTGTTGTGTAACAGCAACAGCAAGAAGAAGAACAAACAATTTACAGGTGCATTTCCCAATTGTATTAACGTCTTTTTGGACATGTCTCGTACAATTTTGAGAGTCAGTGTGGTGTGGTGGCAAATCCAAGTTCCAGTTCCCACTGAACCATGTTCGGAAGTGGAATGTAGTGTGGTGGAGTCTCCTTCTTTAGAGATTTTTAAACAGAGGCTGGATGGCCGTCTGTCAGGAATGATTTGATTGTGTATTCCTGCATGGCAGGGGGTTGGGTTGGATGGCCCTTGTGGTCTCTTCCAACTCTATGATTCTATGAATCACTGAGTGGCCTTTGGCCATTCACTTTCTCTCAGCCTGATCTACTTTACAGGATTGTTGTATGGCTAGAATGATAGAATCGGAGAGTTAAAAGGGGCCCCCAGGGCCAATAAGTCCAGCCCCTAGCTCAGTGCAGGACTTACAGTTAAAGCATCCCCACAGGCAGCTGTCCAGCCTCTTTTTGAAGACATCCAAAGAAGGAGACTCCACCATCTCTCTAGGCATTTGGTTCCACTGCTGAATCTCCCTTACTGCTTTGGTCAGTTCTCACCTGGAATACTGTGTCTAGTTTTGGGCAGCACAATTTAAGAAAGATGTTGACAAGTTGGAGCGTGTCCAGAGGAGGGCAACCAAAATGGTGAAAGGTCTGGAATCCATGCCCTATGAGGAGCTGCTTGGGGAGCTGGGTATGTTTAGCCTGGGAAAGAGAAGGCTAAGAGGGGACATGATAGCCATGCTTAAATATTTGAAGGGGTGTCATATTGAGGATGGAGCAAGCTTGTCTTCTGCTGCTCCAGAGACTAGGACACAGAACAATGGACTCAAACTACAGAAAAAGAGATTCTACCTAAACATGAAGAACTTCCTGATGGTAAAAGCTGTTTAACAGTGGAATGTGATGCCTCAGAGTGTGGTGGAGTCTCCATCTTTGGAGGTTTTTAAACAGAGGATTGACAGCCATCTGTTGGGAGTGCTTTGATTGTGTATTCCTGCAGGACAAGGGGGTTGAAGTAGACAGCCCTTGTGGTCTCTTCCAACTCTATGATTCCATTATCAAGAAATTCCTTTTAATGTTCAATTGAAATCTACTCTCCTGTAGCTTCAAACCATTAGACCTAGCTCTATCCTCTGGGGCAGCTAAGAACAAGCCTTCCCTCTCCTCTCTGTGACAGTTTTGAGGTATTTAAAGAGTAAAATCATGTCACCCTCAGTCTTATCTTTACCAAGTTGAACATGCTCAGCTCCTTCAACCTTTCCTCATAAGTTTTGTTCTCCATACTTCTCATCATCCTTGTTGCCCTCCTCTGAACCTGCTCCAACTTGTCCTAACCCTGCTTAAAATGATAATTTGGTGTGGAAGAGAACCATTATAGGTAAACTGGAAGAAATGTGGGATGTAAATGTAACAAATACATGGTTGATATTTATTTTATTTCTTATTGCTTTTGTATCTCACTTTTCCTTTAAAATAATTTTCATGCTAAAAGATAACATTACTAAAAAAACTATTGAAGAATAAAACCATTATTCAGGTAAATATACTACAAACATACAGTCATGTGAAAAAGAAAGTACACCCCCTTTTAATTCTATGGTTTTACATATCAGGATATAACAACAATAATCTGTTCCTTAGCAGGTCTTAAAATTAAGGTAGGTAAATGCAGCCTCAGATGAACAGCAAACACATAACATATTGCACCAGGTCATGATTTATTCAACAAAAATAAAGCCGAAATGGAGAAGCCATGTGTGAAAAACTAAGTACACCCTTACTGCTTCCATGGGAATTAAGACATAAGTAGCAGATAGGTGCCACTAATAAATGCCCTTGATGAATTGATCATCAGCAAGTGTGACCACCTCTATAAAAACCAAAGTTTTAGCAGTTTGCTGGTTGGAGCATTCAGAGGTGTGTTAACACAATGCCAAGGAGGAAAGACATCAGCAATGATCTTAGAGAAGCAATTGTTGCTGCCCATCAATCTGGGAAGGGTTATAAGGCCATTTCAAAACAATACGTCCATCATTCTTCAGTGAGAAAGATTATTCAGAAGTGGAAAACATTCAAGACAGTTGATAAGTCGACGTTCCAACAAATTCACCCCAGGGTCAGACTGTGCAATGCTCAAGGAAATTGAAAACCCGCAAGAGGTACATCTCAGGCTCTACAGGTCTCAGTCAGCATGTTAAATGTTAAAGTTCATGAGAATACAATTAGAAAAAAACTGAACAAGTATGGTTTGTTTAGACGGGTTGCCAGGAGAAAGACTCTTCTCTCTAAAAAGAACATGGCAGCATGGCTTAGGTTTGCAAAGCTGCACCTGAACAAACCACAAGACTGCTGGAACAATGTCCTTTGGACAGATGAGACCAAAGTTGAGATGTTTGGCCATAGTGCACAGGGAGACGTTTGGTGAAGACCAAACACAGCATATCAGCACAAATACCTCACGCCAACTGTCAAGCATGGTGGTGGAGGGGTGAGGATTTGGGCTTGTTTTGCAGCCACAGGACCTGGGAACCTTGCAGTCATTGAGTCAACCATGAACTTCTCTGTATACCAAAGTATTCTAGAGTCAAATGTGAGGCCATCTTTCCAACAGCTAAAGTTCGCCTGAAATTGGTTCATGCAACGCACCAATGATCCCAAGCACACCAACAAATCTACAACAAAATGGCTGAAAAACAAAAAGAATCAAGGTGTTGTAATGGCCCGGTCAAAGTCCAGATCTCAACCCAGTTGAAATGCTGTGGTGGGACGTTAAGAGAGCTGTGCATAAAATGTCCACAAACCTCAATGAATTGAAGCAACATTGTAAAGAAGAGTGGGCCAAAATTCCTCCACAATGATGTGAGAGACTGATAAAGTCATACAGAAAACAATTACAGTCGTCCCTCCACATTCGCGGGGGTTAGGGTCTTGAGACCCCTGCGAATGTGGAAAAACCGCGAATAAAAAATGCTGCTCCCGCGACCCCCCCCCAGAGGGAGGGAGGCAGCAGGAGGGTGTCTGGCCAGCCTGGCTGGCCTCTCCGCGGCTTTCCTGAGGGGACTCTGGGCCTTAGAAGCTCCGGAGCCCCCTTTGGAAGGCTGGGGAAGGCAGTGGGCAGGTGGGCGGGTGCCCTGCCTCTCCCCAGCCTTCTTGAGTGGACTTCGGGGCTTTGAAGCCCCAGAGCCTGCTTAGGAAGGCCGGGGAAGGCAGCGGGCAGGTGGGAGGGAGGCTGCCCTGCCTCTCCCCGGCCTTCCTGAGCAGACTCCGGGGCTTAGAAGCCCCGGAGCCCACTTAGGAAGGCCGGGGAAGGCAGTGGGTGGGCAGGAGGGAGGCTGCCCTGCCTCTCCCCGGCCTTCTTGAGCGGACTTCGGGACATTTGAAGCCCCAGAGCCCGCTTAGGAAGGCTGGGGAAGGCAGTGGGTGGGTGGGAGGGAGGCTGCCCTGCCTCTCCCCGGCCTTCCTGAGTGGACTCTGGGGCTTAGAAGCCTTGGAGCCCCCTCAGGAGGGCTGGGGAAGGCAGCAGGTAGGAGGGAGGGAGGCTGCCTGCCCCCCGGCCTTCCTGGGCGGACTCCAGGGCTTTGAAGTCCCAGAGCCACCTCTGGAAGGCCAGGGAAGGCGGAGGCAGGAGGTTGCCCCACCTCTCACCAGCCTTCCCGAAGGGGCTTGGGGCTAAACCGCGAATAATCAAAACTGCAAGTGTGAAAGCCGCGAATGTGGAGGGGCAACTGTACTTCAAGTTATTGCTGCTAAAGGTGGTTCTACAAGTTATTGAATCATAAGGTGTATTTAGTTTTTCACACATGACTCCTCCATTTCGGCTTTATTTTTGTTGAATAAATCATGACATGGTGTAATGTCATGTGTTCATCTGAGGTCATATTTACCTAATTTTAAGACCTGCTAAGGAATAAATGATTGTTATTATGTCCTGATTTGTAAAACCATAGAATTCAAAGAGGTTGTACTCCCATGACTGTATCTCTCTCTCTCTCTCTGGCTTTTCTTCGCAAACGAAGATTCAGGAAGGACTCATCCCGCGCCTTCTGCAAGCGCGCTGATGACTAAAAAGGCCAATCCGAGATAAACAAGTCCGGTTGCAAAAAGTGCAGCAGAAGGTCTCCTTGGGTGATGTTTTTGGGTTGTGATTCTTTCTGCGTTGTCGTTTCTCTTCAAGACTTGTTCGTCGTGAGTTCTCAAATAAGGCTGCAGCATTGTGGATAGTGCGTCTCCATGCCTCCCGATGTGAGGCCAGGGCGGACCACCGTTGGTGATCAATCTGGCCAAGCCTGAGATGTTGTTTCAGGGAGTCCTTGTATCGCTTTTTTGGAGCGCCCCTCCCACGCTGACCCGTGGCGAGTTCACCGTAGAGTAGTATTTTTGGGAGGCGATGGTCCTCCATCCTAGAAACGTGCCCTGCCCAGCGCAGCTGTGTTCTCAATATCATGGCCTCAATGCTGGTGATCCCTGCTTGTTCAAGGACAGCAACATTCGTCACATAGTCAGTCCAGTGTATATTTAGGATTGTGCGTAGACAGCGCTGATGAAAGCGCTCGAGGAGTCGTAGGTGGTGGCGATAGGTAACCCATGTTTCAGATCCATAAAGGAGGATAGACAGTACGATGGCTCTATACACACTGATTTTTGTGCTTTGCCTCAGGTGTTTATTGCTCCAGACTCTTTTGTGAAGTCTTCCAAATGCACTATATGCCTTTGCTAATCTGTGATCGATCTCTTTGTCAATCTTGGCATCTGAGGAGATGATGCTTCCCAGGTAGGTGAACTGCTGAATGGACCTGAGCACTGATTTGCCGACGGCAATGTGGGGATGGTGGTGTTCGTCCTGTGGTGCAGGCTGGTAAAGAACTTCTGTTTTCATCAGGTTGACTTCTAGCCCAAACAGCTCTGCAGCTGTTGCAAAGCAGGACGTTAGGCGCTGCAGAGCTGCTTCTGTGTGGGCAACAAGGGCAGCATCATCGGCGAAGAGCAGCTCACGGACTAGATAGTTTAGAGTCTTAGTGTGAGCCCTCAGACGGCTTAAGTTAAACAAGCTACCATCAGTACGGTAGCGTATATAGATGCCGTCGTCTTCTTCAAGCTCTGCCATAGCCCTTTGGAGCATCGTGCTAAAGAAGATTGTAAATAAAGTTGGTGCAAGAACACAACCTTGCTTCACTCCATTAGTTATTAGAAAGGGCTCTGAAAGAGCATCGCCATATCTGACTTGACCACGCTGGCCCTCGTGTAGCAAGATAATCATTTTAAGGAATTTGGGGGGACATCCTAGTTTTTCCAGGATCTGCCACAGACCTTTTCTACTTACAGTGTCAAAGGCTTTGGTGAGGTCGACAAATGTTACATAGAGACCCTTGTTCTGCTCCCTACATTTTTCTTGCAGTTGCCTAAGGGCAAATACCATGTCTGTAGTACTCCTATTGGCTCTGAAGCCACATTGGCTTTCAGGGAGAAGTTCTTCTGCAATAGCAGGAACTAATCTGTTCCTGCTTCGGTTTTGACCTGTCTGGCATGGGAGACCCTACCGGTGGCTATTATGCCACCGCCAGCATAGCTCAAAACGTCATTAGGGTACGCAAGCCTCTCTCCCACGACAAGGGGGCGTCAATGGAGAGGCATGACTGTATATTAACATCCTTTAAGGAGCCACCATGTGTAGGGGTTTAAGTGTTTGACTACAACCAGGGATTGAATCCCTGCTCAACCATGAAAACTCACTGGGTGACCTTGGGCAAGTCATACACACTCAGCCTCAGAAAACCCCATGATAGGGTTGCCATAAGTCAGAAATGACTTGAAGGCACACACACACACACAAAACAATTGTACCCTTCCTTAAAAAAAAAAAAAAAGAGAGAGAGAGAGAGAGACTATAACATGATTTTAAAAAATCAATAGCATAATTAATTATGGCAGGAAATACTTATTTAAATATTATTTAATTCCAAATTACTTTTAAATGTAAAGCAAATAGTTTAAATTGTTACAAAGTGAAAAATTAAATTTAGCTACAGAAAACTCAAAATTTCATTATAGACCACCAGGTGGCAAAAGCATGCAAGAACAAACTACAGTATATGGTAAAACAGTGATGGGAAATGGCCATGGGAGCAAATTGCACCATTTATTCAGAATGTCATATTTTTAAAAATGTAATTGAATCCATTCATTTTGCAACGTTGCTATTGTATACACCCATTGCTATTGTACTCACCAAGTGATCAGATCAGCCAGGAAAGCTTCAGCTATCCAGTAATTTAAAAAACAATAACATTTAAATGAATGTAAAAGAAGAGAGAATAATTGTTGTAATGAACAGATGTTAATCTCTAAATTAATTTAAATTTAAACGCTACATCTTAACAATCCAGTTAAAAGACACTTCCTATGATCACGTTGGAAATAAATAGTTTTCCCCAGGTCCAGCATTTTAAAAATGAAAGAATGTGTGAAACGTCACATCATAGAACTTATTTTCTGTTGCTTGAGGTATATGGTGCTCTTGGGTCAAATTTTGTGAAGAGAGTGTTTCGTTAGAGTAGGATGGTTGTCAGTGACTTAGACCAATTGCACCGAAAACTAGTCTCTGTGGTGGCTGTCTTTGTGTTGATGGAAGGCTATTTGTGTTCTTTGCCTTGTGGCTCAGGCCATTTTCTCTTTGCCACTTAAAGTGTTTGTGTGGGGAATCATTTAAAGTGGTTTCAAATGGCTTTCCATCTTTGTGAAGTAATCTTGAGTTTGGTCTGCATTCTGAAATGGCTTGTGATTATTATCTATCACTACAAGGCAGCATTGCCTTTACCTAACAATATAGTGAAAAGGGGATACAGTTTTCATATTTTTAATACTATCCAACTCTTTATCTGTGCACATGTGAAATGAAACAACCAGGTCAGGTAAGCCTTGCATAAACAGACAAAAATGTCTTTAGCCTTCATTTGAAAGCTTCTTCCAAAATGCATTGAGATTTTTTTTTTAAATTTCACCGGCTTATGTTTTTGTTATGATTTCTATTTTGGTGGTCAAGCTTATGGACATTATCAGACGTGGCAAATATCACAGGATTACAATGTCAGAGTAGCACAAATGGGCCCCAGTATTGCATGACATTGTCATCTTCATGTTCTTAATCTGTGTTCCAGCTGCAAAAAAGGTGTTATTTGCAATTCATGGGACAAGCCGTTAGTAGATTATCAATAGCACTTTTTTTGTGGTATTGACTGTGTGTGAAACCACTTTCTGTTGTAATTGCGAGATTACAGCATGAATGGGTGGTCCCCAGCAAGAAACAACTGGGTGAGAATGCAAAAACCAAGCACAGGATGCCCTTTTTATGAATGGTCCCCTTTAGTTTGCACATTTTTAAGTTTCAGAGCTTGTGTGTTCATTTACTTTGTTAATTAAGGGTTTTTTGGAGTTATAAGCATGCTTGCATCTTCTCGCAAGAACTGCTGAAATATCACCCATGCCAAATCATGGAAGTTCTTAAAGCACTAGTGGTTGTCATGCGATAATTCCATGGCATTTCTTTCATGTGATTATAGCTATGTGTGATAACAAGTGTTATAATGCCATGATGTTCCCACTATCTTCATTCATGGAATTATAGCATTTTTAGATGCTAGTCTGATAATGTCCTATAGCTCTAGGCTTTTTAAAAGATGCTGGGGGTTGTTGGTGAGGGGGGCTAATTTGCTTTCCCCCTAATGTTCTTTCCCTCTGTTCTGCTGTTCATGCTTGCTCAGTAAGAGTTTCTAGAATCAGCTGCTACTTTGCCTGTTGAAGGCAAACACACACACTAGAGTCAGATAATAATAAAATAATAATAAAATTTATTTATATCTCGCCCGTCTACAAAACGCAATTGGGGCGGCTTACAACGTTTAAAAATATACATTTAAGACTAGGAAGAACTTCCTGACAGTAAGAGCTGTTCGGAAGTGGGATGCACTGCCTCATAGTGTGATGGAGTCTCCTTCTTTGGAGGTTTTTAAACAGAGGCTGGATGGCCATGTATCAGGGATGCGTTGATTGTGTATTCCTGCATGGTAGGGGCCTGGACTGGATGGCCCTTGAGGTTTCTTCCAACTCTATGATTCTATGATTCTAAGACAGTCCATCCCATCCCCCTTAAAATACAATTAAATAATCCAAAAAATCAAAACATACTTAATAAATACTAAAAATAAGAATAAACAATAAACAGTGGCTGTTTCGGGATTGGGCTAAATTAGATTTTTCTTTCTGATGTCTGGGTATCTATTCAGGGAAGGCCCACCAGAAGAGAACCATCTTAAGAGCTTTTTAAAAGCTATTTAGGGTGGTAATATGATGGATCTCATCCACCAGGCCATTCCATAATCTGGGAACAATAGCCGAAAGGTCCTCTGAGAGGTTGAAGAGAGCCTAGTTTTTAAAGGTTGTAACAAATTCCTCCCAGAGGACCAGAGTGCACGGGGAGGATTATATGGAAGGGGGCGGTGCCAAAGATAGGTTGGACCCAAGCCATTTAGGGCTTTAAAGGTGGTAACCAACACCTTGTACTGGGCCTGGAAATCAATGGGTAGCCAGTGAAGTGATCTAAAAATTAGTGTTATATGGTCTCTTCTAGATGTACCCGAGACCAATCTGGCTGCCATATTCTGTACTAGTTAAAGTTTCCGGACCAAGCACGAGGGTAGCCCCATGTAGAGTGCATTACAGAAATCAAGATGGGAGGTTATCAGAGCATGTACCACGGTCTCAAGGTCCTTGACTTCCAGGAAAGGGCGCAGCTGGCAGTTCAGCTGAAGCTGATAACAGGCACTCCTGACCGTCACATTTATCTGATTTGTCATCTGGAGTGATGAGTCCAGGAGTACCCCAAATTGTGAACACAGTTCCTGGAGGAGAGTGTGACCCCATCCAGGACAGGAGGTTGTATCCTAATACCTGGGTTCGGGTCTGCTACCGTGAGAACCTCCATTTTGTCTGGATTCAGCTTTAGTTTGTTTTCCCTCATCCAGTCCATTGCTGCCCTAAGACAATCATTGAGAGAAGAGATAGGTTGATGAGTATCCCATTCTTTCCTAGCTCAAGCTTTATTGCACTGTTTATGGTAGACATGCTGTTGCAATCTAGCAACTGAAAGACTGTGTTTCTTCAGTTCTTCTCCACCCTCCCAATTACAATGCTAGTAAAAAATAAAAGAAAGATCTAGCCAGACAGAAGACAAGAAGGAAAATTGGAAGGCCTGGGTAGGCAGAGAAAGAATTTGTTTTTTTTTTTTTTAAAAAAAGGAGCTTCTTTGCCAGAGGCATTGTAAATTGAGGCATGCCTATCTAGATGTAAAAGTTTTGGAGTCCAACAACTCATATGGACCTCATATTTTCTCCTCACAACACTCCTTTATGGTAGATTGTACTGTAAAATCGGGAATGTCTGGGGAAAAAAAATCACATCTTTGGATAGCTTCAGGGCTGTGTGTCAATTTGTCTCTCTCATTGGACCCTCTCTCAAGCAATTATATCATGCTCTTTCATGATGATTAACAGTACCTTTTCTGTGTGTTTTGGAATAGGGCAGATGAGGGGGATGTTTTTTCTGTCAAGACCAACACTCCTTTAGGAATAATCCCTCAAGGTGACATGCTGGCTGTGAGGAGCCATCTCCCCCCCACCAGCACTGACACTTCTTATCCTCCCCTCTTTCTTTTCTTCGTGTTGTGGAAGGACAGACCATTCAAGGCAGAGGTCTCAACTGAAGGCTTGCAGAGCATTTTAAAAATTAGTCTGAGGATCTTTGGTTGTCTCCCTAAACCTAGTCTGCTGACACACTGCAGAAATAATTCAGTTTGACACCACTTTAACTACCATGGATCCAGCCTATGGAATCCTGGGATTTATAGTTTGTTGTGGCACCAGAGCTCTCTGACAGAGAAGGCTAAATATCTCACAAAACCAGAAATCACAGAATTCTAAAACATTGAGCCACGACAGTTAAAAGTATTTCAAACTGCATTCTTTCTGCAGTGTGTCAGCAGTCCAAGGAACGCTGTAGATGTTAACAACTGCAGATTGCTTGCTACAATGAGGATTGGTAACCACAACTATGGAGATCAGGGTTCGAATCCTCACTCAGTCATGGACACTCACTAGGTGACCTTAGGTAAGTCATACTGTCCCAGCATCAGAGGAAGGCAAAGGCCAACTGCCACTCAACAAACCTTGCCAAGAAGAAAACCCCATGATAGTTTCACTTGAAGGCATACAACAACAACAAGAGCAGCAAAGCTTGCTTTCACTACAGATTGATTTCTCTAACAAGAATGATTAAATTTAATGTACTTGGACTACAAAGGAGAATAGTGTCCAGATCAAGGGAAATATATTAGTAGTGTAACTCTATTCCTCTTTGGTCAGACCTTATCGGGAATACTGTGTCATAGAATCATAGAATTGTAGTGTTGGAAGAGACCACAAGGGCTATCCAGTCCAACCCCCTGCCACGCAGGAAATCACGATCAAAGCATCCCTGACAGATGGCCATCCAGCCTCTGTTTAAAGATCTCCAAGGAAGGAGACCCCACCACGCTCCGATGGAGTGTGTTCCACTGCTGAACAGCTCTTACTGTCAAAAAGTTCCTCCTAATGTTGAGGTGGAATCTCTTTTCCTGTAGTTTGAACCCATTGCTCTGTGTTCTAGTCTCTGGAGCAGCAGAAAACAAGCTTCCTCCATCCTCAGTATGACATTCCTTCAAATATTTAAAATGGCTATCATGTCACCTCTCAACCTTATCTTCTCCAGACTAAACATGCCCAGCTCCCTAAGCCGCTCCTCATAGGGCACGGCCTCCAGACCTCCCACCATCCTGGTTGCCTTCCTCTGGACATGTTCCAATTTGTCAATATCCTTTTTGGATTTTGGTGCCCAGAACTGGACACAGTATTCTAGGTGAGGCCCGACCAAGGCAGAATAGAGTGGCACTATTAGTCCCCTTGATCTAGACACTATACTTCTATTGATGCAGCCCAAAATCACATTGGCCTTTTTAGCTGCCGCATCACACTGCTGACTCATGTTCAACTTGTGGTCTACTAGGACTCCTAGATCCCTTTCGCACGTAGTCTCATTCAGCCAGGTCTCCCCCATCCTGTATCTATGCATTTCGTTTTTCCGCCCTAAGTGCAGTACCATTCAAGTGTCCATTCAACTGAATCCTGGAATTTGTAGGTTCATGAGGTATTTGTAATTTTCTGCTAGAAAGCTCTAGAGCATTGTTACCTGAATTGGTGGGGGTCCATGGGGAACCCACTTGTGACACTAAAATTTCAATATTAATTGGGAGAATTATTACTAGCTCAAATGAATGGCTGTGAATGGTTGGGTAACTGTGGGACCTTTGCACCTGTGTATACTGGTACTAACTATCAAGATTCTGAGTGAAATAAAATGTTTTTCATTGGAAAATAACACAAAAGCATTCACACATGCACGCAGGCTCACAAGAACCACTCAAGGCTGATGAAGAGTTAAGGCAGAAAGGTTTGATAGAGGAATAGATTCAGGGAAGTATGGGTGACATTCACCAGCCCTGAAGAGCAGAGTTCTGGGTATAGAAGAAGACTCAGACTTAGAGCTGAGAGTGACACAACAATCTGGCAGAGTACACACTGTGCACACTTTGGTATTGTCTGGGAACTAATATTTATATCCAATTTCATGTCTGAAGGGATGTTTGAGTGTGAACAAAGTTTAGATGGGTTTCCCACCATTAAACAAAGAAACTGCGACTTCACTAACTACTGTTAATGGCTACAATATTTGAGTTGATGGGTTTATGACACCCATTGTATTGTGCAATAGGAAAAGGTATGAGGAGAGGCTTTCTGGGGATAATGGGGATTCCGGTCACTGTTTGCTTGTGATAGATGATTCATTGCCGAAGCTTCCAAGATGGGATGATCACATACCTTGGTAATGGATTTGTTTATTAGGGGGGATCCATTTAATCTTATCTTGGGAGTGTCTGTTAGTAGTTTTCCATGACACCTTCATTTATTGCAGCCATTAACGACCCATGGGGAGAGGCGAGTAAGAAATGATGATGATGATGATGTCCTGGTGACTTCCACTTGACCCCATTTCTAATCCGCCCTGGTCTACTTAGACCTCATAAAGTATCTAATTATTGCCAATTTAGGAAATATTATAGGGAGTGGGTGTAAGGTATGGAACTTATTATACCTTATGGACCATCCCTATAATATTTCATAAATTGGCAATAATTAGACACTTGACAAGGTCTTCAACATCTAAATCCCAGGATTCCATTGGATGGAACTGTGGCAGTTAAAGTGATATCAAAGGTCTATAATTGTGTAGTGTGAAAAAGATTGCAATGTTGGTTTAAGACTCTCATTTTCATTGAAGTGCCCTCAGATTTATGTTAGGGAAAGTGAGACGGTAGCAGAGGCTTCAAGTGTCTAGGCCACAGCTGTTTTTAAATGACTGCAGATACATCACACTGCCTCAGGCGGAGAACTCCTGGCTTGCCTTAAACAACTCATTACTTCTCATTTGTGGTGATGTGCCTATTTCTCACCTCTCTTCCAATTATTTCAGTGGCAGTGAACCAAGACAAATAAAGTGGAGAAAATGACTGGCGGCTTGGCTGTGCTACATTCTGAGGCATGGAGCGGCTGTATACAGTCAAGGCCACAAGGTTAAATAAGCTGCCTTTGCTTTAAAATGGATGCTCTAGAGCATGGTTGGAGGGTTTGTAGCCTTTCAGATTCAGTGCTAAAATGGGAAGGACTGATTGTGTTTGGCTTCAGACCTGGGAATTGATACAATTGGTAAGGTTCCCTGACAAACAAGGGCCTTGATTCATCATGTTAGATGAAATGTGGACCCTCCCTTGCCTGCAGCTCTTTGTTGTCCTATTTTCCAAAAGAAGAAGCTTACAACTAAGAGTTCACAGGGAACTCAGGCAAAAATGAGGAGGAAGGCGTTCTCAACCACACGTAGTGACAATTTTCATAGAGGGTACGGTTGTCTTCATTTTGTTGGCAGTACTTTAGTTGAGACAAAGACTCAGCTGGTAAATAACCTGTACATGGAAGGAAAAAAATCTACCAAGAATTCAAAAATCATTTTATGCAAAAATCATGTGTGTGTTTGTGTGTATTTTGATATCCCACCTGCATCCCAATATAGGACACAAGGTGGCTCACAACACAGATTAAAATAAAAACAGCTTTAAAATCATAATCAAAATTTAAAAACAATTAAATAAACTGGCCTATGAAAAACAGCACTAATTTAGAACAGTTTAAAAGCATTCAAGATATAACAAGGACAAGAAAAGTACAGCACACTCTATTGCAAGACTCTTTAGCCCCAAACAGATAAAAGATTTCTGCCTGCCAGCATAAGATCAGAGAGGGAACCCTTCTAGCTACCCAAGAGAAGGAGTTACTGTGCCTGGGAGCAGCTACTAAGAAGGTTTTGTCATGTATCCTTACCAAACGTGCTCAGGATGGTGGTGGGACTGAAAGAAAGCCCTCCCCAAGGATATCAACACTCAGGCAGGCTCGTCTAAGGATATACTAGCCAGAATCTTGTTGGGGACTTACATCTTTGTAAATTGAATTACATCTGCAAAATTAGAATCGAGCAGTTCCATAATATCCATAGCCAGACAAGGGCTGTTGTTACACTGCTACACAGGGAACCCAGCAAAGTGACTGACTAGGGATTGCTGATGTGCATTGGGACACTCCTGCAGTTCTTTGCAATTTACTCACAGGGCTTCTTAGCACCTCTGCTGCATAGCTAAGTATATGTAAAGTCATGTAATGTACACCATGATAGAGGATTCTATCACCTGCCAGAACCCTGTATGGAAGTTATATCATTGTAAATGGACTTACGTGGGTGTGAATTAGGACTGGGCAGTTTCACAGTGTCTGTATCCAATAGAAGGTTGCTATTATATTACTACGTAGCAAAGCTGGCAAAGTGACCATTGCACAATGGGACAAATGCACAACAGGACTGATGCACATCGGGAATGAATGTGCACTTGTCCTGTGGTGCATTGGACACCAATACACACGAGGCACGCTTGTCGTTGTCCTGACACACATCTTCACAATTCATTGTCAGTGTTTCTTACTGTCTCTGCTACTTAGCTAAGTGTGTGTAAAGTTACATTAAGTCAAAGGTGATACAGGATTTCAACGAATGTCTTTTAGACTGTACTGGATACAGCGTAGATCCAAGTCATAGCACTCTGAATTTAGGGGCTTATCTCATGAGAGAAGGGAAGCGGAAGTAAAGCCCAAGAGTAGCATGTCCTTCTTTGCCTTATCACACAACATCAGTGTGCTTCAGCTGTTCTCCCATTCCGGTCCCATGGGAGACAGTTTTCTCAGTTAGCAAAAAGATTTGCATTCACCACCATCTCCCCTGGGAACAGAATGGAAGAATAGCTGAAGCACACAGATGTGCTGCGATAAGACAAGGTGGGACGCTCTATTTTTGGGGTTTACTGCTGCTTCCCTTCCCTTGTGCTGTTACCTGAATTGTTTGGGGTCCATGGGGACCTATTAGTAACACTAAAATTATGATATTAAGTTGGGGGAATTTTAATTAGCTCAAAGGTATGGCTGCAAAAGGTTGGGTAACTTACGGGACCTTTGCACCTGTATTTACCAGTACTCACTGACAAAACTCCAAGCCAAAATGAAATAAAAAGAAATGGAAGGTAAACACTGAAATTCTATAAATTTAGCAAAATACTACTCAAAGGTAATAAAGACAACAATGATTCTCTGAAGATGCCAGCCACAGATGCAGGTGAAACGTCAGAAATAAACTCTTCCACAACACGGCCTCACAGCCCGGAAAAAACCCAAGGAAAACAATAAAAACATTTGACAAAACCCAGTTTAGACTTGTAAAATAGGTATCGGTTTGGAACAATTTTAGTACTGTACTCATAGTGATAAAAGAACAGAAATGAGAGGAAGGAAGAACAAAAGAGAAGCTTTTTTTTTACATAATAATTTGTTTATGATTACTTTATTGTATTTATTTTATATTACAAAGACAATGTAAATTGTAAAAAAAGTTCTATATGACTGGATAACTTTATGGGAGTCAATTAGAAAAGAAGGTACATTTAGAATTGCTTAAGAAGATCTATATTAATTTTATTTATTTAATATTTTACTCAACAATACTCTGTCATGAAATAATATATATTGGTTTTCTGTTAAACTCAATAAAAATATTATGGGAAAAAATCAGGACTGTTGGAGGGTATCTAATGTATCCCATGTGTTTAAGCTCATACTCACCTGAGTCAAATAGCAAAGGGGATACATGATGGCAAATGTTGGCCTTTCTTCTCTTGTTGGCTGCATGCCTTCCTATATCTAAAAATGCACCAAAATGTTCTTTGCCCATCCTGGATGTGCTTACCTCTTATAAATGTATTTTAAAGCATTTTAGACTAGTCATTGCATAACTGCTTGCCATGTGCTCTTTAAAACAAATCATTTAGGCCTATGATTCCAGTTACAGTTCAGCAGAATGCACATGGGAAGTAACACAGATGCCATTAAATGGCTGTCCTTGGAAATAATTAAAGTTGCACAATGAATCAGTCTGCAATGTCTTACTTACCGTAGTGCAGCTTCTCAGAAGAGAGCTGGGGCCCACGCAGTGAGCCAGATGCTACATACAGCTGGGTGTGGTTCATTCACCACTATGCGTCAAAGACATATAATCACTACTCATTTACTGTTCTTTATTTTAAAGGGTGCTTTATTATTATTGGCATTGTTTTATTCTTAATATTGTTGGAGGCTGCTTCAAGCCTTGGAGTGGTAAGATACGGATCTGTAAACTATAATGCACAGTGGAAATGTTGCAGCAGCTTTCGTTATGGGGGAAGGTGGTATTTGTGACATGCTTCCACACATTAGAATTTAGAGTGGGATCTCTTCTTCTGGATTTGCAATCATCTTTAGGTAAGGTGTAGGCATTCTGTACCTTGTACTGTAGAGCTCTGTGTGGGACAAACAGTCACTGGCAAACAGAAGGATAAGGTAAGGAACTGGATGTCATTCCTTGCAGTTATCGAAGACTACTACCAATGACCCCCAAACCCTCCAGATCAGGATGGGAATGTTGTGGCCCACCATGTTAATGGACTGAAACTTCCAGCAGCCCTAGCCAGCACAATCATGTTGGGAATTGCAGTTCAACAATATCTTGGAGAGCTGCACAATCCCCACTTGCATTTCTAGATTTAGATGATTGTATTTGTTTTCCAACACAATATTTTATGTGGTGGAGCAATTTTTAAATTTCAGTATTAAGTGGATCAGAAGAGCCATGCTGGGTCAGACAATATCCAGCTTAACCATGCAGTGGCCAATCAGTTGTCTATGGAAAGCCCACCAGTAGGACATGAATACAACCGCACCCTCCATCTTCCATATCCCAGCAGGTGATAAATAAGTCAATCTACTTCTGATTCTCTAAGTATTTTTCTGTGGCTATTGTGTTATATGGGCATTCAGTCTGGCCTGCATGCACAAAGGCTAAAAGAGTGGTATGCCTGTGGGAGATGGTGCAATGCAAGCCTCACATCCCCAGTCACACACACACTTCTAAAGACCATTGCGTGTTTAGTGCTAAGCTCTCCAGAAGACTGTCAGCAGGTCTAGCTTTCCTGTAATCAGAAAATGTGAATGATGCCCAATCAAAGTTCCTGATTTGTGGGTAATTCTGTTGAGCTTAACATTTTTATAACTCCCTTGCAGAATTTTGTGCCCAAGGCATAAAAAGCTACAGAGAAGGCAGGCATGTGAGGATTTGGTGGTGGTGGTACTTGCATGTATGCCCTTGTTTACCCAGCTTTTAACTTGTGTGCTGCTTGAAGGCTTCCATGGGGCTAAAAGTGGATGGGGAAGCATAGAAAAACAGACATATAAATAGATGTGATTTTATCCCCAATAAATTATCATCAGCAATTTATTTAGAATTTTCATTAACAATAATAATACAAATGAAGATTTGTAATTAAAATTGTATCCTTCATATATATTTGAGGAGTGGCAGCTCTCAAAGCTTTTGTGAGCTGTACTGTACATCTACCTTTTAAAACAGACGAAAGTTTGATTAGCATTTAAGGCACAGACTGAAAAATAATTTTCTCAATTCATTCAGATATTTGGCACCCATACTAGTTATTTCCTTATTCAAACTGCCCAGAAGGATATTCAAGGATGAACAACCATGGATTGATCCTCTTTTATGAGGAGAACGTTATGTAGAACTGCTTTAATCACACCAAAGGTCAGTCTCTTAATTACCAGTTGATAATTAGGGTGTGTCAGGCGGCTAAGTTCTACATAGTGAAATAAAACAAAATCCAAAATTCACAAAAGAGTGATATCTTTATTGGCCAACCAAAATGCACAAAACACATAATGCAAGCTTTTGAAGCTCCATTGGCTTCTTCATCAGGCAAAAGGTGTTTTAAAAAATAATACAGTAGAAATAAAAAAGAAAAAGGTGACAGTGTTTGGAGTCACAGGCCTACATTTTGTATCAGATGTTGTCTCCGCTGTAGTTCAGTTGGTCTGGAGGGATCTCAATGCAGACTGAGGACACTCCCCTTTTTTGGCCATGTGGGGACCCTGACAAAGGATGGTAAAATTTAAACTCCATTAGCAGCACTAAAGTAACTCCTCCTTAGGTCCAGGGTGCCTCTTGTCTTTTGCAAAGCCTATTGGTTGGTGTTTGGGGGGCTGTCCTCCCTCCTTTTACAACCCTGACCTGTGGGCTGCATTTGTTCATTTTTCAGAAACCGGAGGTGAACAAATGGTCACTTCCAGTTTTGAAGATTTAAAAAGTCTGTTTTGTCCTCCATAAAAGCTCAGGGCCTCCCAAAGAGCCTTAAAAATGGAAATTATAGTCGGACCGCTACATCTGTGGAACCAATATCCACAGTTTGAGTTATCTGTGGGGCACAAAATAGGGACACAGACCCTAGAGTCATGCTGGAAAATGCCTAGAGGCATCCTCTCTAGGTATTGTGTGTCCTCTAATGGGACTCTATGGTATGTTTTTACCAGGAGGCCTTTATTTTAATAGGGTTTGCTGTCATCCGCAGTTTCTGGTATCTGTGGTAAGTCTGGGAACCAAATCCCTGCAGATATGGGAGTCCGACTGTATACTCTCTCAGGTTGTATTTCTGGTCCAAAATGTTATTTGGCAATGAGGGAGACTTGGGGAAGGCCCCGGGAACCACACTGGGGACCTTGGCAGGCCATATATAACCTGAAGGTTGAAAAGCTCCCATCTTTCATTCTGATAATTGGGTAGATGTCATGTTAAATTGCATGAATTCAATTGATGTGTATTTTAAAATGTAAATAGCAGCTAAGGTGAAGCTTATTGTTTATTTTGATCACACAGCATGGGGAGCAGACTTAACAGATGTGGTTCTGATGACTCACCTCTCCATTTGCATCAGGAGGAAGCACCAATGAGGCATCCTTCCTGATGCTTGCAGGGTAGGGATTCTGTGAGAACCATGGTGGGGAGAAAGGGTTATACTGTGTTCCCACCCCTGTGGCCCTGCTGCTGCTCAGACACCCCCCCCCCGGCTATTTATATCCCAGAAACCTTGCCTGTTAATTGCATTCATACCTGTGTTACATCTATAAGAGACCAGAAGACATAAGCTCTGAGATGGACGCTTCAGTCTTAGCTATTAACAGTTAATAATCTCACACAATCCAAACATTTATGCTTAATGACAATCACGGTGTCCTATGACAATTCATGTAATAAAACATTGCATGAAGAAAAATGTCCTTTCTGTTGTGCTGAAGTGACTGCCAACTGTTTCCATCTGATGACCCCAAATCCTAGTGTGTCTAGATGATAATTTCTCCATTTGTTTGTCAGTAACAGTTTATTTTGGCATCAAAAATTATTTCAGTAAATTTTACTTTTCCACCGTATTTACAAAATCATACAAGTAAATCTCTTAAGATATAAGCTTCACTTTCTGGACTGAAAAGTGGGATAAATGGTACAAATACATTAATAAACATGTATGATAATTGGATGTTTCCCATGTTCAAATTTTGTGCAAAGTGCTAAACATTTTAGACAGGAGAACACCATTTGAATTGTCTCTGAACTATCTCATGTCTGCCAGGTTTGTCTTCTTCAACATCTCAGTGACGATGATTGGTCCCCAGTGTATTTGGATGTTATTTTTTCTGACCCTTTCTAATTTGGACTTTCCATCCAAATACTGTCTTTATATGAGAGACACAGAATTCCCTTTGAGACTAAAGATGAAATCATGACCTTTAATAACAATGAGAAAGGAAGGTAGTCAGATCTTCCTGAAATGATTAGCCTGAGATCACTGTGTAAATTCCAGTTTCCTTTTAGTCAATTCATAGAATCATAGTATCATAGAATTGGAGGAGACCATAAGGGCCATCCAGTTCAACCCACTTCTGTGCAAGAATACACAATCAAATTCAATGAGAGAATGGGCAGAACTAGCATTGTGCTAACACTTGTGCAATATCATACATGGAGGTATTGCAATCCTGTGGACTCTAGATTCAGAGCAGCATTGTAAGAAATGTGGTAAATCCCTTACCACATTGGTTTCCTTCTGTATACAGTTGATAAGTGGTGCTGTTTTAATTACTCAGCTCACATAGCCATTTAAATGAATTTTAAACCTATTTATGTGTCTTGAGAGATTCTAACACTGACCTATTTGTGTTCTCTATTAATACTAAATATCAAAATAGTAAAAAGTGATATACATATATATGTATGTAATTATAGATACACAGATATGAAGAGAGACTTTTTGGTGGTCAGAAATGTAAGAATTTCATATATGGTCCAATAAGGATATTCAAGGTGACTTATGACATTGTACCACTAGTCAACAAAAAGACATATGATATGAAAGAAATTTTTAATTTTTATTTTACATATTTATACATAAAACTTTCAAGGTAGCTCTTTCAACCCAACTTCATGTTAATAGCACATCTAAAAATGAATGTCAGGTAGTCAACATTCACAAAATGTTGAAAACTGATTAAAATATACATATTACTGAAAGCTACGACTTCACTACAAGGCAGGCATTTATGTTCTTCTTTTTACTTGTATAGCACCGTCAAATTACAGTCTCATTTTTTAAAAAACTATGGTGGAACAATAAAAAGTAGTCAATGGTAAAATACTGTTTAACTTAAGAGTCTCTAAATAAACAAAAATAAAAGTTAAACTATCATCTCTCTTCTTCTTTCATGTTTGCAATGTTTATAAGTACTGTACATTTTGTTCTACAATAAGATTATTGAACTGTCCAATATTTAGTGGCACAAGTAAAAAACAAAAACAAAAAAACCCCAACAGCAAATAAATTAAAAAGCATAGGCCAATCACTGGACATAAAGCTTCAGACATTGGGAGCAATTCACCAAGCACTGGTGCGGTGCATCCACCATTCGGTTCAAAGGGGGGCTCGTGCAGGGTTCCTTGTGCTTGGCAGATTGCACCCAGAATCAATGACTAACACTGGTTTTCTTGTGCGCCACGTGTGGAGCATCTGCATTTTGTACAACCACAGAAGCAAAAAAGTTCTAGCTTGTTCTTCAGATGGCTTCTCTTTTTATTTCGTCAGCATTTTTTCAGCCATGTGCTTCTGCTGACTTTCAGCGTGTCTGAGGGGGGAATGGAAAAAAGTGACATTATTAGAAAGGAACTTCAAATGAAATGCTGGGTTTTTGTTTTTGTTTTGGTTAAAAAACATAAAATTTATAGACCACAGAGGAAAATACCGTAATCTCTAGAAAGGAAACAGACTGTGGCGATTCATGTTATGTTTTGTTACTTTTGCTGCAATTACCAAGCCAGCTTAAACATTCTTACTTCTCACCAACTCTGAGCTATAAACCCAACACAGGAAATATAGTCACAGTCTGAAGAATAGTTTTTATTTAAAAAGATGCAGTAATATTGAAAGGAAGTTTGTTTTTTTAGGATTAAAAGGAAAGGGAGGAGAGTTTCATCTGTTTCCTATAGAAATTAAACTTGTTCCTCTTAACATGACCCAAGGAAGTTACTATGTAACCCCAGCATAGAACTAGGTTCCTTCAATTTTGTAGCAAAATTTCAAGATACAAAAGAACAAACAAAACTGTCACCCCCACTGCCACACATGAACCACCAACAATCTGTCTCAATGGAATGTCTCACAGAGAGTATCTGTCCTTTAGCAGGACCCAAACTGTTTTCAACATGAGAAAGTGCTTTCAAAAGAAAATGGAAAAGAATGCCAAGGGTGTTTCTTGGATAGACTAAGGACAGGGGGACCCGATTTTAAATGGTCAAGCACTCATGAAGCTACTGGGTGACATTGGAAGGATCATCATAACCTACTTCACAGAGGATAAAATGGAATAGTGGTAGTGATAGAATGACAAGAAACAAGCCATGCACACAGCTCCAAACTCTTGCTTAGCATTTTAGTAAAGTCATTTGCCATTTGTGGTTCAAAATTAAGTGCCATCTAAGAAAATAAACTGCTTCAAGCTGCTTCTAGGTGTAGCAACAAACCCTTCTAGTCTGTGTTGCCAAACATATCCGAGAGAACAGACATTGTCCATTTTGGGAAATAAAAAATTTAAGAGCTGCTTTCTTTCAATTGCACTGATGCTTGACTAGTCCACATTTCAACAATATGTTGGGTATAATCTCCATTGAAGACAGGGGCTATTCTCTCCATCAGTGATCTCCAGAGGAAAGAAGAGATCCCCCTTCATTCATGGGCAAACGGTTTCAAGAATGATCACTGCTACCGCATAGTAACACAGGAAGCTGCTTTATTCTGAGTTAGACATTGGTCCATCTTTTTCAGTATTGTTAACAATTACACTGACAGATGTTCTTCAGGCTGTATTTATGACTACATTTATTTCTTGTCTTTTCCCCAGTAACCCTGAGGTGGTGTACATGGCTCTCTTCCATCACATTTTAGCCTCATACCAAGCCTGTGAGGTAGGTCAAGCCAAATGGGGATGACCAAGGTCACCCAGTGAGTTCCATGATTTGGTGGGGACTAGAACCTGGATTCAAGTTCCAGTTCAACATTGTAAACACTCTGCTATACAGACACTCATCCCTACTGGGAGTTAAGATCTGAACCTGGGATTTCCTGTATGCAAAACATGGTTCTTCTAATGAGCTATGGTCCCTCTCCATTTTGTAACTATACATGCTGCTGCTCTAGGCCTGAATCCTGTTGGTAGGCCCATTTGAATAAACTGTTGACTCACCAATCAACAGCTAATTCAATAGGCCTACCAACACTTAGGCAAATACTGTATTGCTGTTTCAGTGGTTCTCTTCTAGTTGGAACAGATAGTAAGATTCATCCCCTAGTTCTCCCTTTTCCTCTACAGTAAGAATAATTCATTACTGCAGTGGTCCAAAGGCATGTTATGTCTACTTTCCTTTTTGCAAGGAATGTAACCATGACACAGGTGCTCTGAAGTCTCTGTTGCTTGTTTGTTGTTGAGAAGGCTAACTGGCAAGGTACATATGCTTGTTGCATTACAAGGGTATGAACCAGCCCACCGTTTGTCTTCTGCAGCAAAATATTTGTGTGAGAGCATGCAGATGCACACTATGTGTGAGCACACTGACCTTTTTCCTGTACAAAGAAGTCCTCTGATAGACAACCAGTGAAGACTTGGTAACCAATTTGTTAGGGTTGAGATAATACGAGACAGAAAGACAAATGTGACAACACACAAGATTGTGTGTTGGCTTTACAGCAAACTTTCCTAAGCTACAAAACAGAGGAAAGGCATTGATTTGACTATTTGGTGGGTGAGCTTAGTTATCTTGCAGCAAAACCATGTAGAATCTTAATTTGTGGACATCATTTAATGCATTAACAGTCATCTGGCAAAGTTTAGGATCTATTGCTACAGGGATGAGAAGCCCTAACATATCCTTGTAGGTAACTATCATTGGGAAAGAAAATGGGCAAGTGCCTGAGAGCTGGGAGCCGCACCTGCTGTTCAGCAGAGCTTGAATAGTTACACCCACCCCACTGCTATGCCCCTCATCCCATTGTTGTTGTTTTTTAAAAAACAGTCTGTTTTACCAAGTGAAGACCTTTTTCAAAACCAATGTCAATTTTCCTTTTGAAAAAAAGCTTCCCTTTGGCCTGAAAGAATCCAGCTGCCTCCCATAATCCACAGAATTGATACAAAAATACCTTTTCTCCCAAAAAATATTATGAGGAGGGAACCTTTGGAGGTCACAATAACACCCATGGGTGGTCACATGCAATTGTTATCTGCACTTTCCTCATTCTTGCTCTAGGATGTAAGAAATTGTCATATACCAAGTAAGATGGTTTGTCCATCTAACCCAGTTGTTCCTCATTTGATTGCCAATGGCATTCTAGGATCTCAGCCAGAAAACTTCCTGCCACCAACTTCCTATGCAAGAGGAGAGTTTGCATGAAAATCATACACCCTACCACTGAGCTATACTCCTTCCTATAGACTTGATTAGTTCGGCGTACTAATGATAGCAATGGAAACTGTTCCACAGTCACTGCTCTTGGTGCTATCTTGTCATGTTCATGAGCTGTAACATGCAGGATTTAGAGTTACTAGTGGCAGTGCAGCAAAAGCCAAATTCTGTGCATTGTGGCTGTATGCGCACAATACACTTGTTAATGCAGGCAACATTAATTGACACTGAAGGATAAATTACAGGTCATCCTAAACATGATGCTAGAAATCCCTTAGTCTAAAAAAGAATTATGGCGAGCGCAATTCTATCCCCTATTTTCTTTGGAGCCTTTTTTTCCTGAGTCAACCAGCAATATGGAAGGAGGACTGCAACAGAGCAGGAAGGGAATTAACTTTTCCTTTCAAGATGCTGCACTCCTGATAGATCCCCCTTAACTTATTTTCTATTAATTAAAAATAATGTGTTACATATGCAACAGAGCTGGTTCCATATGTAAGCCATTAGTAATGTTTTTACAATCAGGTTAGAAATGTATTTCTTACTGTTGCCCATAGATGGCACATGTGCATTTTCCAATGATGGTACACATCTTCTATGTCTGCAGATCTTCTTTTTTACTCCTTAACTCCAAGAGGAGCTGTAATGTAGAGGAGGCTTGGGAATTATGTAGCCCTCCAGATGTTGTTGAACTGCATCTTCCAGCATTCTTTACCATTTGATGTTCTAACTAAGGGTCTAAGCGTTCCAATCCAATAATATCTGAAGGGCTACACAATTCCGAACTTGAACTCTATCTGATCTGTTGTTTGGCCCCCTTCCCCACCCATCTATCTGTAAATAAATCCAATTTTTAAATTGGGCAGCCTAGATTTGCCAGATGTTTTTAAACGGAACTGTGATTATTAGCTGTACCAATGAAGGACTGTTTCTGTTATCAGTTAGGAATGCAATTATTATTCCCTGTTTCTTTTCATAGCAAACTCTGAAGTACATGAAGCAAGTGTAGCTTTAGCCATTTCGTTGTGTTTATCTTATGCAAACACAGGGGGAGCTAAGATCAGCACTCCTTTCCTGCAACTGCTTTCTTGCTTCAAATGTCACAGAATCCACAATGAGAAAACAGTAGCCCTCATTTTAAGAGGCAGCAGAAATTATATTCTAGATCCAGAACTTGGAAAATTTACTATTTTGCACTACCATTCCACAGAAGGAGAGGTACTGAACATGTTGGCTGGAGGATTCTGGAACTGGTGGTCAGAAAAGGTAATGTTTCCAAGTTCTGTCTAGACCATCCATCTTGGCCACAACTAGACATGTGACAGGTATAAGAGTAAATTTAAGCAACATCTTCTCGTAGCATGAATTTACTGTCTTCTCAAATCACTTGATGATATCTTTTGTTTGATGAGAGGTTCAAACAAAACCTTTTGTAGTTCCCAGGCTGCTGTGCATTTTGTGAACCTCCACAAAGGATGTGGGAGAAGAAAAGAGAAACTGGAAAAATTAAATATGTTTGTCAGATATTTGGTAGTCCAATGAAGGCTGGACCCCACACAAATGGATGACTTAGTACTCCATTCTGTATGTTAAGGCAATGATTCATTCATGTGGATTCCTCCAAGCCCTCATAAATAGCACTAGAAGTATTTTCTATGGTAGGGAAAAATTCAGGCTCTAGAATTTGTTTTCTGGAGTTAAAAAGGTGTCAGTGTAGTGGATAAGCTGACAGACATCACATGGTGTAAGAGGTGATTAAGCATTTTGTGCTGCTGAGTTATCAGAGCTCTCCCTTAACAGCCAATCAGAAGAACGTGAAAGTAATCTGGAACAGAGGGTGACAGAGGACTTGTATAAGGAGAAGACAAAAGGTGTGTATGGCATGAAGGGTCTGGATTAAAGAGACCTGGGTAAGCTGAGGTTTTACTGTATTTTACCTTGTCTGCAGCAATGGTGCTAAATTATCATGGTATTGATAGGGGGCCGCACTGTAAAAGAAATATTACAGAAAAAAATATTTGGGTTTGCTTTGTTTCAGCCAAGTTTCATCTCTATCTGCAGATGATGAACATATTTCTTCCCCCTGACAGTTGAAAACTACCACAGGATGAGAAGCATTCAGGAGAAAGAACCAGCAAGAAGGGTAACAAAAGTAATTAATTTCAAGTTGTGTGGTTAGATTATTTAGTATGGTACTAAGAATTAAAGCAGAGAAGAGCAACTCCACCCAGCCACAAACTGTACTGCTTTCATTATGGAGGATGTAGATGAATTGTTCCCCACCCTGTTTAATTTTTTTCCATCAGGCTCCACCCTTTGAAGAGAGATATGAAATCATTTCTGGACAAGAAACAACATGCATGGTATCTAGGTGCTGGCCCTGTTATTCATCTTTCACCTTGGCCTCCTTGCAATTGGAAAGCTCTACAGTCAAAGTGTACCTGAAGACTATCCTTCAGTCATGACTATCCTTCAGTCATGTTTGAAATTACTGTAATAGATTTTGGCTCCAGAAGATTTTCTACTGCCAAACTTTACACCAGCATCAATAATCATCTGGCAGATTTTTGTACAAGGGGCATGTTTATAATAGGACGTGCTATGTATCCAGTAAAAATAAGGAATGAGAAAAGGGATTGCAAGATCTTCAGAAAAGGTAATTTTTGGAAATGAGGCAAAGTTAGGAAAAGAAGATGGCAGGTATGTAATTGAAGGAGGGACTGATTGGAGCTGAAAGCAGAGAATAGCTGAAACAGTAATCAAGAGAGAGATAATTCACAAAGGGAGATTCCTGAATGAAAAAAGTTTTTGTATGCACTTTTAGAACCAATTTATTTTGTTTCCCCAGACAAAATTCACCTAGCTTTATGTTTCTTAGAGAAAATAACTTTCTGCAGAGAAAAGATCTCCGAACCATCTTATTGCAAGCATCTAGATGAAACATCAAGGCTTGGATGCTGGTTTATCAATTGGTTCAGTAAATCAAGAAGCTTCATTAAGCATGTGATAGGAGATGGTGAATCACACTGAAATGTTGTACTGCCCAAATCTGCAGTTTAAAGGAAGACCAACCAACCACCAAACAGCAGGAGCAAGAGGTGCTCATGTGGTTAGAAAAACAGTAGCAAAAAAGCACAGCCATTCATGCAAGAACAGACATAATAGCCATATTCAAACAGTTGCACATTTAATGGTATAAGCTTGTATTAAGTTTGGAGCTATTAGACTTTATACTTACTTCCCCAGAATGGGGGAAGAGACACTATTGCTTCTTTGTTCCAGTAACTCTAATGCACCTGATGCCTCCTGCAGTTAATCTAATTAATGGATAACTCTTTCACCAGTTCACCTTACACGCTCTTATATATTGAAGGCTATGGGGCAACAACTTTATTTATATGAACATCAACTCAAATTCTGCTCAACATCCAGCCTCATGAAGAATTCTGGAAAATTAAATGACTGTATGATTTTGCTGCTTCTTGGCTGAGATCAACGATGCCCTTGTCATACTGTTGGATACGATCTAAGCTGGAACTGATCAGAAAATATTTGAGGATGCTTCAGCAAAAATTCAGAGAGCTTTATTCAATAACATGCCTCCATCAGCCTCAAGACAGACCTTTCCAGCAGAAGATATCATAAGATATTGCCAACCTGGTCAAATCTTCAATGTCTACCAGCATAGCATCCTGTTCTGTGTGCAATTCATCTCGAATAAGCAGCAGTTGCACCAATTCTTCATTCAAGCCTGACAGCAGAAAGGAGAAAAAGGGTTTAATTTCACTTTGTTCCCCTGTGACTAATGCTTTGGAATCTGTTAGTCACCATGGTACAGAAATTAAAGTGCTCATTCAAAGAAACAGAAGGTCTCTCAGTAGTTTTTTGGCTTGCATATACATAAGGAAGGCTGTGAAGCAATGAGCAGAGAACAATGACTGGTATTGTTAGAAACAAACATTAACAAAAAATCAAAATGACAATGTATTTGCCATGAGATAACCAAGGGTAACATTTAAAAGTGGAATGCATGCTTAAATTTTGAAGCTTTTGAGCAGGTCATGGAATACTTGCTATTTTACCAGTTGTGGGATGGAAGGTGAAATCCTCAAAAACTGCATAATCCATCAAAGCTGTATTTGTCTGGGACTTACAGTCCAGAATTCTATAAGGGACATCTGCATGTATAAGCTTCCCTTACATGTGTGGATGTCATTTTTTGGGTACTGCAGAGGTTGGCACTTCCTTCCTCCCCCTGCAGCACCCAAAGCCCCCCCCCCCCCCCAGCAACATACCGAAAAGTCCCCAAAGCCATCACGCATAACCATTCCATGCTTCACAGTGAGCTGGCACTCTTGGTGACATGTCTGGCTACGTCCTCATAGCCAGATGCAAAATGATGACATCAGTGCTGAGGTCTTCCATGTGTCTCAGTGTTATGTGATCATTTCACATCTGGCTATGGGATGTAGCCAGACACTTAACTAAGCCAGTTTGCTTGCTATGAAGCACAGAATGGCCATGTGGGGTGACTCCAGGGGCTTATCAGTAAGCTGAGAGATAGGGAGGGCATATGGCTCAGTGTATCGTAGGTCTGCATATGCATATTTACACCATACTGAGGGGATGTAGGATTAAGTCCATGGTGTACCAAAACGATGTCAGAGTATTAAAACTAAATTTGTTTTCCTGCTTTAGCAACCCAAACTATGTTACCCAGTAACTGTTATTTGTTCTATTCAGCATATTGATGAAATGTAAAATATAAAGGTCTTAACTCTGTACAAATACAACTGTGAATGTACCCTACGCTAATGGAACAGATGTAAATCTCTGCACCCTAGGCTACCTAAGCACATGTATCTTAGCTTTTGCCATCTGAGAAGTAGGAAGAATTGAGAACAGTAACCATATCCTTTGTAGTAAAACAAAATAAAGTGTATTATTTAGACAGAAAAAATCAAAATCTAAAGGGCTAGGCTAGCCACACATAGCGTATTATCATAAAAATGAAGGATCCCCAGTATAGTGCACAAGTTGGATCGGAGTGGTATATATGATTGTTGGATCAGATCATCTTGGATCTGAGTGGTATATAAGATTGTTCCTCTAATTATGCAGATTTTCTTTATATACAAATCTTCATATGATACAGTTACTGGCAGCTTGAATAAAACTTCATTGTAAATAGCATTTCACTAAATCCACACAGTATTTTTTTTTCTATGTTTCCCAAAGTTTCCAATTGGGAAATGGGAAAATTTGAAAATTTGTTCTTGGTTTAAAAAATGGGAAAAAAAGCTGGGTTTCCTCAGACATTTTCTGGGCCTTCACATCTCTGCACCAGTGGCTATACTACTGAAATTTGGTGGCTGCTTTTGAATTCCCACAAGCACTGAAATTCAGGAGCAACTGCAGCTTCTATGGTGAAGGAGGGTAACAGATCAGGGACAACTGATAATGGTGGTCGTTTGCATATGTCCTCCTAAGCTATGTGTTGCCCAGCCCTGGTTGAAAATATCTCTGTCTCCACAGTGGCACAAAAGCAGATTTTACTACAAGTATTGCCAATGGTGTAAATAACTACTATTGCATTTAGTCCAATGATGTCAGAAGAAAAAAGCCAGTATTCTGTATCAGCTCCTTAGTTACATATGAGTAAATAAGTAATGTCTTTTGGCCTGACCCCTCATCCACTTTAGCAGCCAGAAGCCAGATCAGACAAAGGAGGTCCATTCAGCTGCTGATAGGGGTGCAAGGAAGTGGATGTTCCCAGCCCCTTACCATCAGCAAGCAAAGCCGTGATAACCAATTTTGAGAGGGGTCTGCTTTGGATTGTCACAGCCTTGCTTGCTGGTGGGAGGCGGCTGAAAATGTCATCTATCTTGTGCTCCAATAGGTAACTGAACAGACTAAAATGTTGCCCACAGAGGTGCTGGGTTGTGTTATTAATCTTTCTGTTTAAAAAGCAGTGTGAAAGTATATAACCCTTCTTTCTTTCTTTCTTTCTTTCTTTCCTTCCTTCCTTCCTTCCTTCCTTCCTTCCTTCCTTCCTTCCTTCTTACAAATGAACTGGTAGACAAGTTAAAAAAATATTATTGCACAAATCTTAAGGTAATTTAACATTACAAAGTTCACAGGAAGAAATTTTCCAATCTCTTCCCCCCGCATAACCCACCTGCATCCCCAGAAAAGTTGCTTCTAAGTTAACAGCCTTTTCTCCCATGTCAGAGAGCATATAATTCCATGGGGACTGTGCAATATATTCTAGTTCAGTACTGGTATGAGCTCTCACATATATACTAATCACATAGGGAATCTGTTGAAATGCTGTGAACAATGATAGAGGCAAAAACGTAATGGCAATGCAGAAGAATTATTTTTCACGTACTTTCTATTTGTGAATGTAGATCATTGACTATCACTTGTAGCTGCCCAATTGTCATATCTCTCAGGTCGGTGGGTTTTAAACTTCTTTTCATCAAGCATTCACTTATATGAGGCATATGTGGCAGCTAAAGATCACAGAGAAAACACGTTAGGCCAGTATCATTACCGTCAAGGTACATTTTCACAAAATGCTGTAGTAATAACAACACTGATAATATCTAGTTTTTACCCTGAGTACTGGGTATAATATACACAGTTTCTCAGTATGGCACAACACATACTGAGATGTTTTACATATATACTAGACTTGTGTTTGATGAGTCGTACTCCAAGAATAAGGAAACTTCCCAACTCTACCAGAATGGTATACTAGCTGAATCTACATTGTTATTGTTGTTATGTGTCTTCAGGTTGACTCCAATTTATAGTGATACTATCATACTCGTTTCTTGGCAAGATTTATTCAGAGGAGGGTTGCCATTGCCTTCATCTAAAGCAAAGGGAATGAGCCACCCAGTCGGTTTTCATGGTTGAGAAAGACTGAACCCTGGTATGCCAGAATCCAAGCCCAATACTCAAACTAGTACATCATGCTGGATCCTGAACACTGTGCTAGCTGAATCTACATATACACACCCTCCAACATTTCATAAATGAAAGTGAGTACATGTATCTCCAAGCAAGATCAAAGTGTGGTCAAGATGGCAGACATTAATGACGAAGAAACACACAAGCCTGGAGAAACTGCAACAGTTTGCTTTTGCTTGCACCTACTGGGAAGGGTAAAATTTCACCCTCCTCCCCTCTCCCTCCTGCTGAGTCAACTGAGCACAAACTACTTTTCCACTTTGAACTCAGCAGCAAGTGAAGTAAGCTGAGGATAAATGGGAAAATTGGAGGAGGAAAGCAAAACTGGAACATTTTAAAAGCAGCTGAACAAGTGGGATAACAGAGAATTAATCCAGACTGTCCCTGGCAATCTGGGAGAATTGGAGAATAGGCATTTAAAATGAAATTACATGGTGAAGTTTTCCCAGGATCTCACCATCTCAGAATGCAGGTGGTTAATCATATGCTACCATGTGAAAGCAACAGCACAAACTCCCTACATAGTGAAAAACTGTCATGTCAGATTAAAAAAAATGCTGCTCTCAAAATACCTTGCTTTTTTCCTTATTGCCCTGCTTTTGTTTGAAACCAGGAAGAACTGCAGGACAGGCACCTTTATCAGAGTAATTTTAGTTTCAAGGACTCATCTGGAAGGCAGGCCTTGGGGAAATAGGTAGCCTGGAAACAGGAAGCTTTATCTACAGGCTTTCTTTGCCTTCCCTCAGCAATGAAACGGTGAGAAAAGGGCACCAGTGCCAACTCAATAATGGCCTGTTACATCTGTACAGTGCACCAACAGGGCTCCAGCCTCTGATTTTGTAGGACAGAAATTTAATGGCATGCAATTTATTTTCCTTGCATGATTTACTCCATGTTTGCTGTTTGTTTAAAACTCAATTCTATAACAGTGGAGCTACAAACTTTTCTAAACTCCTCAAAATAAAACAAACAAACAAACAAACAAACAAACAAACAAACGGATTTATGGAGAGTCAAATGATCCTTTAAAATTAAAACAACTGGAAGACATTGAGGTTTTTTTTTTTTTTTTTTTTTAAAATACATACAAGATCAGCTACTGGAGATTTTTTCCTGTTTTGCTTTTCCACCTCTACTTGCATTTTGGCCATTGGTTTTGCCATTGCCAATGCCATTTTGGCTTCAGCTTGGAGTTTCTTTTGTCTTGTGAGAAAATCCATGTCATCCAGGGACTCTGATTCCTCTTCAGTAGTATCTCTGTCAGAATAGGAAGAACTTTGCTTGCTCTGGAAAAGTACACAACACCGAGATGTCAGGTCTAAGACTGGACATATGCAAACAAGTATGTCTGATTCAGCAACTAATCAATTGATCAACCAGTTAAAATAACATTAGCATTCTCATACTGTGAATGACCTTTGAATTTGCTCATGCAAACTAGAAATGAACTGATTGGTTCAGACCTGAGTCCATTACTGAGTCACTGCCATGAAATGGAAACAAACTGCACCACCACCCTTGGATGAACAGAAGAGTTAATACAGTAGATTGATTCTCTGTTCCCAAGTTTTAATGTCTGGTATTTCTGATTCCAAGAATTTTGGATACCAAGGCTGGGAAAGAAGTTTGCCTGAGAGATTACAGAGTTGTTCCAACTCTTAACATTTGGTAGAGGTCTAGAATGATTACTGTGTGACATGTTTTATGCCAGTTTCTTAATATAGTTACTCTGAGAACTATACCAACTTGCCAGATTGATTGGCTGAGGCTTTAAGCAAACATTTGCTGTGTATTACTTTTTAAATTATCTTAGGATTGGCACACATACAACCTAGACCACACAGTCTGGCAAGAAAGCATGCTTTCTCTCCTGTGCCATGCATATAAGCCTGTAATGAAAACTGAAGGCTATAGTGCTTATTATAGGTTACAACACAATGACCGTAGCACAACAGCCTTAATTTCTTAAAAGTAAGTTTGCAGCAATGGCACTCCATTTGAATTGCCTACAGTATAAAATCTGGTTGACTCCTGAGTGTTTCTAAGATTGCAAATGAGACTCACCATGGGGGATAAAGGTGTATCCAGACTTGTTTCAGTCTTGCTGTCATCGGCATCACTGTCTTTGTCACTGCCACTGTCATTTACAAAACATATTTGTAGATTCATCCCACTTTGTAACCTTGGGGTTGCAAAGAGAAGATAAAGTGGATTATCACTTTCTGCAAAGATACAGTATGTGCTGATTGCCATAAATGCCTTGTGGAACTAACCCTTTCTTGAAGAAGGGTTCCCTCCTCCAGATATGATTAGGTCAAGCTGCCATACACCAACAGAAAACACTGGTCTAAGGGAGCCAAGTAACTTAGGCTGCAATCCTATACATGTTTACTTGGGAATAAGTATGGTCTACGGGATTCTGCCATTAAATCTCTTACCAGCTTGGTTCAGTGGTAGAGAGGAACCTGTGACTTTCCAGATTTTTGGACTCTAGGTCCCATTAGTGTCAGTCACCATGGCCAACAGTCAGGGATAATGAGTAGAGTCTAGCAACATTTGGAGGCCCCCATGATGCTTAGAGAAATTACACAGAAACCGTAAGTAGAACAACAATTTTCTTTCCATTAAAAAGGGGGAATCAATCTTGTAATCTCCTTCAGTATTAACCACTCTGTTGTACACATTGTAGCACTTTAGATAAATAAAGGAAAGTAAGTAATTTTAAAAACTGCCATGCAGGAGAACTCTATCACTCTTTAATGTTCTCTATGCTGAAAACAGCTTCTCCCATTCAATATGTCAAGCAACCTCTCTGATCACTCTCTGGCACATTCCACCCCCAGACATAGCTTTTTAGCAAAACTTTTTCTGAGCAGCCCTTTCCCCACCCACTGCCACGAAACCTTTCCCATCCAGTTCCCATTATTCATCTGTCAAAAACAGCATGCCACCATCTGTTGTTGGATTGCCCAGGGAAGTTTGTGAATCCTTGAGACAGGAGCTGCCTTACTTCTGTTAATGAAACAAGATTCTAGTCTGCAGTCAGTGCTATATATCAGCAATAATAACACAGAAAACTACTTGCCAGATGTTGTATCTCTGACTATGTTGTGAAAGAGAATAATAGTGGCATTTAAACATGACTGTCTTTATAGTTCAGAAGTGGATTCTCAGGGTTAAAACACAATAAAGGCCAGAATAAAGACACAGAGATATATCTTTCACACTATGCAATTACAGCATGTCAGTCCCACTTTAACTGCTGTAGCTTCATCCTGCAAAATCTTTAGATCTGTAGTTTGGTGAAGCACTCAAACTCTCTGGTAGAGAATCCTAAATTACTCATAAAACTACAAATTCCAGGATTCTACAGGTCAGACCCATGGCATTAAAGTACTATAATGATGTAGTCTAAAAGAGTTCGCAAAACAAAACAAAACAAAAAACAACAACACACACAAACACTGTGGGCTAAAACCCAACCAAAGCTATAGTGGTATAATGTGTAACACAAGATATATAGGAACACAGCAGTAGAAGTAACCTAAAATGGAAAACTTTGGTGCCCCACTATAGTAAGCTACTGAACTACATGCTATAGCCTCTGAAATCTGCACATTTTGGCTGAGTGTTGGCTTCTACTGGAAGGGTTCCTTTCTAGTTAAAGCCTTGCTTGTGTACAAATGTCCTTCCCAGTTTTGGCATGCTTCTGTTTTCTCTGGGCCAGCCTTTCTCTTGAGCCTACTAGATTCTTCTTCTTCTTCTTCTTCTTCTTCTTCATCATCATCATCATCATCACCATCCAAGGATAGTCACATGGTTTGCATTTCTTAGCTGCTGCTCACCAGAGACTGCTGTTCACAGCCCACCCATGAAACCAAGGACTCTTGGAATCTATGGCAGTCTAATGAAGGATCTGGAATGCAGATCTGGAAGAAGAGCCAAGGTCAATAGTCCCAAGTGATACAAAGGAAAAAAAAAGTCCACCCTTCCCCTCTCATATCTGTCTGGTCTCATGATAAAACATGATAAACACTTGTAGTGTAGAGGGGAGTAAAATCCAATGAACAAAAAAATACAGTCTATTTTAGAGCAGCAATGGGAAACATGCAGCCTTCCAGATATTGTTGGACTGCAACTCTTCCCATCATCCCTCACCATTGGCTATGATGATGGGATCTGCAGTCCAACATCTGTGGCAGGAGGGGGAGGAGACACATTCCACAGTCCTGCCTGTTTTCTATTCTGGTCACAACTTGCCCTGTTTTAATTAACTCCCCATTTCAATTGGGTCAACATTTTTCTACAGCACCAAAGAATGCTGTGCATAATGGATTATTTCTATCTGAAGCAGAAAACCAAATGCATTGCTAGGATGGAGTACAGTGGTATGGGGAGTATCATGTGGCAAAATATCAATGTGCAGTGGATATTATCACTGTGGTAGAAAGAAACAGCTCAGGCATATTTTGGGAGCAGGTTAAAACACTACAAGTAAGAATTGCCCTGATAATTGCTCTTACTACAACTACTCCTTCATTCACCAAACACCAGCATTTAGCATTATGAAATCTTGAGAAGCAGAATGTTTTCAAGTTACTATCTCTGTAGCCCATAGTAAATCATGACCCTTTCACACTACACCATTACAGAACTATGATCCCACTTTTACTGTCATGGTTCCATACTATGGAATCCTGGGATTTGCAGTTTAGGAAGGAGTATTTAGAATCCTCAGCTAGAGAACTCTGGTGCTTCCACAAACTACAAACCTGAGGATTCCATAGGATGGAACCATGTCTATTAAAGTGTACTGTAAGTGTGTAGTATAAACGGTCCCCCAAAGTGTTCATAGAATCATAGAATTGTAGAGTTGGAAGAGACCATGAGGGCCATCCAGTCCAACCCACTGCCATGCAGGAATACACAATCAAAGCATGCCTGACAGATGGACATCTGTTTAAAGACCTCCAAGGAAGGAGACCCCACCACGCTCCGAGGGAGTGTGTTTCACTGGCAAACAGCTCTTATTGTCAAAAAGTCCCTTCTAATGTTGAGGTGGAATCTCTGTTCCTGGAGCCTGCATCCATTGTTCCATGTTCTAGTCTCTGGAGCAGCAGAAAACAAGCTTGCTCCATTCTCAATGTGGCACCCCTTCAAATACTTAAACAGGGCTATCATATCGCCTCTTAACTGTTTTTTTTCCAGGCTAAAAATGGAGTGTTCCATGAATGTCAGTCACAGAGAACACCCCTCCCACCCTGTGCAGCTCCCCCCTTCCCTTGCAGCCATGCGTGTGTGTGTGGGTTCTTCTCCATGACTCACAGTCAGAGAGAAGATCACCCCCCCCCCGTTTGTGGCTTCCCACCCTTCCCTTTCAGCCGTGCAGGGGGGGTGCTTCTCTGTGACTGGAGAAGCCCCCCCCACTGGAGAAGATCACCCCCACCTGTCGCGGGTGGAAAGGGAAGGGGTGGAAGCCGTGTGGGGAGGGAGGGATTCTCCATAAATGGCAGTCACAGAGAAGAGTCTCCCGCCCTGCGCGGGTGGGGTGGAAGCTGCGGGGGGTGATCTTCTCCATGACTGTCAGGCACGGAGAAGACCCCCCCACGCTGTGTGGCTGAAAGGGAAGGGGGGGAGCTACGCGGGGAGGGAGGGCCCTGGGGGGAGTAACAAAATGGTGATTTCAAGGCTTCTCTTGAAAGCCTGCGCCCTCCAATGTTCAACCAATCAGAGAAGATCCCTTGTCCTGGGATGGTTCCTGGTTGTTTACACATCGATAACACGGGCTTTCTCGGACTTTCCTCAGAAAGTCCTGAAAAATACAGGGGTGGGAAGTAATGAGTTAACTGGGCTTTTTGTTACCCCCTCCTTCTGAATAGCCCATGATGTGTGTAAACAACCAGTGATCGACACGAATTCTTCTCGGGCTTTTTTTGTCGTGTAAACGGCACCCCTAAGTCTTTCCTCATAAGGCATGGTTTCCAGACCTTTCACCATTTTAGTCACCCTTCTCTGGACATACTGCATTGTTTCCCCATTTTTAGCAGTCCTCTAATTACCTCTATCTTCTGTCAGGAAGCAGGGCTCTCCTTTTGCCTATTTTTTAGCATGCTGTTTCTCTATGTTCAAGGAAGGGTTTTATATTTTGGGGCATTTATTTATTTATTATTTATTTGTTATATTTCCAGCATGGTGTAGTGGACTATGACTCTAGAGTCCAGGGTTCAAATCCCTGGACACATTCTCTCTGCTTCAGAGAAAAGCCACTGCTTCTGAAGAAATCTTGCCAAGGAAAACCACTATAGGTCTGGCTTAGGGTGGCATAAGTCAGAAACAACTGAACGGCACACCACCACCACAATTCTTGTATATAAGAACACAGGAAGCTGAATTATATCAAGCCAAACACTGGGACATTTTGATCCAATATTGTCAATATCCCTGTTCAGCCACAGAGACCCACTGGGTGACCTTAGGCAAGTCATACTCTCTCAGCCTCAGAGGAGGGCAAAGGCAAACCCCCTTTAAACAAACCTTGCCAAGAAAGCCCTGTGATAGGGTCAGATATGACTTCAAGTTGGAAATGACTTAAAGGCACACGACAACAACAACATTGTCAACACTGACAGGCCATGCCTCCCCAGGGTTTCAGGCAGGAAATTTTATTTGTTGATCTGTTACATCTACACTTTGCATTTTCTCTGCTGAACTAAAGTATGCATGGCTCTCCTCCATCTTTTATCATCACAACTTTGCAAGGCAGGGTGGGCTGAGAGACTGACTTGCCCAAGGTGATGCAGTGGATTTAATGGCTCCTGAATCTGGCTTTCCCAAGCCCCAGTCCAATACTGTAATTGCTACGTGAAACTGGCCCTCTAAAGGTTCTAACTGAAAAACAAAGATATAATGCTTTATTCCAGCAGCTTGAAGTGGTACATTCCAGGATAAGCTTGACCATTTGATTCATGTATATGCTGGTTCTTGGAGAATTATGTGCCTACATTCCATTTCTTAGCTCTTAATGTAGGTGTTTGGTCATCTGATACTCTTCCCAGTATAGGGCTTTAAGGGCACAATCAGCACATAAAAGCAGCAACTGCCCTAGTGAGACTAAAAAGAGGGAGGTAAGCTTAAAAATATGGAAAATCACAGTAGCACCATTTTATCCCTGAGAAAAAGTAGGTAGCCTTCATATGCCTTAAAACCTGTAATTCTTTTACATTCTCTTGTTGATATAATAACCAAGAATGCTACATTCATGAAGAATACAAGACTGCAGTTAAGAGCCCAGAAAAGGCTCTTGGTGTAAGAGCTTTGTAAACCTTTCAATAGGTTTAGGTTTCAAAGTGAGTTTGCTGGACTCTGAGGTCAGTTGCTAGAAATATATCTTTAAATGTCTTTTTCCTCAAGGAGGGGAAAATGTGTTTCTTGCTACATGTTTTGCCAACACACACACACATATATATAAAATCTGAAACAAGAGAGAAAGGTGCAGATGATGATTAATGGTAATGGTAATGGCAAGAATGATTCCTTTCAGGTTTGATGACAGCATATAAACACATCAAATGTAAGAACCAAAAGCAAGAAATTGCATGTAACACAATTATAATAAAAACATGTATTAAATATAAATACACAACTTTATCAGTATAAAGAATATTATGTTACTGAAGATAAACATGGTGCAATATACTGAATTGAGGGCTGATAAAATCAAAGCTCTGGTTGATTGTACCAGCCCACAATTTAGCATAGTTGTATTTGTACCTTTGTTCTTGAAAAAGAGTTGAAACAAAAATCAGCTGGAACTCTGTCAGATATGATAGTTATAAATGAGTATTTTCAGCAACACAATATTGTTACATGGCTATGGTTACAGATATGTGTAAAAAGATTTATTATGTAATATATCCTTCTATTATAATTCTGTTGTTTGCCTGTGTGGTGTAGAGGTATGACCATTGGACTATGACTCTGGAGACAAGGGTTTGAATCTCTGCTTGGCCATGGAAACCTAGTGGGTGACCTTGGGCAAGTCACACTCACTGAGCTGCAGAAGAAGGCAAAAACAAAGCATCTCTGAATAAATCTTGCCAAGAAAACCTCATGATAGGGTTGCTATAAGTAAAAAACAACTTGAAGGCACAGAACAACATCAAATGCACATCTTTCTTTTTGTTTCACTGCACTTGCTGGGTTTACCATCAGTTTGCCTTCTGGAACCAGTCTTGTTTTGTGGTATTGTTTCATATATCAATGACAGCACATAAAAGATCCTTCTGTAAAAGTCTGCTAACACAATACATTCCTTTTGTATGATCATTTCTGATATATCCCAGGTGTGCAGGGAAACAATGGATTGCTCGCAGTCATAGATCTGGATAGTGGCAAATCTGTACAGCCAGTTTTTCCACGAGACTACTTAGACTGACCTCCCTCCAGCTGGGTCTGAACTAGTCCAAAGACTGAGCTACTCCCTGACTCATTCTTATGCAATGTGAATTGACATGTGTTCCTTACCTGCACCATGTGAAGCTGCATAATCTTCAACAACAGAGCTAACAATGCTCTGGTTCCAACAGAGTAGTGCACTGAGATTTTACATTGTCCCAGGGTTTATATTTATGGACAGTTAAACTGGATCAGAACAATGCATTATACACAACAAGAAGCTGCTGCTGAAGGTGGTATACCCATGTTGAGTTCTCTCCCTGATTACTGTTGTGCACAGTACCACTTATCTCATGCCATGACATGAGCACATAGCATGTTGTCTTATTCCATACCATCACCAGCTGCTGCTGGTATAAGTGGGAAAAATCACTAGATGACACCATAACAAGGGCAAAAGATGTTGCACATAACAGTGGGAGAGCAAAAATACTGCTCCGCTTTATTTTTATTGTTTTTATTTAGAATATTAACACCCTCCACCTTCAGGTGACAGAACACAGGGATACTAGTTTTAGTGGAGTTCAGGGAAGCCATGTGACTTCCTTTAGTAGGGCCAGGCTTCTGTCTGAAGATGGCTTCCTTTATTTGAATAGCTGACCAGCCCTGATAAAGAACCAGGGAAAGCAGAAGGGGTCCTACAGTTGTCCTTCACATGGACAGCAGCTGGCCACCTGGACCCTACCCCGTATATCCAAGAAGCCACTGGCAGTCAGTGTTGACAATACTGGGCTAGACAAGCCAAAGGTCTGACCTAGTATATGGTATCCTCCTATGATATAATTTTAATTTCTCTGCTTGCCCTTAACTCAGAATACAAATAAGCTGCACAGAGCTATCTATTTGAGTTTCATTTTATTTACAGTTGGAGAGGCATGGCAGTGTTCTGTTACATATGCAGGTTTATTATTATGACACTTTGTGAGATCTTCTCAGGAGACAGATAGATAATTTACTGGATTACTTTAACAAAGCCATTTCCAAGCTTTAGCTGTTCTAAATTTGGAATTTTAAAATACTGCAATCATTCTGAGAAAATGAATATAAAAACTGCACATGCAAATCATGGACATCCCTACAATGAAAACAGTTTACATGATTGAGTAAGCAATTTCTTTTAAAACTCACATATCCAATTTGCTGTTACATTTTGATTTATGGTTGTCCATAAAAATGGAAAGCAAGCGTAGACCTGTTTCTCTTAACACCATTTTGGAGAGATGTGACCAGCTGCTGTTGCCCAAGTGTCTGAAACAGTCATTTTCTGCTCACCTGATTAGCTTTAAGAGCTCTTTTGCAGTGAGGAATGGTTGCCACCAATTTCAAAAAGAGTTTCTTTACACTTGGAGCTGTCTATCATTTTTGTAGATTAAATCCCATAATGTCAGTAAGTGCCCTTAATAAAAATCAAATTTAAATCTCTTCTCATACATTATTGGACAGGCATGGCTTTTGTTTAAAAAAACAATGACAGAAAGCAAGTGCAACTTTTTCAAAAATGTATCAACATATATTCAAAACAGAGTATCTGGACAGTGAGCAATATATAACAGTTGTCCCTCCACATTCACAGATTTGGCATTCACAGATTTAAGTATTCACGGCTTGAAAATATTCTTAAAAAAATAATAATCCAAAAAGCAAACCTTGATTTTGCCATCTTATATAAGGGACACCATTTTGCTTTGCCATTGCATATAATGGGATTTGAGTATTCATGGATCTGGGTATTCATGGGGGGTCCTGGAACCAAACCCCAATAAATGTGAAGGGACAACTGTAGTACATAGACAACCACCTTTATATAATATAACACCATCTAGCTTAAATGTTGCTTTTAAGAAAGAAAATAGCAATGGAGTTGGTAAATACAGAGATGCGTTCCTCACTGCTTCTATGAAGCAACCTCTGTTCTTTGGATTTGAAGATTCTGGCTCACTTTCTCCTCTAAATCCTCTGTAGATTTCCCAAACTGTGTCAATCAAGAGGCTTTAGTTAGAACCCATGTAATAAAATCTGTTCACACACTCTCTCATCAACCCTAATCACAATAATTATATGCAGATGCTCCTTACCATATGGCTTTGCCTTATCTTCTCATTGTTTTAATGATAGCCTTCCTAGTTGCCTCCAACCCAGCTAACTTTGGACATTTACTTTTCAATGAAATCTTAGGGAACAAGGGAATACCATTTTTCTGTATGTATATCCTCCACACCCATACAGCCCACTTACTGGAACTATGAAAACCACAGGCCAAAAGGGATTTGAACATTATTTTTCTGAAGAATAGAAGAGTTGGCAGTCATTTCACAGAACTTCACACAACAGTCAGGTTTATGTGAGTCTTCCAAGGGCTAGACTCTCTCTCTCTGGCTTTTCTTCGCAAACGAAGATTCAGGAAGGACTCATCCCGCGCTTTCTGCAAGCGCGCTGATGACTAAAAAGGCCAATCCGAGATAAACAAGTCCGGTTGCAAAAAGCACAGCAGAAGGTCTCCTTTGGTGATGTTTTTGGGTTGTGATTCTTTCTGCGTTGTCGTTTCTCTTCAAGACTTGTTCGTCGTGAGTTCTCAAATAAGGCTGCAGCATTGTGGATAGTGCGTCTCCATGCCTCCCGATGTGAGGCCAGGGCGGACCACTGTTGGTGATCAATTTGGCCAAGCCTGAGATGTTGTTTCAGGGAGTCTTTGTATCGCTTTTTTGGAGCGCCCCTCTTACACTGACCCGTGGTGAGTTCACCGTAGAGTAGTATTTTTGGGAGGCGATGGTCCTCCATCCTAGAAACGTGCCCTGCCCAGCGCAGCTGTGTTCTCAATATCATGGCCTCAATGCTGGTGATCCCTGCTTGCTCAAGGACAGCAACATTCGTCACATAGTCAGTCCAGTGTATATTTAGGATTGTGCGTAGACAGCGCTGATGAAAGCGCTCGAGGAGTCGTAGGTGGTGGCGATAGGTGACCCATGTTTCAGATCCATAAAGGAGGATAGACAGTACGATGGCTCTATACACACTGATTTTTGTGCTTTGCCTCAGGGGTTTATTGCTCCAGACTCTTTTGTGAAGTCTTCCAAATGCACTATATGCCTTTGCTAATCTGTGATCGATCTCTTTGTCAATCTTGGCATCTGAGGAGATGATGCTTCCCAGGTAGGTGAACTGCTGAACGGACTTGAGCACTGATTTGCCGACGGCAATGTGGGGATGGTGGTGTTCGTCCTGTGGTGCAGGCTGGTAAAGAACTTCTGTTTTCTTCAGGTTGACTTCTAGCCCAAACAGCTCTGCAGCTGTTGCAAAGCAGGATGTTAGGCGCTGCAGAGCTGCTTCTGTGTGGGCAACAAGGGCAGCATCATCGGCGAAGAGCAGCTCACGGACTAGATAGTTTAGAGTCTTAGTGTGAGCCCTCAGACGGCTTAAGTTAAACAAGCTACCATCAGTACGGTAGCGTATATAGATGCCGTCGTCTTCTAGACTACACTAGCAATAAAAGGGCTAGACTACACTAGCAATAAAATCTGACCCCCACCCGTATCTAGTCCGATAATGCTACACAACAGGCAGCATTATCCCTGAATCTGGTGTGACAGTGCTACTCAACTTACAGACCTATCCAATCCAGATTCAGGGTATGCCACCTAAGACTCTCAGTTTTCTATTGAGTTTGCTTGAAACTCTGGAGAAAACTCTAGTGTGGACAAAGGATCCACACTGGATTCAGGGGTGGGGAGGCAGGACAAGCACTGCCTGACAGTGTTATTTTGGAAATGATATGGATGAAAACAGAGGTATTTGAATGCATTGTCATGGGCGTGTATTGTCATCCATGCCCTGCATGCAGATGCCTACCTTTTGTGTAGAGCAAACGGGAGGTACCAATTTTATTAAATTGGGGAGCCCTGGTGGCGCAGTGGTTAAATGCCAGTACTGCAAGTCACCACATTGCAAGTTCATTCCGGAGGGCTCCAAGGTTCACTCAGCCTTCCATCCTTTCATAGGTCAGTAAAATGAGAACCCAGCTTGTGGGGGCAATCAGCTAACACACATTGGAAACTGTTTAATGCAGTGTAGATGTATAAATTGCTATTGCTTAAAATAATTTGTAAGCCACTCTGATAGCCTTGTGGTTGAAGAGCGGGGTATAAATAACTAATATAATATAATATAATATAATATAATATATATATAAATATCAGAAGTGAAAATGCCTCCGTGTCAGTAGGATAGCTATTAAAAAGGGAATAGGACAGTAGACTTCAGAGGGCACACTGTTGAACGGCCACAGTATCTTCCTTCTGTTACCCAAAATGCTACTTGGAAAATTAAAAAAAAATACCGAGTTTCTAATATGTTGGGGAAATTAGCAGCAACTCAACTTTAGCTATGAGAAAGGGGGTAACAAGGGAATCTTGCAAATCTGTGTCTACCGGTACTAGTCTGGATGGAATACACACATGTAAAATTAAGTATGGTTTTTATTAAGGATTTCAAAAATAACACCAGCAACACACACATTCACCCAGAAAAAGCATTCACACAAGGCTATAGGAAAAGCAGTAGGAAAAACCTGGATAGAGAGTAGCAAGAGGATTTGTTGGGGTGATACAGATCTGTCCTGTAGTCAATCTGGCAGAGTGGATGGAGGACCCTGGGGTGGCTAACACAGAGTGATGAGGGTTTCCCCCTATAACTGACTGTGTGCACTGAGGGAGATTTGGGGGGTGATATTTATACCTCCAAATACACCTGAGGGGATGGCTGCTTCATGAGTTGAAACAATAGATTTCCTGAGCCTTTATGGATTGTACAATGAGTTTCCTGGTCTTGACAAAAGGTGAGAAAGATGCTAATGTGTTTCTTAATGTCCAGTGACTGGATTTTAACAGCTTGAGCAAGGGTCTTAAGGTTTGGGGATTTAGGAAAGGAAATTTCACAATCAAAGGTTTTCGCTCACCCATTATCTGTTTGGCTGTTAGCCTTTAGGCTTCCCAGGGTGAGGCAGGGCACTCAAATGACCTTTTGAGACTATCCTACCTTTTTCCCTTGTGGAAGGTCACATTGATGAACCAAATCAATAATATTAATACATAATTTCTAAGGTCTCCAAAAGTGGGGTGCAGGCCAATGCTAACATTCCAGAAGTGGGGTGTAGGCCATGCTAACATTTCAACCCTTTAGGGGCTGGCTTTGGGCAACCCTTCCTTCATTAATGCCATTTGGCAGCAACAGCAGAATCCTCTAGTGCCACTTTTTGGAAATGGCCCTGTAAGTAGGAGCAGAACCACTTTTAACACAGTGCCTCCCACTCCCATGTGATAGAGCTGATCTAGTAGGATGCCATAATCAATGGTACTGAAAGCCACCAAGAGATCCAGGAAGATTAATAGCAGCAGCAGCAGCAGCAGCAGCACAAACAAATATATTTATTTATATCTTGTCCTTTCCCCAACACTGGGACTCAAGACACCTTACAAAAATAACAAACACATATACTTTAATGCACTTGCAGAAATATTTAAAAACATATTAGTTATTATTAAAATACAATTGAACTATTTATGGAATTAAAGCAAACTCATTAAAAGACTAAAGATAAAATTCAGGAAAAAAAACACACTATCAAAAGTCTATGCAGTTAATTCCTAAAAGACTAGTCAGAACTGAGCAGTTCTTAAAGTTGATGGAAGGACAGCAAAGAGGGAGTCATCTGAACTTCCCAAGAGAGGGAGTTCCAAGGCCTGACAGCAGCTACCAACAAGGCTCTCTCTTGTGTTGTCACCAAATGTACCAGGAAGGTGGGAGGATTGAGGATCTCCCCGAAGATCTCAGGGCCTCAGCTGGCTCCTATAGGAAGACACAATCCTCAGACAGCCTGGACCTGAGCCATAGATGGTTTTATAGGTTACAACCAGCACTCTGAATTGTGCCAAAAAACTCAAAGTCTGTGCTAATGGAGCTGTTGAAACAAAGGAGTTGTACACTTCCTGTAGCCAGACCCAGTTAACAATATGGCTGCTGTTCTTTAGGCCAACTGAAATTTTTGAGTACTTTTCAAAAGCAGCCCTGTATAGAGAATGTTACAGTAATCCAAATGGGATATTACTAAGGCATGTGTCATCATAGCCAAATCAGACATTTTCAGGAACAGACATAGCTGGCATGCTAGCTTTAAGTGTGCAAATACAGTCCCGGCCACTGCTGGAACCTGGGCCTTGAGGGTCAGGGTTGAATTCAGAAGCACATCCCAGCTGCAGGTGGCATGTAACTCCATTCAGCACAGGCTGAATCCTCATTCCTTGATTTGCCTTCTGACTGGCCAGGAGCCTTTCTGTCTTTTCTGGAGTAAGCCTGAATTTGTTCACATTCATCCAGTCCATTATTGATGTGAAACACCAAGTTTAGCAAGGAAACAACTTCCTTTGGAGTTAGGTAGAAAGGAGAAACAGTATTGAGTGTTATCAGCATATTAGTCACACCTGACCCCAAAATTCCAAACAAACTATTATATAGTTTAATATACAATAAACAGCACTGACCAAGGAAGACAGATTCAAACAGGAATGTCCCAGCACTACCTTCTTCACTCTCCTCTCCAGAAAAGAGCAGAGCCAACAAAAATATGTATTGTCTCCAAGTTCCATCCCAGCGAGGCAGCCTAGAATAATACTCTGGTTGATGGTACTGAAAGTTGCTAAGGAGTCCAGCAGAATTACACACCTTCTCCACAGGGACATACACCTTCAGTACAGTTCCCAGCATAGGTCTCAATACAACAAATGTAGTCTCTGGAGCCATATTGAAATGGATGTAGATAATCCATTTCATTCAGGACCCTGGCACTGACAGGTGACCACTTGCTCCAGTATTTTGTCCAAAAATGTAACTTTGCAGCCTGGCCTATAGTTATCAAATATGGTGGGATCCAGGGAAGGTTTTTTTTCAATAGAGGTCTTAGAACAACCTTCAGGCATACTGAAGCCCTGCATTGCTGTAAAGAGGCATGGGCCACTCACTAGGCCAGTATCCATGGGCAAGGTGATGAGCAAGATCTAGAACACATGTAGTGGCTCTTACCTCTCCAAGCATCCTGACCACTTCCTCACTGTACAAACTGAAAAATATCTATTAGCATTTGACAAACAGGGGCCAGTGTACATCCACTGGACCTGTACCAACTATAACACCCAAATCAAAATGAATCCAAGCAATTTTATTTTTAAAGTGCTGGCCAAATTCTTCACAGCAGGCCATCAAGTGGTCTGAGTTCTCTTGTGGGCCAGGCTTTAGACTGCTTACCACTTGAAATATCTTGCCAGGCAACTGTTTGCAGATGCAACAGTGGTAGAGGAAAATGTGGGTTTTTTTGGCTGCCCACACTGCCACAGCATATGCCAAGTATTTGTTCAGATTCACTCTAAGGAGATTTTCAGACAACATTGTTATAGTGTTACTATTCCACTTTATTTGCTATGGCTGCCTCCTGTTGAATCCTGGGATTTGAAGTTTAGGGAGGGGCATTTACAATTCTAAGCCGGAGAGATCTTAGGCCTCACTAAACTACAAACCCCAGAATTCCACAGGAGGCAGCCACAGCAGTTAAAGTGGAATAGTAACACTATAACAGGGTAGTCTGAAAATCTCCAAAATTTTCTGCTAGATGTGAAGCTGAAGGCTTTCACAGCTGGCATCCATAGATTCTCCTTGCATTTTTTTTCTGGGCTGTGAGGCCATGTTCTGGAAGAGTTTCTTTCTGATGTTTCGCCTGCATCTGTGGCTGGCATCTTTGGAGAATGGTTGGGTAACCCCCCCCCCACTCCTACCCAACCATTCTCTGAAGATGCCAGCCACAGATGCAGGTGAAACATCAGAAAGAAACTCTTCCAGAACGTGGCCTCACAGCCCAGAAAAAATCCCCAAGGAAAATCTATTTTCTGCTAGAATGTTTAGAATCACTGTCTCACTTGTTCTATTGATGTAAGTTCTCTAAAGAACCCGAGGACTGGTTTAACTGCATTAGAGGGGATGGCCAAGAATGATCATGTCCACCACCCAGGTCATTCTCTATTCCAGAGGTCAAACAGGGCTTCAGCAGAATTTCCTGCCAAGGTGACAGGAAAATCCTCAAGAGCTATCAGAAAAATGTCCAGATCCATCTGCCTCCTGGGTGGACAAGGGGGGGAGGACTTTGGCAGTAACCCTGAACCCCTGTAAGTCACCAGGCAGTGTTCTGTCCATGGTTATGGGATGACGGAAAGCTCCTTCCTCTCCAGATCATCCTCATCCAATTTAGGATGGAAAACAAAGTTAAGAGAATGTCCTGCAGCATGACTGAGGCCAGATACCATTGAGAGTAGCATTTTCCCTGTCTTTCTGCCACGGTAGGTAATCAATCATTCAGGGCAACTAAAGCTGTTTGGGTACCTGGCTTGAAACCAGGGTATTGAAATGGTTCTATATAACCTGCATCCTCCAAGGATATCTGAAGCTGCACAGCTACAATATGCTCCAGAACTGTTCCCCAAGAGGGATATCAGCAATAGGGTGCTAATTTCTCACATGACTTTAGTGGAAGGGACATCCTACAGACTCCTTCAGGACAGCAGAAGCAGAAGATTGTTCAGGGCTGAGAAGTGGTTCCTTTCTGCTGGTTTCATCAGCAAGCTGTTTTAATAATGCATTTACTAGCATATGTGAATATAGATTTCTTTTTCTAAATCAACACTTATCTCAGCCACAAGATGGCTTACAACAGCATCTGCACTTTTCAGTATCTAGTGTCATAAACAAGAAATGTGTCATAGCAGAAATAAGGCACCTTTTAAAATAAATTTAAAATTCAGAAATTACATAGCTTTTGCATATACAGGGCTAAATTCAACACTAGTCCTGTATAGAGTATAAGTTAAAATAAATTAGGCTTCTTAAGTCCTAGTGATTTCAGCGGATCTACTCTAGATAGAACACAGAACTTGGACATTTTTTGTGGTGAGAGACTGACATGCTGACAAATTCTGGGAGCTGTAGGCCAAAAAAGTAACTTTCCAAGTTGTAAACTATAATTAGTTTTAACCCAAAAAGCACACCTGGCAAAGTATTATTAACTTGAATGTAATGGAAAAAGAAGAGATTATTTTGAAAGGGTTATTTTGGTGATATATTCTGCTAGTATGGAACAATTCTTCCATAAAGGTGTTTATTACCATTATGGTGGTGTTACACTTCTGGCCATCTGGACTTATATTCAGCCAACTCCCTTGACAGAATTCCTAAACTATTTAATGTCAAGCCATAAAAATGCTAACAGTGATTTATAGCCACCGAGCTTTTATAGACAACACAGAAACTTACGTTTTTTCCCCAGGCAGATATGGAACAGCTTCAATTTACAGGAAAATTATTTCTAATTTGTTATTTCATTAGGAACTTGAAATATGATCATAAGCAAAATATACCAGGCAGACAAGACATGAGTAAGTGATAAACATAGACTTTGTTTGATTCATGCTATTTCTTGTTAGTTTTCACCTCAAGAGAGTTAATCTTATATTACTCTTCAGTGGAAATGGACAGTAAAATATTATTTTCCATTTACTTTAATGGCTTTTTGGATGCATTATTAATATGCAATATAGAATGAATAATTGCATACTTACATTTTTATGCCATGTCTTTTTCTGCTGCTCAAGGTTTTCAATAGATTTTAGACCTAAAGCATAAATTATAGCTACCCAGGGAAGGGTGTGATTTCATATACTGTTCTTTTCTTTATTATAGTATTGTTTGCAAAAGGAAATAGGTTAACTCCTTGCTTCTTTAAATGAGTCAGAAGCTCACTTCCTAATGTGTGTACATGATTTCAGTCAGAGAACAAGAAAATTTAAGTGAGATTAGGGGGCAATGCTATATTTGTTGTTGAGTACCTTCACGTCATTTCTGACTTATGGTGACCCTAAGGCAATCCTATGAGAGTGGGCCCAGAAGATATAATGTTAATTGTTGCACATTAATGCAAATTCGCAGCAGCATTCATTTGTCTCCATGGATTTTTCTGGGCAAAATTGCTGGATGTGAAGCTATCCATGTTTGATGTTCACATGGAGCCATGTCTGGGAGTGAATTGCTCATGTTATTATTCTCAACAAGTTGCTGCCACTGCACAGTATTTTTTTTTAACCGTATATCAAAGGTACACAAGTACAACCTTCCATTTAAAAAGCTGTTTGGTTACCTCAGCACAGCAAAAAAGCACATGATTACTACTGCGAAACTCCACAATGGCGCTTCCGGCCACTTCATTGCCAGCAAGCCTGCTCCTGCACACATCCGACCAATTATCCTTCCAATTCTGCCCTCACTGAGAATGCACAGTGCAGTGATTTGGGTGTCCTAACGAGTTTGAGTGCACATTCCCCCACATTTTTTTAAAAAATATGAAAAGCCATGAAGGTGTTTTCCGTGAAATAGTTTTTTTATTTTTTATTTTTAGGCCTTCTTCCTTCAGAATATGGCAAATCCCTGCAGGATCTTGTTGGGACAAAAGGTATTCTCCTCAAATTCTATGAGGATTTTTTTTCACCATCTAGACAACCACAGGGTTTGTTGCCAGGATTTCTTCAGCAGGGGTTTGCCATTGCCTTCCACTGAGGTTGATGTAGAGTGTCACTTGCCCAAGGTCACTCCATAGCTTTTGATGCCTGAGAGGACATTTGAACCCTGGCTTCCTGGAGTCCCAGTCCAACACTCAAACCACTACAACACACAGGCTCACTCCAGTAAACAAACAAAATAGCTGCCTAGTGGTAACAACCCCAAAAGAAAAACAGCAGCAGGGAAAAAAAAATCATAATTAGATAATGTCATAAAATCATAAAGAAGGCAACTTTTATACTCCCAACGAAGCAGAATTCCCCAAGTATTTGCTCTTCTTGCTAATAATAACATGAAGCATCAAACCCTGCCTAACAGAAAATTCCCCAAATGAACAAATCTACACATTCTATTGCTTATGGTTGCTTTCTGGCAGAAATCAGACTCCAGTTCCAGAAATACACCCATTTTACTGGAACAGTGAGGGCCTACGAGCTCCTCAGTCTCTTACATCATCTTTATTTTTAAATCAGAGAAATGTTCTTGACATTTTCATCATATTTAGCATTAGGAAAAGAGGTGTTCCCAGGCTAATTCATTTTGCAGAACAGTATCAGCTTTTAAATGTAGTAGCTGTTTTTCTATTCAATCATACCACATAATGTTAGAGTAATACTAAAAAACCTGTTCCCATACATTGGAGTGATCACAAAGGCATTTCAAAGCAATGTCTGGAACTGGGGGCAATAATCACATTTGCAAAAAATCATGTGAATTACATTGTTGCTCATTAAACATTATAGCAAGTGTAATTGTTGTCTCCATATCAGTAGGGTAGTGAATCTATTATAGGTTTTAGTCTAAACTTTGCAGGAGCTATCCAGGTTGCTGAACCTTCCCTCCAAAATATGTCCAACACTTTTGATAACTGTTTTAAAAAGTTCAGATAGAATCTGGAGTGGATTCACCATCCCCATATCATGAAAGCCTCCAGCCACCATCAAATATATAACACTGTTTTGGGATGAACCCACAGAAAATCCTAGTATGGTAGTGTATTGTGGAGGGTGAAAGAAATGGTATGGATATGGTTGCATATTTTTAGGTTGTATTCTTTGGTTCAGTAGCTGGCAGATTTTGAGTTTGCAGAAATAATTTGCTTTTCCTTGGATACAATAGCACCAAAATAATGGGTCAGGAGGGCAGAGCAGAACTGAAGAACAAGGTTCCAGAGCCCCAGCTTGATGCAAATCTTTTAATTGACAAATCTATTCTTGTTTTCTCCAATCCAGCCTTCTTGATTTTAGTAGAAGGGAAAATGTGCTTTCTAGCTTTTGCTACTAGTCAAAACCATTGGGAGCTAGAAATCTTTGTTAAGCTACAAATCACCTTGAGATCTACCAGCAGATCTTGGTCACTGCTCTAGTTCATGCATTGAATTTGACTGAGGAGTGTCTGGCTTGCGTCCACCATGGTGGATATTCCTTATGGGTTCTTTGCACAATTTATGACATTTCAAATTCTTCAAGTACTACCAGTCAGAAAGCAATGAACATCTATTCCATTTCCCTCCTATGATAATTGCCATACTTGCTCAATAGCAGCAAAGAGGTGCAATACACTTTAAAAAGTAAAACTGTAAATTCAATTAGTATTCAACCTTAATACTCTGAATACTTTTTACAAACAAACACATACATATTAACTATTGAAGAAATTGTTCATAAAATACATTGTTGACATTTCCTGAAATATCTATATCCGTCTTCACCCAAGTTTGAGATAGCTTAAGGAAAAGAATATAAAAACATACATTTATCAACATATCTTAAGAGAATCACAGAATGAAGTTCTGGAAAAATTATCTACATTTATTGATATGGAAGCAGACAATTTGCACAAAAACTTTGGAACCGCAGAATAACTATGACAAACAAATGCCATTAGAAATTGAAGAAGGGCAGAAGCTTTATGAAATGGTGTTCAGACAGCTGAGGGTTTCCCCTTTGTAGTGAAAACTTGAACTGAGAAAACATAATGTCATGCATCCAAGCCCTGGACTTTAGCTTTAGACATTTGGTAGAAACTGTTTGATATTATGCCATATGGAAGCCATTAAAATGAGAAATGCGAACAATGCAATTTCACTCACCGAGAAGAAAGGCTTGGCTTGCCACTTTTACTACAGCTGGTATAAATTCCTGGGCCATCATCAAAGAAACTTCCAAGTGCCAGTTTTTGCCTGATAGACTCTCTCTCATTTTTCTGAGCCTAAAATAAAATAAAATAAAATTTTAAAACATGCAGAAGCAAACAATGACCATCAATCCACTGACAGCAATTCACATTCCAGTCTAAGCGGTATATTCAAATTAATCCATCATGTCAGCATTCACAAAACAGTCCTTTAATGTTAACCCAACTCGTCAACACACAGCAAGAAATGATTAGAGCGCCATTACAGTGAATCTCACTTATATTTATCCCATAGTTCCTTACAAACGATGAATGTGTGTTGAATGTGAGTCTGTTGAGTATTCTGTCTTTGAAGTTGATCATGACTGTCTCTCTCTCTCTCTGGCTTTTCTTTGCAAACCAAGATTCAGAAAGGACTCATCCTGTGCTTTCTGCAAGCACGCTGATGACTAAAAAGGCCAATCCGAGATAAACAAGTCTGGTTGCAGAAAGCACAGCAGAAGGTCTCCTTGGGTGATATTTCCGGGTTGTCATTCTTTCTGTGTTGTCGTTTCTCTTCAAGACTTGTTTGGCGTGAGTTCTCAAATAAGGCTGCAGCATTGTGGATAGTGTGTCTCCATGCCTCACGATGTGAGACTAGGGCGGACCATTGCTGGTGATCAATTTGGACAAGCAGGAGATGTTGTTTCAGGGAGTCCTTGTATCGCTTTTTTGGAGCGCCCCTCTTACACTGACCCGTGGCGAGTTCACCGTAGATTACTATTTTTGGGAGGCGATGGTCCTCTGTCCTAGAAACGTGCCCTGCCCAGTGCAGTTGTGTTCTCAATATCATGGCCTCAATGCTGGTGATCCCTGCTTGCTCAAGGACAGCAACATTCGTCATATAGTCAGTCCAGTGTATATTTAGGATTGTGTGTAGACAGTGCTAATGAAAGCATTCGAGGAGTCGTAAGTGGTAGCGATAGGTGACCCATGTTTCAGACCCATAAAGAAGAATAGACACTACAATGGCTCTATACACACTGATTTTTGTGCTTCGCCTCAGGTGTTTGTTACTCCAGACCCTGTTGTAAAGTCTTCCAAATGCGCTATATGCCTTTGCTAATCTGTGATCGATCTCTGTCAATCTTGGCATCTGAGAAGATGATGCTTCCCAGGTAGGTGAACTGCTGAATGGACTTAAGCACAGATTTGCCGACGGCAATGTGGGGATGGTGGTGTTCGTGCTGTGGTGCAGGCTGGTAAAGAACTTCCGTTTTCTTCAGGTTGACTTCCAGCCCAAACAGTTCTGCAGCTGTTGCGAAGCAGGATGTTAGGTGCTGCAGAGATGCTTCTGTGTGGGCAACAAGGGCAGCATCAGATATGCCATCAGGCCTCCGAGATGCAGTCATCATCACCCTGTACAAGAAAAAAGGAGCAAAATCCGATTGCTCTAACTATCGAGGCATAACACTGCTCTCTATTGCTGGAAAAATCCTTGCAAGGATACTCCTGAACAGATTAATTCCTGCTATTGCAGAAGAACTTCTTCCTGAAAGCCAATGTGGCTTCAGAGCCAATAGGAATACTACAGATATGTTATTTGCCCTTAGACAACGGCAAGAGAAATGTAGAGAGCAGAACAAGGGTCTCTATGTAACATTTGTCGACCTCACCAAAGCCTTTGACACTGTGAGTAGAAAAGGTCTGTGGCAGATCCTGGAAAGACTAGGATGTCCCCCCAAATTCCTTAAAATGATTATCTTGCTACATGAGGGCCAGCACGGTCAAGTCAGATATGGCGATGCTCTTTCAGATCCCTTTCTAATAACTACTGGAGTGAAGCAAGGTTGTGTTCTTGCTCCAACTTTATTTACTATCTTCTTCAGCATGATGCTCCAAAGGGCTATGGCAGAGCTTGAAGAAGAAGACAGCATCTATATACGTTACCGTACTGATGGTTTAACTTGTTTAACTTAAGCTGTCTAAGGGCTCGCACTAAGACTCTAAACTATCTAGTTCACGAGCTGCTCTTCATGACTGTAAATGATGGTTAAAGCAAGGGATACACACCCATGCACACACTAACTGAAACATGAAGTAAATAACTCTAATGAGCAAGGCACTTTCATTTACCAACTCATCTCATGAGTTACTTATTTAATGTTTCAGTTAGTGTATTTATGTATATAAATGTATATACACAGACACACAAATCCTTGCCTTAACAATCCAGTAAATAGTGCTGTAAAAAAATTCACCAACTTGCTACATTTTTAGAATCCCAAGACTACTTCCTCAAGTATCCTTCTGTCCCCCCCCCCCCCACCATTTGTATAACCAGCCTCATACCCACACACATTTTAAGGGTTTCTACCATGGAATAAAGGATGCTGCTGTCCCATGTGACCTTTTCTTTGGTCTTCAGCAAGCAGGTGTCACTGTTACATGAATCTTTTGGTTACACTTTGAAGGAGAATGCAAATGTTGGGCTTATGTGGCTCACAAACAATTCTGACAACCTTTTGGTTTGGGATCTTGGATTTCATTCAGGGTAGAAATTCAAGGAGAGCAGGGGGGGCAGGGAGAAGAGTAATTTGCAATGTTATAACTCAAGACCACCCCCCATGTTTAGATCAATCTGTTTTCTGTATTTACATATATTATGGGTTCATTTCCATTGAACATATGATTTATATGAATAATGTGGTGAATAATGTGTTTAATACTACATATAGTATTACAGACACAATGTCAGGTTTGGATGAGCTGATTAGTCTTGTAGTTCATTTGAAGACCTTGGGTGAATCACAATCTTTCAGTCTAACCTACCTCACAGGGTGGTTGTGGGCTAAAACAGAAGTGGAGCATGTCTGCAGCCCTGCACCCTCTGAATATGTTTATAATGTAATATATATATTGTTCCATTGCCTGTATAGTTTTATTTTTTAAAGCATAACATTGCCATTACTAGCTTAGCTTGTAGCTGGTTTCATGTTCTTACATCTAAAAATTGTTAAATTTGTGGTGTTGGTACAGTCCTATAAGAAGTTTCCTTCACATCTTTACAGTCGTCCCTTCACATTCGCGGGGGTTACGGGAACAAGACCCCCGTGAAAGTGAAAAAAACTACGAATAAAAGCAGCCTCTGAGGGTTTAATGAGGAGCCCTTCCTAAACACACACACGCACAGGGAAACTGACCCAGCCTCTGAGCATTTAAGGAGGAAAGAAAATCACAGCCCCATGCTGTGAGCACGCAAGCACAGTCCCCCCCTTGCCACTCGCCTCTGTGTCTTAACAAACTGAATTGCTTCTTTAAAACTCACATTTCACCCCATGTCTCCTCATGGCCCAAAGAAAAGCACAGCTGCATGCTTGCCACCCCCTCTCTGTGTCTCAACAAACTGAATTTAAAACTTGGCTTCTTTAAAACTCATATTTCAAACTTTTCCTACGCACATTCACACACAGGGAAGGCGCGGGTGGCATCTCACATCAACCCAGACTCTGAGCATTTAAGGAGGAAAGCTTCCTGCTGGCCAAAAGAAAAGCACAGTCCCATACTGTGAGCACACAAGCTTTCCTCCTTAAATGCCCAGAGGCTGGGTCAGTTGCTTGCTGGGAGATGCCACCCGCACCTTCCCTGTGTGTGAATGTGTGTAGGAAAGATTCAAAATGTGAGTTTTAAAGAAGCAATTCAGTTTGTTGAGACACAGAGAGGGGGTGGCAAGCATGCAGCTGTGCTTTTCTTTGGACCATGAGGAGACATGGGGTGAAATGTGAGTTTTAAAGAAGCAATTCAGTTTGTTAAGACACAGAGAGGGGAGTGGCAAGGGGGGACTTTGCTTGTGTACTCACAGCATGGGGCCGTGCTTTTCTTTCACCTTAGACCCTCTGAGGCTGGTGTGGGGGTTGCTTGCTTGATGGGATCTTCCCTGTGTGTGTATATGTGTGCAGGAAATTTTCCTCCTTAAATGCTCAGAGACTGTGTTGGGGAGAGCGGGGGGGGGGAGGAATTTCCACGAATACATAAAACCGTGAAAGTCAAAGCCACGAATGTAAAGGGACAACTGTATTTGCTCTGCAGATTGGCATTTCTCAAGGCTCACAAAACAGTGATAGAAATGGAAGCACTTTGAGCAGTATGTAATAGACTGAATGGTGGTGTTGGTGGGATCTAATGAGGGAGTCCTCTGAGATTTCCTTTATATTATAGCAGTACTTGTGGTAAAATGAAAACGAATGTACCAGCTTATTAAGTTCAGCAAATGTGCTTTTAAAGGTATTGATTTTCCCCGAGTGATGCAGTTTGTTTGCCTCTGCACTTTTTGAGACAGAAAAGCAATATGCCAGCTGTATGATACATTGCTGAGGATCTTTCCTGAAGGTGTGGGGGGCAGCCTTTAGTTAGCTGTAGCATCTGCATGCACTCACTAATGTGTACTATTAATGGTGTTAGTGCTCAAAACCACTAGGCAAGTACATTTCATTTTTTAAATGGAAAGATTGCTACAGCAACTTTGGACCAGACAGTTTGACATCAGTTTCCAACAGTAATAGACAAGGGAGGAAATAAAGCATGTTGCTCCTTAGTAGAATTTAGACTGGGTGGGCATGGTCAGGTTTTCAGCTCTTCTAGAAGCTGCAGAGTGTTGACACAGCTATCATTTTGGGCAACAAGTAGTGTTGACTCTTGGGATGGTGTCTCCCCCCACTCATGTTCTGGAGTCAGGAATCCTCCCCCCTTCCAGGAATATGAAATAATTCTACAAAGGAGCTTTTTGACCCTTAAAAAGTAATTTTAGCTGAAAAAAATGTTTCAGTGAAGGTCCCAAGGGCCACATGATCCCCACCCCAATTAGAGCAACCATTTTGACTTCTCAAGAATTCTTGTAGCTTGATAAGAAAAGGGTATAAGGTTCAGGTCTTAAGAGAAATCTTTTGCACCAGTAATATCTGTAATCTGAGATGCCAAGAAACCTAGGACTTCCTACACTATGTATGATGACTATCACTGAGCTTTACTTCCAGGTGCTCACAGAACATTCTTCCATCTATTCAGCTGTTCAGAAAACTCTCAACAGAGTACTGCATGGCAGGGAGTTGGTTAAACATTCTGTTAAGGTAAGACCTCATAGATGGTAGTTTTTTGTTTGTTTGTTTATGAACCAACCTGACATTTATGTTCTGGCCTGAACAAAAGCTGCAAGCAAGTGCCATTCATACACACAAACTCATTTGTGCAATGTCATTGCTAGCTGACCATGCAAAGAGGGCTGAAATTCTAGCTACAATCAACATACAGTGGGCCCTCTGTATTCATGGGCTCTGGATCCGTGGATTCAACTACCCATGGATCAAAAATAATTTTAAAAATATTCAAATATTTTTTTAAAAAATAAAAAAATGCAGTATTCAAAAAATATTTTAAAAAAGCAATGCAGGACATCTCATGTATCCTCTGTCCCACATGGTAGCCTTTTAGGACCATGGTGGAAGCAGTTCTGTGGCACTCTCCTGCTGAAGGTGAAGAAGCCGCTGAGGTGGGGTGAGGGAGAGAACAAAAGGGAGGAAGAGAGGGAACTGGTTGTCAGGGTGGGTTGGGGAGGCGAGGCTGTGGCTCGCTCATGCATGCAGCACTTACCTTTGGAATGTGCGTGGAGGGTGGTGGGGTTGAAAGGATAGGTTGGTGTTCAAGCTTTATATAAAGTGCCTTCATATAAGGGACTTGAGCATCCACTTTTTGGTATCTGTGGGAGGTCCTGGAACCAATCCCATGGATATGAAGGGCTGACTGTAGAGCACTCTAACTGGACTTTGAATGATCAAGTGAGTTTGTAGCTTGGGATGGTGGAAGCTCACATTCTGGCATTTTCTTAAATAATTGAAATCTTGTTCACTGATTATACTTTGAGCCCATACTCCCTGTTTCCATGATGAAAATTTTGAAAGTAGCTTTTGTGCATACATCTGTACAGGTCATAATCATGTAACACAACAATCATCAATGATGCCCTATGACCAAAATCTTTTCTTGACAAAGAGGTTTCCCAAAAACCAGCAAACAAACAAACCTCCTTCCAGGTTTATGTGGGAGCTAATTTGTAACACAACATTGGGTCCTTCTTTTGTAAAAAATATCTAATTACAAGGAAGCATTGATTACATAAAAAAAATCATGTTATCCATCAGTCAAGTTGTTGACAGCAACTTCACAGAGTGCTTTCTACCCACAGTAAAGTTTATGAATATTCCAACTCCCCATTAAACACAGACTTAACTTTCATAATTCTTACTGCACATCAGGTAGGGAGAAACTAGGATACTCCAAAGCTTTTTGACCTAGAATTTTTATTCATTCTACACAGCATGGCCAATTATAAGAGGCTGTTCAAAACAACTGGAGGACCAAAGGTTGCCCAACCCTGCTGTACAGGAAAGTCTAAAATATTGGCAAAGATAGCAAAGCCCTATGCCCTCAAGGTTATCATAAACTCGCTGTGTTTATGGCCACAAATTAAAAGAATGTGTCCAATTTCGGGTCCCAGTCAAGACAATCAACCTTTCCTACAGTATAAACAGCACATGTGAGCACACAAGGACCAATTATGTTAGGATGATGATAAGCAGTACTACAATGACAGTTAACCCTGTAACTAATGGGACAGTAGAAACTGGCATCAAAAGCATCATTATAAAGAGGCAGGAAGAAAGACAACCCTTTGGCTGCAGCAAAATTTCACAGCAGGAGACCAAAGAGTTATTAGAAAATCATTTGGTTCATTTAAAAAAAAAGAGATGAGTACATACATTTATGCCCCAAAAATGTTGGTTTTCTATTTTGTGATATGGTAGGGGAGGTCACCAGGTCTTTTCAGTACATTAAAAAAAACCTGTATTACAGCGATATATTGGAGGCTTGAGTTTTATGCTATTAACACTGGCAGCTAAACTACAATTAAGGCACTTTGCCAACTCATTTAAAAGAACGCAAGTACTAGCTTTTCTATTAGGCTTGCAAGTCTTTTGGCCAAATATTTATACACAATGCACTGTGAGGTTGTTTTGCAGACCATTAGTTTAATAATAAGTCCCGTCCCCTAACCCCGCTCCCAACTTTAGACATCTAAAAATACCGTTCTTTAGCTATTAGAACACTCAGGGACCTTCCTGACAAAATGCCCCTGAAAAATTTAATAAGCGATGCCAGGTTAGCGTTCAAATTCACAAACAATATGATCAATTTAATGGTTTCAAACCTACCTGACTAGACATATATGAAGGAATATAGGATGCTTAAAGCCATGCTCAAGAGTCTGTTGCTGACGTACAGAGCCTTACATAACCCAGGACTAGGATACAAAACAGATTGTCTCATTCTCACGCCCATATATACCCAGTCAATCTCGGAAGTTTTGGGACAAAATCTTATTGGCCATTCCAGGACCAACGGAAAGTTATTACAGATTAACATGGGTGTAGGCCTTTGCCAGGGACTCTGAAACTGTTTTTTGGGGGGGAATGGCGGCAGCGATTCAACATTGGTAGGCAGGCCAATATTAATTTTGGTTACTTGCAGGTAGCTAAATCTGACTATCATGAAAGCAGTAGCAAAATAATAATAATAATAATAATAATAATAATAATAAGTACTGTATTACCAAACACTATAAATAAAAAATGCAATTAATATATCAAACAAAGGTAAAATATGTTAGACCCTATTAAGTGAAAGCAAAGGTGCCTATAAGATCTCCTATCACATCCATCCTTCCACTATAGTACTTTTTAAAAAGTGGTGAAAAGATATGTGAATCTACCAAACATGAGGTGTAGAGCATAGCCAGGGCCAGGGCAAATTACTTCTCCCACCCATTATCATTCAATCTTCCTTAAACATGATCACTTTTACAAGCACAATGTAAACTTAGATGTTCCCTCCATGTGTTCAGAGTAGCTTACCACCAAGTAACTGTGCACTGGATAAATGGCATGCAACCTTTGTTATTTACAGGTTGAGTATCCCTTATCCAAAATACTTGGGACCAGAAGTGTTTTGGATTTTGCATTCCCCCCCCCCCCAGATTTTGGAATACCTGCATTTGCATATATGTATGTACATAATGAGATATCTTGGAGATGGGACCCAAGTCTAAACACTAAATTCATTACGTTTCATATAGACCGTATACATATAGGCACACAACAGCTTCTACTCCTTGCTATTTGTTGTCAAAGGAACTTTGACTTAAGGTGATCCTATGAATGAGAGACCTTCAAGAAGTTCAGTCATCAACTGGCCTGCTTAGATCTTGCAAACTCAGGGCCGTGGCTTCCTTGATTGAATCAATCCACCTGTAGTGTGGTCTCCTTTTTCTCCTACTGCCTTCCACTTTACCCAGCATTAATGCCTTTTCCAATGAGTCATGTCTTCTCATGATATGTCCAAAATATGACAGCCTTAGTTTAGTCATCTTGGCTTTTACTGAGATTTCAAGCTTGATTTGCTATAAGACCCATCTACTGTATTTGTTTTTTCAGCAGTCCATGATATCTACAGAAAGCTTCTCCAGCACCATTTCAGATGACTTGATTTTCTTCTTGTCAGCTTTCTTCACTGTCCAGTTTTCACAATCATACACAGACATCTGAAATACTATGGCTTGGATGATTCTGACCTTGATATATCTTGACATTGGTGGATCTTATCTAGTTCCTTCATGGCTTCCTTTCCAAGTCTTAGTCTTGATTTTGGTCTTATTGATTTCTTGACTACAGTTTCCATTTTGGTTAATGATTGAACCAAGGTATAGGAAAACTATAGGAAATCTTTAACTATTTCAATGTCTTCATTACTCACTTTAAAGTCATATAAATCATCTGTAGTCATTATTTTTGTCTTCTTGATATTTAACTGCTACCCTGATTTTGTACTTTCTTCCTTAGCTTTTACTATATACTCATTTATGCATGTAAAACTTATATCCTGCTGTTAAAACTTACATCCTGCTTCTCCTTTCAAAATGGAGTCACAGTGGCTAACAAATATAAAAATAGACATGAAACAACAAGCCAGCTTTTTGTAAAAAAAAAAAAAAAGATTAAAAAGCAGCACCAAAAATCATAAAGAGTCCAACTTAACAATAAATAAGTATAGTTAGTGAACAATAGAATCAAGTGTTTTTTACAGAGAAACACCCTCAGTTGCTGGCAGAACATAAATAGAAAATAAGATAACCTAGTCACACTAGAAACTCTTTTCGAGCCTAAAAGCATGATTTGGTGTTCGTGAGAGAGCCTCAGTGGTATAGCCAACATACTATTCAACATATATATGAAGCCACTGGGAGAGATCACCCGGAGGAATGGGGCAGGGTGTTATCAGTATGCTGATGACACCCAGATATATATCTCCATGACTCGGTCTTCGGCTCTGACTTCAGATGGTGTCTCTTCTCAATGATTGTCTTAGGGCAGCAATGGACTGGATGAAGAAAAACAAATTGAAGCTGAACCCAGACAAAACGGAGGTTCTCACGGTAGCAGCCCCGAACCCAGGTACTAGAATACGATCTCCAGTCCTGGATAGAGAAACACTCTCCTCCAGGGATTGTGTTCGCAGTTTGGGGGTACTCCTGGACTCGTCGCTCCGGATGACAAATCAGGTAAATGCAACGGTCAGGAGCGCCTGTTATCAGCTTCGGCTGATCTGCCAGCTGTGCCCTTCCCTGGAAGTCAGGGACCTTGAGACCATGGTACATGCTCTGGTAACCTCCCCTCTTGATTTCTGTAATGCACTCTACATGGGGCTACCCTTATGCTTGGTCTGGAAACTTCAACTAGTACAGAATATGGCAGCCAGACTGGTCTCAGGTACATCTAGAAGAGACCATATAACACTGATCTTAAGATCACCTCACTGGCTGCCCATTAGTTTCCGGGCCCAGTATAAGGTGTTGGTTATCATCTTTAAAGCCCTAAATGGCTTGGGTCCTACCTATCTTTGGGACCACCTCCTTCCATATAATCCTCCCCATGCACTCAGGTCCTCTGGGAGGAATCTGCTGCAACCTTTAAAAACTAGGCTCTCATCGACCTCCCAGAGGACCTTTTTGGCTATTGCTCCCAGATTATGGAATGACCTGCCGGATGAGATCCGTCACATTACCACCTTAAATAGCTTTAAAAAAAGCTCTTAAGATGGATCTCTTCCGGCAGGCCTTTCCTGAATAGATACCTGGCCATCAGAGAGAAAAAAATCTTATTAGTCCAATCTCATTCAGCTTTTTATTATGGTGTCTTTAGTATTTTTAGTAATTATTAAGTATGTTTTAAATGTTTAATTATTTAATTGTATTTTAAGGGGTGGGTGGGATGGATGGGTTTGTATGTATATTTTAATGCTATAAGCTGCCCCGATTGCATTTTGTAGAGGGGATACAAATAAATAAATAAATAAATAATAATAATAATAATAATAATTTGCTCCACCTTGTCCCCTCATGAATCATTATTCCCTACCAAATGGCAAGCCATTTGCCATTATCTTCAAGTTTTCCAAATCAGTAAAACACAATTTTAGTTTTCCATTACTATGAATTGCAAACCAAGTCCAAATAAGTTTTAATTAACAAGATACAAACATTTTTTCTTGCATTGGTCTTAATGTGTTTAATACTACACATTAGTTTCAAAAGAATTTATATGATCAACCAATCTAAAGCTCTGTTAGTACTAGCTATTCACAAAGCAGATACAAAGGGAACACCCCTGTCTTTGAGAGACACACTTTTCTGATTCTCATAAAAACTGCCAGGGGAACTACCCCATGGGCTCCTTAGACAAGATTGCTTTAATTAAATGTATGCATTCACCCTTTCTCCAAAGAACTCTGAGCAGAATTTGAGCATAAAATCAACCTGTAATGTGGGAGATGAAGAGAGATGCACAAAGCCACCCAGGGATTTCAGCCCACACTTCCCATATCTAATATTCCAGGCAGCAAACACTACAAACTCCTAATGATCAACCTAAACCTGGTTTCCTATAAATCCATTCTGACTTTTCTTACCCTCAGGAGGGCTGGTGAACAAAATTGTTCTCTTCAATATAGTATGGAAGTCAAACTATAACACTGAAAGAGCAAATTACCAGACAAGATTTGCTGCTTAGCTCAGGGCAGGGGAGAGGGAGCACCCAGTGATGAAGTCTCTAGATATGGTATTTTATTTCCAAGAATGTATCTTGATCTGTTCTTCTCTTGGTGTGCTTCAAACAAACTTTATTGAACAAGCTTTGCAGTCTCTCTCTGTTTTATTGCTGCTTTTATGGTGTTCCAGAAATTCAGCCAACCTATTTCCAGTCATTTTGTCTGAATTGTTAAGGATTGTTTGAATCCCACAAAAACTACCAGGATCATTAGCTGATTGTTCATCCAACAGCAATAACACATTAGAAGATAATTTTATTGAGCCTTTTAAAGTACACTTTATTTCATATATTACCTATAAAAGAGTTTTATATGATAACAGTGTACATTCTTAGTAAGCTTTACAATGTATATATGCAAACTGAAAACAGTATATACTGTATATGAGCCCAGCTGGCCTCTTACTGGGTGCCACTCCCCCCCACTCCTTTAATCTACAGAACGCCTTTGGGCCAGAAGTATTACTGGATGTTTTTGTAGGCAAATACTCTCAAAAACTTCACTTACTTGTATTTGCAACATTAGAAATGTGACTACAAATAGACCAGCAGACAAGCCCTAGAATTTAGAGCAAATCAAACTATATTCTTGGTGTTATATCTCATTCGTTCCATGTAACTTGTAATTCAATAGCCTTTGCATGTCAATTTACACTTAAAACCAAAGGACCAACAACCCTAATCACAATGTCTATTGGTGTGTGTATGTGCATATGTGCATGCGTGTGCACGCGCCTTCAAGTTGCCTGTTGACTTATGGTGACCCCATGAATTTCATAGGCTTTTCTTAGGCAAGGAATACTCAGAGGTGGTTCTGTCAGTTCTTTCCTCTGAAATATAGCCTACATGTCTGTTTAGCCCTGTGATAATATGGAGGACATTCAAAGATGTGCCATTCCACTTTAAACTCAGGACTAGCATTTCAAATGTCTAGGCTCTAGAATCAAATCTTGAGGAGCCAGAAACATTTTTAAACGTCCCAGTTCTGAAACTAGCCCACTAGTGTTTGTGACCACTTGGGATTTTCCAGTCTTGTATGGAAGAATATTATTTTTGCTTCAATGCTGAAAATTTGTAAAATTAGCAGGTTTAATGAATCTATGAATATACAAAGTTTCATTATATATGATTCAGAATTTTAGCCCATATGGAAAAGCATTATTCTGACAAACAAGGCTTTTCTTGGATATCTCTTCTGTTATAGGACACCCTTCAACTGGAGATGTTAGAGACTGATCTTTGGATCTTCTGCATGGAAGCTGCAGCCTCAGCCAAATTACATGATAGGTTCCACAGCCCTTGGTGAACGTTATCAATACCTTTCAGATATACCAGATTTCATTAACCTTATCATTAAGATAAGCAGATGAGGTTGATGAGACTGGTTGTCCAAAACATTTGAAGGGTATGAGCTTGGGGAACCTTATATTAAGCCAGAGGTAATCAACTATCAACCCTCCTGATGTTATTGGATTGCAACTCACATCAGCCTTAGCCAGCATAACCAATGGTGATTGATGATGAAAGTTGCAGTCAAACAACACCTGGAGCCAGTAGATTCATAAAATATCCTTGAAACCCAATGGTAGATATGTTAGGGCCCTTTCAGTTATAGCACTATGGTTCCACTTTGACCACCATCCTATGGAATCTTAGGATTTGCAGATTAGAGGGAGGTATTTAGATTTCTCATCCAGAGAGCTCTAGTGCCTCTCCAAACTAGAAATCTCAGGACTCCACAGGATGGCAACTAAAATGGAATCATAGTGCTATAACTTCATAGTGTGAAAGAACCATTAATTTTTAAGGTGCCACAATATACTTTTTGGATCTGAGTAAAATAACTACCTATCTAAAAATTATTAATTTAGTCAAGGTAGCAGTGAAACGTATCAAACACAAATGTATAAGGACACTTTCATGTTCAGTGACCATGTATAACATCCTTTGAACAGAATCTCAGGCAGCAAGTATTGCTCAGAAGAAACACACAAACAGCACAATGTTTTGGCATTCTGAGGATAAGGACACGTATGTACTTGTAATTTGATGTCAAGATTTCAAGTCATGCAACTGATGTTATTTTTAAGTATGTCTGTTATTACCAGACATAGACAATTACTATATTTAAAGTTCCATATCACAGCTGGCATGCTGTTTAAAGACATGCCAATGCAGCAGTTTATATAAACACTCCACACCCAGGCAAATTCACTGCACTCTTCTATTTCTACTAAATTGGACTTGTGGAGAAATAAGCGAAAAGAAAAACTCTACCACACAAGTCTCAAACCAATTTAGCAAAATTAAGCATCTTACCGTGTTACAGAAATTGGCTAGCTGACTACAATCCATGTGAATATATTTCTAGCAGCTGATTTTAATCAACATACAATGTTGCTGACAGCTAAAATGGTTTACATAGCATAACAAAAGGCACTCTGAATGCAATACACTGTACTCTGATTCAGAGTTTAACAGAAAGTTGGTGCAAATGTTGATCATGACAACAAATGTCATTATGTAGCAAAATAAAAAGACACTATTGTGAACAAAAACACAGGGCTGTGTTTCTAGACTTCAAGGATGTTTTGTGAATGCTCTCTCGCTCTGTGTGTGGTGTTAACAGCATAGCTTTGATTTCTCCCCTCCCCCTGCAAAACCCTACTGATTGTTCCAAAACAATAAAGAGCCCTTTCTGTCTCTTACCTTTTTATAATTCCCCTCCATATCCAATGTGGATACTTCAGTGATGATGTCATCCATTCCATCACTGTCCAAATGCATTCTTTAACTCTTAAAGACCCAAAGAAACCAAGCAGTCACTTTCTCCTCCTCCGTCTATCACTTATTATCTAGCCCATGCTCCAAGCTTCTTTTTTCATGGCTTATTCTGGAAAGTGCAGCAGCAGGTGGCAACTTAAAATCAGGCAGACAACTTCGGTTTTCTTTTTCATTCAGATAAATGGCCCATATGTGTTTCTTTCACATGGGATGGTAGAATAGCTTCCATTCTGTACAGTTAGAAGTTTCCTCTTCACTGACACTGTCAAGAGCTTGATCTTCTCACCAGCTGTTATCACCCACCTCTGGAGTACGCTGCTACAATCCACTGCAAAGTATACTTCTTTCCCCCCCTAATAAAGTAAAGGCTGTCTTTGAGCTACAGCCAGCTGATTACACTTCTTTGCCAGCTACACAAGGAAAGCAACTACCGTATCTTCCTCTGGCCTCTGGTAGTGCAGGATAAAAATAGATGGACACCCTCCTAACAGGCTACACAGAGCAGGGGGAAAGGGAACACACACACACACACACACACACACCCCTGCTATTTTCAAAATAGAAATATATAAAATAGTTAAGGCTTCATGGGCAATGGGCATAAATAAACAGTGACCCCAAAGGAGCTAGGAGCATACCACATCTTCCTTCAAACTGCCTTCAAACTGTTCAAATGACAGGCAATTCCATGAGACTCAAAGCAGCATATGGAACTGCCTCCACTCCAACCCCCATAAAAAGAAAGTAGGAGGAAATAAAAGGACAGGGCTGCTTCCTAGTTTACACTCAAAAGTATAACTAGCAGAAGGAACTTTAGGTCAGTGGTAGTGCATCTCCTTTGCATGCAGAAGTTTCTCACATTTAGTTCTGGGCAATCCTAGTTTAAAAGATGGAGAAATAGTGGTTTGAGCATTGAACTATGGTATGATTCTGATTCTGGAGACCAGGGTTTGAATCATTGCTCAGCCATGGAAACCCATTGAGTGACCTTGGGCAAGTCACTCTCACAGTCTAAGAGGAAGGCAAGGTGTAGTATGTGGAGAAATAATAATTGTAATGTAAAAGCAATCTTGTGTACCTCATTCACATCCTAAGATAAGTCTAGGGTTTTTCCCTGCATGCCTTTTGTTCTCCCAAGTTCCCTTTCTCTTATTTCACTGGGTACTTCCAGCCAACTGGAGTGCTGGGTCATTCCACACATGACCTAATTTAAATTTTATTGCTGTGTGTAAGTTCTCTTTTAAGTTTGAGTCTTTTAAAAGTTTGTTTCAGTATGTAGATTGAGATTGATATACCTTCAATAAACTTTGATTTGCATTTTAAACTGACTCCTTTGTTTTGAAATGAGTCTAATTTAACTGGGTGATCCCAGACCTCTGAACACACTTTTCTTTTAAATGTTAATTGAGCTTTCAGTCTTAGCAATCTTAAATGCACTCTGCATGAAGTTAAAAGTAAATGAATGATTTTTTAACTCTCTTTTTTAAAGGAGATAATTCTTGTTGCTTTTTAAAAGGACTAGATCCTGGAATTTTTAATACAATTTTATTTTTTAGCCTCATTACTCCTACACAAAGGCAAAGTCCCTATGAATAAATCTTGCCAAGAAAACACCATGATAGGTTTGTCTTAGGATCACCATAAGTCAGAAATGACTTGAAGACACATAACAGCAGAAAGAACATTCTCATGTTGTTGCCATCTAAAGAATGTCTTTAGATTGTACCTGCCAAGTCTACTGTGAGATTTTTAGAGTCACCATCTGTGTTGTTTTCCATTTTTTTTTTAAAAAAAAAATCTGATGGGCAGATCTTTGTGACAATACTGCTTTGCCTAATTAACAACAGCAAAGCAGGTAGCAAGTTATATAGATTGCTCAACATCTCTCCAATATACAGACTCTTCTTTGCATAAACCTTACTCTCACAGACATACCCTCTCAGGCATGTTGCCTACATACACATCTTGCAGACATTTTCTGCTTCATGAACTTGCTCAGAATAACCGAATTTCTCCTACACAGCATCAAAAAAGGGGGCATTTTTTTGATGATAAGGCTATGACATGGAAATATTGTTGCTAAACACAAAGATTCAGCAGCAAAAAGAGTATGAATGATAGATATATACGAATGATAGACTTGTTTAGAGCATTCTACCTTCCAAAGTGAGACAGATCCTCACTGATATTAAGAGATTTCAGGAAAACATTGAAATGCAGTGAATCTGCATGAGCAAAACCTTCAAGGCAGAACCACACTTTCCTTGCTTCATCTTATTTTATATATCGGTGTGGCTTAAAACATAAAACTCACATGCTTCTTTTGGAATCGTGTCATTCCTTAATCTTGTGGTAGTGGATAATTCCTTGTCTCCCTCTAGATCTTGTCAGATTTTTTAAAAAATAAGATACTATAAATGTCACAAAATCCAAAATTAAAAACAAAAGGAGGAGACAAAAGGAAGAAAGTACATCATGTTAAGTCTTATTACAGATAGAAACAAGTCCATTAAAAAAAAGCTACCCCTCTCCTTTATTTTTCAGGTAAAAATATGAGTGGAATCTCTTGGTAGTTTGGAGATTTTCTACATGGTTTTTGATAATAAAAATAGGTTTGACCTTTTCTCCATCATCTGTGGGAAGACTAATCTATATGCCCATTTGTGTATCAAGTGAAATAATGTTGTATTTTCTAAAAATCACATACCGTATTTTAGTATTATCTTTAGCTAAATTAAGTCTGTGCATGAATTTTTCTGCCATGACTATTTGGGTCAGTTTCATATACCAGAAATTTTAAATCCCCAATGAGATTTCCAAACAGTGGTGGAAATGGAAGATGATATCATAAACCCTTTCAGAAAAGATATTAAATTTCATGTTAGATGCCATGAGGCGAGCCCAAAAATGATGCCGAAGAAGTGATGTTGTCATCAGGTTAAAGATCCATATGTACTGTGGTAGTGTCTCCTGAAAAGAAAAAGCAAGGTGTGTGTGGGGGTCCTATGCCATTTTATCCATTGTTTTTACTTTGTTTACTAATATTTCGATGGTGCTGTTGTTGCCCAAAATCAGGTGAACCAGAAAATCTATACTAAAACAGTAAACCATTGCACAAAATATTATTAAGGCTGCAGGTATACTCAGTTAACAAAGCCTCTGACAAAGTAGCCCCTTTTTACAAAATCCTTTTACAGGAGCCCAGCCCAGCCCAGCCCCTCCTCTTTTCTTGTCTTCTGTCTAGCTGGAAGGTTTGTTCCCTGCACCCCGCCCCCCAACTGGCATTGGAAGGCTAGGGAAGGAGGACTGGAGAAAGACAGACTTTCAGTGTTGGGTTGTAGCCCAACCCTGGACCTGGCAACGAATGGGAGCTGACTCTAGGCGATCCTACTGTAGCTTTGTGCTTATGTAAGAGCCTTTTCAGTGGCTGCTCCCACCCTGTGGAATACCCTCCCGCAGAAGGTTAGGCTGGCCCCCTCCCTACTTTTCTTTCGCCAGCAGGCAAAGAGGTTTTTATTCCATCAGGCAATGAATTGGTACCTGCAGGCACAGAGGTTTTTATTGGGGGTGTATTCTATTGCTATTCTTTAAACTTTTATATGTTTTAAATTATCATGATTTTAATTGTTTTTAGTTTTTAATTGTTGTATTTTAATTGTAATTTATATGTTGCGAGTTGCCTTGGGTCCCATTCTGGGAGAAAGGAGGCATTAAAATAAAATAAAATAAAATAAAATAAAATAAAAGTACAACAGGCAAGATAAACAACTACCTCCAGAATCATTTATTGTGCATGTATGAAGAGAAAAACAGAAAGAAAAGGGTAAAGGGATTAGCCTGCCTCAACAGCTATCCTGCCATGTTGAAAAAACATAGATCTATAAGTTTCGCCACCAAAATGGAAACCATAAGAAAAGTGGAAGCTGTTGAAAGGGCAGGAAAAAAACACACGTCCCAGGATGCATTTTGGAAGAAACTTTCAAGTGGTCTCTAAAAGATTCAAAATGTTTTTCTTTATTTTTCACATATACCTAATGCTAGTTTTGAATAAAAAGTTGCTGAAACAGATCAAACTGCTTTTCTTTTTTGTTGTGCTGGAACCTATCCCCATTCTTTTCATGTTTATTTCTACCTCTGGTATCAAAGTTTCAGTTAAAGACATAAAGCTCAGGAAACACATCTACAGTAGGACCCCCATATCCGCTGGGGATTGGTTCTGGGGGGCACCATGGATACCAAAAACCGTGGATAATTGCAAACACGATAGAAAATAATGGGACTTCTGGTTTAAATTACCATAGAGTTGCCTTGGAGGACATTTTCTAGGAAGACTCTATGGTAGATGTGCTGTTTTGTGTCCTGTGGATAATTGAATCAGTGGATAATGAATCAGTGGATACGGGGGTCCTACTGTACTTCGTTAACTGAGTTATACCTGTATATCCTTGAGAATAATGCAGAGTAATTATTATGTTACTCATTAAATTCACAATCTCCGTGATTTTTTTTTTTGCATCCTACTCTTTGAAAATTAAGAGTTCTCATTATTTCGTGCATTGCTATATGCCTTACACTGCTACAGTGCAAAATGCCCAAGGGCTGAACTTTCCAATCTGAGGTGGGTAAACAATACTACTTCAAAGGGGCTTCTTTTTTCCCTGGTCATTTCATTTCCTTGTATATGAGGGATGACCATGTTTTCTAACACTTTTGACACATGTGATCCAAGATCAGATCAGTGATTTTTCCTACTTTTAATGCACCCCTGGAAGAGTTTTTCTCCCTCTCTCATAATACAGTACTGTACTAGAATTTGGACTGACCCAAGGAACCTAAATGGTGAGATTCAGGGCAGATTAAATGCATAACTTCAGTACAACTTGGGCAACTTTAAAAGGAAATTAAACGAATTCATGGAGATTAAGCCCATCCGTACTTATTAGCATAATTGCTATATATTACCTCCAATATCAGAGACAGTAGATGAGTATCTCTCCAAGGGGCTAAATATCCTAAAGGTACCAGATCCCATCTGATCTTGGAAGCTAAGCAAGGTCAGCCCTGATTAGTCCTTGAATGGGAGACTGCCAAAGAATACCAGGTGCTATAGCCTATATTTCAGAGGAAGGTTTGGCAAAACCATCTCTGAATATTCCTTGCCTAAGAAAATCCTATGAAATTCATGGGGTTGCCATAGGTCGATAGGCAACTTGAAGGCACATACAAACACATGTATCTTTCCAAACCAGTTGCTGGGGAACATGAGCAACAGGTTGTTATTGTGCTTACATCCTAATGTGAGCTTGTCATAGGTGCCTGACCACTGTGCAAAAAGATTGCTCAACTAGATAGGACTTTGGGCTGATGAAATCTGGTAACTGTTCTGTTTTTATGACCAGAGCATATGTTTGTAGAATTGCAGGAGACTAATGTGGAATAATCACACTACTGCAGCGAGGGAGTTTAGACCCTTCCTGTTCCAGGAAGTAGGAAACTATAGGGAACAGCTGTTCTGTAGGGAACAGCTTCAGTGGCAGCCCCCCCTTTTTTTGTAATGTCAATTACTCCAAGATGAACCTCTGACACATATGGCTCCCCTAATGGTCTGGCATGGCTATGAAGAGAAAACAAGAGGCTTTCACTTCTGTTTTTGATTAAATGTAGTAGTACATCTGACCCCTGAACTGTAAATGAATCTTAACTATGGTTTGTTGAAACAAATAGCCATACAACCCATGCTTTGAAATTGTCATGTTTGCAGCAAACTATAGTTACATGAACTACCATTTAAAGGGATCTATATGGAATGACAAACTGCAGTTAATAAAAACTGAATTAAACCCCTCCAAATTCCTCCTGATAATCATAATGGAAGAGAGAAAAGTGGAATGTTCAAGCATGAGGCTCACCAACGCACATCCTTGGGCTTATCTACACAGAGGGGAAAAATGGATTGCCCCACAGTATTAGCAAGTTGCAGCAGCTGCAACCTGTCGTAATGGTTTTATGGCCCCCATAAACTTCGCATACCTGTAGCCAAAAATGGTGGCCACGAGTGGATTACTTGTGTTTTTAAATCTGCCACTGCTGAACATTTTTTAAAAAACAAATCTCTATGGTGCGCAGAAGCGATATTTCACCTTTCCGAAAAAGAGAGATAAAAAATTAACACAATTCCCTCATTTTATTGCCTTAGCAATCACTTGTTAAGGTGAAAATCCAACATGGCGGCAGCAGACACTTGCCCTGTAACCCACTCCCACCCCCTGCACTCATCCTGCCAATAAGGTTTGCACTTTCTCTCGTTTGGGCAAGCAAATCAGATTGATTTGCCTGTCCTAATGAGTGGAAATGCACACCTTCACTTTTTTTTTGTTTTTAAAAAGATGGGAAAAGCTGCAAAGGCTTTTCTAGTGAGATTTTTGCTGATTTTGCCCCCCCCTCTTCACAATATGGTGAAATCAGGTGGAATGCCATTAAGACAGGTAGGATTCTCCTTATTTCTGTGAGGAGTTTTTTCACCATTTGGACAACCCTCTTGTCATGGTAAACCATGGTTTATTGCGACAGCTAAATGCAGTCATTATCTCCTACTGTTATTGGCATATACTCACTCATGGCTGTTCAGGCAAAAAGGGGAGCAGGCAAGAAGGATAATTAAAATTGGGGCAAGGGAGAAAGGGAGCAGATCATACCTTATATATTGGAACCTCCTCCCTTAAAATTCTATAGAAGCAGATATTAGAAATTCTACAGCCTGGAATTGTAGGTGCTTAATGGCTCTGTCAAGAGTATTTCCAGGTCAGTAACAAGGTGAGTCATCTATATTTCCTTTGCATATTATCTTTGACTCCAAAATTGTATACTTCCCAAGGCTGCTTGCAAATACTTGCTGCTAAAACTTCACCTTCTCCCACACAAAAGCACTTAAAATGTTGAGACTACTTATAATTATGTACAGTTGCCCCTCCACATTCGCGACTTTCACATTCGCGGTTTTGATTATTCGCGGAAGTCTGCTTCCCCCTCCCCCCCGGCTGCTCAACACACCCTCCCTTCCCAAGGCAGCAAAGGGCTTAGCCCCTCGCTGCCTTCGGAAGGAGGGGTGGGGAGCAGCTGACGCGCTGCCTCTGCGCCCACTCCCTTCCCAAGGCAGCGAAGAGCTTCTGAGGAAGCCCTTCGGTGCCTTGGGAAGGAGGGGTGGGAAGCAGCTGGGGCGGGGGTGGTGGAGAGGAGCAGCGACGGGGCTTTCGAAGCCCCATCACCGCTTTTGGGAGGGCGGGGGGTTCCTGCTTCTGGGAGGGCGTGGCATGAACTATTTTTTTATTCGTGGTTTTTTCACATTCGCGGGGGTCTTGCGCCCCTAACCCCCTTAAATGTGGAGGGACAACCTTATAAGTGATTCAGAAGTGAATAAGTGCCTAAAGTTTCAAGGGGAAGAAGCATGAATTTTGATACACACACAAAAAATGGATGTGAAATCTGTATTACAGGCCAGATTATCATTACAGCTGGTTTTAAAATCTTTCTTTTATATCTCCTATAAAATACACAGAAAAGATCTGATCCTATAGTAAATATATCACAGAAATGCTAAACAAGTAGATTTTAAAGGCTCTCTGATATGTACTATACAAAAATTTAAAAGAAGATGTACATTAATATATAGGGCTATCTAAATTTAATTATTAGTAGGCTTCTATGTAATTACTTTTCTGCACACAGAAATTATGTTAATATGCTTTACTTTTTTATGGCTCTCATCCTCACAGCTGACTCCGTGTGTCATTTCCTAGTGTTACTAAAATTAATTCTTTCCCCCCCCCCCGTTCTTTCCATGATAACACTAACTTCTACCTAAAAGCCAATTATCAGTGGAACAAAAGAAAAAAATCCTTTCATTTTCTGTGCCGGAGCTTTATGAAATATGTTGCAACTCTTATTAAGTAAGGAATTAAAAATTGTGACAAAATGTTCACACAACATCATTCACAATTTAAAAAAAAGAGTTAAAAACTCCTTTTTCTGCACATAATGGCAACACGACTGGGAACCAAACCTTTTGCATGTCTCTGTGGGAGTTAAAAATGAGTCACAGTTTAATTTGCCTGCATTACAAATGAATTCATTTTTCATGTATGTAAAGTTGACAATTCAATAAGGACATGATGGCTATCTCATGCAACCGCAAAAGAATACTGAGCATAGGAGATGTAGTAAGGGCCTTTAAAAGACAATGTAAAACAGCAGAGATTATAAGCAGGTTAAAAAAAAAAAAGGCATGCATGTGCCCATGGCATTCATGATGGGTACGATGAAAAGAACATAATTGTACGGTGGGCTGGCTCACATATGTACAAGCGCGCGCGCGCACACACACACACACACAAATACAGACAGAAGGTTAGGCTTTCATCACTTGAATAGTCAACACTTTGGATTCCTAGTAGCTGGGATCTTATCTTATTTTAAGCCACTTATTTTAAGCCATTCCCACACCCCTCAGGAACACCAGCCAGCCAACCAGAAGGACTCCAAGCCTGCAGCAGCCTCTTCTCCCCACTCCATTGGGCTAGAAGGCTGTGGTGGGCCCTGAGGACTTTTGGCAGCAGAGCAGCAGCGAGAGGGGGCGTGGCCAGGAGTGGCTGGCATTTTAGGCCACTCCCACATCCCTCAGGAACACCAGCCTGCCAGCCAGGAAGACCCAAACCTGCAATTGGAGTCAGCTGAGACCGGGAATGGACTAGGGGCAGAAATTGGAGTTGTGCTGGGGAAAGGGAGGTATGGTCGGAACAGAGTGAACAGATGTTACGAAAGAAGGCAGGATCGCTGTTTGTTAGCTATCCCACCTTCAGTTCACCCTGTTTCCCGGAATGGATTGGAGAGCGTACCAACCATTCCACAGAACCTTACTTTGCTCCTTTGCAATGGCAGGCTGGTTAAGAAAAAAACTCACATTATTTACGATCTTCGTTTGGATGAGGATGCTGACCTGGCTTGCTGCATAGAAACCTGGCTGGGAGAGGATAGCACTGTCACGTGGACACAGGCCCTCCCAGCCGGGTATTCTGTCAGTGAGTAGGTGAAGGGAAGTGGACAGGGGGGGGGGCGGAGTGGCTCTGGTTTATAAGAACAATCTGGCCTTGACCAGGATACCTGTCCGAAACATAGTCCACTTTGAGTGTATGTATCTTAGCCTGAGGGTCAAGGATAGTTTGGGGATTCTGCTAGTATACTGACCACCCCATTGTCTAGCAGACTCCCTAACCGAGCTGACACAGCTGGTCTCAGAGTTGCTGTTGGAGTCACCCAGCCTTTTAGTTCTGGGTGACTTTAACATTCCACTCGAGACCAGCTTGACAAATCTGACTGCTGCGGCTCAGGAGTTCATGGAAACCATGACAAACATGGACCTATCCGAAATGGTCGTCGGGCTCACACATTGTGCGGGTCATACCCTCAATGCGGTCTTCAGTATGGAACAGGAATATCTGTGGGCGAAGGTTATTAAAACCACCGCATTGTCATGGACGGATCATTTCCTGGTCAAGACTGATCTAAGAGTCTCTTCCCACCCCACCGGGGGTGGTGGACCCATTAGAATGGTCCGCCCCTGAAGGCTAATGGAACCAATAGGATTCCAGAAAGCCTTGGAGGGTTTAATGGTTGGTAACGCCGGTGAACCTGTTGAAGCTTTGCTTAATACCTGGAACACCAACCTTACCAAGGCTATTGACACGATTGCTCCCAAGCGTCCTTTCCAACCCGCTTCAAACCGTAAGCCATGGTATACATCAGAGCTTAGGAAAATGAAGCAGGTTGGACAGCAACTAGAGCACAACTGGCGAAAAACTCGATTCTTATCTGACAAGACTCGTCATACGAACTTTCTTTGGTCCTATCAAGAGGCAATATGTGCAATATATCCTTCGTCTCTGCACGTATTGCGTCTGCAGAGTCCCGTCCAGCAGAGCTGTTTAGGGCGGTAAGGGAGATGATGCAGGTTATAACTGTGCAGAACCCGTTGCTTAACCCAACAACGGCCTGCTGTGACGTGTTTAACAACTTCTTTGCAGATAAAATCTCTCGGATAAGAGCCGACTTAGATGCCAGTATTTTGACAGAAACAATTGACGAGGTGTCCAGCAACTCCGTTGATGTAAGTTTACTGGATCAATTTCAATCCGTGAGTACCAAGAATGTGGACAAGCTACTTGGTAGGGTGAGGAAGATGACCTGCCCTCTTGATCCTTGCCCTTCATGGCTGGCCATCCGGAGGGGTGCCTTGATGGTGTTCCTTAAGGACATCATCAATGCATCCCTCAGAGAAGGGTGTGTTCTATCCTGTTTAAAGGAAGCGGCTGTTAGGCTGCTCCTGAAAAACCTTCCCTAGACCCCCTGGACATGAACAACTATAGGCCGGTTTCTATGTTACCATTCTTGAGCAAAGTGATCGAGAGGGCAGTTGCACTTCAACTCCAAGTGGTCTTGGATGAAACCGATTATCTAGACCCATTTCAAACTGGCTTTAGGACGGGATTTGGAGTTGAGACTGCCATGGTTGCCTTGACCGACGACCTGCGTCTAAGCATCGACAGGGGTAGTGTGACCCTGTTGGTGCTTTTGGACCTCTCAGCGGCTTTTGATACGATAGATCATAGCATCCTCTTGGATCGCCTGAGTGGGTTAGGAATTGGAGGCACTGCACTCCAGTGGTTCCAATCCTTCCTCTCGGGCAGGTCCCAGAGGGTGCTGCTTGGGAACAGCTGCTCCAGCAGAAAGGAGCTTACTTGTGGCGTTCTGCAAGGCGCCATCCTGTCCCCAATGCTGTTTAACATCTATATGAAGCCGCTGGGTGAGATTGTTTGGAGTTATGGGGCTGGGTGTTATCAGTACACTGATGACAACCAGATCTATTTCTCCTTGTCTCGATTGTCGGCTTCGAATTCCGATGGCATCCCTCCTCTTAATGATTGTCTTAAAGCAATAATGGGCTGGATGAGGAAACCAGATTGAGATTAAATCTGGACAAAACGGAGGTGTTCACAGTAGCGGCCCCAAAACCAGGAGTTGGGTTGCAACCTCCAGTCCTGGACAGGGTCACGCTCTCCATTAAGGACTGTGTTTGCAGTCTGAGGGTGATCCTTGATTCACCGCTTCAGATGACTAGTCAGGTGAATGCGACAGTCAGGAGCGCCTGTTATCAGCTTCGGCTGATACGCCAGCTGCACCATTTCCTGGAAGTAAGGGACCTGAGACTGTAGTGCACGTGCTGGCAACCTCGTCTAGATTTCTGCAATGCATTCTACATGGGGCTACCCTCATGCTTGGTCCGGAAACTTCAGTTGGTACAAAATATGGCAGCCAGAGTGGTCTCGGGAACATCTCGGAGAGACCATATAACTCCAGTATTAAAATCTCTCCACTGGCTGCCTATCAGTTTCCGAGCCCAGTATAAGATGTTGGTTATTACCTTTAAAGCCCTAAATGGCTTGGGTCCAACTTATCTCTGGAACCGCCTCCTCCCATACAATCCTCCCCGCGCACTCCGGTCCTCTGGGAGGAATTTGCTTCAGCCACAAAAATCTAGGCTGTCTGCAACCTCCCAGAGGGCCTTTTCGGTAATCACCCCCAAATTATGGAATGGCTTACCGAACGAGATCCGTCAGATGACGAGCTTAAGTAGCTTTAAAAAAGCACTAAAGATGGATAGGCCTCTTTTGGCAGGCCTTTCCTAATTAGATCCCGGCCTCAGGAGCTCCTGGCCTCTTTTAGTCTGCTGGCTATTTATTATTTTTTAAATGTGATTTTAGATTAGTTGTTTTTAATTTATATTGTTTAAATATCTTTTTATGGGGGAGGGTGGGGTGGATGGCGTTTAGGGATTTTAATCTGTATTTGTATTTTAATTTTTGTAAGCCACCCCGATTGTTTTTAACAGAGGAGTGGGGTATAAATAAATATTATTATTATTATTATTATTATCTTTACTGGGTTGGTTCAAATTACCAAAGTTTTCCAGGCAATGTACAGTGGGCCTTAAGATCCATGGGGGTTTGGTTCCAGGACCTCATGCAGATACAAAAAAATGTGGATGGTCATGTTCCATATGGTGGTGATGTGAACAAGTACGCTTCAGTGTGTCTGCATTCATATCACCACCATTTTATAATCTGGGATGTGATGAACTGTGGTTGGTTGAATTTGCGGATCCTGAGCCTGCAGATCTGGACAGCCCACTGTATGTGAGTACATAAAGGCACTGTGAAAGAACAATGTCAAATAGGATACATCTGTGGAGCACACAGTGAGAAGCAGTCATTTCCATAACTGTGGCTACAATTGTACTTGCATTGTTTTATATATATATATATATATATATATATATATATAAAACCATGGCTACTAGTTCGGTGAGTGCATACTACTTTTTTCTTAACTGTTATGTAGCTTTATAAGGTCAAATGGAGAAATGCAGCAGCATAAACCAGATTTAGATGGCTGGATTTGGCTATCCTCTCTGCCTGAAAAGAAGCATGATATGAAACTTCTCCTTTACTTTTATATATTTAAAATTATTTATGCCTCTCTTTCTGACTCTCAGTCTGTGAATGACTAATAAAGCATTTACTTTTATTTATTTAAAATTATTTATATTTCTGTCTCTCAATCTCACTCTCTAAGCCTTTCAAAAAAATACCTATGTTCGTTTGCTATATCATAAAAAGGAGGGGCGAGGTTTTTAAAAAGAAATATAGCAGCAACTTTAAGACTATCTGATTTCTATTGTAGCATGAGCTTTCCTGGATATTAATCCACTTTCTCAGATGCTCTGACAGAGTGATATTAAAGCCACAGATTTTAAAGTGTAATTATACCATTGTAGGAGAGGGACAGAATGTAACAGGATACAGGAAGATGCAAATCATGACCATGGCCATAAATCTTCAGAGAACTGAGTGAGGTGATTCAGGTCTTTCAAGTGGCTTGTAGTATTCTTTAAAGTGGTCAGTTAGTATTGATGAGAGAAAGCCATAAATCTGCTTACCAAAAGTCAGTTTCCTTGGGGTTAAAAGCTTCTCTGTGTTGATTCCTTTTGATATGTATGCAGCTGTGAGGACTCGTATCTTTAAGACAGTATGCCATGAAACCGTTATCTTTGTTCAGACCCCTGTTAACGGATTGGAATTTGTGAATATAACTCAATTCAGCTGTTTTTCTTTCTAATCTCCCTCTAAAACATTTTTTGTTCACGAACTGCCACTTGGAAGTCCCATATTGTATGTCCAGAATGCAGTACTACCAGCCACTTCAAAGGCCACTTTAATTTCATTCTACCAGATCATCTGAAAAGTGGGTTGGTATCCACAAAAAGTCATGCTGAAGTATAAATCAGTCTTATAGGTTAATTCCTTTTTTCTTTTCTCCCTTTCTTTGTTTAATCTCTGAGGCATTTAAGACAAAGGATTAAAAATAACAAAATGAAAATAGATCTATTTCTGATCTTTTCTCTGATATCACACTCAAACGATGCAGCACTCTTCAAGTTATGAGACTACACCTTGGTGGTCTCAGGAATCTGAACAATTAGACTGGGCAGTTAATTATTATAATAATATCATACTTTGACAAGTGAGACAGAGAGCCCTTCCAAGTTAGTTATTTAATATGTAATACAAGGGTCCTGTTATCTACCTTATTCCCTCTATGAAGTTCTTTCTTGGGATTCACTATAGGGATCTTAAGGCAACTCCAAACATGGGTGTGCATGTTTCAGGAGTTTGGATGGTGTGTGCCTGAGACTCAGAAAGTCTCCTCAATGAAACAACTTATGCAGAAGTTGAACAATAACAAGGAAGAGCTTTTTTATTAAACTGTTTATTTATAACAAAAAGCATCAAGCTGGCTCACTATCTTTTGCTAGTACACTCTGTATTAATTGCTAACTTTCCTTCAATTCTAGCCTCCTCTCTTTCCCTCTTCAAGACACTCCCCACTTGTAGATCTCATTTCAAATACCAAGCACAATTAAATGTTAAAATGTTTACTCTCCCTGTAATAATTTAGATATAAGAAAGCACTACATAGTTGGAAAAAAGAAGAAAAACAAAAAACAAAACAAAAAAGGAAAAAAAATAGCAAATCCACCCCCAAGACAAAGAAATCTCACCAAGAACATAATGACATTAACCCACCCTTCCTTCCCATCCCCATTAAAATTGACTTCCCGCTTCTCTGTTTTTCTATATAGATTAGATTAACAACTCATCCCCCTTTCCAACAACTTATTAGCTCTTTCACTTTATATATATTATCAAAAATTATAGACATTCCTCTCACAACTCATTGTCTAATATATTTCCAATAATTATACAACAAAACCCATAGTGCTAATATCTCTTCTTTTTTGTTTGGTTCCCAATTCTTTCCCAATTCCCAATTAAAGGTTCCCAATTCTTTATATAAGTCTTATGTGACTTATTTTTCATTAAATTCAAAAGTTTATCTAATGTTGCTAACTCCATAACCTTTTCAATCCATTCCATATATGTCGGTAATTCATTGGTTGTCCATTTCCTTGCACAGACCAATCTTGCCGCTGTCACTAAATGACTAATTAGATTTCTATATTTTTTTCTGTTTTATCTTTTAAGTTTACCATATTCAAGAAATATAGCTCAGGTCTTCTTTCTAATTTAATTTTAATATTTTTTTCTACCCATTTATTAATTTTAAATCAGATTTTTTTGGGCTTTTTTGCATTTCCACCACATGCGAAAGAATGAACCTATCTGCTTCTGGCATTTCCAACATTTGTCTGACATTCCTTTATACATTTTTGCTAATTTTGGGGGGAGGGGGCTTAAAAATGTTCACTTTTAATTTTCCAGCCACTTTTCCTAATATTATGAGGGCTATGATAGATTAGCCTATAGAATGGCTATGGCCACTTTTATACTACACAAATATAATGCTATGATTCCACTTTAATTGCAATAGTTCTGTCCTATGAAATGCCAGACTTTGCACTTTAGGGAGGGGTACTTAGAATTCTCAGCCAAAAAGACTAGTGCTTCACCAAACTATAAATCCCAGGATTCCATAGGACACCTCTGCAGCAGTTTAAGTGGAATCATAGTGCTATAACCATCTACTGATGCATTTTGTTATTGTGCCATTCATTGTCTTTAAGTTTTATTCTTCAACTTTTAAATTCTGATCGTTTGTTTTCTGCAACATAATTTTGTTCTCTTTGATGACTCAACACCCACTGGCTGAAAGTAATTAAAGTTTACTACCTGATACTGGACCATATTAAGTGCATACAAACATAACTATACATTAAATAGTTTGTCTTAATATGTTTCAGGAGTGTGTGTGTGTATGTATGTGTGCACATACACTCATGCACATTTAAAAGAAAGATCTTAGTCTTTTCAGTAGGAAACTGTTGAGGTGGTGTTTGCTTTCTCCATATCCTTTCCTTACATGTCAGGATGGGTGGTGGTGTGAGGAATTTAGTAAAGATCTATTCCAGCCAATAATTAGTTGATACCAAAACAGCTTTTTGGTGAGCTGTTGAATCTGTTCAACAACTTTTACCAGATATCCATGTTAAATCACCTGGTCACCTGGTATCTAAAACATTATGATAGCAGCCAAGAATGAAACAAATATTTTTTCACCACAGTAACAAAGATTTAGAAACTTCCAAAATATTAAAAACATTGTTAGGTGCATAAATCTTAAGAATTGTAATATCTTTTGATAAAAGAAAACTTTTTCTCATTAGTGAAACTGACTTCACAATCAATGAATGTCTCCTCTAGGCTTTAGAATCCAGAGACTTCTAGGAAAACAAAAAAATACACTCTCTCAGTAGACATATAATGCTTACATCTAAAAGATCAACTTTCCCTGAACTGTCAGGCATACCTTCCACAAAAATGCCATGTTTCAAGGGCAAATCCAAAGCAAACATTTTGATCCATTCAGAATGTCAAGCCAACAAAAGGAAACCTCAAATGGATGATGCACCCAGACAGTAAAGAAAGCACTATTTACTTCTTACCAGCTTGGACATTAGAGTCAGAAAGTGGGTGATCTCATATGGGAGCTCATTTAATACTGATTATAATGTGGGGACGCAATCTGTGATTTTAAGTAGAAAACCAGAGGTATTAATTAAAGTGCGGAGGTGATAATAATTCTAGTAAGATCTAATCTTGTGTGTGTGAGACATTCATCACCACTGAACTACTAAATGATGAAATGGTGTTTTAAAAGAAAAGGATTCCCCCCGCCCTGAAACAAAATGGTCCTAAAATCAGGAATATTTTTGGTTCTCTAACGTAAGTTAGTTATTAGAGTTAAAAGCTGCAGTTTAGTTTAGTATTCCTTTTCCCGTCTCCTAATGACTTCTAAATAGATTGCATCATTTGTCTTCTTACAATCAATAGCCTTTTATAATAATTTGGCACTAAGGAATAACTATCCCTTTGGGTGGGGGGAAGCCTAAGATAAAGCCATTAAGATTACAGTTGCTGTTCATGAAAATGCAGAAAACTGGCTGTCTTGCCCTAGAGAACTGTGCTAAAGAAGACTGTGCTAAAGCTCATGGTCATACAGACATAAAGCCTAACAGTAACAGTAGATGCCATGATTTGTCAACATTCATGGTCCAGTGCTCCCATATAATTTGATATGGTGCAGTTCACACCCATTAATTTAAATGAGTAAATTACTATCATTATGATGGAAGGATTTGTGGCTGGAGGGAAAATGTGTACATTGCAAAAAGTGGGGGGAGGGGTGCTTGAGTAAAATATATGCTATGAGCATAGTGTTCGCTAGCCCAATCTTCAAGTGGATTGTCTCAGTAGACAATTGGGCCACCTAGTGCCTGGCTTCCAGATTTTGTAGCCCTGTTCCAAAGACCAGTACTTCAAAAAAGCTTCAAAGTCCTGCACCAAATGCTTCTGAGTAAACTTGGGCACTCTCTCAGTCTCAGAGGAAGGCAAAGGCAAACTCCCTCTGAACAAATCTTGCAGAGAAATCCCTGTGATAGGTTCACCTTAGGATCACCATAAGTCAGAAATGACTTGAAGACACACAACAACAAAACTTTGCTGAAGGAGTCTTGTAACACCTTTGAGACTTACAGAGAACGAATGTAAATGTAAGCACTCTTCATCAGATACATGAAGTGAAGTGCCTAGGAAAAGACCTTGCTTACAATCTCAAACAGTTACATACATACAACATGGATGGGAGACCTTGTCACAAACTCAGGTGCCAACTCTACCCACACATCTACTTCACATTCACATCACCCACAATATTAGAGGTACTTTCACTTGCTTATCCTCTAATCTGGTACATGCCATCCTCTGGCTACAATGCCCTTCAGTATTCTGCATTGGGCAAACAGGCCAGTCTCTGCACCAGAGGATGAATGGATATAAATCAGACATTAGGAATGGGAATATACAAAAATCAGTTTCAAAACACTTTGGTCTTCCTGGGCACTCCACATCAGACCTCGGAACAGCAGTCCTTGAGCACCAGCAACAACAACAAAAACTACAAAGGATGATTGGACTGATAAACAGCGAACTGGAATACTGTATGTCCACAAACTTGTCCATCAACAGTGGGTCAGACAGAGACAATGGTTTCCTGGCACATGACACATACTAGAACACTAGTTAACACCCCAGCCTCTTGAAGGCTCTTTTGCCCTGTTTATCACATCTCCATCCTGGTTCCCAGCCAGAATCACACTACCATTCATATGGTATCTTATACTGCAAATGTCTTTCAGTTAGTCTCAAAGGTGCTAGAAGATCCTTTTGCATACTGATCCAGTACGACCATGTCTTTGAAACCTTTGCTGACTTAAGATAACCATCTTCTTGATTGCTGACTGATTAAAGCACAGGACACTGAAGGTAGGAATAAACAGGTAGTGTTGACAATGGAAGAAATTAAGCAAAAGGGTCCCCGAAGACTTGTATCCGGAGCAATGTTACAAATGATCTAAAGTCAGACATAGCAGATTACACCAAGTTATCAGGGGTGAAGGTGGGTGCCAAGTGACAGACAGAGGTGAATTTCCAAAAGTTCTCTCTAAAACAAGCAACAGAATGACAAGAGAATGGCAAAATCTCTGGTTAAGCAAGTAATATACACTGGCACAACTTTCACTCAACACCATGTACATATTTATGGCTTCTGACTATTCAAAAAGGCACTGGAGCATTCTCTAAAAATAATATCTACACATACACTGTAGGTAAAAAAAAAAAGGCAAATTTCATACTGAGAACAATTAGAACGTGGACAGCATAACAATACCTTCACATAGGCCTAAGTGGTGCTGCATCTGGAATAGTCTGTACAGCCTAGGTATCAGAAAAAGATATTGTAGAACTGCAGAACAAAGCAGCCCATGTGATGGGGGGAGAGCTGGAGCGCTTTCCTTACCAGGAAAGCCTGAAACATTGGGTTTTTTTTTTTTTTTTTGGTTTTAGAAAAAAAAGGGGGGGGAAGAGACCATGGGAGGACATGACTGAAATTTATGAAATTATGGGAAGTGTTAAGAAACTGTGAAAAAATTAGGAGTTGGCTGCTGCAATTAACCTACTAGATTCAAGGTAAACAAAAGAAAGTGCTTCTTCACATATGGCATAATCAACTTACGGAATTCACCACCATATGATACAGTGATGGCAGCTGGTTTAGATGGTTTTAAAAGGGGATTAAGCAGTACAGCTTTCAATTAAAATGGAATCGCAAGCTTCAGAGGGAATGCATCTCTGAAAAACACTGACTGGGGCAGGGTTACAAACACCAGGGGAAGGGTGTTGCCATCATGTCCCAGAGGTATATGTCTGGAAATAAGATGCATGTCTAGACAGACCCATGATCCAGTTCAACGTGGTTTAGTTTCTCCCATATAAGTCATCGATCCCAAGAGAAAGTCTGAAGTTACATGATACAGTAATCTTGCTGAAGCTGAACAGGTCTTGGTCTGACTGTTGTCTGGATGGAAAACCACCTGGGAATCCTAGCATCACTGCATTAAGTTTCAACAAGAAAGAGAAGCAAGACCTAAATGTACAACGCAATGCATTCAGAGGACCAATGGTATGAATGTTAATTACACAATCTGCCCTGAGTGACTATATTGTCCAAGGTAGGTGGGGGGGGGGCAGGCAGATTTGCTTTGCTACATTCCAAGGGTAAGCCATTTACTTGTTTGCACAAATGTAAATGACATCAGTAAAATGTAAGTGAGCTTCTGTATCCATACTACATTCCCCACCCACATTCCATTTCATGCAAAGTCAATCTCTGTGTGACACTAGGCTAGCCCTTCCCAACGAGGTGCCTTCCAAATGTGTTGCGCCTCAATTCCCATCATACCACCAATTGGGTATGTTGGGAATAGTAGTCTAGCATATTTGGAAAGCACCAGAAACTATGCCATGGAAACAGGTTTTATAAACAGGTTTTTTTTTTTGTCCACAATTTTATTTGTTTAGTATTACACCCCTCCCCCATTTTTGGCCAATGTATTAAGCACAGCTAGGAGCTCTACATTTGTATATTCTGATAATACAGTGGGCCCTTGGTATCCTCTGGGGTTTGGTTCCAGTACCCTCCGTGGATACCAAAGTCTGTGGATGTTCAAGTCCCATTATATACAATGGCACAGTACAATAGTGTCCCTTATATAAAATGGCAAAACCAAGGTCTGCTTCTTTGATCTTTTTTTTAAATATATTCCCAAGCCATGGTTGGTGAAATCCATGGATGCCAAATCTGTGGATACAGAGGGCCAACTGTACACACATCCAATCAAGTCTTAGGACTATGAGAACAAACACTCCTAAATGGAGAAAGGAAAGCTGCCAGTTCTATTCAATAGATCAGTAATTTTGTGATGGCACATAAAGAACCCCTCATTTTAAGCTATACTTACGCACTAATGTTGGTTGGCTTTTCTTCCTGTCTGTCTGCCTCTCTCATGGACACAAAAATTATTGGTCTTACACATACAAAAGGTGTTACAGCTTTTGAAGGCTTGCTCTGAAAACAACATTAAGCAAATTCTCTAGGCCTACTGTCTTTACATCCTTTTTGTTTCCCTTTTCCCATTTGAACTACTTATTTTTAAATTAACTGTCCCTCACAAACCACAATTTATAACTGAACACCAGATGCTGATTTAAACCCTACTTTGTTTTGGTCACAGTATTCCTGGCTTGAGGTGTGAAGGTCTGGAAAAAAATGAGAAAAAGGTTGCACACCTTGCCACATTTCCCCCATCCCCCCCCCGAAGCCTTTATTTCTTTAGAACGTCGGAAAAATTGAAAATTGTAAAGAACAAAAGAGGAAAAATGGATAATGGAATATTGTCTTTTAGAATAATGAATAAAATGTTTAAGAAAAGTGTTTATGTATTTATTCCCCTAAAATTATTTCTAAAATCTATGCAAAAGGAAGACAATGTATGAAAGACAATGTAAAGTATCTGATCATTGCAATTCTTGGTCTTGGTGCTCTTTATTCACTTTTTTTCATGGGAATGAATGCCTGCATGACACTATGGACAACTGAAGAAGAAAAATAATTTTCTCTGTCTTATTCATGTTGGTAGTTTCTTCCATTTTTATTAGGGTTTTTAAACGCCTGCTCCTTAAACTGGCCAAACCAAAGAGGTTCCTTTCAGTTCAGGATCTTGTAGCTCCATTTGTAGCAAAAAAGTACAAAATTAAGAAAAAGGAAATTCAATTTGTTATTATTGTCTGAACAAATATACTTTTAATATTCCAAATTTTCCATCAAACAAAACTGTATTATTGTATCCAATGTGTAAAGGTTCTAAAATTGCATTTTTAATTCTCCCCACTGAAAATTTCCATCCCTGTAAACCAGGAAAAAACGCACCCTCCCCCAGCTTCAAAATTGCCAGAAATTATATACCTGTAACCATGGGTACATATGTTTATCTGTATTCCTCATTAGAAACTTTACACATTAGAACTTGACTTCTTTAATCCTCATTAGAAAATATACCATGAGATGAGAAGACTCATTAGAAAAGGTGATAAAGCTTAGTAAAGTGGGAGGCAGTAGGAAAAGAGGAGGACCACATTACAGGTGTATAAAGTCCATCAAGGAAGCCACAGCCCTGAGTTTGCTTGACCCTGAGCAGGGCTGTTCATAACAAGCTGTTTTGGAAGTCTCTCATTCACAGGTCACCACAAGTTAAAGCCAACATGAAAGCAACTAACAACAATCCTGGGTTTAGCTATAAGACTGAATTGTCAATACCTGGATTGTCAACACAGTTGCATAAAGAAAGAGACCAAAGGGGATGTGTGTACTCACTTACATCTTGTTCACATTCTGGTTTATTGAACCATCAAAGCTTAAAGTGGTGTGCAAATGAGTGGACATTACCCAGCTTTATTTCTCAGTGAAAAATGAAAAGGAGCCTAACATTTTAATATCCATAAAGGGTAGAGAGCATTATCCGGTAACAGCAGATAGATACTTCTCTGTGAAGTGCAATTAAAAGGGCCCCATCTAGTTTACAGTATGAAACAAACAAGGCATTTATTACTTAGCCACAGATGGCACCAATGGCAGCAGCAGCTCTTGACATTTTCTCTTCCCCCACAGAGAGAAGTCACCCCTCCTTCCTGGCCTGCTGAAATCTAATCATTTATAGCTTCCAGTTTGAGTCTAAAATCCTAGATTTCCCATCACAGAGGGATTAAAAACATCATCCGAGCTTGCTGTCTTTGTGTTTTTGTTTTTCTGTGAGCCATATCATCTTTCAATTTTTCTGTGAGCCATATCATCATTTACCTCCTTTCTCTCTCTCTCTTTTTAAAATGGAACTTTTGTTGTTTACAAAGATTTCACATGTTAATATGCAAACATACTGACTTTATATCAAGGTGAGACTTTGTTAGAGGCACCCAAATATGAAAAGCACAGATGTGTCACAAAGCTGTCCCTTCCAATATTGCAAACTGCTCTTGATGGTGTTCAGTGTACCTTCTCTAAATCACACTTCCCAGAGAACTGACTTCCATTTCAAAGGAAACAATAGGCAACCTTTAACCCCTACCAGATTACAAAATGTGGTTGTTGAAGCATTCTTTGTGACACAGCATCTAGGCTATTTATTAAAATGCCAAGAAGTGTCAAACCACAGTAGTGTTATTTACTGAGTGCCTCCCAAACTACAATATTCAGAAATCCTAAAACCACAGAAATGTAAGTGTGAAGAGAAAAATAAAAGACAAACTGTTGCTTGAATGGAAAATTTCAAGTTTCATAAAAGGATAGAAAAATCAACTGCTACTCAGACATTATATTATTCCTAAATATCAGCGTATTTTTTGCTTTTCCACCTAAATGATATATAGGAAAACATAACTTCTCTGTAAACAGGTCTGTTGCTACTTCAGATTGTCCTTTTACCCATGTACGCTTGAACATTTCTCTGAATGAACTTAGCCTATTTGGCCTCTTCACATAAATGTTATTCCTGACTGCCATCCAAGAATAAAATAAAAATGTAAAAGATAGGAATAAACACACACACACACATGAACAAAAAAAAAAAAAAAAGAAGCATGGAGTTGATCCCTATAAAAGTACTCCATTCTAAACACAGCTTAGGAAAGAAAAGATAGTAATGAAGTATTCTGGATTTGGGTGGTATCATCTTTTAACTGTAGATCTTAAATTGTAAATCATGTGTATCATCACCCATTTGAAATACTACCCCTACTAAATCAATTCAAGTAGAATGTAAATGGAAAATACCTATTGAGATAGAAAACCAGTTATTCTAAGACAGTGTACAAACATTAAAGATGGCAGAATACCATTTCTCAAAAAACAAAAACAAAAAAACACAACTTGCAACCTATATAGTCAATATATTGTTTCTGAAAGTATTTATCTACATAATTTAAATGTTCAGCATTTGAAAAGTGGTCCATTTAAATAGAAACATATTTTAGCAAACAAGCATGCTTTCTTTCCAAAAGTAATAGCAGATGTGCTGAAATAGGTTATCCCTAGAAAAACACAGTATCTGAATACTGAACAGGATATAAGCGCGGGGGGCGGAATGTGGTCGTCTATGCATCATGGATGTAAATTCCCACATCCCATCAGAGGACAACCTACACTGACTGATGGTGTTGTCAAGTGGAAATGGTTGGATTTTAATACAGTATTCCAATTATTACACATTTTTAATGACAACTTTACTTTATCAGTGAATCACTTACTCTTTTCCTCCTCTGCATAAGTATCATCACCTATAGGGCATACACAAAAGTCTAGTTTTAAAATGAGTAAAATGTTGATACAAAGCTGTTTTGAGCTGGAACATATTATTTATAGTTTAGTATATGGAGCTTGTTTCCTTTCCTATAAAACAGGCACACGGATAGCAATAGGTACTTAAAAGATTGAGAATCTTAAATCAAAGTAAGGATTATTCTCCTGCTCTGCACACTGCACTTATAATAACTGCACTGAAAAGAGAACAACAACAGAATACAGCCCAGAAATCCTGTTATTTAGAAAGGTGACCCAATTTTGCAAAGCTGAAAAGAAGCAACCTGCTGCATTGAAAAAAAAAAGCAGGCCTCTTCCCCTCTTCTCTTCGAATGATGCTGATTACAGCAAAAAAGCTTTAATTCTTACCTGATACGAATAGTTTTCCTGGTGTACCATCTCAGTGCATCATATAGAAAGCAGATACCAAGAGCCAAGAATGTATACAGAAGCTGCACAGTTAAAATTTTACAGCATCTGATGGAGAAGAGAACGCCCTTGTAAGGCAAGAGGCTTCCCGCAGATTAAAATGGATGCTGTTTCTGCTGTTTCAACCTGCGCAATGGCACTGCCTTTGCTAGCGAGGAGCGTAGCAGAGCTGTTCTCCTCAGGGAACTAGCAACGAGGTTTAATAACATGTAGCTGAGACCGCTCTGGGAGAATGGGGAGGGGAGCCTCACTCATCACTAACACAATCAGCCAATTATATTATACACACAAAGAAAAAGATCAGTGTGAGGCTGGTGTGACCTTCTGGTGCTTTATGAAGGCAGTGAATTGATGTGGAAACATTCTAGTCCTCATTAAAAAGGAAAGGGAAGGCAAAAAAGATAAATCAATACATTGCCTTGAACAGCTAGAGTTATTCTCCCTGCAGTGATTTTACTAACAGTGCACAAAAGATCATATGTGAGCCTGTGCCACCACCACCACTGTTCTAAGGACTTTAAAGGAGCCAGCAGCATTTTAATAAGGCACATAGATTTTAATAAAGATAAATTATATTTCACAGAATTCTTTTAATTAAAAATCTTTCCATATTCAGAAACAATAAATACATTTGATGTTTGTGTTCAGCCACCAGCATTTTACTAATAAACAACCAAGGTGTTATATCATTCAGTACTCATCCAAAAATGTATTCTGGGTTTTGATTACTAATTTCTAAAAAAAATATTGGTATTATCTTGGGCCAACTATTTTTTATGTTTTTAAGCAACTATACAGTGCAATACTATAATGCTATCAACATAGGAATGGCAAGTGTTGGAAGGGGTGGAACCACTTCTGGGTCAGTTTATTGTGAAAAATGGCACAAACTACAGGATTCAAACTACAGGAAAAGAGATCCCACCTAAACATTAGGAAGAACTTCCTGATGGTAAGAGTGTTCAACAATGGAATGCATTGCCTTGGCGCTTGATGGAGTCTCTATCTTTGGAGGTTTTTAAACAGAGTCTGGCTGGCCATCTGTCGGGAGTGCCTTGATTGGGTATTCCTGCATGGCAGAATGGGGTTGGACTAGATGGCCTTGTGGTCTCTTCCAACTTTATGATTCTACGAATGAATGGTTTTCACAAACTATATATAGAAACTAGAAATACTATGCCATGCATGGATGATTCTGACTTTGACTCCTTCAGTCTAATCCTGCTTTCCATATGACATATTCTGCATATAAATTAAAGAGAAAGAGAAAGGGTGATGAAATGCAACCTTGTCTGGATCTCCTGACAGTGGATTCCAGAGTATATGTTAGACACTAGGACAGTTAGATGTTGTGGCACACTCATTTCTTTCACCATGACCTATACTTTTTCATGATTTATACTATCAAAAGCTTTGCTATAATCAATAAGGAAGAAGTTGACTTTCTTCTGAAATTCTTTGGTGAGTTCCATTATCGAACATATGTTTCCAATATGATCGCTACCGCCTCCTCCTTTTCTGAGCCCAGCTTGGATATCTGGCCTTTCTTGCTCCAAATATGGGGAAAATCTTTGTTACAAAACACTGAGCATCACTTTGTTAATGTGGAGGATTATTGCAATGGTTACTATATTGATGGTTACTATAATCCCTGGTGTCAAATTTCTTGGGGATTGGAATGTATATTGAGCATTACCAACCTGTGATTCTCTGTTTTGTTTCCCATACTTCTTGGAAGATTTTTATTAGAATTGCGATGAATTCCATCTCTCTAGTTTGAAACAGCTCTGTAGACATCTTATCTGTTCCTGGTGATTTATTTCTCCCAAATGCTTTGAAAGCTTTTTCACTTCACCTTCTAACATTTTGGATTCATTATCAAAAGGTTCTTCCTTTAAGGCATCTGTCATTTTTTCATCTCTTTTATACAGTTCCTCATGTATTGCTTTCATTGCCTCTTTATTTTATCCTTATATATGCACCTTTTGGTCATACAGCACCCCTATTCTTGGTTTGAATTTCCCTTTAATTTCCTATCTTTTTAAGTAAAGAAAAGAAAATTCTGTTTCTTTACTTGATTATTGTAACAGTTCTCTTTGCTGTATTTCACACTGAACCAGGGCTGGAGAGTCCTTCTGTCATGATGGAGTTCCATCATGTTGCCACAAGGTGCAATTCCCATCATTCTGCTAGAGAACTATAACTCCCTTTGTCTGTAAACAGATTGTCTTGCCAGCATAATATCAGGTAAGAAAAGGGTTAATGGGAAGGGTCTAAAGCACCACCTTCACAGAGCTAATGAGATGACATCATTACCATAAGACCATGTGACTGGACTGACCAATTACAGCTTTAAGCCCGGGAAATCTGGAGAGGATTTAACTGCTTTTGTTTGAAACCAGTGTGAGTGACATTTGGAGAGAGAGATTCTGGAAAATGTGGAGGAACAAAGACTGCTATGCTGGTAGAGCAAGGCCATTCCATTCTGGCTGACTCCCAGCCCCTGAACAACATCTCAAGGCAACAAACTGCAAGTATTTAGTAGAGATTAGGGCATGTTTAGTTGCGTTAGGGAATTCTTTTTAATTTCTTTACTTTGTTGAAGGTAGCTAAATTAGCAACTGAATGTAACCTGAATAATGTAATGCTTTGATCTTGATACTCTGTATTGCTATCACTTTAACCCTGCCTGCCTGAGGTAGGGGAGAATCCTGCCTCATGTGAGATTGCATGACTACTTCTCTTGAATAAAGTAAACTGATTAATCTTCCTATACTGACGCTTACCACGTGCCTTACTCTTGACTATGCTACTGTGAGCCTTCTCTGGGGTTAGGAGGAGGGAGTTAGTTGATTCTATAGTGGCAAGGAGTGGCACTGATTAATATAGACTACGCACAGCTTCCCACTGCATTGTGTGTGAGAAAAGGGGGGTCCCAAGGGGAAAGAAACCCTCCTCCCAGGAAGCCAGTGGGTGGTGGCAGCTATTGGATGGCTTTGGGGGCTGTAGGGAGCATCCTTGGGTGAGGATACTCAGGACTAACCCTACAGAGAGGGCTAACCTGGAGCTCCTGCGAAGGGAACTCAGGTTTGAGCCTGTGACATGGATGGCAGCACGCGGGATTGAACATAGCTCAGTTTGGGAAGTTAGTAGAACTACAGGCTCTGCCTCTTGCCTTCAGAGAAAGGGAGATTGGGGGTGCTGTAGTCTTGGCTTGTTCAAGTGGGGGACAGAGAGCAGAAAGTGAGAGGGGCTGAGGTCTCTGCTCCATTCGCTCATAGGCTGTGCCCAAAACTCCCTGGTAAGGGACGGGTTTGTTGCTTTTAGTGGAAGTGAAAGTGAACAAAGAGGCCTCAAGTTTTGGTTGTTTTCTCTTTGTTGGGAGGAAAAGGTGTCCTTGTATTTCTTTTGTGTTGGATGTGCTTCTGTGTAAGTGATAGGAAGGGAGGGGGCAGGAAGCCCACCAGGCCATTCCTTTGTCTCACTCACTGTAGCCGAGAGCAATTCCCTTTGATCTGGTCTCCAGGTGGAGATGCTAGCTCTTGGGGCCCCTAAGTTTAAAGCTGGTTCCTTCTTGCAAAGTGGTTTTGCTAAGGGGGAGGAGCTGAGCTGAAAGGAGGGACTAGGGAGGAGCTGAAGCTCCTCTGTGTGGCTAGCTATTGTTGCTAGGCAACTGCAAGAGCTAGCTGGATTCCTAGGGGAGGGGGACCTTCCCCGTGTTCCCAAGTGCTGTTTGGGCCATTTAAAGTTTTTTCTCTCTCTTTCTCCTGCTTTTAAATAGAAAGGGAGGGGGAACCTTGATTATGATTCTAGCCTGTCTTTCTAATCTGCCTTTTGGCCTGTGTTCTGTTCTGTTCTTGTTGCTTCTACCTTGTAGGGGGGGCAGCCAATTAACCCCCCCCCAGAACCACTGCCCTCTGCTGGCAAAAAGGAATTATTACACATTCAACCAAAGTAAGTTTTTAATTTTTTTTTATATAGTGGACGGGTTCTGCGATGATAGTTTAGGAAAGTACAGTCATCCCTTCACATTTGCGGGGGTTAGGTTCCCCAGACCCCCGCGAATGTGAAAAATCCGCGAATAACAACTGGCCTCCCTCTCCCCCACCAAAGCGACCATGGGGCCTCCGGAGGCCCTATAGTCACTTTCCCCCGCCTCCCCCTCCCTCCCCAGGCCTTCATGGGGCCTCCAGAGCATCTCTGGAGGCCCTATGATCACCTCCCTGGCCCTCCCCACCCCTCCCCAGGCCTTCATGGGGCCTCCGGAGCATCTCCAGGGGCCCGTGAAGGCCTCCCCGGCCCTCCCCCCTCCCGCCCAAGGCCTTAATGGGGCCTGCAGAGGCACTGTGTTGCGGCTTTTGGGAGGGCAGGGGCCCTCCCAAAACCCGTGAATATTCAAAACCGCGAATGCCAAGTTCGCGAATGTGGAGGGGCAACTGTACATGCTTTGGCTTTTCACATGATTTTGAGATCTGGGAAATTTAAAGCAAACATGACTGACCCTGTGACAGCCAGTGATGCTGGTACCTCTGTTGCTTCTCCTGTACCTGATGATTTATTGGATGTCACCCAGATGACTCCACAGGAATTGAAGAAAGACAACAGTGGCTGAGATTGCAAGAATTGCAAATGCAGCACAAAGAAAAGGAACTTCAATTCAGACTTCAACTTCAGGAGGCAGAAGCGAAAGAAAAAGGCACTGAACGCCAGCTGCGATTGCAAATGCAGGAGATGGCGCTGAAGCAAAGAGAACTGGAATTGAAACTACAAGAACAGGAATTTCAATTGAAAATGGCGCAACAGTCGCAAAACCCAATAACCAATGTGCTACAGCTGGCTGCCATGTTAACAGCTCCAACCCACCATTACCCCACGTTTCAGGAGGAAGAGGATTTTGATGAATTCATCACAACTTTTCAGAGAGTCTGTGTTGACTATGGGGTACGCAAGGAGCACTACATGCGTAAGCTGCACCCCTTGCTCCCACCAATTCTCAGGTCTGTGGAGGCGGGTTTGGCACCAGAAGAGATGCATGATTTTGATCTTTCCTTGGAGCTGGCTAGGAGCCGTCTGGGCTTAAAAGCAGAGGCAGCTCGACAACACATGCGGGCTACAAGGTGGACGCCTACAGTCAATTGTTGTGAGCTGGGACACTGTATCACCCGCAAGTGTGAACTCTGGGCTAAAGCTGCCAAAGCTGACACCGTCAAAAGTATTCTCTCTTTGATAGCCATGGAACAGTTTCTGTGGCATACACCGCCAGCTATGCATAATTATATTTTGGATAAAGACCCTAAGACTATGCTTGATGTGACTACGCTGGCTCAACAGTTTATGGAAACCCGAGGGAACCAGAACTTGCAGCCACAGGAAGTGGAACCACACAAGCAAAAGCCAGGGAATCAATCTGTCCACAAGTTGGGGAATCAATCCCCCACCAATGATCACCGGAATCCGCAATTCCAGAAGACGGGATCACAAGGTGTGCCTAACCAACAGCAGCAACAGCTATCCCAACCTGCTCCCAAGGAAGCTGCACAACCTCCTCAAGGACAGGGGAAGGTAAAGACTGGCCTGACATGTTTCTCATGTGGACAAATTGGCCACATCAAAGCAAACTGTAAGCAGGAGCCCAAGGCAATTAACATGATAAGAGCATCCATGTTTGTGCCTATGACAGATGAGAAGGAGGTGCCACCTGACCCTATGACTATTCCGCCTCGTCAACGCCATACATTGATGGTGGATGGGAAGGAAGTAGTGGCGTATAGGGACACAGGGGCTCAACTGTCTGTGATTCATCGTACCTATGTTGATCCTAAGTTCTTGAAGGACAATACGGTGGTCTCTGTACGACCTTTCCACTGCTCACCCATCAAGCTTCCTACGGCTTGTGTGCCAGTGGAATACAAAGGATGGAAGGGCCAATGGACGTTTGCAGTCTACAATGACTTCAATTGCCCTGCTATATTGGGTGAAGATTTGGCCTGTCACGTGGAACAATTCCATGAGACTCAAGAGCAGCAACCAATGCAGATGCGCAGTGGAGGTCTACATCCGACAGCTGTGGATTCTGACGAGGAGGACTTCCCATCAGATGGCACCATAGCAGAAGATGTAGCCCTACAGGATGCTGTGGTCAACGACACACCCACAGGAGTTGACGATGGAGAGCCTATCCCTGTCAACAATGACTCATCGGCAAGTCTGGAAGGTCAACAGTGAATCATGCCTGCCTGTGATCCCGATGGAAGATATCGGTCTGGTGGGGTTCCAACAACTCCAAAAGGAGCAGCAAGATGATCAGACTCAACCAGCTGCAGGGCAGAAGGTGAAGGATGACAAACGGAGGCCTTCAGGACCCAGCAGGCCAGAGTTGTGATTGCCAATGACCTGCTTTCCAAAGAGACTTGGCCGGACGGCCAACATGAAGACCGGCAGCCACTGAAACAGCTGTTGGCCCACTCCCAGTTCAGAGTCAGACTCTTGAGTCTGATTACAGTGCCTGCGGGAGGGAGATTTGTCTTCTGAGTTGCAGGAGACGCCCAAGGCGACTTGGGCGACTGCAAATGAGAACCTCCAGCTGGCTCCACAGCAACAGACTCCTTGGCACAAACAGGGTGCAGGAGGACGTTCCTTCATGCTGAGAGATCAAGTGTTAGTCCTCTAGTTGATCTGGCCCACCAAGATGGAGATGTCATGGGAAGGTATGGCCACGGTCTTAGAGCAGCTTGGGACTGTGGACTGCCTTGTCCAATTTCCAGAAGTTGGGCCCAAGCTGACAATGAACTATGTGGTCTCCCTGCAGACATTCTACAAGAGATCCAAGCATCTCGTGACTCTGCCAATCCCGGAAGAGGATGAAGGGAAATGGCTGGATAGTGACTGTGATACTCGTGTGGAAGGTGGTGGCCTGGAGGATGTTACACCCACTTCCAACCTCAACCAGAATCATCGGCAGCAGTTCATTCAGTTGGCAGCCAAGTCTGCGTCATTGTTCTCACCTGTTCCAGGTCTCACCGCTCATCCTCAGCATGTGGTGGCTGCTGATGACTGCAAGCCGTCTTCAGAGCTGCCCAGACGTGTGTCACATGCCGGGACAATGGCCTTAGAGGAGGTGGATCCTGAAAACTGCCCAATGCTGTGTGCAGAAGACCCCTTCAAGAATTTTGGACTTGTCCTGTGTCTCTTCTGCTTGCTTTGGACCATAAGCTATTGGCAGGGGGCCTTAGCCATAGGGCCTGGCCATAGCATGGCATTCATAACCCATGTGGGCCTGTTTGAATTCAGTGTTCTTCCTTTTGGCCTTCACAAGGCGCCCACACCGTTCCAGGGACTTGTAATCTCTTTGCTGAGAGGTGGTGGGGCCTTTGCAATTGCCTCCCTAGATGTTATCGTTATCTTCCCTGATGACTGGGGTGATCCCCTACATCACCTAAAGACAGTCTTTCAACAGCTCCAAGATGCCGGTGCGATGACCATGCTGAACTCCGATGGCTCCACAATGTCCAGGGGGCTAACAAGAAGTTACTCCGGTGGAGCTTATCTCTTCAAGACTTTGACTTTGAAATTCAACATGTGTCTGGAACCTCCAACACAGTTGCAGACTCTCTCTCTCGCAGGGACTTGGTGGGAGGGTAGGAGGACTGGTGTTGCATGCTGTTCTATGATCATGGTTTGTTTCAAGGTATTGTTTGAGTTTGCATATGTTCTAACTCTTTCTGCTCTAGCTCACAGGTTGAAATCCCAGACTGTTTGGTCCTGCTTTCAGCGTCCCAGACCGTCTGAGATTTGGGGGGCGTGTCTTTAAGGCTAACCTGGAGCTCCTGGGAAGGGAACTCAGGTTTGAGCCCGTGACACCTTCTTGGCCTGAAATGCAGTTTAGGAAGATTTGGGATTGGGGACCTGTGTTCCAGCAATATCTGGGCCCAAGAAAAGAGTAAGCAGGCAAAACAATAGTGCACCAAAAATTGGCCAAACATAATTCTTACCAATTTTCCCAAGAACTATATGTGTGTGTATGTATTTAAAAAAGCAAAGTGCAACTCCGTGTGTATATCTACTTAAGAGTAAGGATCAGTTTTCCTGCCAGGAAAGCACAACTCAATTATATGAAAAGGTTTTACTAGTGGCAGAACATTGCTTAATTCTACGTGGGATGTTTAAACTTTACATATTTTTAAATACCTTCTAATCTATGATCACTGAACAGTGTTAATTGGAAAGAATTATAGGTCTGATGGTGAACCCCAGCAGCCTGGAGGTTCCCCACCCTTGTATTAAGCCATACATCAGAAATTATACAAAAGCTTCAATATAAATTTAAATATATTAAAAACAATCAATAAAGTTAATATATAAAACATTGGCAACATTAAAATTCATTAAAAGACAACATACAAAACTTAAAACAGCACCACATAGCATTAGAAAGCCCAGTCAGTTTCCAAAAGCCTGACAGCATTAAAATGACTTGATGATGGAAAGAGAGCAAGGATGGGTCCATTCTGGCCTCTCTAGGGAGGGAGTTCCAAAGTCTGGGAGCAGACACTGAGAAGGCCCTCTGCCTTGAAAGGGTCTTCTCTTCAATGTTCCCAAGTAGCTTCTTGTTTAATTCTGCCTTGAACAAAGGAAGTTGTCAAATAGCCAGTGGACAATTTGAAGGAACTAAAAGAGAAAAGGTCTGTTCTTCACTAATGAAAAAGGACTTGGAATCGTAAATTACTAAGTCCTAAATTACCAGGCTGCTTATCACCACAAGAAGCGTTTTGTAAAAAAAAAATTAAGAGTAGAACAATGGTTGAAATATAGAGATATAATAGAAAAAAGAGATAATAGAAAAAAGAGAAGGACGTTGGAAAATGAAGGATAAACAACAATTGGAAAGTAAAGGCATAAAGATGCAATGGCTGAACTACTATCAATTAAGAGAAAGGGTTAAAGAAGACTTAAAACAATTTCAATATGAAAATAAGAAATCAGAATTAGAAAAATTGTTATGCTCAGAAGAAGACCATTTGATTAGTAAGATTTATAAAGTATTGTTAAGATAGAATACAGAAGAGGAGCAAATTAAAAAGTGCATGGTGGATTGGGCTCAAAATGTGGGACAGCAATTAAATCTAGAACAATGGGAAGAAGTTTGGATTAAAGGACTAAAATTTACATGCTCAAATAATGTTAAAGAAAATTATTATAAAATGATGTACAAATGGTATATAAACCCTCAAAAATTGGTAAAGATTTATAAAAATAGTTCAAACAAGTGTTGGAAATGCCAGAAACAATTAGGTACATTTTTTTCATATATGGTGGAAGTGTGATAGAGCAAAGAAATACTGGTTAAAGTTAATACATGGATGGAAACAATATTAAAAATTAAAATAAAAAAAGACTGGAATTATATCTCCTACATATGTTAGATTCAAAAAATAATATATAATGAAAATATAGCAAAATAATTAATTATTTGATTATTGCAGCTAGAGTGATATATGCAAGGAAATAGAAGACCAATGAGATACCAACATATGAGGAATGGGTGGGAAAAATTATGGAATATGCAGTTAGATAAATTAACAAACTTGATAAAAAAACAAGACAAATGAGAATTTTATAAAAAATTGGGAACCACTTATAGAATATTATAAATATAATTATGGAGAACTTAATATTTTGGGATTTACAATGTGATTATTAAATAAGTAATAATTAATATTAAATAAGGGGAAGGTTTGAAATCTATTAATTATATATCTTGACTATGTATATTTAGGAATATGATCAATAACAAATAATAGAAGAATTAGTTAAATAATTACTATTACGAGAGGGGTAAATTGGAGAAAATACTTAGAAAAGCAATTAGAGGGATACGGGAAGTCAATTTTAAAGGGGGGAGAGATGGTAATGTTAGATGTTTTCGTATAGGTCTTTGTATATGTCTTATGTGTCTGCTATTTGTGTTTGTATGTGTCTGTATGTGTTCAAAATTTATATTGAATAAAAATTATTTTAACCAAAAAGGACTTGGAATTTGGAGAAAATTCAGCATAAAACTGTTTTAACAATACCGCCCCCCCCCATCAGTGGACTTGACTATTTAAACTATGAACAGTACTGCAGCTTAATTCTACTGGAATAAAGTTGAATTAAAATCAGTAGGAATGATTACAAAAAGCATGCTGGGGACCAGACTGCCTGGAAGGTTTCACAAATGTGCCAATACGTCCATTAAATAGCATCTCTATAGTGCAGCTGGAAGTAAAAAGATCATGGTAGTGAAATGCAAGCATAATTCTCTTACAGGAGCTAAGTAATATCTATGATTTTTCCTTAAAAACATATGTGTCTGGGGATATGGAATTAGTATTTTTCAGGAAAGAAAATTGCCAAAGGCAAAATGTCAGAAAAAATTATCTCGTTTGGTTGGGACATGCTAAAATTACAAATAGCAGGGAAGTTTTCTGTATTCAGTGTTGAAAAATGAAATCTTTCATCCTATTTTGTAATGGGTGTGTGTATGTATTTAAAGGGGAAGCTCTTGTTTATATTTTAAAGAGACTGGGTTAGTTTTGTGACTGGGAATATTTAATCAGTGGAAACAAAAGCTAAAAATCACAGAATGAGAATAATATCAGAAGAGGGGTAGGTGATGTGTGACTCACAGGTGGCATCTGCCCTCTCCCCAAACTATTTTTGCTTCCACTGTGAAAAAAATGGGGGCTTGCACCACAACCCTCCCTTTTTTGGCTTTCAGAGGCCTCTAGTACCAACATTTCAGCAGGTTAAAGTGTCGTCAACCCCTCAGCCCTCAAAAGTTCTAAAAAAACAAAGCCCAAAACAGAAGTACAGTTGTCCCTCCGCATTCACGGATTCGGCATTCACAGTTTTAAGTATTCATGGCTTGAAAATATTCTTTAAAAAAAAATAATCCAAAAAGCAAATCTTGATTTTGCCATCTTATATAAGGGACACCATTTTGCTATGCCATTGTATATAATGGGACTTGAGTATTCACGGATTTGGGCATTCACGGGGGTCCTGGAACCAAACCCCAGCGAATGTGAAGGGACAAGTGTACTGCATATGTCATGCTTTGTTGTTATGTCCTTTCAAGTCAATTCTGTATCATGTGGTTTTCTTAGAAAGATTTATTCAGAGGAAGTCTGACATGGCCTTCATCCAAGGAAATGTGACTTAAGAGAGTGTGACTTGGCCAGGGTCACCCAGTGGGTTTCTATGGCTGAGTGGCAATTTGAACTCTGGACTCTCAAAAACTCTAGTCCAACACTCAAACCACAGCACCACGCTAGCTCTCCTATATGTTGAGCTGCTTTCAATCTTTTTAATTTTTTCATGCTTAGTATGTGCCTGTGGGGGGTGGTGGTACTGGAGGCTTATATTTAGCCCCTGGACCTTCTGAACATATTCAACTCACATTAGAACAATGGTGGGAAACTTATTGGGCTGCAACTCCCTTCATTCCCACCACTGGCTAGGATGGCTGGGGTTGAGGGTATGTACAGTTCCAATACACTGGGAAGACAATGTTGCCCAACCTGACATTACAAAAATTAGATAAATATGGAAATAATAATGATTTGCCTAATGTTACACAGTGAGTTCCCAGAGCAGAACGGGAATCAGAACCCTGGTCTCCAGAGCTGTAGCCCAACATTCAAACCACTACACAATGTTGGCTCTCTCCATCCTGCTTTACATACTTAAAAAAAAACTGAGGAGGGCTAATGTACCCTCAACCACCTCAACCATTCTGTTGGAAGTCAAGGTGGTAGATCTCAGGATTATAGGTTTGTTTTTGTTTTTTTTAAATGCAGGCTCCTCAAGTCTGACATCTGTCGACTTCAGGCCTAAACATTTCTTTTTATGACATGTATTATCTTTTTCCAAAATCACATTGACACCCACTTTTCTTCTCTTTTACTTAGAAACTCCGTCAAGATAGTTTTTCTGGCCTGTCTGTAGCCTGATTCAAACACTACATTTTTAGATTCTGTCTCCCAAATCTCCTAGCCATTGTGGCTTTCCGTTTTGTCCCACAAATCCTAGAATCTTTCAAACAGCACTCCCATGACCATGCTGGGTGGGGGATTCTAGGAGTTACAGCCCAAAAGGGTAGTTTCCAAGCTCTGGTCTAAATTAAATTTTTAGTTTCAACTAGGGAAGACTCACTGAACTCATTCAGTTAACACTTATGTAAATCCTACAGATTCAGTGGGTCTACTCCACTTGGGATTAACAACTAGATAAGTCTTTGTGTTCAGTATGTGTGGTTGCTATTAAGAATCTTTCCTTTGCAGAACGCCACACAAATGTGATTATGTCTAAATCTACTTCAGGATTCATTCAGAAAGCAGCTACCGGTATGTATGTAGCTCCTGAGATGATGAGCAGTGCTGATATAGCCACCTCCCATGCAATCCAGGGATGCATATACTAAGAAGATTAAAAAAAACAAAACTTCAGTCTCATGAAACTTTACTCTTTTTCCTTTGTTAAAACACGGCTTTGAAGTGAATTCTAATGTGCTTTTTACTGTATTCAGTAGTACTCTAAAGTTTGGAGTGCATGTGGGGAGAAAGCTGTACATTTAAAATTATGTACACTTTAAAAAAACCTTTCCTATTATAAACTCTTCATGACTAATATAGGTATGTCACAAAAATCTTAAATAAATTATTTCTTGCTTTATACATTACCATTCTATTAACAACTGAAGTGACTCAGTACTGTTTCATATCCCACAGATTTCTGACAAGAGTGGCCTCTTTCTTTCCAGATGCAGCACTCTGTTAATGTGTGAAAAATCAAAACAACAGCCCATATAACAGCTAATTCCTTTTATGGATACCTAGTTGGGAGTGGTGTTTTTTGCTTCTCTTTCTTCTGATGAATTTATAGCCCTTTATATAATACGTGACTAATGAAAGTGGGTTATCTTTAGGAACCAATCCTGCAGTGGACCCAGGGATTCAAAAATAGAAACCATGGCTGGGTTGGTAGGACTATGAAGCTAAAGATAGAAAGTAAGGGCTGCTTACATGTTTTTTTTTAAAAAAATATATGCCCATAAGATGTCACACTTACATGATATACTGTATACGACAGAAGTATACAATATGGGTGAGCTCATGCACCCCACAGTCAAATGTCATAGGCCCTTGGCCTAATATGAAAACCCCTCTACCAGTAGTAGTTCTGATTTTTGGAAAAACAACAGTTTGGAAGGTGAGTTTTGAAAAGTAACTAGTTACAGTTAACAATGTAGTTAACATTATAGTGAGAACTGCAATACACAGTTCTTTCCATTCTTGCTACTGCAAAGAAACTATAGTAGTTTACAGTTACTTTTATTAACTTTTTGTGGGGGGAAAAAATCAAATGTTAAAAAGCCACCAGACTATGGCACAAAACATGCCTAAGTAGGGAGGCAAAGTCTTGTAACTGTAAAAGTAACCAGTTACAGTTACGTTGCAAAGGGAATGCTGCATTACAATCCTAACTCAATTTAGTTACACACCAGTTATTTAAAAATGGAGCTAAATACAAGTTACTTATTATTTGCAAATTGGTTTCTTTCCTGACAGTAAGAGCTGTTTAGCATGACTCGGAATGCACTGACTCAGAGTGTGGCAGAGTCTCCTTCTTTGGAGGTTTTTTAAACAGAGGCTGGATGGCCATTTGTCAGGAATGCTTTGATTATGTATTCCTGCAGGGCAGGGGGCTGAACTAGATGGCCCTTGTGGTCTTCTCCAACTTTATGATTCTAGGTTTTGGGCAAGAGTGATGTGTCCTGAAGCTTGCCTGGCAAGGAGGGCGCAAGAGAGAAAATGAGATAGCAGACAGAAAGAGTGTGGTGACCCTGTGCCCTTTTGTCTCTGCTCTCACACATCACTGGAATGCAGTTCCTGAGAGAATATCTCCTTCATGAAAGATGACCTCACAAGGAATGGTGGTGGTGGTGATGATGATATAATCATAAATTGGAAGGGGATGCAATGGCCATCTAGTCTAACCCTCTGTCATGCAGGAATACAAAGCTATAGCACTTATGAAAGATTCCCATCCAATCTCTGTTTAAAGGCCTCCGAAGAATGAGGATGATAATAATGAACTTTATTTATACTCCACCTTTTCCCTAGAACTGGGATTCAAAGCAGTTTTAACCAAGAATATTCCAGGGAAATGAAGCCTTTAAAACATTTTAAGAAGCAATAGAAATGTCACTATATAATAAAGAAAATGAAAGTGCTGTTTGCCCCACAGCAAGACAGTACTAGAAATAGTATGAAAGTAAAATAAATTGGAGTCAAGTAAACTGGCAATCAAATAAATAATCCCATTACAAATTAAAAATGTTCACAGACCAGTGCAAAACTATTTTTCATGTTCTCCCTCCTTTCCCCCCCTACACATATCCTTGTCTTTAAAAAAGAAAAAAAATCCAATCTACAACACAGCTCTTGCTTACTTCCTCTCTGGTGACTTGGATCCAGTCTCAGGTTTCCTGACTAATTAACAAAGGAACTCAGCAATGGAAGGAAGTTGCTTAAGGAAGCTGAGGAATGGAAGGCCATCTGGGATGAACATTTCCGGTATGGGATATCTTTTCTCAGAGCTGAAAACCTTGCTAAGATGTCCTATTTAAACTGAGAACATGGGGTCTTTTCACACCACATATTTATAACGCTATATTCCACTACAACTATCATGGCAACATCCTATAGAATCCTGAGGTTTGTAGATTGGTGAGGCATTACAGCTTTCTGGCCCAGAATTACCCATTTCAAATCATGAAAAAATTAACTGAAGCACCCCAAATCATTATGTACCTAACAGTGCATCTTAACTGTTTTAGGTTGATAGATGTTTTGATTATATAATATTCTGATTAGCAAACTGATTAAATATGGAATAGATGGAAATACTGTCAGATGGATCCATAATTGCTTGGAAAACTGTGCTCAAAGGGTCATCATCAATGGCTGCACTTCTGACTGAAAGGAGGTCTCAGGGTTCTGTCCTCGGGCCATTACTCTTCAATGTTTATATAGTATATAGTGACTTAGATAATGGGGTGGAGGGAATCTTCCTCCTCCTCTTCCTCCTCCTCATTTATTTATATATTGCCATCACTACACATGGTGCTGTACAAGGAAAAGAACAAGAAAAAACAGTTCCCTCCCCTCAGGCTTATAATCTAAAAAGACAGGACACACAAGGAAAGAGGGGGAGAATTAAGACCAGCTGATACCGCCTCGTCTTCTGTCCTTCTGAGCCCAGGGCAGTGACAGCTAGAATGGAGGGAGGGCCTTTCATTTGCTTCTGGGCCTAGCCATGGTGGGCTTTGCTGATGATATAAAACTGGGAGGGTGGCTAACACACTAGAAGACAGGAACAGGATTCAAAGGGACCCCCTAGAAAACTAGCAGAAATTAATAAAATTAAATTCAATACAAACAAATGCAAAATTATACATTCAGGCCACAAAAACTGAATGAACAGGTACAGGATGGGGGATACATGGCTCAGTAGTACTGCATACATCTCAAAAGGACCTTGGGATTATTGTTTATCATAAATTGAATATGAGCCAGCAGTGTGAACTGCAGCAAAGAAGGCAAATATTATTTTAGCCTGCATTAATAGAAGCATAGTTTCCACATTGAGGGAAGTAATAGTTCGACTATATGCTGCACTGGTCAGGCCTCATCTGGAGTACTGCATTCAGTTCTGGGCACCTCATTTAAGATGGATATAGACAATTTGGAGCGGGTTCAGAGAAGGGCAACAAGGATGATAAGCGGTATGGAAAACAAAACACATGAGGAAAGGTTGAAGGAGCTAGGCATCTATAGCTTGGTGAAGAGAAGACTGAGGGTGACATGATTGCACTTTTTAAATATATCAATGGTTGTCACAGAGAGGTGGGGGGGGGCAGACCTGTTCTCTGCTGCCCGAGAGGATTGACCCAGATCTAATGGTTTATATTTACAGGATGGTAAATTTTGATGGAACATTAGAAGGAACTTCTTGACAGTGAGAATGGTTTGGCAATGGAACCAATTGCTTAGAGAGGTGGTAGGGTCGCCTTCTCTAGATGTCTTCAAAAGAGGCTGGACAGTTACCTGCTGGGGATGTTTTAGCTGGATTTCATGCACTGAGCAGGGGTTGGACCTATGAGGCCTCTTCAAATTCGATGGTTCTATAATTCTAAAACCCTTCCCTAAAATGCAGATCCAGGATTCCATAGGATGTTGCCACAGCAGTTAAAGTAGACTTAGGAGATTTTCAGATGCAATTTTCGGGTCTATATATTCCAAAACAGCTCGGTTGCTGCCGCACGGCAGGGGAGCAGTTTTGGATGACGCCGTTCCTCTGCCAAACCCCTCCGTGTCACTTCCATGACAGAATGGAGGAAGCCTTGTCATATTTCACTTACGATTGTTGCCCGTGAGTGAAATATGACGCGGCTTCCTCCATTCTGTCACGGAAGTGACACAGAGGGGTTCGGCAGAGGAACAGCGTCGTCCAAAACTGCTCCCCTTACGCATGGCAGCAACGGAGCTGTTTTGGAATATATAGACCCAAAAATCACGTCTGAAAATCTCCTTATATTGCCATAACTGTATAGTGTGAAAAGGTTCATGATCTATGAACTTTAAATAGTTGAAGTTCTGGAAGTCCTCCTTGTCATACAATGACTTCACTTTCAGCCCTACAATTCTGAATTGCAGTTTTACAATGGTCTGTAAAACCTGCAATTTTACAATGTGCAGAAGTTGTATCTTCTAAGTGACTTTTTAGAAGCATTTCCTCAACAAGGAACTCTGAACAATGCATTTTAAATTTCTCTGAGTTCAACAAGCACCTTGAAAATCTGGCATGAAGATTTTAAAAACAAAAATGGTACATGCACAACAAGGCAATGTTGTTGTTTTAAAAAAAACACCAGGACCTGGTCCTAAGAGGAAAAGGTTGGTTGACTGAGAGTGATGGGAAAGAAATACACCAAGCACACTGAGTACTTCACTTACATTATTTGGATAACTGTTGTAACAACCTCAATAGCATTATCTCCATATTGCAAATGGGTAGCTGGGGCTTGAAAAATGAATCATCAAAAAGCATCAAGCCAGTTCATGGAAAGGCACGATTAAAACCATTAGGCAATGGTGAATCCTTGCTTTGTATGCTGAATGCCATGAACTGCCATCTAGTGTCCAGAATGGGGAAATAAATGAAATACATTGTATTTTTCTTTCTTTCAAAATGATGGCTTTGTGCTGATGCTAGTAAACTGACACAGAGGCCATACAAGATGGTTTTGCTTGCATGTATGATAAAGCTTCTCAACAAGTAGGATGAATTACCACTTGCTAGATCTCTTTCTGCTGCTTGTTCAGAAGCCCTTTTAAAACTGAAGTACCTGGATTTCAAGATTTTTTTCCACATGGGAGTTGGCCTCCATTTACCTTTAGTGGTTTTGATTAGGCAGTAGAAGGGAGAGAGAACAGCCTGGCTTGTATTACATGTTGATGTGTCCAGGGTAATGAAAATATAACTTTTTCCTTTCCTTTTTTTTTTTTTTTGAGGGGGAAGCACAAACAATTAATTGTGCATACCCTGGATTTTAAAATTTATGACCTTGTATTAATTGAAAGGGCAGGAATTTCAACGGATCATGCTGATAAATTAATTTGGGTAAATGAATCAATTGTTTCAGGCATCGATCTTCAATGACTTTTGTGTTCCAAAACGTGTTTTCAGCGTTTTAAGGCTCAGTTCCAACCTTAACCATGTCCTCAAGTCCATGTCACACATTGTCTTTAATTCACAACATGCAAGTGACATCAGGGTCCCATATTTAATCTAAAGTAAGCACTGGAAACCCAGTGAAGGACCACAGTATGAAGAGGAATATGAATGTTTTAACACTTGTCCCCCATTGTGGTTCTGAGCTGTGCCCATGTCTTTATAACTTGTGCGAGAAAAACAGTTTCCTATTTGCTTCAATGGGAACTCCCCGCTCCCATGAAAACCACAGCCGCAGGGCCCAATAAAGGTCAGGATTCCGCAAGGATCTAGACTTTTGTATAAGATAGCGCTAATATTAACCAGGCAAAAAAGTGCTTCTCAAAAATGGTAACATTTACATGTTTGTATATATTTGTCACTTGCCTCTCTTCACCTCTATAGATAAAAGGCTAACAGGCATTCACCAAACTATCCATTGCCTTTAGTCAAAGTGCATGGCTCCTGTGTCAGCTTGGAGCAAAAATCCTGAGTAATTTTTCAATCTCCATTATCAGCAAAATTGGGAATTTTAAAAAATAATATTTTATCAACACACAAAAAGTAATATATCTAAAACAACATCTAGGAAAACATACACAATAACACATCGAACAAACAATACAAGCCTTATAACTAAACAACCAACAAAACTAAACACAACAACAAAAGGATACAAATGGCTTCCACTCTCTTTACTAGTGGTTATATCTACCAAATACTGTAGATACTTTTCTAAATTAATTCTTAACATCACTTCTACTATGCACAAAACTCTATTAGCCATCAAAACCTAATACTGATAACACCCCCCCAATGCTGTCTTGAAAACGTAATAACCAAGTCTCAATCTTTCTTAAAATTTGACAAAGATTTATCCTTAATCAGCATTGTCAGTTTGTCCGTTTCAGCTAAGTCATATATTTTCACCAGCCACTCTTCTTGGGTTGGTACAATATCTTCTTTCCATCTCTGAGCATATAAAAGTCTTCCGCTGTTACCATATATCGGATAATTCTTCCATGCTTTGTCTCCAGTTGCTTGTCCATTCCACTTAACCACACAAAGAGTCAGTTCTTCTGTTCTCTCTATTACACTGCTCTATAGCAGGAAGGACATTCAAAAGTTCAATCCAAGTTCAACAGGGAATCATTTCCTGCCATTTTATCAGCCCTCAAGGTAAAGGACATTTCTTTTCCTGAAGTTAACCCTTTCTTAGGTAGGGCTCTCTTCGAACAATCTCCAATTTTAAAAAGTTCTTTAACTATTTTTTGGACTTTTAATTCCATAATATCTGTCCTTGTAACATAGGTGAATCAATTTAAAATCAGTCTCTCTCTGTGTCGACTGTTTTAAAATATAGTCTTTAAAATAACAGTCATGGAGTCTCCTTCCAGTCTTTCACTTGTCTATAATTTGTTTTACTCACTTTTCAAATAATTGAAGCAGAAGCTGAGCGGTGGAGAAAGTCAGCTGCTGCCACTAGTTAAAAAGTTCCAGTAAGTTACTTTAGGTGCTCAATGAAGTTAAGAAAACTGGGGCGTGCCAATTGTGCCATCTTTGGCAGCTCAGATGCAATGGGTCTTCTCATGATCCCCTTTACTCCTCCATGTCCTGCTGTCTCAGTGGCACACCAGGAACAGGTTCAGACTCCAGCGAAAACCCTCCAAGTCCCCTGTGGTGGTGGTGGTGGCAGCAATTTCCCTTGGTCCTGATGTCTCTGGACTGACAATCTCCACAGCTGGCAACAGTCCCCCTAGCAGACTTGCTAAGGAGAGCATCTATATGACACCATTACCAGCTCCAGAACGCAAGCAAAATTGGAGATCAAATCTAGATGGTGATGTAGATAAAAAAAAAAATTAATAGTCAATCTTATTGTTGGAGAAAGATGGGATCTTCAGTGTAAGTTAGCTCCTCTTTGTTGTTGTTATGGGTCTTCAAGTGAAACCTGACTTATGCTTACCTAACCTAGGGTTTTCATAGCAAGATTAGATCAGAGGGGGCTTGCCATTGCCATCCTTTAGGCTGAGAGTGTGTGACATGCCCAAGGTAACCCATTGGATTTCCATGGTTGAGCGGGAATTTGAACCCTGCCCTCCTAGTGTCCATGTCCAAAACTCAAACCACTATACAACATTGGCTCTCTTGCCCCTCTTTAGTGGTGGTAAATCCCTTTCCTCCAGTGATAGATCCTGCTTGAAGCACCTATATATGGTACTGTTTGATTGCAATTTTTTTTTTAAAAAAAAGAAAGTACCGTAGGTTTTTTTTTTTTTTTAAATCCATGTTGGGAAATTCTTTTATTGGAAAACTGATATTTTAATGGTTGAAGAAAGGAATTACCCATTTCTGATTTTTGCTTTTACTAATGGCTGTAGTTCTTTATGAGTTATTCAGATTTATATATTTGAGCTTTTGCAAATGAATACCTTTTACAAAACTTGAATTAACTATAATTCTCCAAAGATGTTATTATCTAAATCATATCAGTGCTTGTCAGATTTATGAGTTGTGAAGAGAGGAATTAAAAGTATTTTGGGAAAATGTCCAAACAATACAGTGCAGTAAAAATATGGTACTGTGTAATTATATGACTTAATCTATGCTAAACTGCATTGCCTGATACATATGAATGACTGCCAGAAAAAACAGCAGTAGAAAACACTTAAGAAGTCAGTCCTGCTTAGAGATGTCAGCCAGCATCTTCTTATCTCTTTCTCCCTGAACCGTGATCAGTTGAGAGTACAAATAAACACTCTCAGTGCACTTAAGTTCCCGCACATGCTTTGAATTCACCAAGCTTGCTGGAATGTTTCACAGCCCTGCAGGCTCACTGTTACACCCTAACCTGGTATTTTAGGTATTTCTATGACTAGAAACTCTTAATCCTCTAAGCAGCTGAAAGGGAAAAGAAGGGATATAGCTTCAAGTACTGAATGCGGCTAATGTGTAGCAATTATGAAATGCCTGTTAGAAGACTTCCACACAAAGAAGGCCTCGAGAGAAATTAGTTCCCTTTAAAAGATTATCCAGGGAATTTCAGTGGCATAACATATGCAACATATTGGAATTTGTCTTCCAGTAAAACCAGGAGAAACTTTCTTTGAAGGTAGAGCTCTGTGACTTGCCCATAAGCATTTATTTCACACTGTAACTTTATTCTGATTATGAATACTAAATTCCAATTCAGCCTCCTCCCTTGTCTTGATGCTAAGAATGAGTTCCGAGTTAGAAATAGTCACGGGTACTCCTTTCAGGTTTTAATTTTATTTTTCAAGGATGTACTTATTCAATAACTAAAGAATGGAAACTAGCCTCACTGGGCAATACTGAGAGCCCTGAAACTTTTTTTTTTTTACTTGAATGTAAGAGTCTTTGCTTAGTCCTAAATATTCTGAAGGCACCAAATTGCATCTGATCTTTGAATTTAAGCAGGGTTAACCTGGTTAGTACAGGGATAGAAGACTTCCAAGCAATACCAGGGGTTGTATACCATATTTCAGAAGAAGGAAATGACAAACCACCTCTGAATATTCTTTGCCTAAGAAAATCTGATGAAATCCATGGGGTTGTCCTAAGTTGGGAGACCACCTGAAAGCACATACATACACACAAGAGCCCTTGCAGACCCAATTTTACCCTTGAGCTAAGCATGTTCAGAAGTGGGGACCCAGCTAATAACATAGTTCCTAGTATTGTGTTCCCAAAATTAGGTATGAGCTTCTTTAATGTAGCCTCTGAAAATGAAGCTTCCTTTTACAAAGGCTTTTGACCACACATGGCTAGAAGTGGGTTTCTTCCCACTCAGTGTTAAAAAAATAAATCTAGTGGCACTACCTTGAAGGTTCGGTGATGAAATCAATGTCCTGTGGTATATTGGAGAGAAGACTAACTCTTTAGGTTGATAAGAAAGTTTTTGTTGTTGCTGCTGCATGCCCTCAAGTCATTTCTGGCTTATGGTGACCCTAAGGCAAACTTATCATGGTAGGTTTTGGGGGTCAGAATTTGTTCAGGCAGGTTTGCCCTTGCTTTCCTCTGAAGATGAGAAGTTGTGGCTTGCCCAAGATCACCCAGTGGGTTTCCATGGTCTAGCAGGGATTTGAAGTTGACTGGAACTATAACATGCATATTTATAAATACCCTGCCTGTGGAGAGAGACAGAAAACACTGCACAGGATTAACCTCTACCCAACTGAGTTGGGAGGGGGCTTTGGAAAATTTCCAAAGCCCCCTCCCAACTCAGTTGGGTAGAGGTTAATCCTGTGTGTTTTCAGAGAATCTTTCAACAGTCTTTCAACAGAAGCTTCAGAGAACTACCATACAGATGGCTACACTGAGATGCTATGTGATCAAAGAAAAAGAAGGCAATACAGATGTCCTTGCATTTTAGAAGATGCCCTCAAGCCATCTATAGAAGGTTCAAAATGTTTTGTTTACATATGAAAGGCTTACCCTAACCTTCACACATGTATATATAAAACACCTTCCTGGAACATGTTGAACTGCTGTGTGTGTGTGTGTGTGTGTGTGTGTAATGTAGGAACTTAGTCCTATTCTTTCCATGTTATTTTTGCCGCTGGTACCAAATGTTCTGTTGAAGAAGTAACATCCAGCAACACATCTACTTTGTTAACTGAGGTATACTTATATTGTGTATTGTGTTCACTCAGCCTTCCATCCTTTCGTAGGTCGGTAAAATGAGTACCCTTGTGGGGGCAATTAGCTAACACAAACTGGAAGCTGCTTAATGCAGTGTAGATGTGTAAATTGCTATTGCTTAAAACAATTTGTAAGCCGCTCTGATAGCCTTGTGGCTGAAGAGCAGGGTATAAATAAATAAATAATAGTTGCAGTGGACATACTGGCAGAAGGATTCTGGGAGTTATAGTAAAATAAACCCAACTCTTTTTCACGCTCTGGTTGAAACTCTCTACTACAAGTCATTACACCTAATGGAATATGTAGGACAGGCCAAACTCATCTTCCTGGCCAGGCAAAACTACCAATTAGGTTTTTCCTTTCCCTACACTGTCTTTAACTGCTCCCACTAGAGGAATGAGGAGGGGCTGAACCCCACTAGATGACACCATGGGGGGTGGGAGTGACACCAGCCGTAGTGACGACACAGACTGCTCCATGATTAGGGATAATAAATCTTGATTTTTTCAAGTCCCAATGAATGTTGAGAATGATGAAACAGTTTTTTGTCCCATAGCTTCAAGACATTTAGGATTTTTCTCCCCTGCAATGATGGGAAACTACCCAGCTTTCCCACAAAAAATACACACATTATCAGCAAGGGGTTCCAGAACCAAACCCCTGTGGATATGGAGGGCCCACTGTATCTGGGTTGCACAACTTTCAAACTAGCAAAGGCTGCATCCCCAACACTGAACCTTTCAGTTCATTGTTGATATAAGGGGTATCATGAGCCCTTTAGTGCACTTTAGTTTTTGATTTTATGCCTTTTGTGCTTTCTCCCAAGTATATAGTGAAAAAACAATGTAAGTGGATGAGGTGTTTTTTTCTCACAAAGCTTAATAGTTTTTGTTGCATAGTAAAAAGACTGTGAATATAGGTTTTTAATGCAACACTGTGCAGTTTTTCAATCTATTGCATTATTTTCAAAAAGTGAGCAGTTTATATTGTGTTGTGAGGGAGTGCTGTTTTTTTCCTACATAAGTTTCTTGAGGGGTTGGGAAGTGCAAATTTAACCCCAGTCAGGAAATTGATGAATTTCTGTTTCATCCCTAAATGACACAGTTCTTTTATACTAACTTATGAAACTACCTATCTGAGAATTTATTTTTCTTCTTCACTATTCAAAACTTATCCCATTGCCCTTAATTTAAATGTGTGAAATACTTTAATGCTTAGGCAGAAAGGCAATACATACATGTGACAAGTAAATACATAAATAAATATGACCCCTGCTCTCAGCTTAGAAGATGGGACACTACAAGAATATTGATCAGAGGCTTCACATTCCCTTTAATCCAAGAATAAGCTTCAGAGTTTACACATATTCTTCACTATAACCATTAAAATGTTTGGGCTCATTATGGTTTAGAGCTGGCAACAGTCTCTAGGCAGCTACCAAGCAGACAATTTTTAACGTTATATTATATGTAAGTATCCTAGCTAGGTTTTCAATGCAGACCTATATTTTATTGAATGGATAGGGCAGAGGTTTATGCTTCTCTCATGTTTACTGTAATAAGAGATAAAAGAAAGTGTAATGGATGGTTATTTATGAGCTAGTTATAATTACACAACCCTTACTCACACAAGTGACATAATACGTCTTGCAATGCATACCTGCCCATAATAAGTCATACTTTTTCATTGCCAGAGGCTAGAGTTTCAACAAATGCTAGAGGATAAGTATTTGCTTAAACAAGGCAGTGTTAACTTTCAAGGAACTCTGAAGTACTGAAAACAACACTGTTCTTTTGTTCACGATTTAGTTACAAAAATCCATCAACAATATATTTGGCCGAAAGTGGAAATAATATTTCTTCATATGTTATTTTTACACACACCTACAAGACTCCTAGTTATTTTTTTAATTTAAAAAATAATACTGAATTATTAGTTTCATGAATTTCATAGGGTTTTCTTAGGGAAGGAATACTCAGAGGTTGTTTTGACAGTTCCTTCCTCTGAACTATAGCCTAAAACATTTGGTATTTCTGGGCAATCTCCTATCCAAGTACTAACCAGGGTCAGATGATCTGGTGCCTTTAGGGTATTTAGGACATTCTAGGAAAGGGCCTAGGTGGTGACAGGCTTATCTATTCTCCTCCCTTTTCTCTGTTTTGCTATCCATGCATGCTCAATAAGAGATTCTGGAGCCAGTTGCTGTTTACCTCGCCAGTAGGAGGCAGTCACACACAGATCCTGTCTAAACGGCAAAAAATTTACAAACGGTATGTAAACGTATGGCGATCCATTCAAATGGCCATTTGCACACATACGTGTTATTTGCAAGAGGGCAGCCAAATCCCTCATAAAGTCCGTTCACGCTGTGTCCGGGGCTTTGTACAGATTTTTGCAAAAGATCCGTATGACAGGAGAATGTGTGACCATTTGTACACTCACGTTCGCACAGATACCAACAGGCAGGGGAATCTGATTAGCTGGATGAGCACAGCGGGTGGGGCTAGCAAAGAGGGAAAGTGGCTGTGGCCGCCATGTTGGATTTTCGGGAAAGAGAGGGTCCAGTAAGTCCATCAAACGGTGATTATAATATTTTTTTTCCTGTAAATACATAAAAGAGCCTGTATGCACCACAGGAAACTTTTTTCCTGTGGCGGAAATTTTTTTTGGCCGCGACAGATTTAAAATCATGAGTAAACCACTCGCAGCTGCCAGCTAGCTAGGGGGTCATGCAGAGTTTAGGAGAGAGTTTGAGTCGGTCCAAGTCACTGTTGGAGGCAACAAGTTCTCACTGGCCTCCTCTCTTCCCCTACCTCCATCGCTCTGGAAAACCCAATTGGGCAGGGCTATTTATTTATTTATTTATTTTTGGCGTGAGAAACCAACCACCCAAGCCTGGCATGTCTCTCTCTCTTTCTCTACACACACAGACACACACACACACCTATCTTAGAGGGCAAGAACACCCCTCTCCTGGTACTGGGACTTGCAGCTGAGTTTCCAGTCCACCCCCTTCTCTTAATGAACAGTTTGCAGAGGTGAGTCCCACACTCTTTCTGGGGACCGGTGTGTGTGTGTCTGTGTTGGTTTTTTTTTAAAGGCTCTTGTTCTGCTAAAACCAGGAGGCAGGAAAAGAAAGTGGTGAGCTGCGAGTCGCTGGAAAGGGGAAGCCAGCCGGTGGGTGGTTGTGAGGGAGGTGGTGAAAACTTTGTGGAAGTCTGTGAAGAGCATGTGAAAAAATGCAGCATGTGGGGATGAACCCCTCAGGGTCTGTGGGCTGAAGGGGGAGGCTCTCTTCTCTGAAAACTTGGGGTGGGGGTGAGTGGGTGCTGGAGGTACATTGAGGTGGAGGGCTTCTGACCTATCCATCGCAAATCGATCCCCAGTTTTGCAAATGTATCACTTTCCCCCTTACTAGCCATGTAGGCAGATCGCATCGTTGCAAACACCTGCCTTTTCAGACGTGTTCATATTATTTCCCCTTCAGATAGACAGGACCATAGTTACAGTAGGATTGGCTAGAGTAGAATCCCACTCTTTCCCAGATAAAGCTCTATTGTTTACTGCAGATACACTGCTGCAAACCTGAAACAGAAAGTTGGTATATCTCTAGCCCTCCTTCAACATCCCCCCAATGCTGATGCAGCTACACAGAGGACAAGGAGGGGGGAAGGGAAGTGAGGGGTGTAAAAAACTTTTCAAAAAGGAGTGTCTTTGTCAGAGCCTTTGCTAACTGAGGTGTGCCTGTATTAGTTTACACCAGTCTACATCCCTGGTGAAATATGCCTCTCTCTACATGGTCGGCACGCTGTAACCACGGATTTAGCATCCTCGGATTCCACCTTCCATGACTTGAAAATATTTTTTTAAAAAAATTCCAGGAAGCAAACCTTGATTTTGCCATTTTATGTAATGAACACCATTTTACTATGCCATTGTATATAATGAGACTTCAGCATCCATGGATTTTGGTATCCATGGAGGGTCCTGGAACCAAACCCCAGTGGATACCAAGGTCCCCACTGTACTAGGAATCTCTGTATCTTTCATTTGTCAACCCAGTTTTATTGCCACTGGACCCGAATGCTGTAGTTCTGTCTATGAATGCCTTCTCTTTGTTCCCCAACCCACAGATACCTATGAAGCCCCATTTCTCAGGTACTCCAGCCGCTCTGATAGCCTTTGTGGCTGAAGAGTGGGGTATAAATAAATAAATAAATAAATAAATAAATAAAAATATGTAGCACTATGGCATTTTCCTCTCCCTTCACCACCAGAAGGATCTTTGCACTCCATCTTGCATATACCTTCTCTTTCTTCTTCTTCCTTACAGGATTCTGTACTTCATTCACTCAACCATGCAGCCCACTGGCAACAGTTATCTAGTTGGAACTATTCTGCTACATCCACATCACAGGAATGTTACGGGGCTAAACTAGGGGAGGGAAGAGGTAGGACATGAAATTTGTACATTGGCTGTGAAGGAAAGGTGTGGTTTAAAAATAAAAGTAAATTTGTGGCATTATGTTTTTCAAATGTATTTCCATCAATGTTATGATTAGAAAAAAATGTTTTTTAGTAATGAAATGAAGATTTTGAAGTTGTTGGATGTAATGTACTGTCCACTGTCTTGGAAAAGCAACCTCTATTTAAAAATGATCTCTTATAAAGAACCAGAAGCATGATTCTGTCTAGAGTCTTGTTTTGCAAACTAGAACTGTTGGAGCTACTAAGGTCTTAGATTCTTATCCAGGGTTTACACTAATCCACATAAAGCTGTCTGGAATGCCTTGCAAAATCACTATCTTGTCTGCAGAAGAAAAAGATGTAGATTGCTTCAAGGATTTGTCCAAGCATGAACCTGCAATAAATGATATTCCAGTGCAGAGAAGCACAACATGTTTTCTTGTTTGATTCCCCTGTTACCAAGACTTCATGCTTCTAAAAATATACAATTCCCCTGACAAAGGATGATCTTTGGTCCAAAACATATTGTGTTCTTTGCTGAATATGTTTGTCACTGGTGGAGGAGCATCTTTCCTCAATACCACTGCACCAACTTCCTTTCCCCAGACTAGTTCTGAGGAAAGGAATTCATATTCTTGGCCCTTGTAACTCTTCCATACTCTGCATAAAAATGTTTGTTTCATGTCCAGAATGGCCACCAGTGACCTACAGCATTGTGACTTGTTAAAAAAAGGGAAACATAAAAAGGGAGGAAGGAATGGGGGGGAGTGATGTGGCAGCACCTTTAAAACGAACTGGTTTTTATTTTAGCATGAACATTGATATAAACCAACTTCTCTGGTTTTTATTTTAGCATGCACTTTCATTGATATAAACCCACTTCTTCAAATCTTTATATCCAGAACAGCTCATGCTAAAAGAGAAACTACTGTAGTTAGTCTTCAAGGTGCTGCCACATTCCTCCCCCCCCTCACTTTGCCCTCCTCCATTTTATGCTGCAAGAGACTAACATGGCTATGTCTTTGAAAAAACAAAAGGTAATCATAGCAAATATACAAGGCCAGATTGGATGCTGGAGGGAGAGGGAGGGGGGTATTTAAAATAAAATTGTTTGTTGAAATTAGTTATATATTTTTTATTTTTATACTTTTTCTGTAATTTTGATTTGACAATAAAGTTATTATACATATATGTGTGTGTGTGTGTATGTATGGTGGAATACATACACACACACACACTGTGTACACAGCCAGACTAACCAAGGGCATCAGCGCATACTGCCTTTTCCCATGTTAACTGACCAACCTATATGAATCTTCTCTTGGGAATAAAACAGTAGAATGGAAACATACTCACCCCTTTGGAAGCTATGCACCACACATTTAAGCAAAAACAATATTTATATCAGATCAGAGTAGCTTTTATTCATTACAATGAAAAGAATTAAAGTGAATGTTGTGGATGAATAAGTTGGCTAGCATCAGAACTCCAGAAGGAGCAGGCATAGGAAGAAAGGATTACAAAGTAACATCTTCATAAAACAGCATAATTAAGCCAATATAGTGAAATAATTTATTATCTGATGTTCATGCTGCTGCATAAAATAGGCTCTCAATGGTAGATTGTCAGTACTAAGCCAGACACATAAATATCACCTGCAAGATTAAAGGATGTAATGCAATTTTAATCACTAGAGGTCCCTATGACACAGCGATAAAATGTAAAGTGTAAGCAGCTGGAAAGAAACAAATAGATTTTAAGCTGCTGGTTTCCCAAGGAAAACCTGATTAATTTTGATAGTGATTTATCCCAGTCTGATAAGATGCTAGTTTTACCTGGCTAAATGTCTTGCATATATATTTAAATGATATCTTTCGTTCTTTCTGTGCAATGCCACAGAAGAACCAAAGACTTCACTTGAAGAACTTCACCAGATAGATATTAGAACGCAGTTAACAACCTAAATAAAATTTCAGTCGTTTTTAGAATTCAGCATGGTAACTATTTTCTAATCTGGTTCTCAATTCCTATATGTTTGCTTACAACCTCATCCTACAATTAAGGTGACTGTAGAATTAGATTATCCACGTTTTGAAGAATATACCATATGCTCTAAATTAATAGATTGTTTAGATCGGTGCATACATATAGAATAAGATTCTGTTTTGAGTGTAGAGCCAAATCAATCTGATATTATAAAATATCATTGTGATAGTTTTCAAAACTGGAATACTAAAAAATAAAATGGGTACATTAGAGGTCCTTTCAGATATTTACAAATAAAAGGTTAATTGGCTGACCTATTAAATATGGAGGGTAAAGATTGCAGGCGTGGGACTGAACAATTAAACATTTTTGTGCACCGGAGAATTACTTTGTGGAAAATTCTGTTTATTTGTATGAATCTGTACCATACAGAATGTAAAACACAAAGTATTAAATAAGGAAAATAAGCCATAAAGACATGTAAGGAAACATGTGAGCATGTGTGTATGTGTGCGCACACACACTCTCATACACTGAAAATCTGCCCCCCCCCAAACAAGCAGACAACCTGCCATGAAAACAAATCCAGAAATGGGAACAGTGGGGCCAAGAGGTTATAAAATAAATGCAGAGAGTTTATGGCATTTCTATGAAGAGCCAAAATGTGTTTTGATAAAAACAATGTAAACCATTTGTATCAGAAGTCTCTGTGATAATACCATTTTACTTGTTAGAAATTGCAAGGAAACGTTTCTGTGTATATATATATCAGCTAAAACAGATAACAGATAGTACAGTAGTATAAATACTTTTAATAATGCTTTTGTTTCTGAGCTCAATTCAAGAAGGTGGTTTGGACCTAGACAGATCTAAATGACTAAGGGCCAGGGTATCTGAAACAGGAGTTTGTCTGCAATGACAAGAACAATGGCAACAATTTTCTTCAATGCCAGGCCTTTTCAGGTCTAACTGCCTAATTTCAAAGATGGATGGCAGGCTCCCTTCAAAGAAGGATGGAGACACTCTGGAACAATTTTCAAATATCTCATAGAATCATAGAATTGTAGAGTTGGAAGAGACCACGAGGGCCATCCAGCCCAACCCCCTGCCACGCTCTTGTGGAAGTGAGAGGGAATTCCTGAACTGTAGTATGTGGGGAAATAATCATTATAATGTAAAAGCAATCTTGTGTACCTCATTTACAATCTAAGATAAGTCTAGGGTTTTTCCCTGCATGCATTTGTTCTCCCAAAATTCCCTTTCTCTTATTTCACTGGGCACTTCTAGCCAACTGGAAGTGCTGGGTCATTCAACACATGACCTAATTTGAATTTTATTGCTTTTGTGTAACTTTCTTCTTTTAAGTTTGTGTCTCTCCATGAGGCCATATATTTGCCATCTTAAGCCATCTGAAACCATGCCATGATACATCGGAAGCCTGCCTCCTACTGCTGTAGGCTGAGTGAGTTTTATTACCTAAATACCTTTAGTTAGGGACCTCTTTTTAAGTTTGTTTTAGTATGTAGATTGAGATTGATATACCTTCAGTAAACTTTGTTTTGCATTTTAAACTGACTCCTTTGTTTTGTAATGAGTCTAATTTAACTGAGTGATCTCAGACCTCTTGAATACACTTTTTAAATGTTAATAGAGCTTAAAAGTCTGCATTCCTAAATGCACTCTGCATGAAGCATGAACATGAAGTTAAAATAAATGTGTTTTTTTTAACTCCCTTTTTTAAAGGAGATATTTCTTGTTGTTTTTTAAAAGGACTAGATCCTGGAGTTTTTTAATACAATTTTATTGTTAGACTCATTACCTTCCCACATGAACTGATCCCAGAAATATTATGAAAATAAAGCATCAGGGTTTTATTTTTGTTTTGAACGGCACACATAATAAAAAGGAACCAAGGAAAGCTAAAATTATCAGGAAGAAACAAGGCTGAGCTTCAACCAAACTCACTAATACAAACATGGGAGTTGCTCATGCTCTGCAAGCCCAGGCACCATCCAAGACCAAGAGGTGATGTCTTATTTCTCATCTATCAAACTTTTCCTTGATGTCTCATCTTAAAAGACTTTTTCCTACTTCATGTTATTTTTTGAATGCAAAACATTACTTCATACTAACTTGGCTACTTTTGCTTCTCTTGTTTGTGTGAAATATTGCATGCTGTCACGACCAAGAGAGAGGTACGCCAACCCCCTCCCAAATGACTTCAAAGTATAGCTACCTTAACGAGTGGGGAGTCAGACCTTTGAACATTCAGGTCAAAAGCCATCTAGGGTTTTACAAATCGAAACAACACATTGAGATGGGTATGGAAGCAAACTGTTAGCCAATGTAACAGTTGCAAATATTGGTATCATCTGATCAAATAAGCCGACTTTGCCAGCTGCTCCACAATTGTACCAACTGAAGTTTTTCAAAACATTAAAAGGCACGCCAAGAACACATAGAATATGTTAAAATAATCTAATCTGAAAGGAACCAGACTTGCAAGATCAACACTCTCCTTGACAAAAACATTCCTTTCTGCAGTTGCCATCTGGTCATCCAGAAGCACTTCCAGATCCAGCAACACCCATTAACTAAGGGTTTGGTACTTTAGAAGTGAATCTCAACGCAAAATGGATGAGTACCTAATCTTGGATCAGTGGTATTGAACTTTAGTTTGTTAAACCACATCTAGTTCAGAAAATGGACATTAGAAAATCCAGGGCAGGTCCAAATAAAACCATATATAGTCCAGAATTCTGTCATCACAGTGGCCAAATAGATGCCTATAGGAAGATGACAAGCACATCATGAGTGAATTTCACAGTACTTTGTTACAGTGGTGTCTAGCACTCTTAGGACTTGTCTACAAAGGAGAAAAAATTCTGCTTCAATTGTATTTTCATGGTCTGCAGTGGCTCTGCACACATCTTGTTAACACCACACACATCTACTTAAAGCAAAGTGAGAGCAGCATTATCACCCACACATTTCCCTTAGGCGAGCTTACTTAGGTGTAAAAGGGCAGCCCTTCTTTAATATACTTTGCATTATTTTCGGCCACACAGTACTGTTCTGTTTTTTTTCTTCCCATCATGCATATGAATATACAAATAGGCAGAGGTGCGCTAATAATGAAATACAAGTAACTGCACAAATGTACCTTCAAAAAAAATTCTAGCAACTGTATGCCAGCAAAACATAAATACAAATAGAGGAAGTAGCCATTCATGGCAGGAATGATCAGGTGATCAAACACACACACCCCGCCTCCAGCTCCAAAGTGATGCTGCCTTGGAGGGCTGGCCACATGTACAATTACAGTTGCCCCTCCACATTCGCGACTTTCACATTCGCGGTTTTGATTATTCGTGGAAAGCCGCCTGCCCCCCCTCTCCACTCCACCCCGTCCCTTCCCAAGGCAGCAAAGGGTTTCTCACGAATCCCTTTGATGCCTTGGGAAAGGGGGGATGGAAGGCCTCCCTCACTCCACCCCAGTCCCTTCTCAAGGCAGTGAGGGGCCCCCTATGCCACTTTGGGAAGGGCGCGGGGGGGGGTGAGGGAGATGGCGATGGGGGCTCCTGAAGCCCCCTATGCCACTTTGGGAAGGGCGCGGGGCGGTGAGGGAGAGTGGCGACGGGGGCTCCTGAAGCCCCCTACGCCACTCTGGGAAGGGCGGGGGAGGGTGAGGGAGAGTGGCGATGGGGGCTCCTGAAGCCCCCTACGCCACTCTGGGAAGGGCGTGGGGGTGAGGGAGAGTGGCAACGGGGGCTTCTGAAGCCCCCTACGCCACTCTGGGAAGGGCATGGGGGTGAGGGAGAGTGGCGACGGGGGCTTCTGAAGCCCCCATAGCCACTCTGGGAAGGGCAGGGGGTGAGGGAGAGTGGCGACAGGGGCTTCTGAAGCCCCCATAGCCACTCTGGGAAGGGCAGGGGGTGAGGGAGAGTGGCGACGGGGGCTTCTGAAGCCCCCATAGCCACTCTGGGAAGGGCAGGGGGTGAGGGAGAGTGGCGACAGGGGCTTCTGAAGCCCCCATAGGCACTCTGGGAAGGGCGTGGGGGTGAGGGAGAGTGGCAACGGGGGCTTCTGAAGCCCCCTACGCCACTCTGGGAAGGGCATGGGGGTGAGGGAGAGTGGCGACGGGGGCTTCTGAAGCCCCCTACGCCACTCTGGGAAGGGCGGGGGTGAGGGAGAGTGGCGACAGGGGCTTCTGAAGCCCCCATAGCCACTCTGGGAAGGGCAGGGGGTGAGGGAGAGTGGCGACGGGGGCTTCTGAAGCCCCCGTAGCCACTCTGGGAAGGGTGTGGAGGTGAGGGAGAGGGGTGGGGGGTGAGGGAGAGTGGCAACGGGGTGGGTTGTTGCAGACGGGTGGGGGGAGGACTATTATTATTCACGGTTTTTTCACATTTGCGGGGGTTTTCCGCCCCTAACCCCCGCGAATGTGAAGGGATGACTGTATCTGGATTTTCCAGGAAAGTGTGGGGTGAAAGGCATAGAAAAGAACTACATTCTGAGCAAATGGTCAAGAACATCATGTGTCATACATACTGAAGCAATGATGAGGTATGATTTTTTTCAGCAGCGTCAACAAGCCCTTAGAGTCTCCTTTTACTTATCTTGAACCTCCCACCATTCATCTTCTTTGGAAAATCTCAGCTTTTAGTACCGGTATTATTATAGAGCTAAGTTTCCCTGTCCATTTTCTTCATATAATGCATAATTTTATACATCTCTGTAAGAACTTTATTCCCTCGTTTTTCCTAAAGCAAAAAGCCACAGTTGTTGTAAACATTCCCTTATAAGGAAATTGTTCTATTCCTTTGATCCTTTGGACTTCCCCCTTTCCATAGCTTTTTAAAGCTTTTGTCAGTTTTCATAGAATCAGACAGAAAAGAGAAATAAGATCTGGGTGTAATTAGCATATTGATGGTAACCCAACCCAATGCCTCGGGACAGCCACTCTAGCAATTTCAGAAAGAAGCTGATTAGAGAACCAAACGGGTGCTGCAGATCCCTGTAAGCCAATGCCCATTGAGATAAGCAGTAGACTTCCATGCCATCGTCTGGGGCCAAGTCTATAGAAATTATGAAATTATCTCCAAAAAACTATCCTCCTCACAAGGCTCAGAACATATACTATGGAACTGTGTTTGTATAACTGAACATTGTGTGTGTGTGTGTGAGTGAAACATAGAATCATAGAATTGCAGAGTTGGAAGAGACCACGAGGGCCATCCAGTCCAACCCCCTGCCACGCAGGAAATCACGATCAAAGCATCCCCGACAGATGGCCATCCAGCCTCTGTTTAAAGACCTCGAACCCACCATGCTCCGAGGGAGTGTGTTCCACTGCTGAACAGCTCTTACTGTCAAAAAGTTCCTCCTAATGTTGAGGTGGAATCTCTGTTCCTGGAACTTGCATCCATTGCTCCATGTTCCGGTCTCTGGAGCAGCAGAAAACAAGCCTGCTCCATCCTCAACGTGACACCCCTTCAAATACTTAAACAAGGCTATCATATCACCTCTTAACTGTCTTTTTTCCAGGCTAAACATACCCAGCTCCCTAAGTCTCTCCTCATAAGCCATCGTTTCCAGACCTTTCACCATTTTAGTCGCCCTCCTCTGGACACGCTCCAATTTGTCCATATCCTTTTTGAATTGTGGTGCCCAGGATTGGACACAGTATTCCAGGTGAGGTCTGACCAAGGCAGAATAGAGCAGCACTATTACTTCCCTTGATCTAGACACTATACTTCTATTGATGCAGCCCAAAATCGCATTGGCCTTTTTAGCTGCCGCATCACATTGTTGACTCATGTTCAACTTGTGGTCTACTAGGGCTCCTAGATCCCTTTCGCATGTAGTCTCATTCAGCCAGGTCTCCCCCATCCTATATCTATGCATTTCATTTGTTCGCCATAAGTGGAGTACCATACATTTCACTGTATTGAATTTCATTTTGTTAGCTTTGGCCCAGCTCTCCAGTCTATCCAGGTCATTTTGAATTTTGATCCTGTCCTCTAGGGTAATAGCTACTCCTCCTAATTTGGTGTCATCTGCAAATTTGGTAAGTATGCCCCTAATTCTGTCATCCAAGTCATTGATAAAGATGTTGAATAGCACTGGGCCCAGGACAGAACCCTGTGGCACCCCACTGGTCACATGTGTATGAATGGAAAAGAAAATGCACGAATAAAAGAAAGGATGGACCTATCTGAGATAAATATATGAGTGAAAATGTGTCCATAAATGAAAGCGTATCTATGAACACAAGGATATAAATAAGTTTTGTTCTCTTTTGGAGGCTGTCCAGTGGCAATGTGCTCCTTAGCTCAATATAGAAGATAGCTATTAGTGTCTAAAAACTGAAAAACAAATATCCATCTCTCTTTCTTCAGGGATTCAGTGTCTCGGTCATCATCTTTACCCCTCCAAATCTACAGAAAGGTATCAGAAACATAAAGAAGTCTTCTCTTCTTGTTTTATAAGACAAAATCAACCTCTTTATAATCTCTTTATAATCCTTAGCTAATGAGGGACATTGAGTCTTCAGTAGAAGTAACACTTGGTGCAGAGTAGCACAAAGGCTTAGTGGCTAATGATCAATTGCATGTTCCACCAAGAAAAAGCAGTAAAACATAACAGTACATACACACACAGAATGCCCCCTTTGTCATGTGTCACATATACACTATCGAGCCAATTTCCACAAGTAAAAATGTCTCCCACAGAATTTGGGTGTGATCCAATAATTTTAGGGATGTAAATACTGTGTCAGCATACAAAGGTCACGTTCAGGGCAGGAAAGGGCAGGCCTTATATATTTTAAATGTGGCAAATTAATAAGCCTCAAACTACTAATAGCAAATGTAATGACTAAGGATGGCTTGGCTTTAAAAGCTGAATAGACAAAAACAAAGAAAACTAGGATAGCCTTGCATCAAATCCATGAATAACATTCTGATATTCCCCAAGTCCCAATTTAATACATTCAATGTGGAACATACGTTAAATAAAAACATATTTAAACTAAATTTTTAATAATGCATTAAAAGCATTTTTATTCTCTCAAGAGCAGATGTACTGCTGAAACATACCATTTTGTATGCACACAGGGAAGGTTTTGGACACAGTCTGCTTTAGCCACTAATGCTAAAAACCAAATTATTTCAGGCTTTTTACATTATTCAACCTGGCACAATTCTGAAGTGCAGGCATTCATTATATGACATTTTAAAAATTGCAATGTGCCAAGTTTTGCATCCATAAAATCTACTGCTGCCATGCAGATTATGTGCCAAGATAAAAGTATCTAATGTAGCACTGATGCAATTTTCTTAAGATACCTTTCTTTCTTAGCACCACAGATATCTCTTTATGTATACTATGTAGCACATTCTGCCAGATGGTATAATTAAATCGTGTTAAAAAAGGAAATAGAGACCTCTGCTTAAAAGAGCCCATTCTTGGGCAAAATGTTTGATCCTGTTGTGGCATCTCAACCTCAGGTCTTTCTGGACAAGGTAGAGTATTTAAAACTATTGTAAACTGACTTCAGGCCAGCCTAGTTGTGGGATGGAGACAACACTAGTTGCCTTAACAACATCTGGAAAGTAGGACCATGTTAGTGTTGGTTCTGCTGGACTTCTCAGTGTCTTCTGTTTCCACTGACCATAATATTGTTCTCGACTGGCTTGCTGGGATGGTATCTGCTACAGTGGTCCCAGTCCTTCCAGGAGTTCCAATTTACTAACTACAGCTGTTGTTGGAGAATACAGATCATCCACCATGACCCATGTCCTAGTTATATCACACATGAATTATTGCAATGTGCTCTCTGTTAAGATTGCCTCTAAATTTCCTTCATGCATTGATGCAGAAAACAGCAGTACATGTCTTAACAGGACTACATTTGGGGAATGCACGATTGAAACAACTTCACTGCCTTTTGACTGTTTCTGGGTGTTGGTGATGATAATCCCCATCTGTTTTAGGATTAGGCTGTTTGAAGGACTACTTTGTCCTGCAGGAGCTTGCTAACCAATGGTGTCGCTAGGACTGGACCTCAGGGTCAAAGACCATGGCTCCATAGCACACTACAGCCCTCTTCAAATAAACCACCCCTGAAAGTGGCAGAGCAGCACACTGGTTTGCATAGGCATGCTGGCACCCATAGGGGCTGATGCTGCTCAACACAATTTCTTATTTTCCTCTTATTATAAAAACTGCTAAGAGGTAGCTGGCTAGTCATACACACAGACATATACTGTATGCTCATTTTATTATTCTGGACAAAGTAAGGGGGCTGCATTGGGGCAGGGTGCCAACACTTGTGGGGACTGCCTCTCTGCTTGAAAGAAGATCAAAGATGCCAGAAATGGAGCATTGCCACCAAGGTGAGATTAAGCAGTCTGCCTCACCTAGCCAGTATCCTCCATCCCATCCCAATTTCTATTCTTTTTGTGGATGAGGGGAAGCCATACTCACCACCAGCAGCGCAGACATACTGCATACTAGTAGAAGAGGAATCCAGCATATATAATTTGTGTGCTGGTGATGTAGGTACAAGCTTCTGTCACTTCTAGGCCACTGCTCCTCACTGCCCTCATACATGCTGATCAGACAGGAGAGAAGGGACTTCTTTAAATAGCCCATCAAACAAGCCCATCCAGGAGGTTTGCTATTCAAGAGGACTAAGTTGATGGGTCCCATGAATTCTTTTTTCAGGTGGGCATCAATATGCTTGTTCACCTCTACCTCTCTGTTAGCTACATTCTGTCTATGACTGAGCTCAGGTTAGTATCTACAAGCTCTCTCGACAGAGATGGAAAGGGTAGACAAAGTTGCACATTATCAGCATATTGATATCATTGAACTCCAAACTGCTGGACCATCTCTCCCAGTTAAATAAAGATTAACTTGAGTTAATGTGAAGTCATTTAGAAACTATAATTAGCTATTTAAGGAAGGTAGTGAGATTGCTGTTTTCTCTTTAGTCACTCAGACATTTGAAGGAAATGTGGGGAACAGATATGTTTAATTAATAAAGTAAATACTTTTCTATAATTATTAAATAAATGTATGTGTTTTCATTTATAGACGACTGAGCAGTTTTTCTGTTAATAAGACTGAAAAGGGAAATCAAAAATTGGGAACAATACTTCTAGAATCAAGTTTAGTGTGCATGCTCATGAATGCCTTACTTTCTGTGGTTTCTTTGGTATCACAGTGAACAGTTTTAATGAAACCATTAAATTCAGTGACAACATTCTTACTTTAAGTTGATGAAATTAGTTATATTGCACATATAATACCTAAAGCAAAATGAAGGATTCACTTAAAGCTATGGTATCCATACTACCATACAGAACAACATGTACTCCTGTAAGAAGTATGATGGACATGCCAGCAAGAGTCTTCTTAAATGGCCATGTAGAAATGTATGAGACTGTTGCAGTCCAATCAATCCGAGCTTTCATTTTTTGGAGTTTCATGGTATGCAAGGTAGTTTCTCAAGGGCTGGGACTAATCATATAGCTGAATGAAAGGTGGGCAGAGAAAACCATTAGACTAAGAATGCTGTACAATAATTTATAGTTTGTATTCTGGTAACTGCCATGCAGCTGAAAGTAATATCTGTATCCTTTCAGTCACATGCAACTATCACATGCAAATTGACTTTAACATTCCAGCTCATGTGGAATTTGCAATGGGACTTCACCTCTTCCTCTCCCTACTGCAGAAAGAAAAGATGAGGAACAGTGTCACTCTACTGATTTAAATTAGACATGCACCACTGCAAGGATTTCTGAGCAGGAAGGCAAACTAGGAAGAGAGCATGGTATTTTCCTTGTAAGCAATTCACATAAAAGTGAAAAAACTCAGAATTGACTGCTGACTGGCAGTTATCTGTGTGACCCAAGAGCATGTGGTTATTTTTTTTGTGTTAACCACTGCCCTTAAGATTATCTTTATATAGATTTATTAAAGCAGACAAGCAAAATTGCCATTAAAAATAATATCCAGACACTGCTACTAGATCATATGTTTCTACCTCCATAGCCTGATAAAGACATACAGTTGCTGATCTCTTAGACTGGGTTAAGGGTAAGGAATGGCTCACAGGCTTGCACGCTCTGCCTTTGTCCTTTTTTTTTTTTAGTTTTATAATTTTTATTAAGATATTTTCACACACACACACAAACAACATAGAAAGAAAGAAAGAGAAAATAAAGGAAAAGAAAAAAGTGATAGAAATAGAAAAGAATATACTGTATATTCCGGCATATAAGATGACCTTTAAGCCCTGAAAAATATCATCCAAAATCAGGGGTCATTTAATATGCCGGATACATTTGCTTCACCCCGCCACCCAATCTTCTGCCTCTTCGTTCCCTTCGCAAATGGAACGAAGAGGCAGGAGATTGGGTGGGGGGGGGTGAGGCAAAGTGTTTCCCAGTTCATTCGCCCCCCCTCCTCCCCTTTGGGGAGGAACGGAAGACAGAGGAGGGGGGGTGAACATTGCGGGTTGCCGTGGCAAAGGGAATTCCAAAGGGTTCCAAAGGGAATGAAGACAGAGGAAAGGGGGGAGACGAGGCAAACATGGCATTTTCGCCCCTTTCCTCCACTTCCCACACCCATAGCATTATTTAGAGCGTATCCTTCTTGAAAGACACTATTTAAAAAAAGTGGGTGTAAACCATGAAAAGGATATTTTCTGTATCATTCTGCTCTTCCCAGGTGCACTGTTTTCTACCCTGATAGTTTTATCACTCAGAGAAATATATTAGCATTTCTGAATGTGGAGAGTGCCCATTCCAGAAATATGACCCCTTATTATATTGCATTATAAAGTACTGAAGCATTGCTTCTGCCAGAATGTGACAACATGGGAGCATGGATTGCATGCAATAAGCTTGACTACTCCTTGAAAGAGTAGTCTGTTCTGTTCCAAGCACTTGATTCTTCATGTCACTGGCACGATTCCTTAGAGTAGGGCTTTCATTGGCGCCGAGTTTCGGGAGCATCAATGCAGTCCTATCAACATTGACTGAAATGTGAGCCCTGCTAAGGATACAAAAATTGACTTGCTGACCCATTAAGGACCAGTCTAATCCAAATTTCCAACCAGATGCTTCTGAGAAGTACCATATGCATGTGGCAATAGCGAAAAGGCAGGAGATCGGGCGGGAGTGTTTACCGGTACATTTGCCCCGCTCCTCTGCCTTCTCCCCCTTTGGGGAGCAACTGAAGGTGGAAGAGAGGGGCAAATGTGTTGAGATCCTCATGAGTTGGGAAACAAAGAGGATCAGCTGGCAAGGCTCCCCCAGCCAGCCAAATTGAGGGGGTGGTCTTATACGGTGAATATATGGCAAACTATATTTTTACTTGAAAATTGGGGGGGTTGTCTTATATGCCCAGTCGTCTTATACGCTGGAATATATGGTAGATAGATAGAAGAAAAGTCCAGATGCATGACTCCTGACTTTCTTTTTGGCAGTTATACACATATACATAAAGTAATCCTGCCACACTCTCTAAAAACTACATCATACACTTCTTCTGATAACTAACTCATATTAATTCTCAAAACGAATAATTATTAATTCATTTTCCCCTCAAAAAAAGTCTATCAAGGGTTTCCAATCCTTTAAGAATATCTCTAATGATTTTTCTCTAAACTTTGCCTTCCCTAACACAAATTCACACTTCTTTCCCTTGCTGACCTTAGGTATGGTTTAGTTTAGAGCCTGAAAAAATTAGTGTTTTGGACTATAAATCAAGGAATCCACTAGCTAACATGGAGAGTTGTAGTTCAAAAGGTTTTCTAATATCTGGTTTGGGTACATCAATACAGAGAGTAATTACTGTATGATGAAATCATTAACTCTGAACAGGAGTCCACATCTTCAAACCAGTGAGTTTGGCTCCCCTGCCCCATCCGCAATGGAGAAGGAACACAGTATGGTCCTACACCAGGGGTGGAGAAAGATATTGGACTGGAACAGAAGACCACACACCCAGAAAGGAGAGATGTTGTAGTAATGGGGGATTTCAACTATCCTGATATTTGTTGGAAGTCTAACTCTGCCAAGAATTTAAGGTCCAACAAATACCTCACTTGCCTTGCAGACAATTTCATTGTCCAGAAGGTGGAAGAGGAGACAAGGAGATCAGCTATTTTAGACCTGATCCTAACCAATGGGGATGACCCGATTAATGGTGTGGAAGTGGCGGGATCCTTAGGGGGGAGTGACCATGTTCTGCTGCAGTTTGTTATACAGAGGAAAGGGGAGGCCAAGTATAGTCAGACATGCATTCTAGACTTTAAGAAAGTTGACTTCAGAAAACTTAGGGAATTACTGAGGGTGATCCCATAGTTAGGAATACTAAAAGATAAAGGAGTTCAGGATGGATGGGAGTTTTTTTAAAAGTGAGATATTGAAGGCACAACTTTAAACAGTTCCAATGAGAAGGAAAAAGGGGAGGTGTATAAAGAAACAAGGATGGATGTTGAAAGAACTCTCAACTGAGCTAAAACTTTAAAAGATCTTGTATAAGACATGGAAAAAGGGAGAAATCACCAAAGAAGAATTCAACCAAATAGCCAGCTCATGTAGAGGGAAAGTCAAAAAAACTAAAGCACAGATGGAGCTCAGGCTTCCTAGAGAGGTTAAAAACAATAAAAAGGGCTTTTTTGGTTATGTCCTTAGCAAAAGGAAGAACAAGGAAATGGTAGGGCCACTGCGGGGAGAAGATGCTGAAAGACTAACAGGACAGAGAAAAGGCAGAACTACTTAACACCTTCTTTGCTTCAGTCTTCTCCCAAAGGGGGAACAGTGCTCAAACTGGGGGAAATGGAGCAGTAGGAAAAATACAGCACAGAATTGGTAAAGAGGTAGTTCAGGAATACCTGGCCAGTATAAATGAGTTCAAGTCTCCAGGGCCAGATGAACTTCATCCAAGGGTATTAAAAGAACTGGCAGAAGTAATCTCAGAACCACTGTCAATAATCTTTGAGAATTCTTTGAGAACAGGAGACGTCCTAGTGGACTGGAGGAGGGCAAATGTTCTCCCCATCTTTAAAAAAGGGGGAAAAGAAGATCCAAATAATTATCACCCAGTCAGCCTGACATCAATACTAGGAAAGATTCTATTGCAGATCATTAAACAGATCGTCTTTAAGCACTTAGAAAGGAATGCCGTGATCACTAAAAGTCAACATGGATTTCTCAAAAACAAGTCATGCCAGACTAATCTTATCTCTTTTTTTGATAGAGTTACCAACTTGATAGATGAAGGGAATGTGATGGATGTAGTGTATCTTGATTTCAGTAAGGCTTTTGACAAGGTTCCCCATGATATTCTTGCAAAAATGTTAGTAACCTGTGGGCTAGACAATGCAACTGTTAGGTGGATTTGTAATTGGTTGACTGACTGAACCCAAAGGTTGGTCACCAATGGGTCCTCTTAATCCTGGAGAGAAGTGACCAGTGGGGTGCCACAGGGTTCTGTCCTGGGCCCAGTGCTATTCAAAATCTTTATCAATGACTTGGATGAAGGAATAGACAGCATGCTTATCAAGTTTGCAGATGACACTAAATTAGGAGGGGCAGCCAATACTCCAGAGGACAGGATCAGAATCCAAAATGTCCTTAACAGATTAGAAAGCTGGGCCAAAACTAACAAAATGAATTTCAACAGGGAGAAATGTACGATACTACACTTGGGCATTAAAAATGAAATGCACAGATATAGGATGGGTGACACCTGGCTTGATGGCAGTACATGCGAAAGGGATCTAGGAGTCTTAGTGGACCACAAGCTAAACATGAGTCAGCAGTGTGATGCGGCAGTTTAAAAAGCCAATGCAATTCTAGGCTGCATTAATAGGAGTATAGTGTCTAGATCAAGGGAAGTAATAGCGCCACTGTATTCTGCTTTGGTCAAACCTCACCTGGAATACTGTGTCCAGTTCTGGGCACCACAATTCAAGAAGGGTATTGACCAGCTGGAATGTGTCCAGAGGAGGATGACCAGGATGGTGGGAGGTCTGGAAGCCATTATGCCCTATGAAGAGCGGCTTAGGGAGCTGGGGTATGTTTAGCCTGGGGAAGAGAAAATTAAGAGGGGACATGATAGCCATGTTTAAATATTTGAAGGGATGTCATACTGAGGATGAAACAAGCTTGTTTTCTGCTGCTCTAGAGACCAGGGCATGGAGCAATGGGTTCAAACTACAAGAAAAGAGATTCCATCAAAACATTAGGAAGATCATCCTGACAGACCTGTTTGAAAGTGGAATACACTGCCTCGTAGTGTGGTGGAATCTCCTTCTTTGGAGGTTTTTAAACAGAGGCTGGATGGTCATTTGTTGGGAATGATTTTATTGTATATTCTTGCATGGCAGGGGGTTGGACTGGATGGCCCTTGTGGTCTCTTCCACCTAAATGATTCTATGCAACTCCCAGCACTCTTCACTATTGGCTGGGAGTTTAGGTCCAACATCTTGAGGAGCACACTTTGCCTGGCTCTGTGCTACATCATCACAGTATTTACCAGCAGCAGCCAGGATTCTTAACTGTTGTTGCTGTGTGCCTTCAAGACATTTCTGACTTTTGGTGAGGGGGTTTACCCTTGTCTTCCTCTGAGGCTGAGAGAGAGTGATTTGGCTAAAGTCATTCAGTGGGTTTCCATTGCTGAGTGGGGATTTGAACCCTGGTCTCCCAGCATCCTAGTCCAACTACACCACACTGGCTCTAAAATTTTGGTACCTTAATATATTTTTGCAGGAATTATCAAGTTTGGAGATAATGTTAAAATTCAGGTAAGAAAACCCTGCCAACGTTTAGCTTACAGTCTCTGCTGCAGGCGTCTGTGTGTTAGATTGACAGGACATAACTTAGTATCTAATATACAGTTCACCAGACGTAGGCTACAAGAGGTCCACTAGCCTTTGACCCAAATCCACTGCCACACTAGCACCATTCTACTAATATGATGGGACACTCTTTTACTGAAAACCTGTTGTGAAGAGTTTCCCTGCCAACTCCTGGTTCCAGGATCTCCTCCTTCCTGTTCTGCTGGATAAAAATCCCACTGGTGAAATTTCTTGTCAGGGAAAATAGTTTTTGAGATCAGGAGTTTGTCTCCCCCTCCCTGAATAATTTTCAGCCAGACATGTATGGCGCCATTTTTGGCTATTAGAGGTTAATAAATCTGTCTGTTTTGTTATTCTGTTCTTTAGGCTTGTATATGAGAAACGAAACTTGAGATTACTTTCGTTTCTCCCAAGGACTAAGTGTTATGGCCTATATAACTGGGAGGGGTTATATTGCTTTGTTCCTGAGATAGAAGAGAGCTTCAAGCTTGTGTGTACCTCTCTTGCTTAGAGAGAACCTAGAAAACATGGTTAAATGTTTTCTGTTATTGTTTTTCCCTTTTATTTAATAAAAGCCTAAAAGAATTTTGGCATGGACTTACTTTTGCACCAAAGGAGTATTTGTTTGCTCACAAAGCACACGTTTTCGTTGCTTATCTCCTGTTCGGATGAACAGGGAGTGACTGCGCTCTGCACATTCCTGTGACATTTCTTTCCTCTGTTTTGTTGTTCTTAGACATCCAATTCTTGTCTTGAACCACTGTCCCTGTTTTGCAGTTCTAAGCAATCAAGAAAAACAAGGCCATTCAAACACAGCTGTACTTCCACACAACTTTTGGGCTCTGTTGAGCTTGGTGTTTGCAAGTCCTGAAATTAGGTCTACGTTTGGAAAGAACCAATGAAGTGGATATTCATAATAAAACAAACAGCAATTACGGCTGTGATTCTGCATCAGAGGATATGATACATTGCAGACCAACTGGGAGAAATAATGAGATCACACACGTATATATGGGGTAAATAAAATAGGTCTTTATTGATGACCCTACCTATTTAAATTTTCTTAAATCTTCAGCGGGGGGAGGCAACCTAGTGTGGGAGCAGCTGAGGCGGATCGTCCCTCCTGGACTTATGCCCCCAGCTTCCCCGGGCGAACACCTAAGCCCTGTTGAGCAACCTGCGGAAAGGGGGGATTGCTCTCCAGCCGACTCGTGTCTGGAAGGTCAACCCGAAAGTCCCTCATCCAATCTGTACAGATTAAGGTGAGGGGATTATCCTTCAGGCCAACCTCAAGGTAGGTCTCCTTCTGTTCTCCCAGACCGTACAATCCAAGGAGACCCTTCCAGAGACCGTCCCTTCACCGAAATCGGTGCCATAGGTGCACACCGTAATCTACGCCTCCCCCTTTCCCTTGCTTGCATAATAATTTTACCTAATTAGGTGCCACCCCAGGCAATTGTCCCATTTTGCTGCTTTCCTAGTGTGGGGTAGGCAAACCCCGCCCCCCGAGAAAAGGGGGAAAAATTCCTACCTGGCTACGAAGCAACCATTATTACACTATTCCAGTGGCGGGAGGGTGGGTCGCCGTTTGAAAAGAGGCCGAGGAGAGGGGCGGGCCACCTTTTAAGTCCTCTGGCCCCGCCCCTCTCCTCGCATCACTGGTGATCACGCCAGCGACGCTTAGATCCAGGTCTCCTCCCTCCTGCCCAGCCTGCAAGAAAGACTCCCCAGCTGCAGGGCTGCGCAGAGCAGCAGGGGAGCCGTATTACAATGACGGACCTACATTGCTGACATGATACACATCCATATTAGTGAATTCTGATGATGCACAACAGGACACAGTGCAAGAAGTCCTGTTGTAGAAAGTGGGGGGGGGAGCTCTTACTGCACAATAGGACACGTTATGCAATTAGACACATTGTGCAACAGCCACACTGCTAGTTCTGCATGGACAATGATCCCGATGGCATTGCTATATCTCTCCTCCCCGCCTGAGATTATGAACATTACACAGCAGTGTACTTCAACTTCATTTGATTGCAAGTTGGTTTACAATAACGTAACAACCCAAGAGGGTGCCACTACGTTTTAACATACATTTGTCATAATAAGACACACAGAACAAATTATATGCAGGTCAAACTTCTACACCCAGTTATCGAAATATTCCAGACAGCTTAATGTATGATGATGATTACTATTTGATTTTAATAGAAAGCTCACTTTGTAACAGTATCATATATCCATAGTAACTCTGTCTCTACAGTGACAGATGTCATGAAACACAATTATATATTTGTAAAAGGATCAATTTAAATAATTGATCACAGGGAAAAAAAATTAAAGCAACGCGATCTAAGAAAGGTCACTTACCCTCCTCTCCATTATTGCTTGGAAAACATTTGTTTTTAATCTCACGTGCTAAACTGGAAACTGAAACATATTGGCCATACAAAATCAATCTCATCCATTAGTACACCTTTATAGACCCAACATTTCCAGCTTAAAACCATGCTATGTGCCCAATGTCATATTTTCACAATACTACTAATAGTTTTAAAAGATTGTCATTATACAGTTCCAAAAGTCTCCTGAAGAGGGAAGGAACTGCTATATTAGCATTAATACTATTATATTGAATATATTTATAATATCACTCAAGCAATTTAGATGCAATATAAATTGCCCTAATTTTTAAAATCAGCAACCATACGTATGTATCTTAACAGAGGCACATTTTTCAATAAATATATTGTTGTTAGTAGTCTTACAAAAATATTAACAACTCATTTCCTTGTGAAGATATTTATCTTTATTATTTGATACTTCTCATAACCACTACCAATTTTCTTCAAATCAAAATGTGTGACATGACTACACAAGGAATCAGCACATAATATTACAGTGTTGCCATCACAGGTTTTCTTTTCTTTTTTCTTCTCTTCTCTTCTTTGCTTGCATAGGGCTAAATCCAACCTTGTGTAAACCCACTGAAAATAATGGAAACTGTTTGTTGTTGTGTGCCCTCAAGTTGTTTCCAACTTATGGTGACCCTTCTTGGCAAAATTTGTTCAGAGGGGGTTTGTCTTTGCCTTCATCTGAGGCTGAGAAAGTGTGACTTGTCCAAGGTCACCCAGTGGATTCCATGGCCAAGCAGAGATTAGAACTCTGATCTCCAAAGTCATAGTCCAACGCTCAAACCACTGCACCATGCTGTCTCTCTTGGAATATGTTACAGCAACTTTAAATTCCACTGATTTCAACAGGCTTACTCTAGTTAGCACTAACACGGGATTTAGTCCAAGGGTAAGCAAAATGGGCTATGCTACTTTGAGATGATGGGAACTGTCCAACAGCATCTGGAGGGCAACATTGTTCCTACCCTGATTGTATATGGTATCCTATGCCTGATTTAGCCTACAGTGCAGCTTTAAAGCATGTTAACTATACTAGATCTAGTTTGATCAATAAAGTAGGTTTAATAAAGAAAATTGATTTCTTCTTCAACATACTTAAATTGTTAAGATACCTTCACAACTCACACAATTAAGTCAAAACAACCATGGCATAGTGGATACTGTTGGATTTGAACCAAATCGATAGAAGATTACAATTTCTAAAATTATGTAATTCAATACTTCCCTAAATTGCCCTAATTTTGTGCACTGCAACACAATGTGGCTGTTCTTCAAACTACAAGATTTTCTTGACTGTCTTAACAAATCTCATTGTATCTATTTTATATTTGCAAGGGGGTGGGGGAGAGTGCCATTAAAGTAAAAGTTCTTGGAAGCAAAGTAACAGAAATAACATTTGATTCTTATGTTCATAAAATAAGTAGCATTAACATAAGGCTGAATGAAACACTATCAGAAGAAAGAGAACAAATGAAATATACATCTATATGTCTGACAGAATACCAGTGGTGTAATCTATATTTTTATCATTTTGGCTGTAAACCCACTTCACCAGATTTTTCAGATTAGAAAAGAAAAGCACATAGAATTGCTTCAAGAATTTTACCTAATAGAGAAGGCTAGTGGCTTCCATATCTGGAATTCCAAATCAATTCCAGGTTTTGGTACAAACTTTAAAGGAGTTATCCTAGGTGCTAAACATATTTGGTGACATGGCACATCTTCACAGCCTCACTGACATAGAACACACCATTCACAGCTGTTGCTTAGTTTTCATCCATATCTGTGCTCTACCACTTCATAGGTGAGATGGCGATGGTAAGACTGAAGCTCCCCTATGTAAAAAACCCAAACCAAAAACACACACACACACACACAACACCCTGCACACGAAAGAAAAGGCACGTCGGGGATAAAATGTGGAAGAATTTTTGAAAATGAAAATTATTTTTTGCTGGGTTCTTTCATTCATTTGTGCCAGCATCTTCTGGCAGTAGTATTACATACATGCCCGGCAGCTTATGGTCCAAATGGGGAGGCACCTCCCCCTGCTCTGTCCACAGGCTGCCCTAGACATTAGTTGCAGTAGTTCTAGGTGAACAACCATACACTCTACAAGGATTAACGGCTCTCTTGTGCTACCTCCAGTTCTTTAAAAAAAAACACCACCACCACCACCACCACTCAGATCCAGTGTCTTGGATCTTATGTGCATTTGAGTGGAGTCTTAAGAGTTTTCTCCTGAACAATGGAGTCTGAGTGGGTCTGTATGCAGAATGAAATTTTGGCCCCAATACCTCCATATGGCTCCCCTCTCCTACACTGGTCAGAAGGGCCTCCTGGAGTGGGAGATTGCAGAATGGGAAAGTCTCCTTCATGAACTTCTTTAAATCAAAACCAAATCCAAAATCCACAAAATAGCAATACCTTTATTGGTCAAAACACCAGGCAAAAGATGTTAAAAAATAAATAAATAAAAGTGACAATATTGGAGTCGTAGGCTTACATGCTGTTTTCAGATGTTACTTGTGTTGTTGTTCAGGTAAGGGATATGAAGAAACGAGTAGAGTTCTGAAAGCTTGCATCATGTGTTTTGCATTTTGGTTGGCCAATAAAGGTATCATTTTTTGTGGATTTTGGATTTGGTTTTGCTGCATGGACAACATGAATGTACCCCTGAATGTGTTTCCTTAAGTCAACTTAAGGAATTTCTTAAGTCAATTTTAAGATCTTCAGGGGAGGACTTTCTATAAGTCCCACCACTGTCATAGGAACATTTGGTGGAAGGTCTTCTTGGTAGCTGCTCCCAGGCTATGGAATTCTCTCTCAAAGCCTCCTCTCTGCTTTTTCCTCTGACAAGGAGGTTAACTTGGCCTCCTTTCTGCTCTCTTTCCTCTGGTAAACAAATAACTTTTTGTTTAGACAAGCTTTTAGCTATTCATTGGCAGCTGAATAAGTGGCTTTTAATAGGATATGTTGCACAGTGGGTCCTTCAGATCCGCAAGGGTTTGGTTCTGGGATCCCGCACAGATTCCAAAAAACATGGATGATTATGTCCCATATTATTAAATGGTGGTGACATGAATGCTGATGTTTCAGTGTGTCCACATTCATGCCATCACAATATTGTAATATGGGATGTGATGATCCAAGGTCAATTGAATTCACGGATCTGGAGCTCCTGGATCCGGAAGGCCCAATGCTTTTTAAAACTCTTTGAAATTAGTGTTTTTCATATGATGGCTTATTCATTTTTTTTTCTTTTTTTACTTTTTGTAGAAATAATTTTTGCTGTATTTTGTTTTAACTTATACTGTAAGCCTCCTTGGACACATATTCAGAGAAAGGGATGTAAACTAAGAAACTAAACAAATAAAATATAAATCCCTCCTTCAGCAAACAGGCAAAAAGAACATTTTAACAGTTGCAAAATGGCTCAGGGATTAGGGCAGGTCTGATTATGCTGATGATGTTACAGGCTGTAATCAACAGCTGCCCACCGAACCTCTGAAATATGGTCACTATTTGTTTTTGTTTCAAAGAACTGACTTATCCTTGATTCAGCAACTACAGTTGGCCCTCCACTTTTGTGGAGGTTAAGGGTGCAGCCCCCCCTCAATGACAGTGGAAAACTGAATATTTTTTTAAAAAAATATATTAAAAATTAAAAAGAACCATTAAAAATGACCATAGACTCATGTTGGCGCTAGAGAGGTATCCACTGTAGGAACTGCTAGGTCCTCCAGCACAACTCTATTGTCAACTTCTGCCACAGATAAGCCAATCCGCAAAAGGGAAAACACAAAATGTGGAGGGCTCACTATATTGGCTACAACATATGTCATCATCAATACATCTGCACTGCCTCAATTCTTGAGCAATTCTGCAGTTATTATTTAAAGCGCCCTCCTTCCCTCCTCCCAAGACATGCAAAACCACTCCCTCCTCCCAGGGTTCATCCCAGGGCAGAGAAAATATTCAGGGGCCATAATGGCAGCCCCAGACCACTTAAAATGTCACATCTGTCTTCATCCTTTATTTGTGGCTTGGCTGTTTTGAAACAATCTTCTCCAGCAGTATGTGGGCCATGCTGCTTTTCTGCTTGTAATATTTATTTTATCATGTTGTGTTAGGCACCCTGAGGACTTTGGGCATGGTGAATCACATTTATTATTTACAAGCTTTGTCAGCAGCAGTTAACCTGTTTGCTCTGGACATGCAATTATTCCCAATGCAAGACCAGCCTGGTATTTTCAGTGCTGATTGTTACATATGGAAGATGTGTCATGCTTCGCTGAACCTACATTTTCATTAAATGTCTCCCAGTTTACAAACGATTGTTAAAAAGGTTTTACTGTGCAGATTTATATTATGGCAGGTGTTCTGCCTGCTATTATATTGTTGCAAGTCTAAAAGTTACTACTTCTCTCTCATATCAAATGTTTTTACATTTCACAGTAAACACAACAATATTGTACTATATGTGCTTGCTATTGGCAGTATACATTTTAATCACTTCAACTTATGGGAATTGCTAATGAAATGCAGGAGGCAGCTTGTCTACAGGTATCTACAGGTATCACAACCCTCTCTCTTCAATCTGGTTATCAAGTTTTCCTGCAAAATGTGGTGTCTCCCCTCCCACTGCCACCATAATGGCATTTAAATGCACACAATTAAATGCAACCCTCCCATTATATCCCCTACCCCCAGTCAAACTTTAGATTCTAAAGGTCAGGAGCTCTCTCCTGAAGCAGACTAATATTAATATATATATATATATATATATATATATAAATATGAAACCAAATTAAATTGAAACAACAAAAGAAGTAAGATTTGTTTCCTGATATCCTGATATCCATCTGTCCATTCATCCAGCCATCTATCCTGTGCTTCACTTAAAAGACAATCCTAAAAAGATCCTGAAGGCACACTCTTCCAATTGAGAAATCCTTGTACTCAAAGAAGAAAGACCAGGGAGGGAGAAGGAGCTGTCCTCAAGGACTAGCACCAACCCTTCAAGCAATGTCTACAATTCTCTTTGAGGTAGTCCAGAAGGGCATTTGTACCCCATTTGTACCCCAAAATCACTAGAAGGTACAAAAGGCTTAGCAGAATTCCCATCGTCTCTAAACAAAGATAATACAAAATGGCATTATTCCTGCATCAGGCCCTGCCTATATCTTAGCTAGTATGGTTCCAGAAAGTCCATCTCCCCCAAGAATTTTTGGGACTGTTGCATCACCATCTGCTCAATCACACTGCTTAAAAAAAAAAAAAAAGACAAATTGGCAAATTTAAAGTCAGTCCTTAATTTTTCAAATTATCCAGGTTCACAGTAGATTTTGGGAATTTCTTCGTATCGGATCTTAGGAAGCGGCCCACTCATCCAGAGATCAAACTAGAGCTCAGAATTTTTACTCTGGATTAAATTCCCTGACAGCTTGACTAGTCAATATATTGGCTGAGGGATTCTGGCAGTTGTAGTCCAAAACAACTTTGGACTACAACTTTCTAAGCTCTGAAAGAGTATATTTAAGCAATATGATATAGATTTTAGTAAACAAAGTGGTGCATGTTAGATCTTGAACCCACCCCCCCAATCCTATTTGTCAAAATTAGAGAAACAGAAGATTCTTGGGCAGCAACCCTAGTAAAGCACTATGTATGCACCAATGATGCTGCATAAATAAAAGTCCATCACAGTAATTTCACATGTCTGTTATTTTAGTAAGAGTTTAAACAAAAACTTGAACAAATGCAGACACTTCTTTAAGATATTATTTTTAATAATTAGCTCAAGTTGTACAGAGTTTTGTCTGCTAGAAATTGGAGAGGGTACAATATGAAATCATTAATGTAAACTGAACTGTTATACTGGCTTATGTAGTGTATAAAGAATTCCTATTGTCTTCTTTCAGAAAACAGACTAAAGATTAATCATATTTTTCTTGAGAGATATATTCCCTTTTTAATGTGATGCATAGCTACTTTCCCCTCAGTTATTTCAGCAATAAGTGTAACAATTTCTGCTATCACAAAGTAAATTTAGGTGACATTTATTATAGATGCAACTCAAATAGTTTTCCCAAGCCATCCCTCAATATACAATCTTTCACTATGTGCTAGATGAAATTGTCACTTACTCAACGATGATGAAGTGAAGTCAACTGATTTGAAGCCATATTGTATAGTCAATAGACTATCTGCAGAGTATTCCTATTCGTTTGTAATAAGCCAGCACAGAACTGTATAACTTTGGTAATGACAGAGTGACCATGTGGTTAGAAGAACTACATTTTGTAACAATATACAAATCACCTATAGTGTTGCTACATGTAAGTCTAAATGGTATGCAATCTACAGGCATTTTCTGCAAAGGTGTCTCTTAACTGAGCAACATACACCTTAAGAGAGGCAGAATGTTGCCTGTCAGCCTCACTCAACCTTTGATCTGGGTGAAAGGTGTCCAAAGTGCACCACCAAATGACACAACAAGCTTGAACTCAGTTATGTGCTCAAACATTAGTGGCAACGTTCCTTTGTACTTATGCATAGGACAAAAAAAAAATATTTACTCTTAGTTGTAGCTGACACTGGCGAATAGAGCTGTTTGAGTGCTCATGTCAGTTTGTAAACATTTAAATTAAAAAGAGAGACTCCTTTACATTAAAAAGAGACATAACGTTGCAGACTTCTAATGGAGAAGGAAAACCAGTTGTGGCAGTGGTCAGTGAGGTGTGGACAACTTCCCAGTCATTGGGTGACAGCCTCCTGCTGCCTCCAAAAATCTGCCACCAGTGACACTTTCACCATCACCAAAATACTGAGATACAAGGCCTTACGTTCTAGAGGAATGGTCAGGATTCTGATTGTGCTGTACAGGAGAGTCTGTGTGTGTGGTTGTGTCTGTCTGTCCATTTGCATGTGGAAATGGTGAAGGGGAGGGATGTGACTCACAGGATGCATGTTGTCCAGCCCTGCTTTAGGTCAACTTTGACCAACATCTGTTTCCTTCTATATTTTAATTTCTGCCACGAACCCAACACATCTTGTTATCAAAATGGAGGGGAATGGACTAGTTTTCTTCAAGTCTGTTCTCATGATCACAAAAAATTCTCAAGGTGATACAGACAGGAATTAAACATAGGAAACAGATGCGGAATTCTTGTCTGAAAATGTTCCTAATTATCTCTGTTCTGAATACACAACAAGAGCAAGTCATGACTTTAAAAAGAGGGAGATACTGGGAGAGAGTGGTAAGTGTTTCTCCCTCAGCCCCAATCAGCTGTGTCACCCAAGAAAGTGAAGTGTCAGTCAATATAGGACACACAAACACAGAGAGACTTCTTCCTACAATGCCTAATTAACATAGCGCATTTGGAAGACTTTACAAAAGAGTCTGGACTAATAAACACCTGAGGCGAAGCACAAAAATCAATGTGTATAGAGCCATTGTACTGTCTATTCTCCTTTATGGGTCTGAAACATCGCCACCACTTACGACTCCTCGCACGCTTTCATCAGTGCTGTATATGCACAATCCTAAATATACACTGGACTGACTATATGACGAATGTTGCTGTCCTTGAGCAAGCAGGGATCACCAGCATTGAGGCCATGATATTGAGAACACAGCTGCGTTGGGCAGGGCATGTTTCTAGAATGGAAGACCATCGCCTCCCAAAAATAGTACTCTATGGTGAACTCGCCACAGGTCAGCATAAGAGGGGCGCTCCAAAAAAGCGATACAAGGACTCCCTGAAACAACATCTCAGGCTTGGCCAAATTGATCACCAACAATGGTCCGCCCTGACCTCACATCGGGAGGTATGGAGATGCACTATCCACAATGCTGCAGCCTTATTTGAGAGCTCACGCCGAGCAAGTCTTGAAGAGAAACGACAACGCAGAAAGAATCACAACCCGGAAACATCACCAAGGAGACCTTCTGCTGTGCTTTCTGCAACCGGACTTGTTTGTCTCAGATTGGCCTTTTTAGTCATCAGCACATTTGTAGAAAGCACGGGATGAGTCCCTCCTGAATCTTCGTTTGCAAAGAAAAGCCAGAGAGAGTGAGTGTGTGTGAGAGAGAAAGAGAGAATGTTGATAAGTGCTACCTGAAATTGTTTGACACGTTTCTGGAGGCCTCTCAGTGGCTATTAACTTCCATAACAAAACAGAACCCCAATATTTAGAAGCAGTATGTCAGTACCAGTTGCTGGGGGAACAAAAGTAGCAGAACAACAATAGTGTCTTCATGCTGGACTTCTGGAAGGCATCTCATTGACCATTATGGAAAAAATACTGGACTAGACAGACCTTTGGTCTGCTCCAGCAAGGCTTTTCTTATGTTCTTAGTTCATTAATGTGTCACTCAATGCGGGTCTGTGTGGAAACTGCATGGGTCCATCCTTGAGGCCCTCTGCAGGTTGTAACACCACCAAAAAACAAAACTGGAGGTGTCTGGAAGTCCCCTTCTGGCTTCAGAAAAACAAAACATGGGAGTCAGCTTGTTAGTCAAAATGAGGCGAAGGAAGCCCTGCACCTTGTTTCAAAAGGGAGCTTCCACGTTAGGGTGCTATAAGAAGTGACAACTCTCCTAGTTTGGCTATTTTTTCACAGTTGGGCTGTCCAAGGTCCACAAAAAAAGATATGGGGTGTATCCCGCCCACACGTTTTCTACAACTGATTGGTTTTGTTGGTCACAATTTGTGCTGGCTTGCTCAACTCTCCAGATTCTTGTGAACAAACTTATATTAAGTAAAAGATTATATAACTTTGTCAGCTTCTTTTTAGAAGTCCCTGTACAGTTTTCACACACAGTTAGCATTTTTCAGAAAATATCAAGTCTATTGATTGTAATTATGGTTCATGAAGAAGTGATGAAAAGAATGAAACTAAACCTATTAAAGGTAGTGTTGGTTTTGTAACAAGTATTATTGATGATGAAATATAAGGAGAGTACTTCCTATTCACACAAGATGATCGTATTACACCCACTACCAGCTATAATAAATCATACAAGCACATTTGCTATTTCTTCTAATGTAAGCTAAAATTTTGGAGTTGGCTGTAAAAATAAATAATGGTAGCAGTTTCCCCTCCACTTAATGGTATCACTTCACATTTGCTTCCATGAAATGTTAGAAATAATGTTTCTTCTGAAAGGCTGGAGTTGGCAGAAGTGGAATAAAAATTCAATAGGTAAACCTCAATGAACGTACCTATATATCACATTTAAGTTCCTTAGAACCATGAATACAAGTTGCAAGTTTCCTGTTTCAACACAAAATGAAGCCAAGGGGCTTCAAATTACTATAGTTTACCTTTGGTCCCAAGTTCCTTAAATGTCACAGATAGGTAAGCCAGGCCTCTAATTTTAAAGAAGTGAATGTTTTCCATTTTAAAAAAACTACTGTGGCACTTACAATGCAGCAAGGGTTGAGCGGACTCTGGCTCTGGTGGACTGAGCAAAAATGTAGCCCTCTGACCCATGGAGGTTGTCCACTAATAGATTAAAATATAAGTGGCAAAGCAGTCACATGTACTGTATTCATTGGTTTATCCCATTCATATCTAAATAATGGATGAAGAGATCTAATTTGTATATCATTGATGGAGAACCTTCCCAGGTTTGGGAACAACCACCACCCTGCCCAAAATATGGGGAAAATTTACCTCTTCCACCTTCTGCTTTTAATAGCCCCAGGGCAAATTGTGCCACATTTTACAGGTGAATTTTAGTCCAGAAAAATAACTGAACAAGAAGTGAACAGATCTCACTTCCAGTTTAGGAAAAAAGCTTCTCCCGCCCAACTAAAACAGACCAAATAGCTTCTAAAATGTGGCAAAAATCCCACCATGGCTCTTACTACATTCAGAAGGCTTTTTTATTTTTATTTTTAAATGGTGTATTTAGGAGCCTGCATGTAGGACATGGACCAAACTATTCCCATTCTTACTTTACATGGAAGTTGCTCACAAAATCCTCTCACTAGGAAAAAGGGTAATATCTGTGTGGGAAGGAACCATCTCACTGGCTCCACCCACACTGATATCACATCCAGTGATAAGTACAATCACAGAGGACATATCAATCAACTCACAGTCAACTCATATAAAGATAAGTCAGGACAAATCTTTTAGATAAACATCTAGCTGACTAGTGGGTGGACAGATTTCTTCAAGTTAAATACTAAATATGACCAATGTCACACTTAGCATGTCCGCCCTCTACCCTAGAAAAGCGACAAGCTCCTGTTTGAAGCAGCTTAACTTCCAAGTAGGAAAGAAAAACAGCTGAGAATGTTTAGCACCTTGAGCAATGTTGAGAGCAACGTAGGCTTACATGTGCCCTGCATATCTCAACTAATCTTTTATTTTTGGTTTAGCTCCATGATGTCAAAGACATTTTATTTTCTGGTTATCTTGAGACAAAACAGTAATGGAGAATTTTCTTGTCTTTATAATAAAGGCGGGGTTAATGTTGAGGAGAGGAAGCAGCTTATCTACAATCTCTTTCTCTCCCCCTCTGTATCTGGTTGTGTACAGTATATGCAGAAAATTGTGTTTACTATTTAGGCTTGGCTTTCTTTGGTTCATTAAGGGCCAAACTATGTATGTTTTGATTAACATACACATGTTGATCACATGTTAATCGGGCAGCCACTTCACATCATCAAGAACAAGAGGTCACTGAATTACATAAAACTGCATGTGCTAAATTTATATGAAGAGATTTTAAAAAAGCATTTTTATGATTTAAGCAGAGTTACTATACATTTCACCTGAGTAGGAAAGAATGTGACCACATGATTATTTGCCGAGTTTGCTGTCCAGCTATTGTTGATCTCCTTCTTTTGTAGTTCTTTAATTCAGACTTGGACTGTCAGACAGCCTTTCAAAAGGAAGATACCTTCAAAATTTCGACCCTATTTTCAAATAGAGGAGTACCCTCTACTAAAAGGGCACATGGCCACCTTACATATTAAGCACAGCATCAAAATTAAGTTGGAGGAGGGAAGTGATTAAAACACCAAAGTGCAGCTAATTAATGAGGGCTGGCTGTTGTTGTTTGCCATCAAGTCAGGTTCGGTTTATCACAACCCTATAAATGAGATACCTCCAAAACAGCTTGTCATCCAAAGCCTTGCTCAGGTCTTGCAAACTCAGGGCTGCGGCTTCCTTGATTGAATCAATATGCCTATGTGGTCTCTATCTTTACCTACTGCTTTCCGCTTTCATGACCATTATTGTTTTTTTTCCAATTAATCATGTCACCTCATGATATGTCCAAATTACAATAGCTTCGGTTTAGTCATATTGGAGAGTTCAGGCTTATTTTTTTCTGAGACCCATCTTTTTGACACTCCATGGTATCAATAGAACATTTCTTCAGCAACACATTTCCAATGAAATTATTTTCTTCCTGTATGCTTTCTTCACTGTCCAACTTTCACAACTATACATAGACACTGGAAATAGTATGGCATAGATAATTCTGACTTTGGTATTTGACAATATATTTTCACACTTTTGGAGTCTTACCTAGATCTTTCATAGCTACCTTTCCAAGTCCTATCTGATCTCTTGAATACAGTTTCTATTTTGATTTATGACTGTTCCAAGGCATAGAAAATGCTTTAACTATTTTGATGTCTTAATCATCTGTTTTTAAGTTATGTACATCGTCTGTGGTCATTATTTTCATTTTCTTAATATTCAATTGTAACCCTGGACTTTTGCACTTTCTTCTTTAACTTTCCTCAATAGTTGTTCCAAATCTTTGCTATTTTTGGTTAGTACCACGGTGTCATTTGCTTGTCTTAAATTCTTGACATTCCTTCCCACATGTTCACACTTGCCTCCTCCAAGACCAATCCTTCTTTCCATACATTCTGCATATAAATTAAACAGAAAAGGTGATAAAACACAACCTTGCTAATTGAAAACCATTCTGTTTCTCCATATTCTTTCTTGATAGTGGTCTTTTGTCCAGGATATGTATGCATCAGGACAAGCAAATGTCGTGGCATACTCTTTTAAAAAACAAAAACAATCCCCCCAACAATCCAGTTTTTCATGATCTACACAATCAACTTTGCTATAATCTATAAAGCACAGGTTGATTTTCCCCTTGTATTTACATGTGAATAGGTCTGACTGTTCACATACAGAAGTTCATGTGTGAGCAGGGCAAACACATGCTTGACATCCATGCAGTTGTCCAACGCAGCCTATTTGGACCTTAGGGTTTAAGTGTATGTTTTGCTTTCAAATAAGTATGTTTTGGGCAGCACTGAAATGACATCCAATTAATATGCAAGCCCTAGAACTGATGTAAGATTTTACTGTGTATTGAACAGAACTCATTCAAATTAAAATTTTCTTCTATATCCATGGAAGTTTTTAGCAGAGCAGTCTGAAGGTTATGCAAAGCCCTGGCCTTGCCTCATGGAGATTCAAGTTAAATTAACATGACATTGAGATGAATGCTCAATAACATGGCAGCACAGATATTTGGTTCCCTCAGATTTGGTTGCTGTAGTCATTTTGATGAGCCAGCAGACTCTGAGCTGCAACTAACCTATTATTTAAAAGATTTAGTAGAAGGCAGCAGTAGTCCCATTATTAAATTCACCAGAAGTAACTCTTGACCTGCTACAGATGCAAAATTTTTCAGTCAGCAAAGCTACTAAGCCTTATTCCATGAAACATCTGATAGTTGGAGAACAAGATTAATGGAAGTATTTCACAAAGTATTAAACATGCCAGCTTAGTTGCCTAGCTGGCTAGCTCTAGAATATACATCCTTCCTTCAAATATTTTGGAAAAAGGAACTTCCATTCACAGTTACTCAGAAATGGTTACTTGGAGCCCATGATGCCCCTATTATAAGAGCGCCACTGGAAACCTGTCCATTTTAAGGAACAATTCAAAATACTGGTTATGTATTATTGTTATTTGCCATCACGTCAACTTCAATTTATGGTGACCCAATGAATGAGGGATCTCCCAGATTCCCAGTCATCAACTGCCCTGCAGGTCTAACAAACTCAGGACCATGGCTGCCTTGATTGAATCAATCTACCTGTAGTGCAGTCTCCCCTTTTCCTAGCATTATCGTCTTTTCCAGTCATATCCTATGGATGTATTATGTACTATAAAGCCCTCTATGGCTCAGGTCCATGTTATCTGAAGAAGTTTACATCCCAATATAATCCTTGCCCAGGTTTTAAGATCTGCAGGAGACAACTTTTTGTGTGAATGTTGCTGTCATTTAATAATATAGGATGTGATCATCTGTGTTTTTTGTCTTCTATGGGGAGTCCCAGAACCAAACCCCTGTGGATCCAGAGGGCTCACCGTAATTATTTTTAAATTTGTTTTTCTCTATATAAATTAGCACAGTGGCTTTTAACCTTTTCTTTACCAGGGATACCATTTAAATATCTTTTGTTGCCGTGGTCCCCCAAGACTTAACTCAAGATTTAAAATAATACTAATACTAATAAATACAATTGCACCATCCATTAAACCTTCCTTCAGAGGCACATGAGGGGGAGGGAAGACTTTTCTTCTGCTTCTTAATCCAAGTTTGTGGCTGGAGTGGATTAAATGACAATGCACAGGCCAAGCCAGCCAGCCAGCCAGCCAGCCAGCCAGCCAGCCTGCCTTTGCCTTGGCTCATGTCATGTGGCCACTCCACTGCAGGGAGGAGGTGGGCCAAGCAGCCTTCAAGCCTTTGTGGACCCCCGTGAGGACATCGCAGACCCCTAGAGGTTCCCGGACCACAGGTTAAGAACCACTGAATTAGCACATACTAAATTAGCTGATGACAGGGCTGCCACCCTGATGGTGATGACAGAGCTGCCATTTATGTTATATCTGATCAACACTACACTGGGACAACTGAGTGAGATTAAAGTGACAGTTTGTGTAGTCTAGTTGTCAAGTGCAGAGAGTTCAGGGCAATTAACTGTATAGTATAGGGCCTTGCTAGGATGCTGGGACCCTAAAAGTGCCTCAAGGATACTGTGTACCATATATTCCAGCATATAAGACAACTTTTTAACCCTGAAAAATAGCCTCGAAAGTCAGGGATTGTCTTATACGTCAGGTATACGGTTTGCCTCACCTGCCGCCCGATCTCCTGCCTCTTCTCTCCCTTCACAAAGGGAGCGAAAACACAGGAGATTGGGCGGGGGGGGGGGTGAGGCAAAGCGTGTACCAGTACATTCGCCCCTTTCCTCCACCTTCACCCCCTTTGGGGAGCAATCGAAGGTGGAGGAGAGGGGCAAATGCATCAGTTTGCCTTGCCTGCTGCCCATCTCCTGTGTCTTCGTTCCCTTCGCAAAGGGAGCGAAGACGCAGGAGACTGGGGGGGGGTGAGGCAAAGTGGGTACATTCGCCCCTCTCCCCACCTTCACCCCCGTTGGGGAGCAATTGAAGGTGGAGGAGAGGGGCAAATGTAGTGCTTTGCCTCGGCCGCCACCCATCTCCTGCGTCTTCATTCCCGACCCAGGGAGCCCTGCACTCTCCTGGCCCAACTCAGGGAGCCCTGGCGCAGCCTTCTCGGAGCCTGCATGGCAGTGGGCGCCGCAGCCTGGTTCTGTGTGGGGGCTGGAGCCTAGCTTGGGCCTGTCAATGGTGGTTTACTGAGCGGGGCGGTTGGGGGCTCTTGGGGGTCTTGCTCCATGTCACTGGGCCATGCTCAGTGGTAATGTCACTGCAGCAGGGCAGGTGGGCGCAGCTGAGCATGGAGCTGAGTGGAAGTGGCCAAGCTCGCCGGGCCGGGCCAGGCTGGGCCACTGTCACCACGTCACATCACTGCTGAGGGAGACCCAGGGAAAATGCAGAAGGGAGAGGCCAGTGCCGCCGCTGCCAGCCTGAGCCACTCGCCCAACTGACCACTCAGTCTTGGGCCCCGTGGCGGCGAAGGAACTGGGCCAGGAGGGTGAAGGTGAAGAAGGGCAGCAGGTCTCAGCCAGGCAGCCCACCCCTCCTGCTGCTTCAGCTGCTGCTCCTGCCGCCGCCGCCTCCATTCCAGTTCAGCTGTAAAATCCCACTCCATGCTCAGATTGCTCAACCCATTGCTGAGGAGCCAAGAGTCGTTTAGGCCAGGAAAATCCCCAGCATTTTGGGGTGACTTTTCCACAGGCACTGCCTGGGACACCCCCGCCTCCACAATTTCCAAACACCCCCCTCGGTTGCTGAAATGTAAATCTGCCCGCTGTGTTTTGACAAGGGAAAATATGAGGTATCCTATTATGACATTTTAAATTAATATCCTACGCCTACCGGCTACATTTTTAATGGAATGTGCTTGGCCTAGAGGAGATTTTTTTTTGTTTTTATTTTTGTTTTTTGCTTATGTGCATCAGCTTGGAAGATGGAATATAATGCTGTAAATACGAGAAATGTACATAAAAACTATTTGATGTCATTATCTTCCAGTTTTTCTTAACAATTGTTTTCTTGACATTTTCTTGAGGGGGGTGGGTGGGATATAATCGCCGTATAAGAGAAGGAGGGGTAATCTCATACGGCGAAAACTCTATATTTTAACTTAAAAATTGGGGGGTTCATCTTATATGCCAGTTGTCTTATACGCCGGAATATACGGTATTTATGCTGGACTTGAGTATAATGGGCTGGGCTTGATCCATGGAGCTAGAAAGCTATTTGTGGACTATGTGAACTCCGGTCTCAGAGTTCTCTGGGAACAGGAAGGAGGGGACCTACAACATTAGCCTACTTTAGTGGAAATAAATGTCTAGTTTGGCCAGGTCTGCTATAAAATTACTAGCTTCCACTTTCCTAGGCACAACATAACAGTGCCTGTTGTTATCCTGAACGTTGCACACCATACTGTGTCCCCCAATAGACCAACACAGAAATTTGGATTGGAAAATATATATAATCAGCATTTCAAATTGTAAGCTACTTTGAATATCATCTGGTGGAAAGGCAGGATATACACAAATGGGTTCTCCAGGCCTAGCTTTGGGTGCAATAGTACCTAGTCTCAGTCAGCCCCAGAAAGAATTCTCTTAGGGCTTGTCTATATGAGGGGGGAAATGTGGACTGATGCACACTAATGCCAATTTGAAGCAGGTTCAATTTGTCTTCCCCTCCCCCAAGATCGCAGTCATATCTGTTTGTTGTTCAAACGGGCATGCCTGAGAATCAAGATGGCAGGCGCAAGTGAATTACTCATGTTTTTATTGTCGCCATTTGCCACTGCCAAACAGTATTTTTTTAAAAAGCATATCTAAGGTGTGAAAGTGCAGTATTCCACCTAAATAAATAAAAAAGAAAAAAAGGCTGTTCCGTCACCTCATCACATGATTGCTAAGGTGAAAATTTAAGACAGTGGTTCCAGGTGCACATCTGACCAATCAGCTTTCCACTTCCACTCTTACTGGTGCATGTCTGACCAATTACCTTTGCATTTCCACTATTATTGGAAATGCAAATGAATGCAAAATGGATTGTTCCAATGAGTGGGAATGTGCATGCCCCCCCCCATAGAGCTTTCAAAAAGAAAATACCGTAAAGGCTTTTCCTATGTAGTTTTTGGTGGATTTGCCCCCCACTTCCGAACATGCCAGATCGATGCAGGATGGTATTTATACAAATCGTATTCTCCTCAAATTTTATGGGGAGTATTGTCACCATTTAAACAGCCCCTTAGCTTTTAATCTTGCCCTTGCATACAAAAAAAGTAGCCTGAAATCCCATTTTGACTGTTAAAAAAATGAGCAGACATGGCTTTTGCATTAGTAAAGCAACAGCCTTCAACATTATAGGCAACTTTTTCCTCCAGTGTGTGTGCATGTGTGTGTGTGCATGTGTGTGTGTCTTCAAGTCACCTGACTTTACAGACTGTCAAACTCTCCAAAAACCCCACCTTTTCTTTATCTCAGCAGACTAAAAGGCCTGGAGCAGTTTTTGGCTTTCTAACCTTGTGTTTTCCTCCCACATCTTCTTGTCTGAAAGCCTTTTTCAGGCATCGCTGGAAAATTTTCAGAATTCCTTCTCACCTCATTGCTACTTAAGTCTATGCATATGCTTTGAAACTCTTCAGCAATTTAAAATACCCTGTTGGAGCTTCTGCAAATCCCAATTCTCCCTCAACTCCTTGAACATTCAAGATGTTCCAGAATTGATTCCTCCTCTTCTTCCTCCTCCTCCTCCTTCTCTTCTCCTCCTCCTTAAAAAAGACCCTGTTATCACAATCCCCACAAAACAGGGGAGTTCAAAGGCACAGGGCATTTCAATCTCTATGCTGTCAGTTTAAATTCATCCCTGTACTATAAAATTCAGGCATACTGTGTTCTTTTATAGCATTATCTTACACAGATTATATGATCAGGGTTCTTTTTAAAAAAAAAACACACATGGAAATAAATATATTGGGATCTTTAAATCTTCACATAGCAGAACAAACCTTACAGGTTTAAAACTAATAATTTAACAGAACTACAAACTGTGCAAAATAGGCACTTTTGGTTGGAGAAAAGGTCAGAAAATGCTTCTAGTGGTGTGGAGGATGGTGTTTGGGGTTATTTTCTTTATAAATGTATGTGCATTATATGCAGTCCATATGATCTTGCACAACGATGCATTTCAGGATGGATTTACAAATTACAAGGAATTAAATACTACCCTTGCATCAAATCCCCCCTCCCTTCTCTTTTATTGCAATTTGCTGCTTGCCCTTCTCGCAAGTGTGGCTGTGGCTGGAATCTCACTTCCACTCTCCAACCCTCAGTGTACATACATTTGGCCCTCTGTAGCTATGGGTTCTGCATCCACAGATTCAACCAACCACAGCTCAAAAATATCTTGGGGGGGGGGAGGATTCCAAAAAGCAAACCTCACCATTTTATATACAGGGATGCCATTTTATTATGCTACTGGATATAATGGGACATGAGCATCCATGGATTTTGGTATGTACATTGGGTCCTGGAACCAAACACCAGCAGATCCTGAGGGCTCGCTGTCTATATCTAGTACGTGTATACTGTGGTATATGTAGGCCCAGTGTAGTGTACTGGTCTGAATGTGCTTTAAGACTGTAGAGACTAGGTTTGAATCCCACTTAGCCATAATACTCAATGAGTGACCTAGGCCAGTCACTATCTTTCAGCCTAGTCTACCTCACAGGGTTATAGCAAGGGTAAAATAAGAGGGTTGGGGACAACTGTGTACCTAGGGCTGCCAGGTTTTCTAAACATAAATTTATTTAGACAGTTGAAAATTATGATACAATGTGAAACAGAGCTGTTCGGCAGTGGAACACACTCCCTCGGAGCGTGGTGGGGTCTTCTTCCTTGGAGGTCTTTAAACAGAGGCTGGATGGCCATCTGTCGGGGATGCTTTGATTGTGATTTCCTGCATGGCAGGGGGTTGGACTGGATGGCCCCTGGTGGTCTCTTCCAACTCTGCAATTCTATGATTCTATGAGAGAGAAAACGCAATCCTCTGATCGGGTCTAAAGTTAGCCTACCTACACTTTGGTGTTGTCTATACGAGGGGGGAAATGTGGATTGATGTGGACTAACGCCAATTTGAAGCAGCTTTGATTTGTCTTAATAGCCTTTGGCAAAATTACAGACATCCGAAGCTATCTGCTTTTGCTGTCCCAACAGCCTGCAAATCTAGATGGCAGCTGCGAGTGAATTATTTGTGTTTTTATTCTCACCAGTTGCTGCCACCGAACAGGTGGCAGCATATCTAAGGTATGCTCCCTGGCAAACCTTCAGTATGTGTCCAGTACCTTTATACAACATATCTTTTTCCTATGTATTTGGTAACGTTTTCCTATATATTTGCTAGTACAACTGCTACACAATATCTGAAACAAAAATTAGATGTACTGATGTAACATATACACTGAATGTTTAGTGTGCTTTTTTATATGGGGTGGGGGAGACTGTGAGCAAATTTGAGAAGTATTACTATATTAGTAAAAATATAAATTGCATGGCTTAGCCAAAGTCAAGCTAATTTTAAAAGTGCTGAAATCAGTGAGACGTCGAAGTACTAACCATACCTGGGCCATGCTCATTATTATTTAGGTATTTGTGCCATTCACCAAGTTCTTCCTTCTCCTGTTTTTCCAAGGGCCCTTAAATGACTTCGTGGGAAGTTCACATATGCGGTTGTGGGGGGGAAACTTGTTAAGAACTGAGCTGTATTACCATTCAACATAAACCAAAATGCATATTTAAAACATGCTTACAGCAACTGCGGCGCAGTACGTCTCTAGTTCAACTTTTCAAAAAAAGAGGCAGCCATATTGTTATAAACATTTCATGTTAATTAGGGATGCAATGCACTGGAAGGAGACCACTAGTTATTTTTAGAAGTCTGTTATGAAAGGTTGTCTACAAGACCATCTTATTCCTCAAAGAGCTAATGTATATTAAATTTAATTATTTCTTGGATATAAAATTTTGACTGTTTCTAAAATGTGATCTAAGATTAATCACTTCAGAATTTTTGTAGGTTCGATTAAGGATTTAAATGAGCTAATTTAACACACTTGATCACAACACTTGCTAACTGAAGCACCTAGGGATATTTAGAACAATTTGACTACCTTCCTACATGCTTAGCAGATTAAAGAAACCCAAAGCATAACACTACCATGTTCCACCAAACACTGAAACATGAATAAACAGAAGGAAAATATATGTCTGTTCTGTACCAACAAATTTATCATTCATAAATTCCTCCTCCAGCTGATTTATATATTGCTGCTGAACAAAAAGGAATTGCTTGTCCTCCAGACTGGAGTCAGGATGCTACAAATGTAGGAGAAACAGATTAAATGGTAAAAGGAATCTTGCCAAAGGGACATGAAGAACTGTAATCTCCTTCCAGCACAGGCAGCAGAGCAGGGAAGAGTATCCAGATTCACTTGTACATTTTAAAAGCAAATAACAGGCATATAACCAAGGAATGCTTGATTTGCTGTTTTGGAATCCCCCAAAAAGCATTTGCTTCTCCAGTTTAAGAGCTATCATTATGACATATTGTGAGAGCTAAAACTTTACAGATAACATTCTACAGAAGTGGCATGCAACTGGAAGCAAATGCTATTTTTATTAAATGTCAGCATCTTCTAACAAAAAAACAACAACCCCAAACCCCATTGCTTTTATTTGGCATATTTCCAATGTTAAATCTGAATCATATCCATGCTCTCAATGAACACTACAACAATCCTGTAAAGCTGGCCAGTATCATAATACCTATATTACAAATGGGAATGAGAGTTTGCCATAATTTCTGAACCAGGAATCTGTCAGTCCATACCCCCCAAATAATAATGATGATGATGAACACTTAGAAATGTTTGTTCACATAATAAATACACACAGAGAGAATGAAAGGTCTCCATTAAATGGTGAGTGTGCTAGTGAAATATCACACAACCCACTGAATTTCTAAATCAGGTGATTTAGCTCATAGTTAACAAGATTATTCAGTACAAAATATCACTCAGTTATAAAAGCAGATTAGGACAGAGGTCCTTTTATCAATCTGGTTCAACCTAAATTTTCACCAGTATACTTACAGGAGGTGGTCAAGGCTGCTAGCTTTCTCTCTGCCCAGCTTCTTCCCCTCTGTGTGCAACAAAGGCTGGAGGGCAGCCAGATGTAGTCTCATTTTTGTTGTGAAGTCAAAGGCTTTCATGGCCGGCATCCAATGATTTTCCTTGTTTTTTTTTTTCTGGGCTGTTAGGCTGTGTTCTGGAATAGTTTCTTTCTGATGTTTCGCCTGCATCTGTGGCTGGCATCTTCAGAGAATGGTTGGGTAGGTGTGTGTGTGTATGTGTAGTTTATATGCTATGAACCCCTGTTGGGGAGTATATGTAAATTTGTGTAACTGAATGGTTAGTTTCTGGGTATAGAAATGCAAGGCTCGTTAGTGTCTGTTTGGCTAATGGTTGGTTGATGGGCCATTATCTGCTGGGAATCCTCCTGTCCCTGGGCGGAATTCCTTTGTAAGTGTTGCATTTTGATTCTACTGTTTTTCAAAACTGGAAGCCAGATTTTGTTTACTTTTAGGGTTTCTTCTTTCCTGTTGAAGTTGTCCAGGTGTTTATGGATTTCAATAGCTTCTGTGTACATTATGACATGATAGTTGTTGGCCTGGTCCAGAATTTCTGTGTTTTTAAATAACATTTTTTGTCCAGGTTGGTTTATAACATGTTCTCCTACTGCTGATTTTTTTGGCTGGACGAGTCTGCAGTGTCTCTCATGTTCCTTGATTCATGTTTGCACACTGCGTTTAGTGGTCCCTATGTAAACTTGTCCATGTCAGAATGCACAGGGGGGGGGGGAAATACATACAGGGGTAAAAAATCTGAAAAGGCAGGCATTTGAATGTGAACGATCTGCCTAAACAATTTTTATCCCTCTCCTTTAAAGTCCGCATGAACTGGGAGGAAGCAGGAGGATAGTGCAGTGGGGCTGAGAAGGGATCTGGAGCCAGGGCTGGGAGGAGGAGGGGGGCAGTGGTGGGGCTGGCCTAGAACCAGAGCCAGAGGAGGACGGAGGAGGGCAGTGGTGGCAGCGGGCAAGTTCTGGAGCCAGAGCCAGAGGACGGAGGAGGATGGAAGCAGTGGGGCTGGCCTGAAGCCAGGGCTGGAGGAGGAGGAAGATGGGGGAGGGCAGCAGCGGCATTGGTGGGGGGTTGGCCTGGAGCCAGAGCCGGAGAAGGTGGAGGAGGAGGGCAGCAGGGGCAGCGGTCTGGAGCCAGGGCCAGAGGACAGAGGAGGGCAGCGGCAGCAGCAGTGGGGCTGGCCTGGAACCAGGGCTGGAGGAGGAGAAGGATGGAGGAGGGCAGTGGCGGCAGCGGTGGGAGGGATCTGGAGCTAGGGTCGGAGGATGGAGGAGGGCAGCAGGGGAGATCTGGAGCCAGGGTCAAAGGATGGAGGAGGGCAGCGGTGGCAGTGGTGGGGCTAGCTTGGAGCCAGGGCCGGGGTCCTACCAAGGAGGAGGAGGTGGAGGAGGACAGCAGCAGCCCCATCACCCCATACCTTTAAAAAATGGTGGCCACCGCTGAGTCCCCTCTCTCCAAGCCCCTCCCCCTCTACTCAGCCAGCCAATCAGATCACACTCCTATTCGTATCTGTGCGGGAGGAACATTTGGAAGCTGCATGGATTTATCCAGCTGATCTGGGGGAAGCCCCGGATCTGGAGCACATGGACTTTGGGGTGAGTTTTGCCACCACCACCCTGAATGACATATATTTATTCGAATAGTGGTCTGTACAGATCGCCGATTTTTTGAATAAATATGTGTCATCTTTCATTGTGTAGACGGGACCATAGACTAGGGTATTGGAATAAATTGGGACAATATAGAAAGAGGAATGTAAAGTATGCAATGATAAACAAAACCCACAAAACCCCCCTCAACTACATCAGTAATATATGTGGAGGGCATGTAATACAGAATGGGGCTAACACTCAATGCATACAACAAATGGAAAGGAGCTCAACAACACAAAGCATGACTATGACACATATAAAGGACTGGAGGAATTGGAAAACCAGCTAGATAGAAACTAAACAATCAATGACCTAACCATATCACATGTAAATAATGTGATATTATCGTAACTTTGTTGACTGTAACTTTGACTTTGCATACTTTGTATCTTATATTTTGTATTACCCTATCAATATACAGTAGTTCTACTTTATTGCTTGAATTGTTTTATGTGTTTTTCTTTCTTTCTGTAGTTTGGTGCTCTGTGGCACTCCTAAGTTAGCATCCTTCTTACAGATACTGCCAGAGTATCTGGGGCCCAGATACAAAACTGGGGCCCATTCACACTACATCATTTTATTTATTTGTTTGTTTGTTTATTTATACCCAGCTCTTCAGCCACAAGGCTATCAGAGCAGCTTACAAATTGTTTTAAGCAATAGCTATTCACACATCTACACTGCATTAAACAGTTTCCAATGTATGTTAGCAGTATTATTCCACTTTAATTGCCCTTATTCTGGTTTTAGTTTGGTGAAGTACTGGACCTCTTTGACTGAGAATTCTAAATATCCATATCTAAACTGAAAATCCCAGGATTCCACATGATGGCACCATGGCAGTTGAAGAATGTCATATTGAAGATGGAGAAATCTTGTTTTCTGCTGCTCCAGAGACTAGGGCATGGAGAAATGGATTCAAACAACAAGAAAAGAGATTCCACCTAAACATTTGGAAGAATTTCCTGATGTAAGAGATGTTCAACAGTGGAATATGCTACCTTGGAGTGTGGTTGAATCTCCTTCTGTGGAGGTTTTTAAACAGAGACCATCTGTCGGGAGTGTTTTGAGTGTATATTCCTGCATCGCAGGCAGTTGGACTAGATAGTCCTTGTGGTCTCTTCGAATTCTATGATTTTATGAAGTGGAATAATAACACTATTTTGTGGACTGTGGCTGGGCCCCAGGTCTTAGGATCTTCAACAGATCCTCTTGGGTGTCCCAAAGCAATGTTTTATTAGGATGAGGGAGAGGGCCTTTTTGGTGGCTGCACCTAGGTTGTATAACTCTGTTTAGAGATGTGTGCCTCACACTTTCCCTGAGGGTCTTTCATTACAGCATAAAGACCTTTGTATTTAGTGGTTTCACTGTGGTTAAATGCCAGTACTGCAAGCCACCACATCGCAAGTTCGATTCCAACCGGCTCCAAGGTTCACTCAGCCTTCCATCCTTTCGTAGGTCGGTAAATTGAGTACCCAGCTTGTGGGGGGCAATTAGCTAACACACATTGGAAACTGTTTAATGCAGTGTAGATGTGTAAATAGCTATTGCTTAAAACAATTTGTAAGCCGCTCTGATAGCCTTGTGGCTGAAGAGCGGGGTATAAATAAATAAATAAATAAATAATAGTTTATAGACTGCATTCTCACTTTTCAAAAAATTGCTGTTTCCCAGGTTTTTAAAACTGTACTTGATCCCCCCCACATTATTATTGCCAATTAAGAACAACACAATATGTTTAGTTTGTTGTTAGACACCTAGGAAATGTGGTGACTTATAACAAAGGAGGGGTATAAATATTTTAAATGAAGAAATATAACAAGTGGTTCACACACTGTTCTGGTAACATAGCAACTGTGTCTTTGAATACAGATAGAGGACCAATGAGGAAAGGAACCTCAAGTGTCTCTGCTAACACTTCCTCAGTAATATGATGTGAGTGTAATTTATCCCCCTCCCTCATATGCAACCTCTAAAGACACCCCACCCCAATTCCTTTCTAGTGCATCAGCCAGCATTCAAAGCCACAGCTGCATTTTCTTTGACCACAGTGCTCACATAGCTCATGAGCAAGGGCACTACAAACTATACTCATCTGAAGCCAGGGCACTATGATTAATGTATCATAAGCTACATGCTAAAAGGAAACATAGATAAATAAAACTACAAGGTCATCAGCCCATCTTAAAAGAAGGGAAGGGCAGAAATAAGAGACTGCACTAAATAATATATATATTAAGACTGAGGGTTCAGTCTAGGACTTTCTTCCAACCGGTAGCCAAGAAGATGATATCATCCTAGGATACGCTACAGAGAGCCATTCAGTACTACCAAAGGTGCATGCTGCTTCAGTCAACACTCTTATTCTTTGTAACCTGCAGAATGGCTTTTGCAATGTTCCTGCAGCATTTCCACCATGTGCTTCATGACAGTTTAGGCAGAACTTGTCAGAGTAGTGACTAAATCAAAGATAAATGATTTATGATCCCTCAAGCACGCCAGCTATTACTTATGATCCCTAAAGTACCCCACACATCTGTAGCCTGTAATACTAATTTTTGCAGACCCCAATGTCCCCTAGGAGACCTCAAAAGCTTCTAAAACTTCCAGCTGATTTTTTTCCAGCCCAAAAGTATCTCTAAACTGCCATCAAAAAAGTGGCAGTTTGGGCCTTCTTGTCCTCCATAACTCCTAAACCCTGACAACTGCAAAAATGATTCCTAACCCCATAACAGTTATCCATCCCAATTTAAGTAATTGTTTCTATGCTATCCTTCAACAGAAATTCCCTCCAATAATGAACGGATGTGGCTGAATGCCTATTACTTTCGATGCAAAATGGGACCATCCCCAAATAAGTTTATTCTTTCTAATTATTTGGAGGGTGTCCTAAGGATGTCAGATAAATACTTCTGTGAATTATGAGAAAACAGAATTTTAAGTTTCTCCAAATTGTCTGAAAGGAACCGAGGAGTTTATACAGTGCTGATAGCAGCTGAAACTTTAGAACAGTAGCAGGTAAAACAGGGTGCTAACGTTCCATGCACCAGAGGCCATTTTGCAGCTCCAATAGCCACTTCAAAGTTGCTAGCATGCTGTTGAACGTTCCAAAAATGTTTTCACATTAAAACAAGATACTCTGGGGCAGGTCTAAGAGAAGAAGGATGTTTTCTGAATACTTCTAGGAGCACAATTCTTCTTTAAGTCAAGGTACCTCCTCCTGGAACACCTTGTTTTCCCCACTTCCAGTTCCTAGCATGCCACCACATTTACTGCATGCTACATGCAGCCCACAGAAGGATCTGGGAGCATAAGACTGACACCTGAGCCTTCTGAAGTTGCCCACACTGGGTGTGGGGGTGGGCTGAAAGAAGTCACAAATCAGACAAACTATAAATCAAGCAGTCAAGTCTGTGGGTGAGAATAATTTGAGTTATATGAGTCACTTTAACAATGTCTGAGTCACTCTGACAACACTCTCCTCCCAAGGAAATATAAACCTGGAGAAGAGAGGGAATTGCTGACCTACTAAACACCTTATAGTCAGTCTCCTGCAGGAACACTGGAGTTGGAGGGATAGTTTTCCTGTGTCCAGAGCTGTGTCCCCCCCTCCCAAACATCTATAACATAGTCTTATTTGAGACTAGCAGTCTTCCAGAACTATATAGCACAGCAGGGAGAATACCTTTTAGGAAGGAAGGAAAAAAAGGCTCTCTTTTATTCCTTCTCCATTCTTCAAACTTACCTCCTGAGAAGACTGACTTCTATAGCAAGCTGTCTAGAGTCATGAAGCAAACCAATTCTGTAAAGTGTGAGAATAGACTGCATTGCTTTATCGAAGGTTCTGCTTGTAACACATCTGATACACCCGTCATGAATTCATTGTCTGAGAACAGATCCTTATGAAGCCCTAATGGCACCACTTATGCACAAGAGGGAGGTTTTATACATCTTGGGGAACCGCCAAGATCTGCAGAACTGCAAAATATCTTTAGAAAAGGCTCTAAGGGGACTCCTCCAATAGTCCAATGGAAACTTGAGTATGCCCAGTGGCCACTGGATACTAAGCAGTTGTGGGAGGGAGACACAGAGGCATGGAACAGATTATCTCAGAAAAAGGACATGGACTAGTAACTACGTACAATCTCCCATCATTCTACTACAGGTCCCACCTTTATTCAATCTGCTGTCCTAACCATCAATCCACCACACCAACCTGCCGCACTCAAGGGCACTGCTATAGGGAAAAAAATTGACTTCCAGATCTCCTGAAACTTTGTGGACCCAATCTGAACTGTAACAAGGATCCTACAAGTGGTGTCTCTCAGTGCAAAGGGATCCTTCCAATAATCTAAATCTTCCTATGTACCCACACTATCTTTCAAAATGACAAGAATACTGCCACTGCATGATAAGTATCACCTCTCACTCTGGGTACTTATATTCAGAGCTGTTAGGTGCACACTAGCATTATAAAGTGATAAGCATGCTTTCTTGCTTGCTCTCCCACATAGATTGTTGAGGCAGCTACACAGCCAGTAAGAGATCAAAGAGGTACACTACCATTGATCTATCTTTTGCATGTGTATTCTATGCTCAATTCATAGAATCATAGAATTGTAGAATTGTAGTGTTGGAAGAGACCACGAGGGCCATCCAGTCCAACCCCCTGCCACACAGGAAATCTTGATCAAAGCATCCCCGACGGATGGCCATCCAGCCTCTGTTTAAAGACCTCCAAGGAAGGAGACCCCACCACGCTCCGAGGGAGTGTGGTCCACTGCCGAGCAGCTCTTACTGTCAAAAAGTTCCTCCTTAATGTTGAGGTGGAATCTTTGTTCCTAAAATTTCTCTTTTAAGATACATTCCAACAGAGATTTTCCCCCCTTCAATGCCTCTCATGTTGATTCTCTTAATTTTCTCCATCAAGTATTTCAGCTCAAAATGAATACTGGGAACAGAGGGCAGTGACAGGTAGTTAAAAAAAAAAGCATTTCCCTCATGCTCACTGGAGAGAAGGAAATATACAGCATTAATTCTTCTTCAGCTGTGATTATGTCTCTCAAATCATTTCAGCTCGAGTTTGATATGAGACATGATAAATAGAAAGTTGTGACAAAACTGCTGAAAGAAAAATAACCATATTCTTACTGCAGGGGACAATCAGTGTTCCCAATGGAGAGGAAATACCAATGCAATTGGAGGCTGAAGTGAACGATGTAAGAGAAAATAAATAAATAAATAAATAAAGTACTGTACTACAAAAATGGATGGGGAAATACATTTTAGTTTCATAGTATGTTAAAAAAAACTTTTAAAAACACAATCCCCAGAATCTTCCAGACAGCATAACCACCAAATTTCACAGCATCTTACCAGTTCCATAAAGCCATCTCTATATATTAGCTTTCCCAAAATGGTTTGTTCCAAATGTGTAAAACTATATAACTCCCTACTCCCCCAGTTAGCATGGGCAATAACACATGCAGGATAAAATAAATAAATAAAGGGTGTGTGTTTGTTCAAAGACATCCCGAGGTCCTAGCTCCTCAGAAAGATGCGGACATTGTCTTAGCAGACTGATTGGGTAGCAGACAAGTGCGCAGGACACTGATATTTATGGAAAATGATAATGTGTAAGATATGAATATGTCCCCTGATAAATCACAATAAGCAACACTACGTTTGTAGCCTGAGAGTGATACCTGACAAATTAAAAAGGGGCTTATTTAACTTGAGAGCAGATGCAGTTAGCCATCCTTTGAATGGGCAATATTACTGCAGAAGCCTCATGAAGCCAAGCTAGCCCTAGCACAGAATTTATGATGATTTTTTTTCTACACTGGCAACAATGGATGTTATGAAGCTTTTTTTAAAAAAAACTTTTACACACTGAAACAAGGCCTGCATAAAGAAGATAATTCCTGCTACATGCTGAGATACCAAAGCATATACTAGCTGATGCCACCTGCAGTAAAATGGAAAAAAAATGGCTAAGAAAATAAGCTCTCTTAAAACACTTGGGCCCCGTTTACACGGCAAAATCTTCCCTTAAATAACTCGCTAAGATTCCTAATTGTTCCCACACATTGTGCCATAGTATCGCCTCATTCAGCAGTGGTGGTGGGGGAGCTCAAAAAGATCATAATAAGGGCTTTCGCTACTTTTCCAGACTTTTTTGAAAAGTAGCGTGACTTAGCGCATTATTGATTGTGTGAATTACCATTTCGGAAAAGTCTGTGTGAACTACCAGCAATCTTTCCAATACAGTCACAGCAGAGCTGCGCTGTGATTGGCTGGGCTGTCCAAAGAGGGGGTGGGCTTGCAAGAGATGGAGGAGCCTGAAATGAAAAGATCCATCCACTGTTGTTTTCAACCACGGAAAAAATCCAGCAAGCTGTCTGCAGCTTGAGAAGTCGAAGGCTTTCACGGCTGGCACCCAACAGGGGTTCACAGCATATAAACTACACACACCCCTACACAACATTCTCTGAGAATGCCAGCCACAGATGCAGGCGAAACATCAGAAAGAAACTATTCCAGAACACGGCCTCACAGCCCGGAAAAAAACCCAAGGGAAATCTATTTTAGCATTTTATGTCCAGGCGATCTTCACTTCTTAGAGAGAGGGCTACTGGCTACAGATGGGCTAAATGTCTTTGGTAGACACATGGCAAGTCTGAGAGCTTTAAACTAAATTCTTGGGGGATTGGAAATGATCGTTCAAACGTCAATCCAAAGCTGTTGTTATTGTTGTTGTTGTGTGCCTTCAAGTAATTTCTGACTTATGGTGACCCTAAGGCTAACCTATGACAGGGTCTTCTGAGGCTGAAAATGTGTGACTCGGCAAAGTTACCCAGTGGGCTTTCATAGCTGAGTGGGGATTCTAACCCTGGTCTCCACAGTTAGAATCCAACACTCACACCAATGTGCCATGCTGACTCTTATCAGTCCAAAGGCAAGCTCTAAATGTGAATTCTACAGCAGAAGCTGAGGGAGAGAATGGGACCCACAGGAAACACTGGCAGTAAGTTAATAGGTGAGAACAAACAAAGGAGATTTTCAGACGCGATTTTTGGCAGTATATATTCCAAAACAGCTCCGTTGCTGCCGCGCAGCAGGGGAGCAGTTTTGGATGACGCTGTTCCTCTGCCGAACCCCTCCGTGTCACTTCCGTGACATAATGGAGGAAGCCGCATCATATTTCACTCACGGGCAACAATCGTGAATGAAATATGACGCGGCTTCCTCCATTCTGTCACGGAAGTGACACGGAGGGGTTCGGCAGACGAACGTTGTTGTCCAAAACTGCTCCCCTGCTGCGCAGCAGCAATGGAGCTGTTTTGGAATATATACTGCCGAAAATCACATCTGAAAAATCTCCAAAGTTTCAAATGTCTATATACCAACACATAGAGTTTGGGAAACAAGCAAGATGAGCATTAAGTTTTAGTGCAGTAAGGTAAATATGATATTATAGGCATAACAGGGCCTAGTGAGATGACTCCCATGACTGGAATACTACAATTGAAGGGTATGACCTATTCTAAGAGAATAGCTATGGCAGAAAAGGAGGGGAAGTAGCATTATACAGTTGTCCCTTCACATTCGCTGGGGTTTGGTTCCAGGACTCCCCATGAATACCCAAATCCATGAATACTCAAGTCCCATTATATGCTCTCTCTCTCTGGCTTTTCTTCGCAAACGAAGATTCAGGAAGGACTCATCCCGCGCTTTCTGCAAGCGCGCTGATGACTAAAAAGGCCAATCCGAGATAAACAAGTCTGGGTGCAGAAAGCACAGTAGAAGGTCTCCTTGGGTGATGTTTTTGGGTTGTGATTCTTTCTGCGTTGTTGTTTCTCTTCAAGACTTGTTCGGCACGAGTTCTCAAATAAGGCTGCAGCATTGTGGATAGTGCGTCTCCATGCCTCCCGATGTGAGGCCAGGGCGGACCACTGTTGGTGATCAATTTGGCCGAGCCTGAGATGTTGTTTCAGGGAGTCTTTGTATCACTTTTTTGGAGTGCCCCTCTTATGCTGACCCGTGGCGAGTTCACCGTAGAGTAGTATTTTTGGGAGGCGATGGTCCTCCATCCTAGAAACGTGCCCTGCCCAGCGCAATGGCATAGCAAAATGGTGTCCCTTATATAAGATGGCACAATCAAGGTTTGCTTTTTGGATTATTATTTTTTTAAGAATATTTTCAAGCCGTGAATACTTACATCCGTGAATGCCAAATCCATGAATGTGGAGGGACAACTGTACGTCAAAGACAAATTCACTTGTACAGAAATCCATGAGAGTGATCAGAGGAGACCAGTAGAGAGCATTTGGGTAAAAATAAATGGAAAATAAATAAATGCAACATTATCATAGGAGTTTACTATAGGACACCAAACCATGAAGAGGTGGCAGATGATGCTTTTCAGAAACAATTCTCAAAAATCTCAAAGATTAGTTATGGGGAACTTCAATTACCCTGATATCTACTGGGAGACTAACTTTTGCTACTCATAGGCTCTCCAACAAATTCCTAATGTGCCTTGCAGATCATTTCCTATTTCAAACAGTAGAGGAAGGAACAAGGGGTTCGGCAATCCTGGACTTGATCCTAAACAATAGGAAGGCATTGGTCACTGTATTTGTATTTGGCACTTTAGGAGGAAGCATCTATTTAATGTTAGAATTCCCTACTGTGGGACAGGGCAAAGAAAAGTATAGTCAAATGCATACCTTGGATTTCACGAAAGCTGATTTTAACAAGTTCAGGGAAATCCTGGGTGCAATCCAATGGCTAGAGATGCTAAAGGAAAAATACACTCAGCAAGGGTGGGTGCTCTTGAAGAAGGAGTTGCAAACATCACAATCACAACCAATCCCATAGAAGAAGAAAAATGAAAAACATATGAAAAAGCCAACGTGGCTGCCCAGTAAACTCAAGGAAGAAGTGTGTGTGTGTGGGGGGGGTAAGAGTACTATATGTATACAGAATGGAAGGAAGGACAAATCACTAAGGAAGAGTACAGATATGTAGCCCAAGCTTTCAAGAATTTTAGTGAATAAAGAAAGCTAAAACTCAGAATGAGCTGTGATTGGCTAGACAAACAAGGAAGCAACAAAAAGGGTTGCCCCCCCCCATACATTTAAGGCAAGAATATGACCAAGAAGCCAGTGGGGCCACTGCTCAGTGAGGATGGTAAAATACTAACAGATGACAACAAAAGGGCAAAACTACTCAATACCTATTTTGCTTCAGTTTTCTCCCAAAAAGAGAACTGTGTGTTTCCATAAAGCAGGAGAGACCTTGGCGAAAGATCTGAATTGCAAATCAAGATTTATAGGAAGTTAGTCAGGAATCACCTAGCTAACCTAAATGAGTTCAAATCTACAGGGCCAGACAAACAATATCCCAGAGAATGGGTGAGGTACCAGAGGACTGGAGTAGGGCAAACAAGGTCCAGGGGGCAGGGGGCAAAGAAAAAAAGGGCAAAAAAAGGAGATCCAGGAAACTACAGATAAGTCAGCCTGACCTCAATACCATGAAAAATATAAGAACGGATTATACAGAAATCTGTCTGCAAGTATCTTGACAACAATGCAGTGATCAGTAGGAGCTAACATGGGTTTGTCAAGAACAAATCCTGCCATGCTAATCTTGTATCTTTTTTTTTTTAATCAAGTCAATACTTTAGTAGATGTTGGGAATGCTGTGGATACCATTTATCTGGATTTCAGCAAAGCAGTTGATAAGGTCCCCCATAATGTTTTGATTAGTAAACTGATTAAATGAGGAATAGATGGGAACACTGTCAGATGGATCCATAATGGTTGGAAAACTGCTCAGAGTCGCCATCAATGGTTGTGCTTCAAACTGGAAGGAGGTCTCGAGTGGAGTACCTCAGGGTTCTATTCTAGGATCATTACTCTTAAACATTTTATCAATGACTAAGATAGTGGGGTGGAGGGAATCCTTACCAAGTTTTTGGATGACACTGAGAGGGGTGGCTAACACATTGGAAGATAGGAACAAATTCAAAGAGACCTTAATAAACTAGAAAACTGGACAAAAGTTAATAAGACGAAATTCAATTGAGACAAATGCAAAATTCTATATGTAGGCCACAAAACCAAATGTACAGTTATAGGATGGGGGATACATGGCTCAGCAGTACTACATGCAAAAAGGACCTTGGGATTATTGTTGAGTGTAGGCTGAACATGCATCAGCAGTGTGATGCTGCAGCAAATAGGGCAACTGCTATCTTAGCCTGAATTAATAGAAGCATCGTTTCCAGGCTGAGGAAAGTCATAGTTCCACTATACTCTGTGCCCATCAGCCCTCATCTGGAGTACTGCATTCAGGTCCGGGTGCCTCATTTTAAGGATGATACAGACAAGTTGGAGCAGGTTAAGAGAAGGGCAACAAGGATATGAGGTATGGGGAATAAAACATCTGAGGAAAGGTTGAAGGAATTGGGCATGTTCAGATTGGTGAAGAGAAGATTGAGGGGTGACATTGTTGCATTCTTTAAATACCTCAAGGGCTGTCACAGATAGGAGGGGGCAGGCCTACTCTGCTGCCCCAGAGGGTTGGACCAGATCTAATGGTCCTGCATTACACCTCAGACATAATGCTTTTTCTATAGAGTGACCTCTTGTGTTCTTACTGAGTGATATCCCTGCTTGTGTATATGAGAACCAGTGTTAGGATATTCTAGTTTCAACACTGCTTCATTTGTCGGAGACTAATCTTGATTGAATTACTGAATTCCATAGTTTAAAAGTACTCCATGATAAACTGTGACACACCATTTAATACAAGGTCCTGTCTATACAGGGGGGGGGGAGAATACAATCTCCCCCAAAGAAACAGCAGTTTGCAGAGCTGCGACCTGTCTTAATGGTCAAAAGAACCCCCTAAATTCTACATGCCCCCTAGCCAAGATGGCAGCTACGAGTGATTTACTCGCCGTCTTAAGTCTGCCGCTGCTGGATTATTTTTTTTTTTTAAAAAAAACCTATTTACCATGGTGCGTACAAGCGATACTTCATATTTACAAAAGAAAAAAATAAGAAAAGAAAGATCACGGTTTTATCTCCTTCCAGATCTCTCACTTAGCTGAAAATCCAACATGGCGGCAGCAGGCACTTTCCCTGTTTGCTAGCCCCATCCACTGCTTGTCCAGCCAATCAGTTTACAATGTCTCATTCCAGCAATGTGAATGCAACTGTTCTAATGATTGCACATTTGCATGCCCTACAGAGCTTTTTAAAAACTTAGAGAAAAGCTCTGAAGACTTCCCTTCAGAGCTTTACGATGGATTTGGCTACCCCCTCCTTCTGAATGAGATGTATTGATGTGAATGTTTGTTTGGAAGTCTTCCATTTGATTGCCATTTGGATTATTTTCATTTTTTGGAAGGGACCTATGACTTCTTGTCAATTCATTTCTGACAAAGCCCCCAATTTTCAAGAAGAACTGATATTTTTGAGGGAGAAACATCCTGCATGAAATTCTACAGTCATATCACAAGACTGTGCAATATCAGTTTCTAATATCAGTTTCTGAAACATTTTTCAGGAAGCATATATTACATGGGGAATATTTTGAAAGACAATACATGTTTGTTTGTTGACATGTCTGCTTGTAGTGTTAACGTGTAGTGTGGTTTGAGTGTTGGACTATGGGCCTGTCTAAATGATGAAAATACCGCTCAGGGAATTCACTGGGAATCCAAAGCGTCTAAACAGGATCCAGCGTCAATCCACACTATTCAGAAGGATGGGGGCTGAAAAACAGGGTAAAAGCCTTCGCAGATGTTACCATACTTTTTCACAAACCATGAGGCAGGTGCGCATTTTTGCTCGTTTGAACTACAGAACAATAAAAAAAAATCGAAGGGAAGCACAAAGCTGATTGGCTGGGCGAGAGTGGGGGCAGAACTTGCTAGGAGGGCAAGCATCCGCTGCCACCATGCTGGATTTTCACCTTAGTGATCGCTCACAAAGGTGATAAAAAGGATCAATATTTTCTGTTTTGATTTCTTATAAAATTGGAGAATTGCTCTATTGCACCAGCACACCTTGTGATGACTTAAAAAAACAACACCTGGTGGTGGTGAAGAACTAATGTGAACAAATCATTTGCGGCTATCATTAGAAATGTGAGGCTTAGGGGGGCTTCCGAAGCCAGAAAAACCGTTTAGATATGTTGCTGCTGCTGTGACATGTCAATACTGCAAGGTATTTTAGATCCCCCCCCCCTTGTGTAGATGGGCTCTATGATTTTGGAGATCAGGGCTCAAATCCCCACTTGGGCATAGAAACCCACTAGATGACTTTGGGCAAGTCACACTCTCTCAGCCTCAAAGGAAGGCAAAGGTAAACTCCCTTCTGAACAAATGTTGCCAAGAAAACCCTGTGATAAGTTCACCTAACGTTGGAAATTACAAGAAATGCACACAACAACAGCAAAAAAGAGCTAATGTAGGACCTTTATGTAGGGCCTTGAGTCAGGATACTAGGACAAATGGATGTGACATTTTGACCCAACTCATGATCAAACTGCTGCTTGTCTTAAGAGTGGCAAAAGTTTTTTAAAAGCGTAATCTACTGCCAGAAGTGTGACTATACAACTGCTGTCCAAGATATTTGTAACTCTAGATCATAAATAATATTTTAAGCAATTTGGAAATAGTCCATTTCCAGAATGGAGATCTTGGAAACATAGAAATCTTGTCATAGCAGTTCTTCTGTTATCATTGTGTTATCTCTTTAAATTATCTGCAGACAGAATTATCTTCCCCCAAACACATGAAATCTCCAGAACTACAACATATTTAAAATGCAGTGTCATCAGCATCCCTCATGGTTGAATTTAAACCTCATGACAATTTACTGTTAAAATGACAAATGCTGGGGTGTGCAGCTGGTATTATCTAACTTTACAAGTGGCTTTTCTCTTTCTTTTTAAAAAGGATTTTAAAATACAAACACAGAACCCAAAGAGACACATTATCCCCTTGAATCTAGCAGAGATGATCTCCCTCCACATTTCTACTTAAAGAAATGTAGTGGATACTGAGGTGGGGTGGGGAAGGGCTGGCTTGGTAGCAGCTATCAAAAGCAAACATAGTGACATTGGAGGGGAGCGTGAGGGAGAGCTGGATCTTCACCACCAGTTCTATTCTATTAGGGGAAGAAACAAAACAAGTCCCCTTTCCTCTGCCCTTCTCTTGCTGGAAGGAACTATGCCAATTACACTGCAAAATGAAGTTACTTATCCTCATGCCCTAGAGTCAAAGTGCACTGCACCCAATCTCCAGAAGCTGGAGGCTCCGGATTTCTCAAATCACACCCAAAGGCAAAGTATCAACATCACAAGCATACTGTGATATTAGCATAGTAATTAGCCAGATTAAACAAGGCATCCCAAACAGGCCAAGGTGCACATTACAAAAATAACCGCAACTATCCCTATGCCTCCAAAAGCCAGCTGCTCCATAGAAAAGAAGCATCTAAATAGGACAAACCCTTTTCAGTGGGGACATGTACCAACTTGGCTAGGATTTCTGTTAATGTTTGTTTTTTTCTCCTCACTCTTCCTCCTCTCTTGATGCCACCCACACTGTCTGGCTTCTTTGAATGCAGCCAGGTGTCCCTCAGATAAGAAACAGGAAGTAGTTTGGAATCCCCTTCCCTCCTTCATTCTTGGCACACAAAGGGTCACCAGCTTTATGCCTTCCTATTCCCTAATCTGCCAGGCCAGGCCAGGCTGTGGGTCAAGCAACTCCTTCCCTTGCTGAACAAAGGGACAAGGGGCAGCAATGCTCTTTTCAAAGCAGAGTCAAAGAGATCTATTCTCTCTCGTACACAACACACACACACACACTATGCAGCTTCTGTGCATGCATCAATGCTGGTGACATATCCAAAGGGAGGAGGCAGACCATCCCATTCCAAGTAACCACAGCTGCCCATTTGCAAATTGCCTTCTATGGGAAGGGGAAAAAAGCTCTCCCTCAGCAAGGGGAAGTGACTCACTGCCTCCTTTCTCTAACTAATAATCCCTTTCATATTAACACTTCCCTGCTCAGTTTTTCCCCACAGACATCTCTTTGAAGATTTGCACATTTCAGGGAGGGGGGAATGGATGTTGTGGTGGGGGGAGAGAGAAAAAGAAGCTACATACTGAGGTGTAGTTGCTCTTCTGGTTCTTCTGGATCTCCTGCTCTTGGAACTGCAGCCCTGCCAGATGTTTCTCCAGTGCTTCCCAGTCCATCGTGGGCAGCTGGGGCTCCTGCTCTTTTAAGCCCGTCCTTCCTCCTCCCGAGGAATTCTCCAAAGGGTGGAGAGAAACCAGCGGGGGACCCCCATTGCTCAGCTTGCCCAAGGGGGGCCCCGGCTGGGCTTTCTGAAGGCGCGGGGCTTTGCCGTAGCCCCCGGCCCTTTTGTGTCCAGTCCTGCGGCTCAGGGGCACCACCACGTTGGCATTGTGCCGGAGGTCCAAGGGATGAGGCTGCAGAGGGTGTTGGCCTTGGTGGGGATGCTGCCGAGGAGGAGGCGGGTTGCCGTTGGGGGCCGGGGGTGGCATGGCTGGGATGGCCAAGCTGGTACTCCTCACCTCCTCGAGCTCCTGGGCTAAACTCCTCCTGGCAGGGGCGGTTTGGGCATAGCAGCGGGCATAGCTCCCCTCCTCCTCCTCCCCCTCCTCCTCCTCGTCCCCCCACACATCAATCCCTTGCTTCTTCTTGCTGTATACCTGGAAGTCGTCTCCCTCCTCCTCCTCCTCCTCTTCTTCGTCCTCCTCTTCCTCGGAGTCCTCCAAAGCAGCCAAGTCCAGGCTGGTGGGCGAGGGGGAAGATTTGCATTCCGAGCAAGGGGTCACTTTGCTGGAACTGGATTCCGAGCTGGAGCGGCTGCTGCAGGGGTCGCTGCCTAAATCCATGCCATCCTAGAGGGGGGAAGAAAGACAAGAAGAGAAACCCAGCACGTTAGGGAAGGGAGGCGAGGGGAAAGAAGACGACGGGAGGGAAGGCGGGGAGAGACTTCTTCACTTGCTTCACTGCCGCTGGAATAACAGCCCCGCCAGGCACAGAAAACACCAGCCACAAGACCCCCCCCCCTCTTTCTGGCTCGCTCCAGATGCTGTCAGAAAAAAGGCGGGGAAAAGGGAGGGGAGCCACTTCCCCAAAGTTTCCCTCCAAAACCTTCCTCCCCTCAAAGCTGAGCCTTCGTAACTCTTTTCAAAGGAGGAGGAGGAGGAGGAGGAGGGTCTCTCAGAAGGTGGGACAAGGTCTCTCACCCCACCTAGAAACGACTCAGGCACACCGCAGACGCCCTCTTCCTTCCTTTAGGGGGTGGCAGCGGCGACCGAAGCAGCCAATATGGGGGGGGGGATTCTCTCCTCTCTCTCTCTCTCTTTCTCTCTCTTCCCAGCCTCCTCCTCCTCCCCGGCAAACTCCTGCCTCGCCGCGGCACCGGAAACTTCCCGGCTCCCTCAAGCGCCCTCTCACAGTCTCGGAGACGGAGCTACGCCGGCAGCGCAGAGATTGGTGGGGATGCTGTGGGGAGGGGAAGAGCCGAGGAGCCCGTCCCCCACGCAGCCGGCGTAAGAAGAAGGGGGGGGGGAGGAGGGAAACGAATTAAAAAAATGAAAAGTCCGTGAGAAAAGACGCCGTGCCCACACCGCCCCCTGCGGTACAGCCGGAGAGATCCCGGGAAAGAATGGAGGGGAGAGAGAAAAGGCAACCTGAATGCAGAGGCATGGGGGGTGGGGTGGCTAGTTGCATTGCACCTCCTCCAAATTCCTTCAGGAGAGTGCCTGAAGGGTCTCTTAACCTTTTCTTTACCAGGGACCCCATTTAAATATCTTTTGTTGCCGTGGGCCCCCAAGACTTAACTCAAGATTTAAAACCCTAACAACAACAACACACAATACTGTAATAATACAAAGTACAATTACACCCTCCACTAAACCTGCCCTCAGAAGCACTGGAGGGGGAGGGAAGACTTTTCTCCTGCTTCTTCCTGCCAGTTTGTGGCTGGAGCAGATTGAATGGCACTGCGCAGCCCCAGCCAGCCAGCCTTTGCCTAGGCTCCTGTCACCTGGCCACTCCACTGCAGGGAAGATGTGGGCCGAACAGCCTTCAAGCCTTTGCGGACCTCCTGTGAGGACATCACAGACCCATGGGGGTCCCCAGACCACAGGTTAAGACCACTGCCATATGTGATAGCCCATTCTCCCACCTTTGCCTTGTGGGCATGTGTAAAAACAGCAGCTGCACTTCCTTCCTTCCTTCCTTCCTTCTAAGATTCTTGGCCCTCAGGTGGGCACCTGTGTATTTCATCATACCTGGCATAACTAGATGAAAAGGAAAACTTGACTGCAAGCTTCAGGAGAGTGCTTTTCCCCAGAACCTGCATTCCTCCCATTAGGCTAAGGGTTAGATGCATGCATGCCCTCCAGAGGTTGTTGGATTGCGAGTCCTAACCAGAATGGGCAGTGGTAAGGGATGCTGGAAGTAGCAATCCAACATTTGAAGGACCACACAATTCCCGGTCTTGCATTAGGCAACTCAGGACAGGCAGCGGGTCAGCATGGAGCAGCAAATCCTGAATTTTGCTGGAGGAAAGATACGTGTGGGATCTTCTCCCTCAAGGGCCAATCATAACTTGACTAGCTGAGACAACTATGTACAGCACTTAGGTGGGTGCCAGATATTATGTGCTGCTCCAGGCAGTAAAATGTCTTTGTTCAGCCTTTCCTTCCTCTCACTACTGGACAGCGTCAGTGGTAGTGGAGGGTGCTAAATATGACGGCCTGGCCTATTAATGTTAATGTGAAAATAAATCCTATTTAAATCATTTGTTTTTCCTTCAGAGAGAACACGGTTAGGATTGCTGCACACAATTGTCTTCACAACCTTTCTTCACAATGTATCTTTAAATGGACAAGCTGGAACATCTCCAGAGGAGGACAACCAGGATGGTGGGTAGTCTGGAAGCCATACCCTATGAGGAGCAGCTTAGGGTGCTGGGTATGTTTAGCCTGGGGAAGAGAAAGTTAAGAGGGGACATGATAGTCATGTTTAAATATTTGAAGGGATGTCATACTGAGGATGGAGCAAGCTTATTTTCTGCAGCTCCACAGACTAGGATAATGAAGCAATGGATTCAAACTACAGTAAAAGAGATTCCACCTAAACATTAAGAAGAACCTTCCTGGTAGTAACAGCTGTTCGACAGTGGAATGCACTGCCATGGAGTGTGGTGGAGTCTCCTTCTTTGGAGGTTTTTAAGCAGAGGCTGGATGGCCATCTGCCAGGAATGCTTTGATTGTTTATTTCTCCATGGTAGGGGGATTGGACTGGATGGCCCTTGTGGTCTCTTCCAACTCTATGATTGTATAATTCTGTGATTCCATCAATATTCTGTTTCCTGAAGTTAAACTCTATCTGTTGTACTTGGATTACACAAATGCTTTTATCATCAAACTTGTTACTCTGTTTACGTATGTTAGCATGTACTTCTTACCTCCTGATAACAGTTTGTTAAATGGCTACCCCTAAAAAAACCCAGTGTGTCTACCTTTTAAATTTCTTTACCAAATTGTGTCCCCCTCCCACACTAGTTTGTGTATAAACACCTGCCAGCAGAGACAGTTGATGAAGTGGGTCTGTAGCCCACGTAGGTTTATGCAAAATAAAATCTGCAAGTCTTTAAGGTGCTACATAACTTTTTTTTGTTTTTGCTGCAACAAGCTAAGAAAGTTGGTTGCTTCCCCTGCAAAAATTATGTATATTCTGACATCTTAATTTCTTATATGTAATGATATTCTAATCCTTTGGGCAGTGGCAGGTTCCACAAGGGCCACGGACCCCTACTCCTTTTCCAAAATCTCCATATTTGGGGGGTGTGTCAAAATGAGGAGGTCACCCCTGAAACCTCCTGGAGCAATTGGCCTTTTTACACCATCTTAACCCTCCTGCATATTTTAAAGACTTCTATGGGCAAACTCCCACCCCAACGAACAAATACCAACAACAGATATGTCTGGATTTGATAAAAAGGCAAGGGCTGGACTGCTGAAGTGAAAATGATTGAAAATCAAAGTGTGGCAAATTTTGATGGCAACTTCTAGTGACGTTTTTAGAGTGTGCAGTTAAAAAGAGAGCGAGAGCAAGCGAGCACCAACATGGTACAGTGGTTTGAGCACTGGACTACGACTGTGGAGAACAGAGTTTGAAACCCTGCTTGGCCATGGAAACCCACTGGGTGATTTTGGGCAAGTCACACTCTCTCAGCCTCAGATGAAGGCAAAGGCAACCTGCCTTGGAACAAAGCTTGCAAAAAAACACACAACCTTGATAGGTTCACCTTAGGGTTGGCAGAAGCTGGAAAGACTTGAAGGCACACAACAATAGTAACAGGAAGAAGATAAAAATACAGCTTTAGGGTGAGACTGGTATCTGAACTAAAGTTAGCTGGCACTGGAATTTTAAATCACTTTTTTAAAAAGGAGGAAGTAATACATCAGGGACCCTTCTATAGAAACACTAGTTTTCTAACACCAACCTTGGAAATAACAGATATTTCCAAGACCAGAAGCCTTCCTACATGATATTTCCTTTCCCATGAGTCTTCTGTTTATGAGTTTCATTTTAGCAATTACAGCTGACAGATAAGAGGCATTGATAGACTCATTTTTCATCAATTCACATAATCCTTTTTTGGTAAAGACATAGACACATTTTGTGTCAGTAGAGGACAATAGAGTTAGAAGAGATTTAGTCCAGGGCTGAGGATTGTGTGTCTCCCTCACAGATGATGTTTGACTACAACTCCCATCACCCTTACTTTTGGCTGTGCTTGCTAGGGCTGATGGGAATTGCAATCTAACAGCATCTGGGAGTCTTACACATTTTCTAATGCAGGAAATACACTGATTTTTCTGATAGATGGTCATCTAGCCTCTGATTAAAAATCTCTAGTGAAGGAAAGTCTAACGTTTTCCAAGGCAGTCTTTTCCAGATAGCTCATACTTTCAGAAAGTCCTTCCTAATATATATTCAAAATGCATGTTCTTGTAATTTGAACTCATTTGGTTCAAGCCCTACCTTCTGGAGCAACATTATCTCTGTTATCTATTTGATAGACCTTCAACTATTTGAAAGTGGCCATCATAGCACCTCTTAATTGTCTCTTGTCCAGCTTAAAATGTATCTAACTCTTTTGACCTTTCTTTAGAGCGTCTAGTGTCCAGGCAATTATCCCAAAATATATTACTCCCAGTTAAGTGTGCTAAGGAATTTAGCCTTACAGTGTAATCCTATATGTGCCTACTCAGAAATTAATTCCAATGAATCAGTTAGGATTACTTTGGAGTAAGTGGGTTTGTAGTTTTAATTGGTTTTTGGTGTTTCAGTAGAGCATGGAATAGTTCCCCTTTAGACTATAACTCCCATAGCCCACCAGTAAAATGGTTTCTATTATCAGATATTTTGAGTATTCCTTGGGCATAATTTTAGCAGGCTGCAGAAAAGCCCTTTGCGCTTTACAGGTGTTCACTCCTCATTGCAAAGATAAATAGAAAAAAGTAGCTTGTGAAGGTTATTTTGATTTATACAAATCAATTTTTAACACACCTATACAGAGCTCTAGGCAGCCTGCCAGACTGTTTTTTTAAGTCAATCCATAGCATATAAGAAATGGCAACAGATAACTTGGCACTCATAATAATAAAGCACTTTTTCAAACAAGTCAATACTGGGGAAATATTTCAGCTTTTTCCAAAATAATAGAAATAAGAATGATTTTAAAAAATCCTACTAAAGACAAAAACCCAAACAACCCCTGCATTCATATTTCTCATGAGGAAGCCCAGCTTCTCCCCCTCCCATCCTGGAAAACAGCCTGAGGAAATGGATGAGGTTTGCAACAAGCCCAGAAGGTCAACAGATTCAGACTTCTTATAAATCAAGAGAAGTTGCACCAAAGACATCTTTGTTGATAGCAAAACAGCTGTATAACTCACACAGTACTCCCAACAGGCAGACAAACTTGTAATATTCAGGACTGCACAGCTAAAACCTAATGCTTTGATCTACATCAGAAACCAGCTGGTAGCCAAGAGAAAATGTCCAATGCTGCACTAGCTCAGGAAAAGGCAGTCATGGTACTATGCCATTAAAGCTGAAATCCTATACCCATTTACCTTGGAACATGCCCTATTGAAATGAATGGAACTTACTTCTGAGTAGGCAGCTATAGGAATGCACTGTAGTAAACACTATAGCAGGGGTGGGAATTGTGTGGCTTCAGATGTTGTTTGGCTGCAACTCCCAGAATTCCTTACCACTGGGGGTGCTTGTTAGGGCTGTTGGGAGTCCTGTAGGTTGTATGACTCCCATCCCTGCACTTCAGTTTCTATAGGCTATGGTGGCCGGTGCACTGTGAAACCTTAACTTTAAAATCATGTTCTTTTTTAAAAAAAATAATACATTTTTTAAAAAAGTATATCACAAGTCAGTTCCTTTCCAGTAGAACATACAAATGTTTCTCCCAAATACTATATTTCTTATTATTTCAAACTTCAGCATGTTAAAATGTAGCTGTTAAATTTGATACCAAATCAAAGACAGAATTCTCCACACAAATATTCACACCTTATAATTCTTACCTACAACTATAACTGCCTTATATTGATTCAAAACATTGGGTTGGATCCAGATTAAACTAGTTGTGGTTAGTTCCTACTGAAATGCCATACATAACTTATCCTTCTTTCTTTGACAGTTACAAGCTTGGTAGATCAGAGAAATGCTGTGGTTGTAGTATATCTTGATTTCAGTAGTCCTGAGCCCAATGTTGTTCAACATCTTTATAAATGTCTTGGATGATGGGACAGAAGGCATGCTTATCAAATGTGCAGATAATACCAAACTAGGAGGGGTAGCTAATACATGAGAATAACAAGATCAGAATTCAGAATGACCATAACAGGTTGGGGAGCCCAAACTAACCAAATGTATTTCAACAGGGATAAATGCAAGGTACAGCACCTTAACAGAGAGGTGTTCTCTCTAAGCATCTTCTAGGTCCTCCAGCACAACTCTATGGTATGCTTGAGGCTGGAAGTCATTTGTTTTCATAGGGTTAACTATTATCTGCAGTTTCCAGTATCCACAGTAAGTCTGGGAACTTATCTGCAGCAGATGTGGGGGGTCATACTGTATTTTGTTAGTTGTAGTTCTTAGTTGTAGTTTGTAGTTTGTTTTTGTAAAATGGGCTATTCAGTTTTACTTCATGTAGATTTTATACAGCTCTCCATTGATGCCCCCTTGTTGTGGGAGAGAGGCTTGCATACCCTAATGATGTTTTGAGCTATGCTGGCGGTGGCATAATAGCCACCGGTAGGGTCTCCCATGCCAGACAGGTCAAAACCGAAAGGTCTGACAAAGCGCCAAAGGGAAGGATGGGCTCTCTAGCCTTATGGCAATTGTCCTAGGAGAAGGAAAAGTCTAATCCCAAACCCGGGCAGATGATGCTCGTCCAACCCTGTAAAGGTCAATCATCTAAGAGAAGGAAACTCTAATCAAAGCTACGACTCGAGGACCTCGCTGCTACCATCCATGCTTTCAAGGCCACAGCAGATGAACCTTTGGTTTAAAGGGTGAGGCCAGTTCTGTGCATGCTGTGCTCCACCAGAAAAATCCATTGCACAGGCTCGAAGGACAAATCCAATTCCGAAAAAGCCCTGTAGTGATAGGTGAGGGATGAAACGGCAGATGTAAAGATGCACTGGAAGCTGCAGAGCCAACCCTGCATGCAGGCAGTTCAGGATTTTGGTCACTTGAGGCTGACCCGGGAGATGACAGTCTTGAGATGACAGATTTTATACAATAAAAATAATTTTTAAAGGCCATTTCCAACTTATGGCAACCTTAATATGAGCCTATCAAAGGGTTTTCTTGACAAGATTTGTTCAGAGGGAGTTTGCCATTGCCTTCCTCTTAGACTGAGTGAGTATGACTTGCCCAGTGGGTTTCCCTAGCCAAAAAGTAATTTGAACCCTGGTCTCCCAGAATCCTAGTCCAACAGTCTAGCCACTACACCATGCTGGCTTTTGGACTTACTTCCAAGCAAACATGTATAGCAGTGGTGGAAATCATACAGCTTTCCAAGTGTTGTTGGACAGATGCAGCTAACAGTCCTAGCCAGCATAGCAAATGGAAGACTGGGAGTTGCAGTCCAATAATATTTGGAAGGCTGAATGATTCCCACCTCTCATTTATAGGTTCAGGATGCAAGTCATTTGACCTATAGCAATAACACCCCCCCCCAACCCTCACTAGTTATTTTGTGGCCTTTCACACTTTGTTGTATGCAGTTGTCATCTCCTCTGGTTTTTCCACAAAGGAGATGTTCTTGCTTCTGTTTTCAACTAACCATGCCATGCCATTGTGTCCAAACTGTGTCAGAATGTGGGTAATTCTAATTATACTTTAGGGCAGGAATGAGCATTGTGTGGCCCTCCAGATGTTGGACTGCAACTCTGTCTTCCTCTAGCATTAGCTATGCAGGCTGTGGCTGCTACATGTTGCAGGTCCACAGCCACTGTAGGGAAGCAAGACAACTTGTCACTGTTTCTTTTTATCCTGGTGTGTTTCTGTAAGCCATCCTTTCTAAAGCTGGTGCCCACCAGATAACTTCCATTATCCCCAGTTAGGATGGCTATCAAAATCCTGTAAAGCTATTATTGATACGCCTTCTCTCCAAAAATAATCGGTTGATGAGACCACAATTCTCATCAATCCAACTAGGGTGGCCAGTTATAGCTGGGGTTGATAGGAGTTGCAATCAAACATTTTTGAGGACACTGGGTTGAGGAGAGTTGCTCTAAACCTTAGGCTCTAAACCATCATTAAATGTAACCTGGAATTGAACATAACAACAATCCACAGTTAACTGAAAACAATCATAAACCTCCAGTACTCTAGCCACACTGAAGGAGGAGAGGAGGGAGTATACATGCCAAGTTAGTATACAGGAGAGCAGTCCTATGCTTGTGTTAGAATACAGTAGCACCCGGTATCTGCTGATTCACCAACCGTGGATTCAATTATCCGCAGTTGGCGAGGGAGGGAGGGGGGAGGAGGGATCTTACCTCCCCTGTTCCTTCCCCTAGGAGTGCTCCTATCACCACAGTGGTGATCGCAGGGGTGAAGGGAGGGGGGAGAAGCAAACTGGCCTCATCCCCTTTCCCCTTTGTCCCCACGATTGCTGCTGTGGCGGGGCCATGGAGGGGGTGAAGGGGCAGAGGAGCGAACTTACCTCCTTTCCTGGGATGGCCCCCTGGGATGGTGTTTGCTATTATCCACAGAATTCACCATCTGCGGGCATCCCTGGAATCAATCTCCTGCAGATGTGGGGGTGCTACTGTATCTTAGTATTGGAGCTGCCAATCTATCCTGTGCCCTGCTGGATTTTTGCTATTGGGGGGAAATGAGAAGGGACTCATTTTGGAAGTCCTCTTCTCTGTGCAATTTTGGGCCTCCAAAATCAAATTACCCTCCCCTTTGTTATCAACACAAGGGATATAAGTTATGACATGTTTAGGGCTGACACATTTCCCATCTTGATAGTAACAGGGCTAGCAGATTAGGAGGGATGTGAAGCCTGCAGATCCACAGTACTCCATCCCTATCCACTGTTTCCTGAACAACTCTTTTCTTCTTTCTTAGATGTTGGAGGTTCAGTCTTAGAGAAGAAGGTGTCATAGAAGTTTCTGCAAGGAGCAGGAGGGAATGGAAAGTGGCTTTGGGTTACCCTCCCAGGGATCATAGATTGGTCTCTAAATCATATTTATTCCTAGAAAATAAATTATGGAAAGCCAATGGAAAATACAAAGAACACACTTTTGTTAATCCCTTCCCCAAGTTTCCATGCTATATTATATGTGGATGGATAAATGGATCAGCATTTATTTTATGCAGGCATCCCACAAAGCCTATGATGAATAGTATTCTTAGATTGCCTGCCATTTTTAGGATTAGACTTTGAAGGAATTATAAACCCAGAGGTACTGAATACCAGCTGCACCAGAGGGTGTAAATATAGGTACATCCACATAATTATAAGTTTGCACTAAGTTGGTGATTTATCCAATTTTTAAAATTGCAACTAATTACCAGTAGCCTATAAATATCTCACTTTAAAGCTAATCTGTTTTATTACATCCTGGTTCACTGAAGCCTACTCTATAATACAAATTTGTGGCCTTCAAAGAACTGTGTTACAAAGAAAGCTTTCCATAATGTATATTTAATCATCTTTCTATTTCAGACGCAGGAACACTTTCAAAATTTCATTTGTGAAAATAAAAGGATGTGTGTTAATAGCCTCAGCTTGGTAGTCTTATAACACTGATGTCTATATTCAGTTTGGAAATGCCAAATTTTATTATGGTCCCATAGAAGGAGGAACTCTTGCATGTATTTGCTTGGACAGCAAAAGGATATTCCCTAGCTATGTGGTATCTTTAACTGTATTAAACAAACTAATCAGATTAGATTAATTAATTGGCTGAAATTCTGTTAGTGTCATGCACTTGTGTACATTTCCTTATACATGTGGTTGTTCTGTTTTGACTGTGGTGCAATGGATGTATTCAATTCATGGTTCCATAAGCGGAATTCCACAAGTAAACATTTCACATGGGGCAAAATATTGTTAGTCCTATCTTCAGTAGCGTCCTTAAATCAATTGGATTTGCCTGCACATTGACTTGTCATTCAACAGTTTATTGAATGGGCCTACTCTAGTTGAGTAGACCAACAAGATTCCATCCACGCAGCTGTGGATTATTGGAAAGTGCACAACTATTTGTCAATGCCTTCAAATATTCCCTGGGATTGTGAAAACAGCTACTGTGCATTCCCTGTTGCTCAATGGGTCACTGGCAGATAACACTATCATTTATACAATACTGGTATTCAGCAGAAGGGTGGTTTGGTGCAACCATCATGTAACTACATGAGTGTAAATTTATGCAAGCACTGCACAAACACAATGCATTTATTTATTTATTTATTCGATTTATATCCTGCTTTTCTCCCCATATGTGACCCAAAGTGGCTAGGATCATACATCACTTATCCTTGATTAACTAAATTAATTTATGGTCAGGTCCTCTGCAGGACATTTACTTCAGTCAGCCAGGACTAGGTTGCCTACGGACACCCAGAGGACTTTTTCTTCAGCCGCCCCTAGACTGTGGAATGACCTGCCAGAAGAGATTCGACAGCTGAATATGCTGTCTGAATTTAAAATAGCATTAATGATCAGTCTCATCTGTCAGGCCTATCCAGATGATTTTTAAATTATGAATTTTAAATTGTTTCAATATATATTGGTATTATTTATTCTGCAAAACTGATATTATGTGTTTTTAATTGACTTTAGGTGTTGTGTGTTAATCTATTGTTCCCTGCCTCAGTCCATGGGGAGAGGCAGATGATGATGATGATGATGATGAGAGAGAGAGAGAGAGAGAGAGAGAGAGAGAGAGAGAGAGACTAGATGCTGCAATGGCCATTTTAAATATTTTTATTGGCCAATCAAAATGCACAAATACATCATACATCATTCAAAGCCCCAATGGTTTCTTCATTTGTCAGAACATGTTAAAAAATCATACAGGAGAAGACAAGTGATAATGGTAGAGCCACAGGCCTACATTTTGTATTAGATGTTTCTGTTATACAGTAGCACCCCCACATCCGCAGATTCGCCACCCATGGATTCAATTATCTGTGGATGGTGGCTGCAGGGGGGTGGATGGGGGAGGAGGAAAGAAATGGTGATGTGGGCCAAGATGGCGACAAGGGGGGAGAAGAGGGCAAAGGGAGAGAAGGAGACATCTCCCTCACCCCCTCCTCCCTTGGCCCCTGGGATCATTCCCTGGGATCACTGCTGGGGCAGAAATGGCGATGCAGGGGCGAAGGGAGGGGAGGAAAGATCTTCCTCCCTCCTTACTTTACCCCCAGGATTGTTCCCTGGAATCGCTCCTGGGGCTGAAATGGCAATGCAGGAGCGAAGGGAGTGATTTTGCTCCCCTTTCCCCGGAATGCCCCTCAGATGCGGTTTGCTATTATCCGTGGAATTCAGCATCCACAGGAGGGCCCGGAACCAATCCCCCATGGATGCAGTGGTGCTACTGTAGTTCAGTTGGTTTGGAGGGATCTCAATGCAGGCAGTGCCACTCTCCTTAGCCATGTGATGACTGAGACAAAGGACAGTAAAATTTAAACTCCATTAGTAGCAGTAGAGTAACTTCTCTTGGGATATAGGTTGTCTTTCTCCGTTATGAAACCACACACCCCTTTCTTAGGCAGAGAACACTGAGTTTCCCAAGAAGTCTGTGTACTGCTACATCTGGAAGAGCTTTTAGGTGCTGAATAGGTAAAACTTGCCCATTATAATCCAAATGAAAAAGTTCTATTTTGTTGGAGCTAGAAAACTCAGATTTAAGTCCCAGTCCTTTGCTCCCTCTTATCTAAGATTTCCCTATTGTGGCTAAATTTGTTATCTTCAAATCCAGGAAACATATTCAGGGTAGCTGTGTTGGCCATGCAGCAAAATACAACAAAATCCACAAAACAGAGGTACCTTTACTGGCCAACTAAAATGCACAAAATGCATCATGTAAGCTTTTGAAATTCCACCAGCATCTTCCTCAGGCAAAAGATTTTTTTTTTAATCATACTGACAGAAGGTAGAGGAAAGTTGGCATAGATATAAGGAAAAGCTGTAATATAGGAGAGTCAGTCAGGGGGAAAACCTGAATAGTGTTTTGGGGAGCTGTGAATGTTTAAATAGTTCAGGGGTTATCTAACTGTGTATTTTAATTTCTACTTGTTTATTCTTTTATACAAATGTGTCTGGCTGTTTCTGTTAAGTCTTGATAGCGAGTCTAGTCACGCTTATCACAGTAAACCCACTAAACAACACATCCTCTGGTCCATATAGGGATCAACTTGTGGCCCAAATACCAGATCCATGGAGGGATCTTGAGGGGCAAAGTGAGTGACAGGAGCCCAAGCATTTAGAACAGCAGGGCCAGCTTGGAGGGGTGGGTCTGTCACATGGGGTGTTAAAAATCTCTAAACTGCCCTATCCCTTCAGTTTGTCATGGGTCTGACTCAACTTTAAAAAACAACAAAACCCCTATGCTTAGAATGCAAAGGTAAATTATAATGTAGCAAATTTTGATTATTTATTCATTTTAAAAAGTTGGCCCACTTAAAGGTTCATATTCACTTACTGGCTAAAATCTGATCTAATAATGAACATCAGAAATTAATAAAAGCCACAGACAACACAGAGAAAAATCTAGTCTACCTAATGCAGTAATAGTACCAGCAGCTAAGAACCCTCAAAAGTCCAAATAAAATACAGCACAAGAAAAAATCAAAGGAAAGAAATATGACTTCAGGGCTTTCCTAAGGGCTTGCAGAGATGGGGCCTGGTGTATCCCAGATGTGGATCCCAAAGCTCCTTGAGAAGAATCAAGTACCAGCCTTCTCTGCAGAGGATATAGCTGCAACTGAATTATAAGCCCCCATATACCTTGCATATACAGGGCTGATGGTTCAATTGCTGTTCCAAAGCTGTGAAGAGGAGGCTGGTGTCTGATTTTTCATAAGGAGCTTTTAGATTTTGCACCATGCCTCACTGTATGGGGCACTTAATTAATTCACTATTTGGATATACTTTAACACTAAATATTCTATAGTGCTACATCAAAGTTGTACAGCGAGCACCACTGGAGTTCACAATAATGGCCAAGATCATATATTGGGTATTAGCTGATCTGTTGATCGTAATAAGGAAAATGAAATATATTGGGGTTGCATAGCATAACTCATGCATGTGTGTGTGTGTGGGGGGGAGGGGTTATGAACTGATTTTGCTACGCAACCCTTGTACTGAGTGGCCACACTGCACAATTGAATGGATTCCTGATATACACCCACCTCTGAATACACAATGGCACTGCTCAGTTTCTGAAATTTTGAACTGAATGCAGATTCCTGCACTGGACAAAAATGTAGAACCACTTCTATAGGAGAACTTACACATGTGTAAGATGGCAACAGGATTCTGGCCAACGATGTAAATCACAGGCTGAGAAAGAGCTACGTGGCTGAAATGCATTCAGTGCTGATCTAGTATTTTATTGTTTGTAGTTCATGAGATGCTTTTCCTATTCTTGATTTAGTTATTTAATTTTAAATGTGTTTATAGTTATCACTCCCCCACTGCCAGCCACTCATTTCTTTGTGTGGACTCCAGACTGTAAAATAAAATAAAATAAAATAAAATAAAATATGGCCACTGCAGATAAGGCTACCAGCCCAATTCCTTGTACCCACCAACCTAAATGTCCCCAGAATGTAGGCAAGCAAGAACAATCTCTGTCATAAGACCATAAGAAGAGTCCTGCTGGGTCAGACAAAAGTCCTGCCTATTCTTGCATGGTGGTCACCCTGTTTTTGATAACATATCTATATCTCTGTCTGTCTGTCTTCATCTATGAGACCACAACATCTAGATGTCTGAAACTTAGCATGCACACTAACGAGACCACAGGGATGTGTGTCCTAGGGTTATTAGTTTTCTTTAAATGCATTAATTAATTTTAATCGATTTAAATATTCCTGTAGCCTGAAGCAACACTTTGGTACAGTATTTCTTTTTCCACTCACCCTCTCCATGCAGCAACTAGAAACAAAGTTTGAGATTGGCACCTATGGAAGTACATACCGTATATTGGAACATTAGTAGTTTTCATGGGGATCACAGAGGAAGAGAAGGAAAGCTTAACACTTTCTTCCTCAGCTGACATCCCCACAAAAATTACCCTCAGGAAACAATTTGGCTAGCAGAGAGAGAGGTGCCAAGTGGGGGCTTTTCTTCCCTTTAGTTGCCAGTGTGGGTGGGCAGGAGCAGGGTGAGAGGATGGTGACCAGATCCAAAAGTGGCATGGAATACATATGACCCACAAGCTAATGCTTTCCTGTACCTGGCCTACATGGTTCAGGGCAGTGGTCAGTGATACCACTGAAGACCCCCTCCTGGAAATATACCTTACCTGGAAAGAGTCCAGATTCAGAAGACCTGATATATCATAATTGGTTCCAACTAACCCACTCACCCTTCAAGATAACTCCAAGTGGAAGCCCTGAACTGGGGGTGGTGGTGGTGGGTGGAACCTGTGCCTGTCTGATGACACACAACTTCTGTTCCCTAGTTGGAAAGAGAAAACTAGCACATGCTCAGGAATGGGTGTGGCAACGTAGTTTCTCAGCTGGTGCTCTTCCTTGCTAATGCAACACAGTACCTCATTTTGCTCAGCTTTCTGATTCTTTACTGGACAGTTCTGCTGTCTCTGCTGTTATTTTTAAAACCTTTGCCCTGGCCTACTGGAAAGCTTCCTGTCTTTACTGATAAAACAGAAATCTGAGGCACACAGCAGTTGTGGAAGAGAGAAAACAATTACAGTTGTCCCTTCATATTCACTGGGGTTTGGTTCCAGGACCCCTGTGGATACCAAAATCCATGAATAGTCAAGTCCCATTATATGCAATGCAATAGCAAAATGGTGTCCCTTATATAAGATGGCAAAATCAAGGTTTGCTTTTTGGATTACCGGTATTATTTTTTAAAGAATATTTTCAAGCTGTGAATACTTAAATCCGTGGATACCAAAACCATGGATATGGAGATACAACTGTAGATGCAATCATAGATTTTCCTTGGGTTTTTTCCAGGCTGTGAGGCCATGTTCTAGAATAGTTTCCTTCTGACGTTTCGTCTACATCTGTGGCTGGCATCTTCAGAGAACGGTTGGGTAGGAGTGTATGTGGAGTTTATATGCTGTGAACCACTGTTGGGGAGTATATGTAAATTTGTGTAATTAAATGGTTAGTTTCTGGGTATAGAAATGCAAGGCTCATCAGTGTCTGTTTGGCTAATGGTTGGTTGATGGGCCATTATTTGCTGGGAATCCTCCTGTCCCTGGATAGAATTCCTTTGTAAGTGTTGAGTTTTGATTCTATTGTTCTTCAAAACTGGGAGCCAGATTTTGTTTACTTTTAAGGTTTCTTCTTTCCTGTTGAAGTTGTCCAGATGTTTGTGGATTTCAATAGCTTCTCTGCACATTCTGACATGATAGTTGTTGGCCTGGTCCAGAATTTCTGTGTTTTTAAATAACCTAGACACAAAATGCTATCTAAAAACACAGAAATTCTGGACCAGGCCAACAACTATCATGTCAGAATGCACAGAGAAGCTATTGAAATCCACAAACACCTGGACAACTTCAACAGGAAAGAAGAAACCTTAAAAGTAAACAAAATCTGGCTCCAGTTTTGAAGAACAATAGAATCAAAACTCAACACTTACAAAGGAATTCTATCCAGGGACAGGAGGATTCCCAGCAAATAATGGCCCATCAACCAACCATTAGCCAAACAGACACTGATGAGCCTTGCATTTCTATACCCAGAAACTAACCATTCAATTACACAAATTTACATATACTCCCCAATAGTGGTTCACAGCATATAAACTCCACATACACTCCTACCCAACCATTCTCTGAAGATGCCAGCCACAGATGCAGGCAAAATGTCACAAAGAAACTATTCCAGAACATAGCCACACAGTCCAGAAAACCCCCCAAGGAAAATCTATGGATGCCGGCTGTGAAAGCCTTCACCTCACATGTAGATTCAATCTTTTGCCATAAGTACTGTGTGTCCACAGAACTTCATCAATGGGCCCAATGTTGAGCTACTGTTTAGTGAAAACAACAACAAAATATATCACAAACAAATTAGTTGGTACGCTGCCTTTCTTGAAAAGCAACCCAGTGCACTTTAGACCAGAGCTGAAGTGGTAGGGTAAATGAGACAGGCTTTTTTTGTCATTCTTTTTTAAATCAATGAAAACTAGTTTTGTAACCTGAGTAATGTGACTATGCAAAGATGAGTCTGATGACAAAAAAGGGGGGTGGGGGAAGAATGCTGTGAAATGGTGAATCAATTTTTGGGTAAAAATGTCTTGCCTGAACAGAGATAGTATTTGACGTTTTAAAATAATTGCAGTTCTGCATTTGTAGAGTTCCTGTACATCAGCATAATAAAACCAAAGCACCAGGGTAATTGTTAATATTCAGACATAGATTGCATTTTACAAAATGTTTACAGTCACTTGCCCCTTTTGAAGTAAACTGTTCTACAAACAATGCTGTCTAGGACTTTGGATAAGGTCACCACTGTTGTGAAGATAAGATGACTGCGATCATGCTCCTGCCCTGCCATTATTTCAAGAGCATTTTTCTTCTTCCACCCACAGAGATGCCATGAGCAATAAGTTTTTCCTGTCTCTGCAGATAATGACATTACCAGAGCTGCTATGCAACTGTGACTTCACCAACATTTCCACTGACACTAGTGCTGTAGTCAGTACTGTCTGCTGGAGTTGGCCTTGCCAGATGACTCAGGATCAGATAGTTTGGAATTTGCAGAACTGACACTGATTTCATTTCTGGGTACCAAAACCAGAGCAGGAGCTGAAACACAGGCCAGAGCTCAAACACAGGTCAGACCAGAGGTAAGGTAAGTTACTTTTGGGACTAAAAAATCCCATGAGAATTTGTTCCCAGAACGATCTTTTCCAAGCTCTGAGCCAAATGGTGAACTTATACTGGTAAGATGCCTTCCTCTTCTCTAGTTTACAGTCATTGAGTGGATACGTAAACCCTGCCATATAAGTGATCAACTTGATAGTATTATGACCTCTTATACATAAACTTTTCTATCATTCTTATTTTCATTCCATTCTTCCCTTTATCCTTGCTTGGTTAATAACCAATTAAAAGAGGGGAGGACAGAAGAGTTTGTTCTCTCCTCCTTTTTTTAATTGGTTATTTTTGTGCATTTGTCTGAACCTTACTCTATAACTTTAATACTATGGCCAGAATCCTATTTGCAATCCCAGCTAGAATAGATCCATTGAATCAACTGTTGACTGGTGAGTCAACATGTTGGTAAATTTCATTGATTCAGTGGGTCTACTCTAGTTAAAACTACCAACAGGATTCAGGCCTGTTAAGTTTAAAATAGTTGTTTATTTAATTATTTAATTTACATCCCAGCTTCTTCCTTGTATAGGATCCAAGGCAGATTACAAGCAATTAAAAAGAAGGTACAGATAAAAATTATTTGCACAGAGGTTAAACTACTATTAAACAAAAGTTTGGCTAAAAGAACAAAGTTTAAACCATGTGAAACGCAATTATAATATAGTACAACCTCATTAAAAGTCCTATCTGCCACATGAATTATATGCCAAGGGCCTGCCTGAGTAAAAATATATTTGCCTGCCAGTACCAGGAAGCCAACCAAATCTCTTGTAGGATGGAATGCCACAACCTGAGAAAGCTCTCTCTCTCTCTCATGTCCTCACCAAATGTAATGGTGGTAGGACCAAGAGAAATATCTTAAAACCTAGACAGGTTTATAGAGGGAGCTACAGTCAGCCTTCTGTATCTATGGATTTTGTATCCACAGATTCAACCAACCATGGTTCAAAAGTATTTTTTAAAAATCCAAAAAGAAAAGCTCAAGTTTTATATTATACCGTTTTATATACAGTTGTCCCTCCACTTTCGCGAACTTAACATTCGCGGTTTTGATTATTCGCGGTTTTGGGAGAGCCCCCGCGGGCCCCCCCAAAACCACGACAGGGGGCCTCCTGAGGCCCCGTGAAAGCCCTGGGAGGGGCTGGGGAGGCCTTCAAGGGACCCCCGGAGGCGCTCCGGAGGCCCCATGAAAGCCTGGGGAGGGGGTGGGGAGGGCTGGGGAGGCCTTCACGGGGCCCCCGGAGGCGCTCCGGAGGCCCCATGAAGGCCTGAGGAGGGAGTGGGGAGGGCCGGGGAGGCGAGGGGAGTCCAGGGAAAGTGGCGAGGGGAGCGACAACGGGGCCTCCGGAGGCCTCGGGGACGCTTGGGGAGGGCGGGGGGCGGCAGGGAAGAGCGACCGCGAGGCCTCCGGAGGCCTCGGGGGTCGCTCGGGGAGGGCGGGGGGCGGCAGCGAAGAGCGACCGCGAGGCCTCCGGAGGCCTCGGGGGTCGCTCGGGGAGGGCGGGGGGCGGCAGGGAAGAGCGACCGCGAGGCCTCCGGAGGCCTCGGGGGTCGCTCGGGGAGGGCGGGGGGCGGCAGCGAAGAGCGACCGCGAGGCCTCCGGAGGCCTCGGGGGTCGCTCGGGGAGGGCGGGGGGCGGCAGCGAAGAGCGACCGCGAGGCCTCCGGAGGCCTCGGGGGTCGCTCGGGGAGGGCGGGGGGCGGCAGGGAAGAGCGACCGCGAGGCCTCCGGAGGCCTCGGGGGTCGCTCGGGGAGGGCGGGGGGCGGCAGCGAAGAGCGACCGCGAGGCCTCCGGAGGCCTCGGGGGTCGCTCGGGGAGGGCGGGGGGCGGCAGCGAAGAGCGACCGCGAGGCCTCCGGAGGCCTCGGGGGTCGCTCGGGGAGGGCGGGGGGCGGCAGCGAAGAGCGACCGCGAGGCCTCCGGAGGCCTCGGGGGTCGCTCGGGGAGGGCGGGGGGCGGCAGCGAAGAGCGACCGCGAGGCCTCCGGAGGCCTCGGGGGTCGCTCGGGGAGGGCGGGGGGCGGCAGGGAAGAGCGACCGCGAGGCCTCCGGAGGCCTCGGGGGTCGCTCGGGGAGGGCGGGGGGCGGCAGCGAAGAGCGACCGCGAGGCCTCCGGAGGCCTCGGGGGTCGCTCGGGGAGGGCGGGGGGCGGCAGGGAAGAGCGACCGCGAGGCCTCCGGAGGCCTCGGGGGTCGCTCGGGGAGGGCGGGGGGCGGCAGGGAAGAGCGACCGCGAGGCCTCCGGAGGCCTCGGGGGTCGCTCGGGGAGGGCGGGGGGCGGCAGCGAAGAGCGACCGCGAGGCCTCCGGAGGCCTTGGGGGTCGCTCGGGGAGGGCGGGGGGCGGCAGCGAAGAGCGACCGCGAGGCCTCCGGAGGCCTCGGGGGTCGCTCGGGGAGGGCGGGGGGCGGCAGCGAAGAGCGACCGCGAGGCCTCCGGAGGCCTCGGGGGTCGCTCGGGGAGGGCGGGGGGCGGCAGCGAAGAGCGACCGCGAGGCCTCCGGAGGCCTCGGGGGTCGCTCGGGGAGGGCGGGGGGCGGCAGGGAAGAGCGACCGCGAGGCCTCCGGAGGCCTCGGGGGTCGCTCGGGGAGGGCGGGGGGCGGCAGCGAAGAGCGACCGCGAGGCCTCCGGAGGCCTCGGGGGTCGCTCGGAGAGGGCGGGGGGCGGCAGCGAAGAGCGACCGCGGGGCCTCCGGAGGCCTCGGGGGTCGCTCGGGGAGGGCGGGGGGCGGCAGGGAAGAGCGACCGCGAGGCCTCCGGAGGCCTCGGGGGTCGCTCGGGGAGGGCGGGGGGCGGCAGCGAAGAGCGACCGCGAGGCCTCCGGAGGCCTCGGGGGTCGCTCGGGGAGGGCGGGGGGCGGCAGCGAAGAGCGACCGCGAGGCCTCCGGAGGCCTCGGGGGTCGCTCGGGGAGGGCGGGGGGCGGCAGCGAAGAGCGACCGCGAGGCCTCCGGAGGCCTCGGGGGTCGCTCGGGGAGGGCGGGGGGCGGCAGGGAAGAGCGACCGCGAGGCCTCCGGAGGCCTCGGGTCGCTTGGGGAGGGCGGGTGGAGGGCTGCCATTATTCGCGGAATTTTCACATTCGCGGGGGTCTATGGAACCTAACCCCCGCGAATGTGAAGGGACAACTGTAATGGGACTTGAGCATCCATGGATTTTGGTATCCATGGTGGGGGGGTGGGTCCTGAAACCAAACCCCTGCAAATGCCAAGGGCCCACTGTACTGTCTTTCAGAGTGTGGACCCAAGTTATACAGGGCTTTAAAGGTCATAACCAGTACTTTAATTCTGCCCAGAAATGGTCTGGTAACCAGTGAAGCTATTTTAGTAGTGAGGTTATATGTTCTCTGTAAGCAGCCCTAGTCAGCAGCCAGATAGAGTACATTATAGTAATCCAACCAGGATGTAATCAAGGCATGTGTTACCATGGCCAGATCTGGTATTTCAAGGAATGGGCACAGCTAGCACACTATTTTTCACTGTGCAAATATTCTCCTGGCTACTGTTGAAACCAGGGCATCAGGTCTCAAATCTGAGTCCAGGAGCACACCCAATATGTGAACCCAAGATTTCAGGGGCAGTGTACAGTAACCCGTATCCACTGAATCATTATCCACTGATTCAATTATTCACAGGACACAAAACAGCACACCTACCATATAGTCTTCTTAGAAAGTGTGTCGTCTCTAGTCATTTTCTGGATTATTCAAGGCAACTCTATAACATTTTAAACCAGAAGTCCCATTAGTTTCAATGGTGTTCACTATTATACATGGTTTTTAGTATCCACACACACACACCCCGAACCAATCCCCAGCAGATATGGGGGTCATACTGTAATCCCATTCAGCATAGGCTGAACCCCTGTTCTCTGATCTGCCTCCTAATGGATCAGGAGCATATCTGTCTTATATGGCTTAAGTTTCAAATTCTTTGCCCTCATCCAGTCTATTACTGACAACAGAGACTGGTTTAGGACCAAGACAGGTTCTTTTGAGTTAGATGGCAAGGAGACAAAAAGTTGGGTGTCATTTGCATACTGACACCAAACACCAGAACTCTGGATGATCTTTACCAGTGGATAACCTTTACCAGCGGGGAGAAAACTGAGCCCTGAAGGACCTCTCTGGCCAATGGCTGGGGGCAGGAAAGGAATCTCTGAGCACCATCTTATGAGTTTTCCTTCCAAGAAGGACTGGAACCACTATAGAACAGTGCACTCAAGTCCCATCTCAGAAGGCAGCCCAGAAGGATATCATATTCAATGTTATCAAAAGCTGCTGAAAAGTCCAGCAGAACTGATAGGGAAACACTTCCCTGTCCAATTCACTGTGTATGTCATCCACCAAGATGACCAAAGCTGTCTCAATCCTCTAGCCAGGCCTGAAGCTAGATTGAAATGGATCTAGATGATCCATTTCATCCAGGAACCCTTGGAGGTAGAAGGCCACCATATGCTCCAAAAAGGGGATGTTGGAGACTTGTTAGCTAGAACAGTTGGATTCAGGGACTCCCCCCCCCCATTAAAGGCTTCATCACAGCCTCTTTTAGGTAGAATGGATCCTTGCCTTACTGCAATGAGGCATTCATCACTCCCCTTACCCATTCAGCCAGTACCCTCTGGCTGCTTTTACAATCCAGGAAGGGCACAAGTCTAGTATGCATGTGGCGATTCTCACCTCTTCAAGGATCCAGTCCACATCCTTAAGTAGCACAAACTGAAATATATCCAGTAACACAGGAGAAGCAGATGCCAAGCTTACATCCACTGGACCTATATAAATCACAGCATCAATCAGATGGATCTGAGCAGTTTTATCTGCAAAGTGTTGTGCCAGTTCTTCACAGCAGGCTGTGAATGGTCTAACAGCTGCTCTTGTGGGAGAGAGCATAAAAGGCACCTGGCCACTTGGGAAAGCTCCACTGGACAGCACTATGCAGATGTCTCTCTGGCTTTTCTTCACAAACGAAGATTTAGGAAGGACTCATCCTGTGATTTCTGCAAGCACGCTGATGACTAAAAAGGCCAATCCAAGATAAACAAGTCCAGTTGCAGAAAACACAGCAGAGGGTCTCCTTGGGTGATGTTTCTGGGTTATGATGCTTTCTGTGTTGTCGTTTCTCTTCAAGACTTGTTTGGTGTGAGTTCTCAAATAAGACTGCAGCATTGTGGATAGTGCGTCTCCATGCCTCCCGATGTGAGGCCAGGGCGGACCCTTGTTGGTGATCAATTTGGCCGAGCCTGAGATGTTGTTTAAGGGAGTCCTTGTATCGCATTTTTGGAGTGCCCCTCTTACACTGAGCCGTGGCAAGTTCACCATAGAGTACTATTTTTGGGAGGAGATGGTCCTCCATCCTAGAAACATGCCCTGCCCAGCGCAACTGTGTTCTCAATATCATGGCCTCAATGCTGGTGACCCCTGCTTGCTCAAGGACAGCAACATTCATCACATAGTCAGTCCAGTGTATATTTAGGATTGTGCGTATACAGCGCTGATGAAAGCTCTCGAGGAGTCGTAGGTGGTGGCGATAGGTGACCCATGTTTCAGATCCATAAAGGAGAATAGACAGTACAATGGCTCTATACACACTGATTTTTGTGCTTCGCCTCAGGTGTTTGTTACTCCAGACTCTTTTGTAAAGTTTTCCAAATGCGCTTTATGCCTTTGCTAATCTGTGATTGATCTCTTTGTCAATCTTGGCATCTGAGGAGAGGATGCTTCCCAGGTAGGTGAACTGCTGAATGGACTTGAGCACCGATTTGCCGACAACAATGTGGGGATGGTGGTGTTCGTCCTGTGGTGCAGGCTGGTAAAGAACTTCTGTTTTCTTCAGGTTGACTTCCAGCCCAAACAGCTCTGCAGCTGTTGCGAAGCAGGATGTTACGCGCTGCAGAGCTGCTTCTGTGTGGGCAACAAGGGCAGCATCATCAGCGAAGAGCAGCTCACGGACTACATAGTTTAGAGTCTTAGTGTGAGCCCTCAGATGGCTTAAGTTAAACAAGCTGCCATCAGTATGGTAACGTATATAGATGCCGTTGTCTTCTACAAGCTCTGCCGTAGCCCTTTGGAGCATCATGCTGAAGAAGATTGTAAATAAAGTTGGAGCAAGAACACAACCTTGCTTCACTCCATTAGTTATTAGAAAGGGCTCTGAAAGAGCATCGCCATATCTGACTTGACTGCGCTGGCCCTCATGTAGCAAGATAATCATTTTAAGGAATTTGGGGGAACATCCTAGTCTTTCCAGGATCCGCCACAGACCTTTCCTACTCAGAGTGTCAAAGGCTTTGGTAAGGTCGACAAATGTTACATAGAGACCCTTGTTCGGCTCTCTGCATTTCTCTTGCAGTTGTCTAAGGGCAAATACCATATCTGTAGTACTCCTATTGGCTCTGAAGCCACATTGGCTTTCAGGAAGAAGTTCTTCTGCAATGGCAGGAACTAATCTGTTCAGGAGTATCCTTGCAAGGATTTTTCCAGCAATAGAGAGCAGTGTTATGCCTCGATAGTTTGAGCAATTGGATTTTGCTCCTTTTTTCTTGTATAGGGTGATGATGACTGCATCTCAGAGATCTGATGGCAGTTCCCCTTTTCCCCAGCAATTCACAAGGAGTTCGTGGAATTTATCATGGAGTACATGACCTCCGTGTTTCCAAACTTCAGGTGGGATTCCATCAATCCCAGCTGCCTTGCTGTTTTTCATCTGCTGTATGGCCTTAAGGGTCTCTTCCAAAGTGGGGGCTATGTCCAATTCATTTTTTATCGGTTTTTGTAACATATGTTGGATAGCTGAACCTTGGACTACTTGGTTGGCACTAAAGAGACTTTGAAAATGTTTAGCCCATCGATTCAGGATGGAAGCTTTATTAGTAATTAATGTTTGACCATTTGTAATGTATAAGGAGCTTTGGACATGATAAGTAGGTCCAAACACTGCTTTAAGAGGTTCGTAAAATCCTCTATGATCACCCAGATCTGCACAGCATTGTGTCTTCTCTGCTATATTGATCCACCACTTGTTCTGCATGTCTCAAAGTTTTTGTTGGCTGGGCGAGGCATGCCTGGTGAGCAGTTCTCTTCTTTGTCAACAGTTCCTGGATCTCTTGGTTGTTTTCATTAAAGCAGTTTTTGTTTTGTTTTTGAATGGCAACCTTTATTTTCAGATCAGTTTGTCATAGGATGGTCCTCTAGGGCTTTATTTATCGTTAAACTAAAAAGTGCAAGGACTTCAGTGTTACTGACTTTATAGAGGTCCAATTTATGATCAAGTAGGCTTGCATGGCCAGGAACTTTGTTTTCTGTCAGTAATAATCCTGTTCTATCCCTTAGACAAGCAAATAAAACAGAGATAAAATAATAAAAATGTTTTCAATTTAGAGAACAGAATCCAGATTTGTGTGGTGGGGATGAGAAGGGCCTCATGTGATTAATATGTTTGAAAGTATCACATTCTTGTCTTTCATAGATAGGTATGGAGCACTTGTGGTTTCAAATAAATATCCCTTGGTATCTTCAGAAAGATAAATATTTTCAAAAAGGTAGAGAGTATGTAAGTATGTGAGGAATTTTAATATACTTTGACTTTCACTCCCCGGCATACCAGCTGGAGAAAAATGGCTCATCTTTGAGTGATTTATGACACCTAAACCATCACTCAGTGCAAATAACGATAATAAAAAAAGATGATCTAGGGGGAAAATGTAAACATTTACAGGTTAGTATTTTCTTGAGATTCCAGTCTATTTGTAAACATACTTGGACCATGCATAGTGATATGTGATTACGAGATGATGATGGTGATGATGACGATGATGATGCAGATGATATAATAATAATAATTATTATTAGTCATGATTGTGGTACTATTGCCATGATCATAAAAGCCCCCACCCCACCAGCTGCCTCAAGCAAAGGAGGTGCATTCAGCTTGTGATCGGGGTACAGGGAGGATGGTGTTTTCAGCCTGTCCCACCAGCAAGCAATGCTGTGACAATCAGAAGCAGGACCTCTGTCACAATTCCTCATCACAGCCTTGCTCACTGGTGGGAGGGGGTGGAAAATGTCTGATCACCAGCTGAACAGGCCTCCTTTGCTCAATGCACCTGCTGGTTGTTAAGGTGGGCTTGATTTCTCAGGTTATGAACTGTTACTGTACTTCGTTATGCATTCATAACTAGGATGCAAGATACTGGCAATCATTATTATTGTTGCCAAGTGCTCTGAGCTTCTTATGGAAAGGGGCCATACAAATACAGTACATAGAGCAAAATAATAACCAAGATTATGCATTGAGGAGACATAGCATAACTTTATATTCATGAAGGTTCATGTCGGTTGCACCAAAAGCACCTTGCTATAGAATTGCACTGTTGCAAAACCAAATATGTGTTGCACACTTATGTACAACCAAATTTAACCATGTAATCAGCACACAATGTGCAATGCCACACAATTCACAATTCACAACACAAAATGCACAATGATGTGCAATGACACCACATGTATAACTCTGCTTTGGTAACCTTCAAATGAATATGAACTGTATGTACCAGACAAAAAAAGTACAACCACCTGCACACGGGAACTGGCACATGGTTCCCATGTATATGTATATGTATATATGTGTGTGTGTATCTATATATCTATATGGGATACCAACCACCATGTTTGTTTCACCCATTGTACAAAGCTAAGGGACTGCTCATTATTCATGAAATAATTTTTAAGAAGAAGGAACTGTACACTAGACCTCCATAGAGACTGGAAAGTCCAGGGGGAAAAATCGGGAAAGAATTGCCTACTTCTTTTGTTTTTGTTTTTTATGAAGGGGGAAAGGTGGTTCCAGTCCCCCCCTCATTTTTTTTCCTGGACCTTCTAATCTCTAGATCACTTTGGATTAGTTTTTGATTCAATAAACTAGTGTACAGCTTGCCTAAGGAAAATGAAATTGATTTTGACTTTGCAAGACAGAAGGTGCAGCACCACTGAAAGTTCACTCAGTATGCTCTGGGGCAGGTGTCATTGAGAATGGGGCAGGCGTCATTGAGATGTTATCTTGTCAAAGGAACCATTAACAGGGAATCCCAATTACTTATGCAGCTGTCGTGTATTCTAGTCTTATTCACGAACATATGCATTTTGCCTCTTAAGTTTAAAAATGTCCAAGGGGGATTACATCAATTGTACATGTACACAGTTAAAACAAAACTACAATTAAGAAACAAACACATAAAGTGACACCAGATAATACAACGGGTCCTTGGTATCTACCGGGGTTTTGTTTCCAGGACACCATCAGCGGCCTTTGACACTACAGATCATTCCATCCTCTTGGATCACCTGAGAGAGCTAGGAATTGGAGGCACTGATTTGCTGTGGTTCCATCCCTTTCTCTCAGGCAGATCCCAGAGGGTGAGGCTCAGGGACAGTTGCTCTTCCAGAATTGAGCTTAATTGTGGTGTCCCTCAGTGTACCATCCTGTCCCCGATGCTATTTAACATTTATATGAAGCCGCTGGGAGAGATCATCCGGAGGCATGGAGCTCGGTGTCATCAGTACGCTGATAACACTCAGATATATTTCTCCATGACCAGATCATCGGCTCAGACTTCAGATGGCATCTCTCCTCTCAATGACTGTCCCAGAGCGGTAATGGATTGGATGAGGAAAAACAGATTGAGACTAAATCCAGATAAAACAGAGGTACTGACAGTCACAGGTCCAAAACCAGGTCTGGGAATACAACTCCCATTCCTGGATGGAGTCACACTCTCCTTTAAGGACTGTGTTCACAGTCTAGGGGTACTCCTAGATTCATCGCTTCACATGACTAGTCAGGTGAGTGCGCCGGTCACGAGTGCCTGTTATCAGCTTCAGCTGATACGACAGCTGTGCCCTTACCTGGATACAAGGGATCTGGAAACTGTGGTACATGCTTTGGTAACCTTATGTTTGGATTACAGTTTCCCCTCCACATATGCGAACTCGACATTCGCAGTTTCGGTTATTCGCGGTATTCGGTTATTCACGGAGGCCCCGTAAAAGCCCTTGGAGGGAGCGGAGAGGGCCGGGGAGGCCTTCACGGGGCCCTCGGAGACCCTCTGGAGGCGCCGTGAAGGCCCTGGGAGGGAGGGGGAGGGCCGCGGAGGCCTTCACGGAGCCTTCCAAGCCTCCGTGAAGGCCCCGGGGAGGGTGCGGGGAGCCCCCGGGGAGGATGGGGGACAGCCGCGGAGGCCTTCACGGAGCCCTCCAAGGCTCCGTGAAGGCCCCGGGGAGGGTGCGGGGAGCCCCCGGGGAGGGTGGGGGAAGGCGATGGGGAGGGTGGGAGAAGGCCCCGGGGAGGGTGGGGGGAGGCACTGGGGAGGGTGGGGGGAGGCCGCGGAGGCCTTCACGGAGCCCTCCAAGGCTCTGTGAAGCCCCCGGGGAGGGTGGGGGGAGGCCGCGGAGGCCTTCACGGAGCCCTCCAAGGCTCTGTGAAGGCCCCGGGGAGGATGGGGGGAGGCGCTGGGGAGGGTGGGGGGAGCCTGCGGAGGCCTTCACGGAGCCCTCCAAGGCTCTGTGAAGCCCCCGGGGAGGGTGGGGGGAGGCCGCGGAGGCCTTCACGGAGCCCTCCAAGGCTCTGTGAAGGCCCCGGGGAGGGTGGGGGGAGGCCGCGGAGGACTTCACTGGAGCCCTCCAAGGCTCCGTGAAGGCCCCGGGGAGGGTAGGGGGAGGCAATGGGGAGGGTGGGGGACAGCCGTGGAGGCCTCCAAGGCTCCGTGAAGGCCCCGGGGAGGGTTGGGGGAGGCGCTGGGGAGGGTGGGGGAAAGCGCTGGGGAGGGTGGGGGGAGGCCGTGGAGGCCTTCACGGAGCCCTCCAAGGCTCTGTGAAGGCCCCGGGGAGGGTGGGGGGAGGCCGCGGAGGCCTTCACGGAGCCCTCCAAGGCTCTGTGAAGGCCCCAGGGAGGGTGGGGGGAGGCGATGGGTAGGGTGGGGGGAGGCCGCGGAGGCCTTCACGGAGCCTTGGAAGGCTCCATGAAGGCCCCGGGGAGGGTGGGGTAAGGCGATGGGGAGAGTGGGGGGAGGCCACGGAGGACTTCACTGGAGCCCTCCAAGGCTCTGTGAAGGCCCCGGGGAGGGTGGGGGAAGGCGCTGGGGAGGGTGGGGGGAGGCGATGGGGAGGGTGGGGGAAGGCCGTGGAGGCCTTCACGGAGCCCTCCAAGGCTCCGTGAAGGCTCCGGGGAGAGTGGGGGGAGGCGCTGGGGAGGGTGGGGGGAGGCCGCGGAGGCCTTTACGGAGCCTTGGAAGGCTCCGTGATGGCCCCGGGGAGGTTGGGGGGAGGTGCCGGGGAGGGTGGGGGGAGGCTGCAGAGGCCTTCACGGAGCCTTGGAAGGCTCCGTGATGGCCCCGGGGAGGGTGGGGGGAGGCGCCGGGGAGGGTGGGGGGAGGCTGCAGAGGCCTTCACGGAGCCTTGGAAGGCTCCGTGAAGGCCCTGGGGAGGGTGGGGGGAGGCGATGGGGAGGGTGGGGGGAGGCCGCAGAGGCTTTCACGGAGCCTTGGAAGGCTCCGTGAAGGCCCCAGGGAGGGTGAGGGGAGGCACTGGGGAGAGTGGGGGGAGGCCGCGGAGGCCTTCACGGGGCCTCGGGAGAGTCTCCGGAGGCCCCGTGATGGCCTTGGGAGGGAGTGGGGAGCCCGGGAAAAGTGAGTATGGGGCCTCTGGTGGCCCCATGGTCGCTTTAACGGGGGAGGGGAGGGCAATCAATATTCGCGGTTTTTTGACATTCGCGGGGGTCCGTGGAACCTAACCCCCGTGAATGTGAAGGGACAACTGTACTGTAACGCACTCTACATGGGGCTTCCCTTGTGCCTAACCCAGAAACTTCAACTGGTACAAAATATGGCAGCCAGGTTAATTACGGGTACATCTAGGAGAGAGCATATAACATCTGTGCTTAAATCTCTCCATTGGCTGCCGATTAGTTTCTGGGAACAGTACAAGGTGTTGGTTTTAACCTTTAAAGCCCTACATGGCTTGGGTCCATCTTATCTCCAGGACCGTCTCATCCCATATGATTCCCCCCACACACTTCAGTCCTCTGGGAGGAACCTGCTGCAGCCTATGAAAACTAGGCTGTCGCAGACCTCCCAGAGGACCTTCTCTTCTACGGCTCCCAGACTTTGGAATGGCCTGCCGGATGAGATCTGTCTTATCACTACCCTTGATAGCTTCAAGAAAGCGCTAAAGACGGATCTCTTCTGGCAGGTCTTCCCGGAATAACTTCCTGGCTCAAGTGGAGATGATTGCCTACCTGCCCCCCTGCCGCTATTGCCATTTTTTTGTGTCGTAATTTGTATATTGTATTGTACTTTGTATTTGTTTTAATTCTCCACTAGTTTAATTTAGCTTTAAGGGGTGGGAGGGTTAGGATTGGGAAGAATTGTTTTAACTTGCTGTTGTTTTAATCCTGTTGTACACCGCCCCGGTTGCCGAGCAGAGGGGTGGGTTAAAAATAAAAATTATTATTATTATTATTATTATCACCACCCACCTCTGTAGATACCAAAATCCATGGATGCTCAAATCCCATTATATACTGTACAATAGCATAGTAAAATAGTAAAAGAGGATGCCTCTCTAGGCATTTTCTAGGAAGACTCTATGGTTAGGTGTCCTGTTTTGTGTTCTGCAGATAACTGAATTAGTGGATAATGAATCAGTGGATACAGGGGTCCTACTGTATTGCTATTCCTGAGTTTCAACAAATCAGTCCTCATTCAAAACATGGCCAGCTGCTACTTGGAGTCTGGGACATTCCTCACACAATCTGGACAATACATGAGGGTTTGAAGGAACCCCTTCTGGAAGTTTCAGTCTAGTGGCCATAATGTCAGAATTAGCCCTGAAAGATCACAGCTAACCTATTAATCATGTTCTCCCTCACACTTTCCTTTTTATGACCAAATTTGTCCTATAGAATTATAAATTATTTCAATATCAAGAAGATTTTTAAAATGTAATCAATGGTAACTTTAACAGCTGCAGCATCATCTTAAGCTTGGAAACCAATTGATACCAGTTAGTCCTCCTCTGGCTTTTCTTCGCAAACGAAGATTCAGGAAGGACTCATCCCGCGCTTTCTGCAAGCGCGCTGATGACTAAAAAGGCCAATCCGAGATAAACAAGTCCGGTTGCAGAAAGCACAGCAGAAGGTCTCCTTGGGTGATGTTTTTGGGTTGTGATTCTTTCTGCGTTGTCGTTTCTCTTCAAGACTTGTTCGTCGTGAGTTCTCAAATAAGGCTGCAGCATTGTGGATAGTGCGTCTCCATGCCTCCCGATGTGAGGCCAGGGCGGACCACTGTTGGTGATCAATTTGACCGAGCCTGAGATGTTGTTTCAGGGAGTCTTTGTATCGCTTTTTTGGAGCGCCCCTCTTACGCTGACCCGTGGCGAGTTCACCGTAGAGTAGTATTTTTGGGAGGCGATGGTCCTCCATCCTAGAAACGTGCCCTGCCCAGCGCAGCTGTGTTCTCAATATCATGGCCTCAATGCTGGTGATCCCTGCTTGCTCAAGGACAGCAACATTTATCACATAGTCAGTAAGAGTGATGGAAATAGGTCTTAACAAAATTGTGCCTTGAAGACATAGGCTGATAATACATTAGCATCTGGAATAGGACTATTTGCTTATTTTCAGTGGTATTCTGACACCTTGCTTGAATTCGGGAAGGTTATCTGGTAGTTGCTTCAAAGAGAATAGCCTTTTTGATATTCTGAATGTCAGAGTATTTTACTCCTAATGAATGGACCTTTCAGACTGACAGGAGGAAATTGGTCTTGGCTGTTGCATGCCTCCAGTATTAGATAGAGGTTGCTCTACATTAAGTGCTGAAGATTTTCATAATGATAGCCAAGAAAACAGAGTGAACCATTGGTTTGCATGAGACATGGTTTATGGCTTGCCTTGCCAAAAACAAAGAAGCAAACAAGGAAATTCTTGCTGTAATTAACCTCCACGTTTTCTGCCATGGGTCAGATCAAGACATTTTGCTGCTTGAGACTGAAAATAAGAGTCCTGACTGGAGCAAATGCTACCCCATGCCACATATAGAAGATGCAGTGGCAACTGAATCTGGCATCCACCACTACCCCTTAGAGGATAGAAGGCAGGTATAACAGCACACTTTAGCACCGTTTTCAAGAAGCATTTCTCTGTTCAGAGCATCACAGCCCGAGAGGCCTGTATGAGTATGTATGTGTGCAGTCCCAGCAGCAACATGGGACCCCTAGTCACTGGAGCATTTGTTCCAGCTTCACCCTTGATAATCCAACATCATGCACAGTTCCCTCCTTCAACACTTTGCTATCACTTCCTGTCCCTCTCTGGGGCCTCTTCAGTCTAGCTAATGGTAGGGCTGCCCCTACCATTAGCTTTAGAAGGCTTATGTTCACATTTAGAATTTAGAAGGCTTACATTCACATTGTGTAAGTATTTACTATCAGTAGTCGTACTTTTTTGCTGTCACACACCCGTTCTTGAAATAGCAGTATATTTAGCCTTTCAAAATATATGGCATATCAAAACCATGAGATTTATTTCCCAACTAAGATATAATAATAATAATAATAATAATAATAATAATAATATCTGCCTTATTTGCCAAGCAAATAAGGAATAGTTGGACAATTAAAAGCCTGCCATGCATACCAATGAGGTGCTACATTTGTAAGCTACAGACATACTGGAGACAGTTTCTAAGAGAACTGAAAATGGTAAGCTAGAGGCATTGTTTCCTGTGTTGTACACTTTCATTTTGTTTGTTCTGTTGTCTTTTGAAAAACAGGCTTTATACTACAATAATGTGCAAGACTTAGGAAAAGAATGCAGGGTGACTATATCCATCCCACAAGCAATGATAGCTCTGGCATAATCACCAGAAAGGCACACCAACCTTGTGTCTAGCCATACTGCCAGTCACAATGCCAATTGGAAAAGGGGAGAGTTGCTCTCCCTTTGTCTGTATCTACCATTAACCTTGACACTGGGAACATGGTTAATCAATCATCACCAAGACTGCAATACTAAACACTAGATCCACTCACTACCTGGATCCAGGCCCAAGTCATACTTACAGTGAAGCCATTCATACTGATGGGACTTGTTAGCCATGGCTAGAAGATAAGTCCTACAGAGCAAAATGGGAATAGCTTCTGAGTAGACATCAATGGTTTTAGACCACTGTTTCTTCTTATAGATTATGGACTTTATCAGATGAGGCAAATATGGCATCATAAGGATGCCTAATGATTGTAAAAGGCTCTGCATACCAGATGATGCCATCCTTTCATGATCATGTGCTGTCAATAAGGCGTACAATAAGGTGTTTGAAACTTTGTGCCATTGTGTTCAGTGAATACAGTGTCAATTGTCAGAACACTTCTGGGTGAGATCAGAACAGCCAGGTAGGGATGCTCTTTTTTTTTTTTTAACCTCCCCAGTTTACTTGGGACTTTTAAAGTATGTTCCTGTGCTTGTGTCTATGTTATGGCTTTATTTTACTTTAATTTTTGAATTTGCCACACTAGCATCTTCTCGTGAGAATCAGTGAGATCTTCAACCCAGAAATAAATGGAGCCCCGTTCATGCTCCATTTATGCAGGGGATGCTTCTGCTAAACATACTAAAGGTGGGTCTGGTGGGGGGTTCTTTCGCTGGCATAAAAATGCAGCAAAATATGCCGGAAAAAGAACATTAATGGAGGATGATCTGATAAAGTCCTATGTCCTATGTCCATAAATTATGCCTTAAAGTTGAGGTCCAACCTTCTCTGTGTGAACTGAGCCTAGCCCTCCAACTCAGGGAAAGCCTCCATATGGAAATGCCATCCCTAGTTATATAGAGCTGTTGCTGCATTTATGCTATACATCCTTACCCTCAGTTGGATCTATATATTATATATTTCCAGGTGTGTTGGAATCCAAAAGCAAATGGAGGCTGTCCCTACCACACCTGGTTTGAACTTTTTAATATGTATCCCTTTTCACTCTTCTGAATCATCCTTGTGCATGGGTACAAGCTCAGTACCACCACCACAATACCCCTGTACTTACAACAAATACAGCTAATATGCTGCTGCTTTGTGGATACATACACACTAGTTGTTGGAAAGTAGCTCGGGCAAGTTACTTTTGGAATTGCAACTCCCAGAATACCCAACTTGGTTGGGAATTCTAAAAACTGTGGGCCCAAAAAGTGACATTACTAGCTCTGATTCTTACAGCTTGCTATATATGTAGCTCTCCAGTTAAATGGGTTGTACCCCCCCCCCCATATTCCTTGTACAATACTGCTTCACATATAAATGTCCTCTTATCACTACTTTGTAAACCGCTGATTATCCCACCTATGCTCACTCCTTTTGTATTTTCTTAGATGAGTTCTGGTCATGCATCTAATTCTTTAATCATAAATTGTTCCAAGTATAGAGCTGTTTAACACATTGTTTACATTAGTAAAGAAGAATCTCTATGAATGTTCCAAGCAGTAGAACTTTGAGAAAGAGAAATTTCCTGGGGACAATCTTGAAATATGATTTAAGTACAGTTGGCAATTTATTTTCTCTGCTCTCTAAGAAATGTTTGTATTATCCTAAAAAACAAAATTCTGAAGCTGGACATTATAAGCACTGGAACAACACAATTTATATACCACTTTGCCACCAAATAAATGGCCTGTCTATACAGCAACATGTATAAGAACAAGACTGCAATATTTTTGCATTGACTGCCTCCCTTCAATGGTAGTCTTGTGTTGAATCCTATTTTGGTTCAAGGGCAGCTATACAGTGGGATATTCATGCAGCTCTCCTTTTGCATCTTGAGCAGTTATTATGCCTAGACTAGTATGCCCCATTCAAATTTTGCATTAATGCTATTCACGCTTTACCTTCCTCTAGAGACTGTGGGAATGCTTTATGCTGCTTTTTGTGTGAGGTACAGCACTGTCATTTTGGTGTTTTCAAATGGACTATATATATATATATATATATATATGAATGAATGATGTTGGGTTTTAATAAAAAAAATTGCAGAAAAATGATCTCAGTTCTCCAGGCACTATTTGCTGAAGCAGTATGCATTTATATTTAATGCAGTGTCTCCAGATGATGCTACGTGGACAGTTGTGCTATTTTCGTATACAGACCCTCATATACAATGCTGGGGACAGCTATTCTGCTCATTACAGAACAGGGCAATTGGGGGCAGACTGTTTCTGCAAAGAGATATTATGCAGCTTTGACCCTGGATAGGTGGACAACAAACAAACAACCAAACCCCCAAGTGTCCCATGGTAAATAAATGCCAAGCCTGAATATGCTTAAGGCTTTGGAGGCAATGATATGCTAGTGCAAAACTGTATTAAGCTGGCCCAAGACAATTTGCTTCTTGAGGAGACAAGATGACCTCCCTGCAAGTCTATTGACAAATGGCAACTGTATGAAACTGGAAGCTGCCTGTTCCTTAAAGTTTCGTTGTTATGTGCCTTCAAGTCAACTCCAAATTATGACAATCCTATCATAAGGTGTTCTCACAAGATTTCCTCAGGGGAGGTTTGCCAGTGCCTTTCTCTGAGGCTGAGAGAGTGTGACTTGCCCAAGCTCACTCAGTGGGTTTCCATGGTTGAGCAGGGATTTGAACCCTGATCTCCCAGAAATGTAGTCCAACACTTAAACCACTACACCTTGTTGACCTGAATAAACTGAACAGTAAGAGCTATATTTTGCCCCTCAACAGTACAGAGGAGCTGGTGGGAATCCCCCCCCCCCTGTAAGACACCCCAACAATATGTGAGGTTAAAACAAGTAAAAGGAAAGAGATGTTTTATTCAACCATTGTTTTGGCCTTTGAAATTTACAAGCTATTACCTACATGCATATAAGCACACCTTTGCCTCTATAAGAACTAAAAAGCTGCTTTAAAAAAAGAAGAATGGAATGATTCTCAATAATCTGCAAACTAGATCCTGTGACTTTCTGTTTTCCTGTGGAACTGTTAAGGTATACACACTGCTTGGCCTATAATCCTTTTCTACCACTTCCTGCTAAGGAGAGGACAATGACTATACTTCCTTAAAGGTACAGGGGACTATTTGAAGGTTGATTCAGTCCTATTGGAGTCTTTGATATGGTAGAACCCTCCCCACCTCAAACCCTTTAGCCATGTTCCACCTTGGTAGAGAAAAATGCCTATAAATATGAATAATTTGGGTGTATTCCAAATACCTTGCCAATCTAAAGAGATATGCATTGAAACAGAAATTTGACATGGAAGCTTGCATATCCAACAAATAAGCCTGTAAGATGCATGTTATTGTAGAAATGGTTCCTCAGTTTTATAGATGGGAATTTAAGGTTGACTTGCAGTGGCCTTGAACCCAGGTTTCCCATGATCTCTCCTTCTCTATGAAGTATATATGAGGTCTGTCTATTAAATAACAATACTGTGTTTCTACATTTCAGACAAATCAGGGAAAACTGATTGTGAATGCTTGAGTGGTAATCTTGAACGTATCTGAACCTGCATGACAAACATCAACACTCTCGAGCATTCAGTTAATTCTCAGTCATCATAGAAACATAGATAAAGTACATGACCCAATGCAAGGGCTGAAAATTTCATCTGGGATTCCAGTAGGGGGCCTAGAATCATAGAATCATAGAATTGGAAGAGATCACAAGGGCCATCCAGTCCAATCTCCTGCCATGCAGGAACAAACAATCAAAGCATTCCCAACAGATGGCCATCCAGCCTCTGTTTAAAAACCTCCAAAGGAGACTCCACCACACTCCGAGGCAGTGCATTCCACTGTCAAACACTATTACTATCAGGAAGGTTCTTCCTAATGTTTAGATGGAATCTCTTTTACTGCAGTTTGAGTCCATTGCATAAAGTCCTACGACTTTTTCAGACAATCCTTGCAGTGCAAGGATCGAGTGGGAAAGGTTCGTAGCTGCAGCGCGGCAGGGGGTGTCGATTTCAGACGCCGCCGTCCCTGCTGCGAAATCGTCCGTCTCTCTTCCGCTTAGGGTTGGAGCCTGCCGCGCTATATTCAGCCAGATTTTATTCACTGACAACCTCCATGAATAAAATCTGGCCGAATATAGTGTGGCAGGCTCCAACCCTAAGCGGAAGAGAGATGGACGATTTCGCAGCAGGGACGGCGTTGTCCGAAATCGACCCCCTGCTGCGCTGCTGCTACGAACCTCTCCCGCTCGATCCTTGCACTGCAAGGATCGTCTGAAAATGTCCCTAGTCTGTGGAGGTGCAGAAAATAAGCTTGCTCCATCCTCAGTATGACATCCCTTCAAATATTTAAACATGGCTATCATGTCCCCTCTTAACCTTCTCTTCCCCAGGCTAAATATACCCAGCTCCCTAAGCTGCTCCTCATAGGGCATGGCTTCCAGACCTTCCACCATCCTGGCTGCCCTCCTCTGGACACGTTCCAGCTTCTCAATATCCTTCTGGAATTGTGGTGCCCAGAACAAGACACAGTATTCCAGGTGAGGTCTGACCAAAGCAGAATAGAGTGGCACTATGACTTCCCTTGATCTAGACACTATACTCCTATTAATGCAGCATAGAATCACATTAGCTTTTTTAGCTGCCACATCACATTGCTGACTCATGTTCAGCTTGTGATCCACTAAGACTCCTAGATCCCTTTCGCATGTACTGCCCTCAAGCCAGGTGTCACCAATCCTATATCTGTGCATTTCATTTTTACTGCTCAAGTATAGTATCCTACATTTCTCCCTGTTCAAATTCATTTTGTTAGTTTTGGCCCAGCTTTCTAATCTGTTAAGGTCATTTTGGATTCTGATCTTGTCCTCTGGGGTATTAGCTACCCATCCTAATTAGTGTCATCTGCAAACTTGATAAGCATGACCTCTATTCCCTCATCCAAGTCATTGATAAAGATGTTGAATAGCACTGGGCCCAGAACAGAACCCTATGGCACCCCACTGGTCACTTCTCTTCAGAATGAAGAGGAACCATTGGTGACCACCCTTTGGGTTTGATCAGTCAACCAGTTACAAATCCACCTAACAGTTGCATTGTCTAGTCCACAGGTTACTATTTTTTTTTGCAAGAATATCGTGGGGGACCTTGTCAAAACCTTACTGAAATCAAGATACACTACATCCACCGCATTACCTTCATCTATCAAGTTGGTAACTCTATCAAAAAAAAAAAGAGAGATAAGATTAGTCTGGCATGACTTGTTTTTGAGAAATCCATGTTGACTTTTAGTGATCATGGCATTCCTTTCTAAGTGCTTACAGACTGTTTGTTAAATGATCTGCTCTAGAATCTTTCTTAGTATTGATGTCAGGCTGACTGTGCGGTAATTATTTGGGTCTTCTTCCTCCCCCCTTTTTAAAGATGGGGACAACATTTGCCCTCCTCCAGTCTACTCGGGCCTCTCCTGTTCTCAGGGAATTCTCAAAGAGTATTGACAGTGGTTCTGAGATTACTTCTGCCAGTTCTTTTAATACCCTTGGATGAAGTTCATCTGGGCCTGGAGACTTGAGCTCATTTATACTGGCCAGGTATTCCTGAACTACCTCTTTACCAATTCTGTGCTGTATTCCCCCTACTGCATCATCCCCAGGTTGAGCACTGTTTCCCCTTTGGGAGAAGACTGAAACAAAGAAGGTGTTAAGTAGTTCTGCCTTTTCTCTGTCCCCTGTTAACCTTTCGCCATCTTCTCCCCAAAGTGGCCCTGCCATTTCCTTGTTCTTCCTTTTGCTACAGACATCCCCCCACCATTTTTATCATTTTTTATCTTGCTAGCATGCCTGAGTTCCATCTGTGCTTTAGCTTTTCTGACTTCCCCCCTACATGAGCTGGCTATTGTTTGAATTCTTCTTTGGTGATTTCTCCCTTTTTCCATTTCTTATACATGTCCTTTTAAAGTTTTAGCTCAGTTGATTGTTCTTTCGACATCCATCCTGGTTTCTTTAGACACCTGCCATGTTTCCTCCTCATTGGAACTGTTTGAAGTTTTGTCTTCAATATCTCACTTTTAAGAAACTCCCATCTCTCATGAACTCCCTTCTTTTTTAGTATTCCTGAACATGGGATCACCCCCAGTAATTCCCTAAGTTTTCTGAAATCAGCTTTCTTAAAGTCTAGAATGCAAGTCTGAGTATGCTTGGCTTCCCGTTTCCTCTGTATAACAAACTCCAGAAGAACATGGTCACTGTACCCTAAGAATCCCGCCACTTCCACACCATTAACCAGGTCATCCCCATTGGTTAGGATCAGATCTAAAATAGCTGATCTCCTTGTCACCTCTTCCACCTTCTGGATGATGAAATTGTCTGCAAGGCAAGTGAGGGATTTGTTGGACCTTAAATTCTTGGCAGAATTGGACTTTCAACAAATATCAGTATAGTTGAAATCCCCCATTACTACTACATCTCTTGTTTCTGAATGTGTGGTCATCTGTTCCAGGAAGGCATCATTCAAATCTTCAGTTTGGCTTGGAGGTCTGCAGCAGACCCCCACAACAACATCCCTGCTGTTTCTCTCTCCCTTAATTTTTACCCAGATGCTCTCAACCTGGATCCCAGAATTTAAATCATGTAGATGTTCATAGGTGTACATATCTTTAACACATAATGCTACTCCACCACACTTCCTGTTTTTTCTGAAATAGATTATACCCCTCTATTAGTACATTCCAATCATGAGACTCATCCCACCAGGTTTCAGTGATGCCTGTTATATCGTATTTGTTTTGCTGTGCTAAGAGTTCAACTTCATCCTGTTTATTTCCCATGCTCTGTGCATTTGTATAGAGACATTAAGACCCCTACCTGCCTTTTAAAGGTTTTATTCCTCCTGTTGTTGGGTTGTTGTGTTATTTGCCTTGTTCTCTGTATAACATTTGGGGTATTATCTCTAGCACTTGATGAACTCCTGCCTTCAAGAGTACTCTCTCCCTCCCCAATACAATTCAGTTTAAAGCCTTTCTGATAAGATCTTCCAGACTCTTCACAAAAACATTCCTGCTAACTGCTGTGAGGTGCAACCCATCCCTTGTGAAAAGTCCACCTCTCTGAAACTGTATCCCATGGTCCAGGAAGCCAAATTGTTCCTGGCAGCACCATCTGTGTAGCCAGTTGTTCATCTCTACTGTTATTCTCTCTATTCCCTTCGTTGTTTAAAGCAACTGTGCTGTCTGTTGTGTGCTGGAAAAATGATAGGTTTTAAAGTCAAGAAACATGACATTCTGCAGCAAGTTGAAGTGGACCCAAACTTTTTTTAAAAAAGCAGCACTTGTGATGAAACCTGGATCTTCCAGTGTGATCCTGAGACAAAACAACAGTAATTGCACTGGAAAACACCATCATCACCAAGAATGCAAAAAAGCATGTCAAAGCAAGTCCACATTCAAAGCCATGCTCATTTGTGTTTATATATATATATATATATATATATATAGTTTTTTTTTTAAATCAAGGGTGTAATTTTGGCAGAATGGGTTCCAGAAAGCAGAACAGTGAACCAGCATTATTATAAGGAAATTTTGACAAAACTGAGAGAAAGAGTCAAGAAAAAAAGGCCAGAACTGTAGAAAAATGGTTTCATTCTTCATCAAGACGATGCACCTGCTCACACAGCACTTTCTATGAAACAGTTTTTGGCTGATAAATGCATTACTACACTTGAATATCCTCCATATTTGCCAGATTTGGCACCATGATTTTTTTTTCTTTTCCCTAAAGTTAAATTGGTTCTTAAAGGAACATGTTTTGAGTCAACTGATGTAGTAGTGAAGAAAACGGCAGATGTGTTGACACAGCTGACACAAACTGATCTGCTCCACTCCTTCCACCAGTGGAAAACAAAACTGCATCAGTGTGTGAGTGTGAACGGGGAGTATTTTGAAGGGGAGAAGCATTAGAACTGTAATACATATAAATAAAGATAGGTTATTGTGTCAGTCTTGTTATTTAATAGACAGACCTTGTACTTTTATAGAAGAGATACTAAGGGTAAAGATACTAAGTCCTGCCTGACAATAAATTTCCAGGTTAGGATATCCACCATTCACCTGTTTGTGTCAATGAACATGAAATAGAAAACAGGCAGATAAAATATCTGAAATGTTCTATTGTAATAGCAAAGGCTAGAGGTTTAATGTGGGTGAGGGCAGAAATAATTCTAGTTTACTGAAGAAAAATCCAAAACAAAACAGAAAATAGTGATAACATTTAAAAATAATTACAATGCCGAAGAGAATGAAATACATAATTACAATACATACACTTATATCTGAATGGATAAAATCTCATTCCTGATGAAAAATTGTGTTTTTGCTTAGAACAGATGCAGCAAGGCCTTTTTATTCCATTCCCATGCATAAATTACCATATTTCTCTGAGAGCTACTGTAGGCGTCGTTCTATTTCTGTGTCTCTTTTTTTGCACACAATTAAACAATGAGTTTGGAAGTATGTTACTTATTTACATAGTCAGTTCTTAGTCTGTGCAAGATCTCTGGACTGAAGGTTAAACAATGGGTTCACTCTAATATCTTCAAAGAATGTGTTCCAAACCCAGTGGAATGGTGTAAACTGGCATATGGACATGGAAGAGAAGCCTGTTGGTGGCTTTTAGATGCCAATATATGATCTGCAAATTCAGGGACTATACCAGTTGCTGGGGAACACCAATGGATGAGGGCTATTGCCACTTTGGTGTGAGGAGAAAGATGAAAAATGTGTTGGTAAAAATTTGGTTAGACAATGGAACATTGGATAGTGGAATGTGCCAAAGAATCTAAGGGCCCGTTTACATGGCAAAAAAAAAAAAAAACCCTGAGAAGAATTTGTGTTGAAGCCTATTTGTTTACACACATCACAGGCTATTCGGAAGGAGGGGTACCAAGAAAACCAGTTAACCCATGACTTTCCATCCCTCTATTTTTCCAGGGGCTTTTTGGAAAGTCCGGGACAACCCATGCTATTGGTTGTCTGAACAATCAGCAACCATCCCGGGACATGGGCTGAATATTGATTGGTTGGACCTTGGAGGGGGTGGGCTTGCAAAGGAAGCCTTGCAATTCTTGATGCCTGGCTGGCAGAAGGTGCAGCCAGCTGAGAACCACCGGCCCTTCCCTCCCTCGTCCTCTGAAGCATTACTTTCTGGGGGTGAAGAGTGGGGTGGGACAGAAAGCACTTAAAGTATTGCTTTCTATTGGAAGGAAAAGAAGTGGGAGGGATAGTGGGGTGGGACAGAAAGCACTTAAAGCATTAAAGCTTTCTATTGGAAGGAAAAGAAGTGGAGGGAGACTTGGGGGACAGACAGAACTTAAAGCATTGGTTTCTATTGGAAGGAAAAGAAGTGGGGGGAGAAGTGGGGGGACAGACAGAATTTAAAGCATTGGTTTCTATTGGAAGGAAAAGAAGTGGGGGAAAGAGTGGGCTGGGATAGAAAGCACTTAAAGCATTGGTTTCTATTGGAAGGAAAAGAAGTGGGGGGAGACTTGGGTGACAGACAGAACTTAAAGCATTGCTTTCTATTGGAAGGAAAAGAAGTGGGGGGAATAGTGGGGGGGGCAGAAAGCACTTAAAGCATTGCTTTCTATTGAAAGGAAAAGAAGTTGGAGGGAGAGTGGGGTGGGACAGAAAGAACTTAAAGCATTGCTTTCTATTAGAGGAAGGAAAAGAAGTTGGGGAGGGAGAAGGCCTTGGGAGTTGCTCCAGACTGGCCGCCCTGTCTGGCCAGACTTGGCCATCACCTGGCTCTCAGCTGGCTGCAGCTTCTGTCAGCTGGGCTTTGGAGGCAGCAGAGGACCCTACAGAGGGCAATACAAAAATGGTGGATCCTGAATTGCCAGGCTTCCGTTGCAAGCCCGCCCCCTCCAAGGTCCAACCAATCATAATTCAGCTCTGCTGAGTGCCCCTTTCCCGGGTTGGCAGTAAGTGTAAACAACAATCATAAATACCCGAGACTTTTGATACCTGGGACAAATCGTGGGAACAATATGAGATAGATTTGAGATGAGGGTATCTCGATTCTCCCCAAGATAAAAACTGTCATGCAACTGCGCCTTAGAAGAAAATCAACCTGTGCTTTATAGATTACAACAAAGACTTTGATCGTGTAGATAATGAGAAATCATGGTTTACTCTAAACAAAATGGGTGTGGCACAACATCTAATTGTCTTGGCACATAACCTCTCCTCTGGACAAGAGGCCACTGTTAAGAGGGAGAAACAGAATGGTTTCCCATTGGCAAAGAGGTTAGACAAGACTGCATTTAATTATCCTCTCTCTTTAATTTATATGCAGAACATATTATATGGAAAGCAGGATTAGACTCAGAGAAAGGCATGAAAACTAGGGGAAGGGACACCAACAGGTTAAGATACACAAGCAACACCATTTGCCTTTGCCTTCCTCTGAGAGAGTGTGACTTGCCCAAGGTCACCTAGTGGGTTTCCATGCCTGAGTGGGGATTTGAACCCAGGTCTCCAGAGTCCAGTGCTCAAACAACTATACCAAATGGTTCTATGGAAACATTGCAAGATGCTTCTCCCCTCTGTTTTCCAATAGCAATGCAATGTTGACTCCAGAGAGTGGGCCTGGATTGTTGCAGAGGGTGGAAGAGAATACCAGCCTTCACAATGACCAAAAGAAGGCATGAAGAAGCCCAAAAGAAGTGGATATAAGCACACAGCCAGCATGATGAACTCTAGCCTTATGATAATTCACTCCCCCACCCCCAGACATGACATACCAAATGGACAGTGGAGCTTAACATTTCACTAGCCCTGCCTGGAGTGTCCCTCCTTCAGAAGCACCTCACTTCTACCCATTGTCAAAATATGTTCACCTACATGTATGAACGTATCACCACAGATCACTCCCAGTAGTTCTTTATGTGTGGATGGTTTACACATTCAGGGGCCAATCAAGACCTATACAAATACAGTATAGGATATATTTCTCCCCTCCTTTTTTCTTTTTCTTTGTGAAAGGACTTTATTATGTCAGAAATGCATGGGTAAATTTACCATAAAAAATAACACAGAGTGGAAATTTTCTCCACTAGTTAACTTTTAAAATAAATGTGGTTGTGTGCACAGTTTCTTCCTAAAAGCCAAATTAATTGGTATGATAGACAGGAAGATTTCCTATAATATTTAAATATTTTTCACTTAAATGTTGCCTACGTTATGTAAAATTGCCTGCAAGAATTCATCAAAGAGCATAGTACTCTTTAAGACCCATTGACAGATTTTAGCAAGTAACATTTAATTAGGAAAGTCTGCATACATGTATTAATCAAATTCAACACAGTTGAGGGAGGAAGCTTTGGTTTATTTTTTTCTTTCTTGAAACTTATTTTTATGTAGATTTTTGTTGAAAAAAATAAAATAATTTTTAAAAAGCCCAGAACAGTGCCAAAGCACAACTAGCAGGAGCTGGCATAACTATGGAACGAGGATTAGATAGATGCAGAGGTCAATGGACAGGTGTCTTGAGTCTGCTATTTTTTAAAATCACAGAAAGGCAGGAAATATTTCTATCCTACCCTCTCTACAAATTGTTCAGGTCTTTTCCCCATCTGATCCTAAAAAAACCCTAGAATATCCAATCAAAAGCAATATATTATTAGGGTAGGAATGTAAGCACTCCTTGTTTGGGTGATGGGTAGGGAAACATTTTTCAGTTTTCATATGAAAAAAGGAGAATTGCAATAGGTACCCAATGTAATTATGTTATTATACTGTTAGAGTTGCTGTAGTTTTTCATAATTTCATTTAGTGTTTCTGATGTCAAGCTAAATTATTTTTAATTGCTTCTAAGAAAAATATCAGATGCATTAATGGTTTTCTGAACTAGCTCTCAGAGCACAATTTTGTGATAATTTTTTTCTTCTATAAAGATTTTAGTTAATGTGCATGTATTGGTAATTGCAGTGACTAAGTGAATAAGTAATCACAGTGTTATTATCATTAAGGAAAGCACACAGTATCATATACCACAGTAATATCCCTTCTCTCCATTTCTTGTTGGACAGGGGGCAGTGTTAAAACATTAATGCTAATTTCCTCCTATTGTTTAACTTAAACATACCTTGAGCGCCAATCATAACCAAAACAACTGCATGCAATTAACCTCCTACATGCTTATGGGCTGGGAAGCACACAGCTAGAGTAAGCATAGCTGACAGATTATGAAGTTCACTGTACAAAATTAGAACTGGATATAAGCACACACCTATCATGGTGAACTCTGGACATGCAAAAATTCAAGTTTTGTTTTTACACATGACACTTTTTTTTTTTAACATGACACACTGGATGACTAGTGGAGCATTCCATTTTGCTGGCCCTTCCTGGAGAGCCCTTTCTCTAGAGCTATCTCCCTTTGTTGTGTGCCTTTAAGTCACTTCTGACTTATGGTGACTCTAAGGCAAACCTATAACAGGGATTTCTTGGCAAGATTTGTTCAGAGGGGGTTTGGCTTTGCCTTCCTCTGAGGCTGAGTGACTTGCCCAAGGTCACCTAGCAGGATTCCATGGCCAAGTGGGGATTCGAACACTGCTCTCCAGAATCCTAGTCCAACACTCAAGCCACTACACCATGCTGGCTCTCTCTTCTACCCATTGTCAAGTTATGTACATAGCATCCACCTATAGGAATGAATCCTGTATGGGTGGTTGTGGCCTGGTGTGTTTGTTTGTGTATATAATTATATTCCATCTTTTTTCCAGCAGAGGAATGAAGGTGACTCACATCAGTTAATAAAAGACAAAGTACAAGCATTGTGAAGGTATAAAATGGGGCACCGGCTTCTCTATGCTGTTTACCCTCACATCAAATGAACCCATTGAAATCAACCAGTTCTTCTTTCAAGCCTGTCAGTATTTTGCAGGTGTTGATGCACAAGAACTGTGCAGTTACACATTGGTTTGCAAGTTCCTAATAAAAATAGCATAGAGAAGCAGCGCAAATAGTGGCAAGTCACTTGCTTCTGCCTTGCAAAGGAACCCCACCACCTCAAAGGCATCCGCTGTGGTCTGAATCCATGGATTGTACTTTTTTGTGTTTTAAATACGGTTTTGGGGGGCCTAGAGATATTCACCATTTTCCCACTTTTGCAGCAGTCCTGAGCCCCTAATCCCAGTGAATGTGAAGGACCACCTCTCTCTCTCTCTCTCTCTCTGTATGTGTGTGTACGGTTGGCGCTCCATATCCATGGATTCTTTATCTATGATTCAACCATCCACGGCCTGAAAATATTCCAAAAAAATAAATTCTAAAAAGCAAAACTTGCTGTTTGCCATTTTATATAAGGGGCACCATTTTACTAGGCCATTGTATATAATGGAACTTGAGCATCCACGGATTTTGGTATCCATGGGGTGTCCTGGAACCAAAACCCAGCGGATACTGAGGGCCCACTGTATTTTTATATATACTTCTATATATACATTTGCACCCATGGACACACACTGTACCTACACAAAAGTAAATCCCACTGAGATCAACGGACTTACTGTCTGAAAAGTAAAGAAGTACATGAAGTAAAAAGAAAATAAAGTGTGTTTGCCAGAGAACACTAGGATTTGGGCTTTATTATATTTTTTTGTGAGAGATGCTCTTACCCGGCATCTCTGTACTATAACTTATAAAAGGGCAGTACTGCCACAATATTCTATTCTGGATCAATGTGTGTGTGTCTGCCTCATGCTTAGCCAGGAAAGAGGTCTCAGTGGGAAGAAGGGAGTAGGAGAGGAGTATGTTCAGAGGAGGGTGACCAAAATGGTGAAAGTTCTGGAAACCATGCCCTTTGAGGAGCAGCTTAGGGAACTGGATATGTTTACCCTCAGGAGGAGAAGGTTAAGAGTGGAAATGATAGCCATGTTTAAATATTTGAAGGGATGCCATACTGAGGATGGTGCAAGCTTGTTTGCTTCTCCTCTAGAAACAAGGACATGAAGCAATGGATTCAAACTATAGGAAAAGAGATTCCACCTAAACATTAAGAAGAACTTCCTGATGGTAAGGGCTGTTTGACAGTGGAATGCACTACGTGTGGTGGAGTCTTGTTCTTTAGACCTTATAAGCAGGCTATTGAATAGCCATAGAAATGCAAAACTTGTGGGTGTAGTGATAAGGTGGTAAGTTCAGTTTAATACTGGCCATTGAGGAACAAAGGCAGGTGGAGAGGTGTTGCCTAAGGCCAGGGTAGGTGGATGACCATATAAATGGTGGAGGGAGTTTTGGAATGTAGTGTAATGCTGTTTGGGAACCAGAAAGGAGATGTGATAAACTGGCCAAGAGTGCCCTCATGGGAGACAAAATATTCCCAATCAGATTTGGAGACATCCATAGACTAATAATTTTATTTCTTTCAAGTGATGAAACGCCTTCATAATCAGCATTCTGTGTGTGGCAGTTCAATTATATAACGATCAGTACAAATTTAATCCAGCTCTTGATAGCTTTATCTGTTTACTTTACACAGCTGTTGCAAGGCTGAAGCCTCATCTTTCAAAAGCTCCTGAACTGCAATGTAGGCGGATTGCATATTTGGGGAAATGCAGCCGGCATGTGTAATTTCAACATTTGCATTCTTTTGTAGGAAAATTGTTTCATCTAGATGAGCAGAAGGACATGTTTTAACAAATACTCAGAAGTGAAGTACAGTGATCCCAAGTTTATATTAATAGGTGGGCTAAGTCATCATTCAAGATAACTAAGAGCTGCAGCATAGCATTACGGAGGTAAATCTTTGCTTATTTCATTCTTGTATGTCCAGATGAAAAGTTTCAAAAGCTTTGTGTCCTCTCAGTGAGATTTTTTTTAACTGTTGTAAAAGTTTTTAAAAAGCTTTTAGCTAAACCTTTTAAAAATTATTATAAGCCAAGGTTCTCATGGCAGGAGAAAGGTGGGGTATAAATGGAATAAAATACATAAATAAATACATGGCTAGCATTAAAATATAATCGAACTATCAGTAGCATTTAAAGCAGTTTGAAACATAACTTTAAAAATAAATAAATAAATAAATAAAGCAGTTAAAATGTATAGCACTCCACTAAAGCCTTTTCTTTAAAACTAGTCAATCCCTGGAAGTTTGCCAGAACTTTTTTTTTTTAAAAAAACAAATCCTTTTGCTGGTTGAAGGAAGGAGTTTTCTGCACCATGCCCCTGTCACACCTTCTTTCAGCAGAAGCAGGAAAGAAAGTATGGAGGTACACCAAAAGGTATTTTTCTACAACCATGTGACCTATAATAGGTCAGTATAAAGCTTACCAGCCTCTAGATCCACTTCTGAACACAAAGAAATGGACAGATTTCACATTGGACAGATACATTTTTAACAATTTAACCATTTAAAGAAAGCAACATGTGTCAAACGGACACATTTCATTAATCACTCTGATACGAGTTCCAAAGTACAGTATTCAGGCATCTCTGCACAGGAAACTGCTAAGGTGAAAACTGGAAAAGGCTTCTATACTTCAAATGGTACTGTAGAAAAAGGAATTTCTGCACGTATTGCTTGTTACTTGGTTGTGTGACAATCTCTCTCTCTTTCTGGCTTCTCTTCGCAAACGAAGATTCAGGAAGGACTCATCCCGCGCTTTCTGCAAGCGTGCTGATGACTAAAAAGGCCAATCCGAGATAAACAAGTCCGGTTGCAGAAAGCACAGCAGAAGGTTTCCTTGGGTGATGTTTCCGGGTTGTGATTTTTCTGCGTTGTCATTTCTCTTCAAGACTTGTTCGTCGTGAGTTCTCAAATAAGGCTGCAGCATTGTGGATAGTGTGTCTCCATGCCTCCCAATGTGAGGCCAGGCCGGACCATTGTTGGTGATCAATTTGGCCGAGCCTGAGGTGTTGTTTCAGGGAGTCCTTGTATCACTTTTTTGGAGCGCCCCTCTTACGCTGATCTATGGTGAGTTCACCGTAGAATACTATTTTGGGGAGGCGATGGTCCTCCATCCTAGAAACATGCCCTGCCCAGAGCAGCTGTGTTCTCAATATCATGGCCTCAATGCTGGTGATCCCTGCTTGCTCAACGATAGCAACATTTGTCACATAGTCAGTCCAGTGTATATTTAGGATTGTGCATAAACAGCACTGATGGAAGCATTCGAGGAGTTATAAGTGTTGGTGATAGGTGACCCATGTTTCAGACCCATAAAGGAGAATAGACACTACAATGGCTCTATACACACTGATTTTTGTGTTTCGCCTCAGGTGTTTATTACTCCAGACTCTTTTGTAAAGTCTTCCAAATGCGCTATGTGCCTTTCTAATCTGTGATCAATCTCTTTGTCAATCTTGGCATCTGAGGAGATGATCCTTCCCAGGTAGGTGAACTGCTGAATGGACTTAAGCACAGATTTGCCAATGGCAATGTGGGGATGGTGGTGTTCGTCCTGTGGTGCAGGCTGGTAAAGAACTTCTGTTTTCTTCAGGTTGCTTCCAGCCCAAACAGCTCTGCAGCTGTTGCGAAGCAGGATGTTAGGCGCTGCAGAGCTGCTTCTGTGTGGGCAACAAGGGCAGCATCATCAGCGAAGAGGAGCTCATGGACTAGATAGTTTAGAGTCTTAGTGCGAGCCCTCAGACGGCTTAAGTTAAACAAGCTACCATCAGTACGGTAACGTATATAGATGCCGTCGTCTTCTTCAACCTCTGCCGTAGCCCTTTGGAGCATCATGCCGAAGATGATTGTAAATAAAGTTGGCACAAGAACATAACCTTGCTTCACTCCATTAGTTATTAGAAAGGGCTCTGAAAGAGCATCGCCATATCTGACTTGACCGCGCTGGCCCTCGTATAGCAAGATAATCATTTTAAGGAATTTGGGGGGACATCCTAGTCTTTCCAGGATCTGCCACAGACCTTTCCTACTCACGGTGTCGAAGGCTTTGGTGAGGTCAACAAATGTTACATAGAGACCCTTGTTCTGCTCTCTACATTTCTCTTGCAGTTGTCTAAGGGCAAATACCATATCTGTAGTACTCCTATTGGCTCTGAAGCCACATTGGCTTTCAGGGAGAAGTTCTTCTGCAATGGCAGGAACTAATCTGTTCAGGAGTATCCTTGCAAGGATTTTTCCAGCAATAGAGAGCAGTTTCCAAACTTCAGGTGGGATTCCATCAATCCCAGCTGCCTTGCCATTTTTCATCTGCTGCATGGCCTTAAGGGTCTCTTCCAAAGTGCGAGCTATGTTCAATTCATTTTTCATCAGTTTTTGTATCATATGTTGGATAACTGAGCCTTGGACTACTCGGTTGGCACTAAAGAGACTGAAAATGTTCAGCCCATCAATTCAGGATGGAGGGTTTATCAGTAATTAATGTTTGACCATCTGTACTGTATAAGGAGCTTTGGACCTGATAGGTAGGTCCAAACACTGCCTTAAGAGCTTCATAAAATCCTCTAGAATCCCCCAGATCTGCACAGCATCGTGTCTTTTCTGCTATATTGATCCACCACTTGTGACAATCAACAGCTGCTGAAGTCCCCCAAACCATTAAAGGTACAGAAGCCCCATCTAGCTTTCACTCTGGAAACCCTACTCCGGAGTTATTGTATGGCCATTTTGGTAGAGGATGATAAGGTTTGTGATCCAACACAACTGAGGGTGTCAGTGAGCAGAAGGCTGGTGTAATGGTTTAGGACTGCACCAGGGGGAAAAGATATGAGATTAGTAGAAGATTGTGTTTGTGCCTTTAAGTCACCTTTCGACTTATGGTGACCCCATGAATTTCATAGGCAAGGAATACTCAGTTCTGCCAGTTCCTTCCTCTGAAATATAGCCTTAGCCTATAGCACCTGGTATTCATTGATGGCTTCCCATCTAGTATGAACCAGGGCTGACCCTGCTTAGCTTCCAAGATCAGACAGGATCAGGTGCCGTTAGGGCGTTTAGGCCCAGTTAGTATTACTAATATTAGGAACATTAATATTAAGTACTATATATACTATATAGAAGCATCCAGAAAATAAATATTGGGGGGTATAGAAGAGAGAAAGTGAACTTTAGTTAAAAGAGAAACTTGGTCTCACATGTTAGATTTTTTGAAAAAGGAGATAGAATATTATATTTTACATTCGTGCTTTTATTCTAAATATATTCTCTCCGAAAGAACTCCTACATATTTTAGTGGACTTCTTTGAAGTAGGCAGCATATGAAAAGCCCCTTTCCCTTAAGTAATCAGAAAGATTTACCAATGGGTGGTGGCAACTCAGAGGAGTAGGGTGTATAATACTTATTTGCAGTTGCACTAGACCAGTGGCTCTCAACTTTTTACCTCTGTGACCCCCTTTACATCTACATGTGGACTCCTCTCTGGGGGAGGGATGGCGGCAGCAGAAAGCCCCACATTCTTCCTGCTCTGCTGCATCCGGGAAGCATGCCAGCTGCCCCTTCTGCCTTTGGGATGGAAAGAGCAGAAGCGCTGCAGCTGAAGCAGGAAGAATGCATGTCTGGCACCCAGGCCTTGCCACTGCCACTGCCCTATGCCATGGGGACTCACATCTCTCTCCTCTCTTCCGGAGAGCACACCAGCCACCCGATTTGCAAACTCAAGTTTCCATGCCTGGAGCCCAGGACTTGCCACTGTCTCTGCTGCTGCCCCGGGACTGAGAGACATTAATAATTTAACATCTGAAAAAAATATTGTGCCCCTCCTCCAAGCAACTCTCACACCCCCTTGAGGAACACACCCCACAGTGTGAGAACCACTGCCATAGACCCTTCAGTCTCAGTGCCTTCTGGTGTCATCAAATGATCTTGAGTACACACTGAGGACGATAAGAACTGTTCAAAACACAGAACGTAATTCTCAATTATATGTACGTTTGGTCTCAAATATTCTTTGCTGGCAATCATGTTTAGACAACATGAAAACCTGGTTCTGCATGGACAAGGGTCCCATGTTTACATTCCACTGAAGAAATGTAACTGTTAACCAACTGGAACATACATACAAACATATCCTTTGGGCTGCTTATTGGCAACTGGTTTATTACCAGGTATTTACATTATGCTTTGGGCCATCTGATTATAAGAGATTAGACTCAATGAGCCAATAATTTGTTTTAGTATAGCAGTTTTACTTGTTCTACAAGCTCTCTGGAATCAGTGATTAATTGTAGTTAGTGTTATTACAGAAAGTCACAGCACAGCAATATAGGAGCTAAACCACCTTGACAAATATAATGTCTAGAGGCTTATAGAGTGTAAAGACAGACATTTAAAATAATCAGAATCGCCGACAATTAACCACAACAATGCTCATACCTTTATTCACAAGAGAACATTCACCCATGGTTTATGAACAGCCACAGCACTGAACTGGAGAATGTCCCCTCTTCTTGCTCCATGGCATGGGCATTCCTGTTTCACTAAACAATAAATAGAACCACTTTGCCCAGTCAGGCTGGAAGTATTTATATCTCCTGAAACAGGATAAAGCTTTGGCTTTGCAGGCTATCTTAAAATAACACTGACAGTTGGACCTGGTGAGCTGTTGGCATGTCTGCAGACTATTGACTTGACGTGGGATATCAGATCTACTTGGATTTAGGGGATACTGCTTTGCAACAGGTGAGACAAGATGGCTTAAAGAGGCAGCAATCGGTTGGTATTACAGAATATAGTAATGCTATTACTGTGGCTGTTTCGTGCTAAATAAGAATGATATGCATACTGGAGTATTTACTTTATTTTACTGTTATCCTGACTTTTTCCCTGTATGGGGTCCAAGTTGACTCACAATGTAGATTAAAACAAAATATGTCTAAAAACCTATCATAACAGAAAACAAAAACCACCCCCCCCAAAACCAATTCAATAAACTATTATATTAAAAACAACACTAGCATGAAACCATTTAAAAGAATTTAAAACATAACATTGATATTAAAAGTACTGTACAATACTCCCATTACAAGACTTTTTTTGTGTGCTGACCACTTAACAGCCAAATCCTGTCTAAATAAAAAGGTCCCTGCCTGCTGGTGTGTTATTTATGTACACCAACAATGTACTGAAGTAAATATAACATGTTTTGTTACTTTATTTGAAATATATGTGTCTAATCCAATAATGATTAATTATAAAACAAAACAAAACAGAATATTGCCAGAACAATTTATGGTTAAGATAAAAGAAAGCTAAAATGCAGTTAAATAAGCAATCCTATTAAAACATATGTTTCAAGTGGCTGTGTTTCATGTTGAGGCTCATTGCTGAAAGATGTGAGTTTATAAGAAGAGCTGTTCAGCATGTGTAGACTGTTCAGTATGTGTAGAATGTATTTCCTGCATCATTAAGCAAATGTAATTTCCCCCTACAGGTTGACAACCTAATAAGGCCAAAGGTTAGGGCTCTTATTTTAGCTCCATCACCTCTCTTTTTAAGAAATAAAAAATTACATAGAGGACTTTTTCAGATGTACCTTAAATCTGGAGCTGTCGGGAGAGGAACGCAGCTGCTCCGCGGCAGAGGGATGACAACGCCATCCCTCTTGCATTACCCTCCGTGTTCCTTCTGTGTCGCATGGAAGAAAAAGGCACCACTTTTTACTCATGAAAGTTCTTCGTGAATAAAAAGTGGTGCCTTTTCCTTCCATGCGACACAGAAGGAACATGGAGGGTAACGCGAGAAGGATGGCGTCATCAGAAACTGCCCCCTGCTGTGGAGCAGATGCGTTCCTCTCCCGACGGCTCCTTCTGGATTTAAGGTACGTCTGAAAAAGTCCAGATACATAAATGTAAATCAGGCATGGTCAGTCCATTATATCTTGTGCGGGGTGGGTGGGAAACATAGATGCCCAGAAAACAAACAAGGGGCTTGTCTATACAAGGCAAAAAGAAGCAGATTGCTCTGTAGTAAAGGCAACTCACAGCAGCAGCAATTTGTCTTTTTTTTTTTTTTGGCAGATTGCTGGCATGCAAAGCTATCTGTGTTTGCTGTGCAAACAGGCATGCCTGAGAATCAAGACAGTGGCCGCAAGTGAATTACGCATTTTTACTTAGCAGTTTACCACCACTGAACAGTATTATTTAAAAAAACCCAAACTATTCCTAAGGTACGATAGAGCGATATTTCACCTTAACAGAAAAGCAAAATACCTTCAGCCTCCCGTTTTATCACAGTAGTGCTCACTTGCTAAGGTGAAAAACCAATATGGTAGTTCTGGGCACTTGCCATGTTAGCAAGCCCCGCACCTGCAATTATCCAGCCAATCAGCTTTCAGCTTCTGCTCATATGGGAAAACAAATAAATCTAATCAAATAACTTCTCCCAATGAGCAGGAATGTGCACCCCACTCCCCACTGCTTTTTTTAAAAAAAACTCACAGAAAAACTGCAAAGGCTTTTCCTTTGGAGTTTTTTTTACTTTGTTGGCCCCCCTCCTTCCGAATATGGCAGTACAATACAGGATCCCATTAAGACAGGTAGGATTCTCCTTGCATTCTGTGAGGAGTGTTTTCACAGTTTAGACAACCTCAAGGAAAAAGTAAGAACAACAACAACAACAAAAGTACTTTCCAGAATGTGAACAATGGTAAAACACATCTTTAGACAAGGCAATGGCAAACAATTTTAAGTTATGGTTATGCTGGAATAATACATCAACATTTACTAGTTGCATCATCAGTAAGATTTCATTTAATAGCATTAGTACGAATAGAATAAAAAACGTGTCACCCCAGGGATATAACCTCATCTGAAAGCACAGAGATTTATGAGTGTTAACTTGAGCACAACCAGATAAGTATATGAAAGTATATCAAGAATACATCAGAAAACTGCTTTGTCATTCACAGAGATAACCCCAAACGCAATCCAGTGCTGTTCATCAACCTTCCATCAACTCCCTTCAGCAGTTTGTCAGTGTATATGCAAACTACATCTACTCTCTAGCTGACATGATTCAGCAAAGGGATCTACTTACTGTTCTTCCTTCTGGGATTTAAACCCAGAAAAGAAAAACCTGCAGCAGGCTGAGATCTGGAGCAGGAAAGCAGAGTGTGTCAGCCTTCCTCCGCTCTCACTTTTCTCATTCCTAATTGTTCCAGCTGGCACTCTCTTTTGTGGGGTTTCAGGCTGCATGTTTCAGGGTCAAAATATGCCCAGTGATAGCAGTGGTAAACGTTTGAGGGAGCAGCATGAAAAGGGAAAAAAGGACAGGGGAATTGTTAAGCTTCTCTTCTTATACTGCTTCTATGCTTACAATGGCAGCCTCTGCAAAGTACTGTCTTTTGCTAAGAATAGTCATTGGAGTTTATATACATGCACGCGCTACTAACATCTCATCTTTGCTTAATTTGGTGCTCTTCAGATGCAATGGAGTTCCCATTGTGATGAGCCTGCATAAACATTAGCTATGTCAGATGACAGCCAGTGTTGTCTAGTGTGAGTGTTGGACTAGGGACTTTATCAGATGCATCAAAAAATTGTCATAAGGATGGGACAATAGCCTAAAGGGCTAAAATTATCATATGACATCATTACGCACCTGTTCCACTGTGTGGTGCAGGTGTGAATAAGGCGTCACTTTTTATTGATGGCTTTTTCTGTCAATAAAAAAGTGATGCCTTATTCACTCCCATGCCATGCAGCGGGAATGGATGAGGATGCAGGCAACTGATAATTTTGGCCTTTAGGCTATTGTCCTGTCTTTATGATGCAATTTTGGACATGGTTTTTGCTCTGTTTTCCCACATCTGATAAAATCCTAGGACTCTAGGACCAGGGTTTAAATCCTTGCTCAGCCATGGAAACCCAGTGGGTGACTTTTGCATGTCATACCCTCTCAGTCTCAGAGGACCACAATAGCAAATTTCCTTTGAATAAGTCTTGCCAACAAAACCTCATGATACGTTTGCCTTAGAGTTACCATAAGTCAGAAATGACTTCAAGGCACACAACAACAACAACAACAACAACAGATGGGGGTGACAATCACTGTAGTCCAACACATCTTGAAGGAGCCAGGTTGAGTAGGAAGGGGACTTACTAAACGGAAAGGTTTTAATGTATTTTTCAACAATGACAGCAGTAGCAGCAGCAACTATGATGAATTCCAGATGAACCACAGTAGCAATAGTGGAAAAAGACCACAGGAAGGGGTTATTCAAGTCCCACGCCATCCATGCCTTGTAGGGGGAAGATCAACAAGCAGTGGCAGTCAGTGGCTCCAATGTCAGTAGGATGGCAAATATGCTCAGCTTTCATGAGGCACCTAAGGTGCTGAACCCTATCTCCAAAGGAGGTTCAGCACTTTGAATAGCCCCCTTTAAAGTTCAGACTAAAACCTGGAATGGATTCCCAGTGGAATTAGAAGCCTAATTAGGAGCAGTAAGAACGTGTGTTCTGGTTCCCCGATGTTGCTTCCCCAATGTTGCATGTTCCATTAGCCATGCTCCATCCCCACTGGGTTATGACTATATGGCTTCTCCATGTAAATAGGAATGCTGGTCAGAGTTTTCATTCATATGGAGATGTCCTTCACATGTATACAGCTCTAGGTTCCCTTCATGCTTAAATCCAACATGTAGCACTTAGGAGCATGTTAAGCATATATGCTGGCCTAGAAGGAGCGTGGTTGCTGGAAGTGATCATACTAAGCTCTTACCTGTACAATGAAAATGCATGTGTGTAGGCTGGGAGTAGTGTGGATGCCCCCACATGGTCTTAACTTCATTGGCATCTGAAAACATGGTAGAGTGTGTGAAATCAGGCACATGTATATCTCCAAATCTATAGGGCTGAAAAGTTGAATGACTTAACACCAAATCCAATTAGGAATGAGAATGTGTCTTGCATTAGCAATGACAAAACCTGCAATTATCAAGGTAGTTAAATAGGCTACGATAAATGGATCAAGGGTTAGGAAGGCTAACCCCCCAAAATTATTAAACATTAAAATTACAGAATGGAGGGTTCTATATTGAGTATTTGGAGGGATATTTGTTGGAAGGTTATGCGTACCATCCAACCTTTCACAGGTGAAAACTGGAAGATGTATGTCCAAGCAACATCAGAGTGTGCTCAAGACTCTGACACCCTCTGTCCTTTCCCCTCTGCTAAACTAATTGAATGCAAACTACATTTGCAATTTGAGCTCTGTTTGCAGCAATTGTAGTAAGCTGAGGACAAAGTGGGAAATTGGGAAGAGAGAGAAACTGGGACATTTTAAATGCATCTGAAAAGGGGGGGACAACAGAGGATTAACTGGGGTTGTCCCTGCCAAAATGGGACAGTTGGAGGGTACAGGCATGCAGATCCATTATCAGATCAATGGTATGGCTCATCCTCACATTCTAGAAATACCACAAAGTTCATTGCCAGACCCTGACTTATGGCATGTAAGACACAGCATGTGAGTTAGCAACATTTTAGGAAAATGTAATTTCCTGACTATAGAATAATCTAGAAATACATCAGTTGTGGTCCCCAGCATACTTGGCTATGCTACTGGGGGATTCTGGGTGTTGTAGTCTGAAACGTAACTTTCCCAAGCTCCGTTTGAATTGTCACATAATGTTACCACAGTACCAGATGGGCCAAATGGAATGCGTAGCCTGCTTGGTAGTGTTTGTTCAATAATTAGCACATCTTGCTACACAAAAGCATTCATGCAAATGTTATATTTGCATACAATGAAATAAAGATTATCCTTCAAGCAAGATTAGAGAATGAGGAGTTCTGTTTAGAGTTAGTAAGTGAGGAGTGCAGAGAAATCTCAGATGGCAGGGGTGTTTTTTCTCCAACACTTCACACACAGATAAGCATTCAAATTCATCAAATATTCCATACAAGACATTGTTTCTTTGATTTCCCTAGATCATATTATGAAGAACAGAGACACAGACTGACAATGATAGCTGCCTACAGATCCAATTAGAAAAGACCACTTTAAAAGTCTGTTTCCTTTTCATTCCTGGTTCATTTGATAATGTCTCCAGACATCAGTCTGTATCATTGTGCCCATACACCACAGTAAAAAGAAAGGAAAAGTGAAATCATTAATGCATTTTTTTTTAAAAAAGGCAGAATAAGGCAAATTACTGAAAGTGTTTGTTTTTCACAGAGGTTGGAAAAAGTTCCTTTTCTGGGCTATCATGGTGGATATGCTGGTGGAGGGGATTCTGGAAGCTGCAGTTTTAAAAAGTGAATTTCTCCAAGCTCTGGCTTCCTCACTCATAAGAATGCGTCCTTATGAGATAGAAACAATTGCACTTTGCTTCTCAGATATGAAGGAAAGACCACAGAACAAGTTTAAATGCTGGTCTGGAACTGTACTGGCCCTCAGCCAGCTCATGTGATGGCTAAAAGTGGGACAAAGGCACGTATGCAAAGCCTGTCCCAACACCCGTCTCCATCTTACCAGCCCTCATTTTAATAGGGAAGTTCTAAAGGGGTCTTGCTTACATATATTTGCATAGGAGTGCACACATCTACCCATTTGGAAACCCTGATAAAGCATGACTTCTGATCACATGGCAGCTTCCATACATGTTCAAACAAACATCAATAAAAATCCCCCCCAGGCCTCAGAGGAGCATGTATGTGCACCCTTGTTGTGTGCCATCAAGTTCTTTCTGACTTATGGTGACCCTACAATCATAAGAGGGGATTTGAACCCTGGTCTCCAGATCCCTAGTCTAAGGACTTCATAAGACAGGGCTGAAATTGCAGAATTACAACATGATAGTAGCACAAATGGGTTCCCATTATTGCACGACGTCATCCTCCTCTTTTCACTGACAGGCAAAAGCCATGAATAGTCTTCAATATCACTCTTTTCATGGTATTGATGAGTGTGCGAAAATCACGTCCTGCTGTAATTCTGCTATTACAGCATGAATGGGCGGTCCTCTTCCTCTCCTCTTCCTCTTCCAGGGGAGAACATGAAGAGGACCTACAGGACACTCTTTTAATTAACTGTCACAAGGTACGTTTTCATGTTTGTTTAAGTGTTTAATTATTGATTTCTTTGGTTACTTATTTGTCTTTGGTGTGTTTAAGTGAAGTCGTGTCTTCTTGCTAGAACAGCTGAAATTTTGCCCATTCAAAAATCGTGGAAGGAAAATAATTTTTTTTCTTAAAGGCACATGCGTGGGCCAGCACAAAGTGTTAATACTCTGTCATTAGAAGGCAATGCGAAGACAATTGTTACTACAGTGTGAGCTGAAATCCCGTTCTTAAACTGCTAGTGGAGCTTGTGTGATAATTCTATGATGGCAGCGTTGGATGATTACAGAGACATGCGGTAGTTACTGTAACCATGCCACCAAATTTCCGCTTTCCTCAATAGCAGAATTACAGTTTTTAGGTGCTCATCTGATAAAGTCCTAACACCCAAATCACTATGCCACACTGGCTTTCTGTGTGTACTTTTGCTCCACCCCAATTTAGCCCTCATGTGTGCCAGCTTAATGGCTAAATTAGGAATGTGCTGCCCTGCAAAAACTGTTGGACATTAACTCCCATCAGCCTTTGTCAGCACAGGCCATACTCTCAAACTGTTCCAATTTAGCAGAGACAGCCCTGATTAAGCCTCGGTCACCCCACTTTTTCAGCTGCTATCCTAGTTTCTCCTAGTCCCGTTTTCTTCCTTCATCCTCAGTTTACTTCCAGTTTACTCAGTTTACTTCTGTGCAAACTGAATTCAAAATGCAAAACTAATTTGCATTCAACTCACTGGGGAGGAGAGGAGATGAGGGGGCAGAGTCTTGCCCTTCTCAGTAGGATCAAGCAAAAACAAACTGCTGCAGGCTCTCTTACCTTGTGTGTTCTTTCTCATCAATAACTTTTTCTATCTTTACCACACTCTGATGTTGCTTGGCCATATGTGTCCCAGTTTTCATCTGTGAAATGTTGGAGGGTATGATTTGCAATGGCAAAAGATGCTGGCAGTTACAATCCACCAGTAGCTGTATGACAGAAGTAAAAAATCCTAGCCAACTGACTAGGCTGAACACTTGCACAGGGTTCCAGTCACTGATGAATTTAATGCATATCTGCATATGCTCTATTGTCATGTGATAGCTTTTACTTTTCTGTAGAACCAGTGATTAGCCAAATATAGGAAGAGTCTTCCTTAAGCGAACCAAGACCTAAATCCAATTTAATACTAGCAGAGTGGAAATCTCTGCTAGCACAGTTGTGCTGGATTACACACAACCAGTTGTACAAAATGATTGTACCACTCAAACAACCACCTGTGCAAGAAAAGACAGTATTGAATGCCACCCTTGTGCTAATACTGAACATCCACAACCACTACTGCAATGAACCTTGCACCAGCACAATAATGCTGTTGGGTATAAGCCAGGCACTGGCTTTTGGAGACTGCCTAGCCAGATGCTTCTGGGGAAAGGCATTAAAGCAATATCCCTCCATGTTGTTGGTCCCCATTATCTAACACTTAGTGATAAGTTGCCACTGAATTTTGTATCATTGAAATTTTATGGTTAGTAATTGATAATTATTGATAGAAAGGGAAAGAGTTAAGATGTCATTGCCATCACTCATGCCCTTCCCCCACCCTGAGACTGCTGCTTTGAAGACAACCTTCTTTCCATATAAACATCTATGGACTTTATCAGACGAGCTTAATGAAATGGAACAGAAATGCCACAGGATCGTTAAAGAGATTTTTTTTTCCAGACAACATCCTCCTCACCTGTTCTGACCCTGTGTGCTTTCCGTTTTGTTTTATTCATGGGAAAAGTCATCAATAGATCTCCCATTCCGTTTCTGTAATGGAATCACGGGTGTGTGAACTGGTGTGCCGTTATGCTGGTGTGATGTTAAAACACTTCTGGGTACGATCATGACATCCAGGTAAGTGACAGCCTTTTCTGTACCCTCCCCATTTTGCTTTTAAAGCTTTAAAAGTGTTTTGGTGCTTTTTTTAATTTTTAGAAGTCTGCCTGTATTTTTATTTTTAAATTTCCCCCCGGCTGCCTGCCTCTGTAAGGTTCTGGAAGGTAAGTAGAGAACACTTCTGGTGGTGATCTGGACATCCAGGTAAGTGACAGACTATTTTGTACCCTTCCCTGTTTACTTGTTTCTTTTAAAGGCTGTTTAGGTGATTGCTTTAATTTTTTTTATGTCTGTTTTTTTTAAAATTCCCTGCGCATGCAGGTCACCCTGTAAAGTCCTGGGGGGCCCTGCAAAACACTTCCTACTTCGATTGGGACAAAGAGGTAAGTGACAGCCTTTTTTGTTCCCTCCCCGGGTTACTTGGTTTTTTTTTTTAAAGGGTGTTTAGGTGCTTGGTGCACTTCTTTGAAGTTTGGGGGATTTTTTTTATTTTTAAATTCCTCACATGATTTGGTCTCCAGGAAGGGGAGGGGGTTTTGGTCTCCAAGAAGGGGAGTGGGCTCTGTGAGAGCTCCATTCCCTTCCTGGACAGCCGGAGGAGGGGGTAGCAGTTTCTGTCCCGGGATTAAGGTAAGTGTGTGAACATTTTTTTAATCAGTTGCAGGGATGGGAGGAGGGTGGGTGGGTAATGGAACAAGAATGGGTTTTAAGGGCCTGTCTGATAAAGTCCTATGTCAGTGTCTCTTAACCTTTTCTTTACCAGGGACCTCAGAGGCACTGGAGGGGGGAAAAACTTTTCTCCTGCTTTTTCCTGCATGTTTTTGGCTGGAGCAGATTGAATGGCAATGTGCAGACCAAGCCAGCTAGCCAGCTTTTGACCTTCTCACGTGGCTGCTCCACTGTGGGAGGGAGGTGGGCTGAGAAACCTTCAAGCCTTTGTGGACCCTCTGTGAGGACATTGCAGCCCTCTGGGGGGTCTGTGGACCACAGGTTAGAACCACTGATCTATGTTGTTTTGGAAGATTGTTTCTACTCGGTTCTCTTCTTCAAGCCCATATGCACAAGTCTGGGCTGATTTATTATATTTAATAGCAGATTTGTGTCCATTCAGTCTCTTACATTGTGAATGTCCACACTTTGACACTTAGCATTGGCCATCAGCTGACAAAAGAATGAATGAGTGCTTGCATATTCCCTCCAGTTGCCCTTTGTCCTTTATATTGCTTTCATATTATGCCTATGAAAAAGAGTTTCTACACCACTTATTGTGATAAATGGGAGGTGCTGAGGCTGTAATATATACCAAGGCATGCTACATAAGGAAAATATTTATAATTACATTCTTTTAACAATTACTGTATTTATTCACTCAGTAATTGTGTCAAATCAATTCTAATATGATATGACCAGTTGCTCCTATAACTGGTGAAGCTTAAAGTTACAGATTTGGGGTTCAAATCACTCTGATGAGCAGATGTATTATACATGCATGAGACTAACAAGTCTATTGCTGTGTTTTATTACAAAAATAGAGTGGCATTGTAGATCAAAAGTTAAGCACCTTTAGGTTCCATGGATTCATGTACAGCTTTAACACTTTCCTACTGAACTCAATGAATGCTTAACTTTGCTTGGACTGTGCCCCCAGTGTTTTGCATTTAGTTTGTTTTAATGAGCCAAACTTACCCCTAATCCTTTTTGTATTAATTGCACTCCACAGCATTGCCAAGTTTGTGTATATAACACTCAGTAACTCTACCTCTTTTAAAAGATTGCACTTCCTCTGAATATTCCTTGCCTATGAAAACCCTACAAAATTCATGGGGTCACCATAAGTCGACAGGCAACTTGAAAGTACATGCACATTCACACACATTTCTCTACTACATCCTTCCCTCCCTTTCTCCCTTGTTATCACATGAATCAGTGATGTACTGGGACAAAGATGCTAGCTTTTGTGAAGGTGAAAAGTTTTGGTGTAAATGTGTACATGTGAAACTATGTTTGAGGTAAACTCTCACACATAATTAATTATGGCATAAAATGTCATCTTGATGAATTATCTGTGGACTATAGACATTTATGGGGAATGATTTGGGGAATGCCCTTCTTGCAAATTCCTCCCAACAAGTACAGCCACTGTATGGAAACAGAATGTGAACATACCACTTCATGCTTCATCACTAACTATACATGCCCTGCCCCAACACCACACATTCAATGTGGATGCCAGAAAAGAAGGTGCTGTGTGCCTTGACTGCCTGTGTGCATAGAATTAATCTGCTCCATAGGGCTTCCAGAAAAGGTCCTTTTCAGAGTCCATACACCAAATGATATCAATGATGTGACAGCAGAGTTGGGCCAGGAATATTGTCTAGCCCTATTGGTGGAGAAGGCTCTTATCTATAATGAGATGAGGAGGTAACTGACTAAGAAAGAATATATGAAATGTACATGCAAATAGATAGAGAATTTTTTCCTACAAAGAGGTATAGGAAAACCAGCTCTATCAAAACCATCATTTACAAGAGCTCCCCATACTGGAGGATGATGGTTATCCTCCCTATTCAGTACATAGGCTCTGATCTGCATGAACAAACATTCCCATCTTGGGAGAAAGGCAGGATATAAATCCATACAAACAAACAAACATTGCCTGTACGTAGATTTTCCTTGGTTTTTTTCTGGGCTGTGAGGCCATGTTCTGGAATAGTTTCTTTCTGACGTTTCGCCCGCATCTGTGGCTGGCATCTTCAGAGAATGGTTGGGTAGGAGTGTGTCTCGGTGTGAACCCATGTTGGGGAGTATATGCAAATTTGTGTAATTGAATGGTTAGTTTCTGGGTATAGAAATGCAAGGCTCGTTAGTGTTTAGCTGATGGTTGGTTGATGGGCCATTATTTCTGTACCCAGAAACTAACCATTCAATTACACAAATTTACATATACTCCCCTACAGGGGTTCACAGCATATAAACCCCAGACACACTCCTACCCAACCATTCTCTGAAGATGCCAACCACAGATGCAGGCGAAACGTCAGAAAGAAACTATTCCAGAACACGGCCTCACAGCCTGGAAAAAAACCAAGGAAAATCTATGGATGCTGGCTGTGAAAGCTTTCAGCTTCACATTGCCTGTACAACTTATATCATGAAAACTAGCCTGGCACAATGGTCTAGTGCACAGGTCATAAGGTGGAAAGTCCTCAGTTCAGATCTTCTCTTTTCCTTAAACTAGACAGCATTAGGCAAGCCTCTGTTCTCTTGGCTGAAGCCTATCATGTTCAGTGTGCAGATAATAATACAGATAAGTATGGTGATTAACTTTTGAGGAGTACGGACACTGCCTTTTTTTGGGCAGGGGGAGTCATGTAATCACTAGCAATATATTGTAAATAGCACATAAACAGGCAGCAAACAGAAGTTGGAGATATTTTTCATTGGTACCCTGAAACATTTCTTTTTCATGTTAATGTTTTGTTTATAGTCACAGGCCGCAGAGTGGAAAGGGCTTTTCTTTTTAAAAGTGAGGTCAATATTTTCACCTGCACCATTGTACCCAATGGAAACTGAGCTAACAGTATCACTGGTTTGCTTGACTTCAAAAAACACATATCCAAAGAGCCTTATTTCTTATCAATACACTCAAGCTGATGTGATAGTGGGTTTGCCTTGTTAAACCATGGAGATAATAATTCACAGGATGGAGGAGCCTACCTCATTTCTGCATCTAACTCACTATGGTGGATTGGTGATCTTGCTGGCAGAGAGACAGGTAAACTACTTAAAGATGCTTTCTTTAGAACAAAATAAATCCATTTTAAAATGCATTACTCAGAATGATTTCCACTGCCAAAATATTAGGGTCATGAAACAGCCCATTGACAGCCTGAAAAGCAAGAGCTTAAGAGTCTTCCTCAATACTCAGTACTTAGAAATAGCATGAGTAGCAGTTTGGATCAGTTAAGCTGATAAAAATACATTGAAAGGCAGTTTCGATCTACCTCAATGCCTCTTGCATATAGCCTCCCCCCCCCCAAACTGTGCCTAATTTTTAAAGTTTCCCCATTCAAACACAATTTTTCTATATGTAATTAGCAATTGCCCTTCTAAATACCCGTAGCTGCAGGGTTCTGCTTTCCTCCCTGTCAAAGTTGCAAAGCCTGCATAATTGATTATGAGCAGCACTAAATTGTAATTTTGCTATTTGCTTCCTACCCTTCAAAGTGGCTGAATATAGCCAGTGTATATATTTTTGTGTTGGGCTGATTTATCCATTAGAAAATTTCTAAAAATAAAAGTGCTCTCTGGAAGATCAGGTACCACTGAGATGCAATTAAAAAGTGCTGAAATCTGAAATGTATTCACTGGGCTACGGACTGTTATTTGTTACCATGTTTTCTATTCCATTCTAACCACGAGCTGGAATATCTGTAGATGTATTTAAAACAAAGCCAAGCAAAAAGTTCCATTCTAAGAAGCTGCACACTGTAGAAACTGTTTACTCCTACAATAGCTATGGCCATCCATTGCAAGAGAAATCAGATGGTTATCAAAGCCAGAAATGCTCTGAAAGCAATACCCCACCCCCCTTGCTTTAGCAATACTCACATTCATCTTCTACAAACAGACCTTCTCTTTCAAGCCATTTTGTAAGGCATTCCAGTCATTTCAATGGCATAAATAAAGTAGAGTCGTGTACTTGGCTGCCTGGGTGGGTATTGTTCATCGTCTCCCTTTCCCTTTGATAACCATTCCTTTAGGAAGATGTGGAAGATGAGTTCAAAATAGACTCCAATTCACTTGGCATCAAACATGCAGGCTCCAACCTTTCCCGGCAGCTGTCGGGCTCCCACTGAACCCAACCTGGTGTCAATGGATTTCAATATAATCTCTTCTTGGAGTGATGAGCTGGTGTGTTGCATGGCATGAACTTGCTTTAACCCTCCAGATGGATGGTGATCTCTTGACAACACTGAAAGAATATGAGCTGATCTGTCCTAAAGCCTTGTCTTTTTCATTCATCGACCTTGCAAGGCAAATCCAGCCTCTCCTTTGAATTATTAATGCCTCCTTCCCTTTCACCACTCCCAGTATACACTTCAAATCATTTAATGCAGCATGACTTTTTCATTCCATCTTTTTAAAAACTTTTTAAAGAATAAAATCTATGATACATATTCTAGCTAGTAGTAGTAGTAGCAGCAGCAGCTAGTAGTAGTAACATTCTCTCTCTCTCTGTGTGTGTGTGTGTGTGTGTGTGTCTGTGTGTGTGTTTAAATGATGTTAATAAATATAAGCTGCTGTAAAGTGCACCTCAGGCTGGAATCCAATACACATTTATGTATCAAACGGATAAACATGCAGAGGACATGGCCAGGATTACATTCTCTATTTTAATACTGGTGGTCATTAAAAAAAAAAAGTGGTTAAAAATAAAGTGAAAATAAAGTCATGGAAGGTTGACTGGAACGTGTTTGGAAAAAGGAACCCCTCCTTCTCTCTCTTCAGTTCTCTCAAAACTCAAATACTCTTTTTTATAAAATGGGACAGATTCATAAGAGACCCAAAGAATAAACTCTGCAGTCTCAGTTGTATTCCACTTGACTGGATATTCATGTGCTTCTAAAATGAGGTCACTTTTGGGTATCACACACTGCCCCTTCACTAATATACTACATGTGTGGAGTGTGGCTATGCCTGCTGGCCCCACTTCTGTTGACTAAACGTGAAGCAGAACATTGCAGAGGAGAAGCTATGTGAGTACAACTTTATGCAGTAAATACCCGGCATCCTGCCATCCAGCCTGGGGAGTGGAATGGAGTGAGAGATGCCAGGAGAAGGACATGGAGATGTTGGTGCAGATCCAACAGATGTGCTTCTGCTCCACCCACCACGTACTACAGGTTGGCCCTCATATCCATGGATTTGGTACCCACAGTTTCCTTTATACACATCCAAAATAATAATAATGTTCTCTCTAGGCATTTCTAGGTCCTCCAATGTGATTCTATGGTCAACTTCTGGTGTTTTTCTGATTGAAAATAATAGGATTCCCTATTATCCATGGTTTCAGGTATTCATGAGTGTGTGTGTCTTGGAACGTATCCCCCACGGATATAGGAGTCGACCGGTAGTTGTATTCATTGAGGAGTTTTGTGAACACCCCTACTGTCAGAAATGTTTCAAGTTACAAGGCATGTAGAACTAGAAAATTGCCAACAGACATACCTGACCAAATGTGGAGAGTTTCCAGTTGGCAGGGGTTCTTGTGCTAGTAATAAAAATTACAAAACAGCTATTGTGTCTTTTTACTCTTAATGGATTGTGTGGAGAAAAGATAGACAGAATAACATGGGAGGGGTATAGTCAGAGCTTGGAAACTATTTTTTTAAGAAATGAAAATTTCCAGCATGACTGCGGAATTCTGGGGTTTGCAATGCAAAAAGGAACTTTCCCAAACTCTGGTTATGAATGTAAGGCAACATCCTTGAGAGCCTGCACAAAATTCAGATAGGGTGATGGTGGAATCAAAGCCACATCTGGGCCCATGCATAGCCTGTTTTTCACATCAAGGGATTGTGCCAGGAAGACAGAAGATTTCTGTATGGCTCTGCATGCTACTTCATATTTTACAAAACAACCTGGACTGAAGACAGATGACAGCAGGTGACAAAGATATGAACAAAATAAAATGTGTGCATAGCAAAGATAGAAACAATTAATAAACTAATTTTAGCATTAAATAAAAACCTATATCCACTGTGCGATAGAGTGATATTTCACTATAACATACCCCCCCCCACAACACCTCATTTTCTCATCTTAGCACTCTCTCACTAAGGCAAAAATCCAACATGGTAGTTCCGGACGCTTGCCTTGTTAGCAAACTCCGCCACCACGGTTGTCTGACCAATCAGCTTTCCGATTCCACTCGTATGGGAAGTGAATCAATTTGTGCTGCTTGTCCCAATGAGCAGGAATGTGCATTCTCCCCACTGTTTTTAAAAAGCTCTGGGAAAAGCTTTTCCCAGGTCACTTTTGGGTATCACACACTGCCCCTTCACTTATATACTACATGTGTGGAGTGTGGCTATGCCTGCTGGCCCCACCAAACACAGAGTATATGGTGTTTTTTTGCCTCCCTTCTTCCGAGTACACCGAAATGATGCAGAATCCCATTAAGACAGATAGCATTCTCCTTACATTCTGTGAGAAGTATTTTCACCATTTAGACACTCCCTAAGAGCTGATGTCACACAGATTGGCACTGGTTCATTGCCACCATTTTGAGTACCATTGATTTAGAATAGCTCTCCTCCTGTTGTGCTAATCAAGTACATGCAGTCAGCTTTTCCTTCCTTTAATGATATATATTTATTAATCATAAAACTGATTACAAACACTTAAAAATATAAATTTGTTGAATACTGCTTAGGATTTTAGATCCAGAAACTAACAAATGATACTATCCCTACTTTGAAAGAAAGATAGCATAAAGTTTTTGGAAGATTGTAGAGCAGGGATTTAGTGAGACAATTTTCATGGGGTATGAAAATCTGGGCATCAATCACTATAACATAGGCTTTTGTAGAAAAATGTTTTCATAGGTAATATGGGAAGCACATAACAACACAAAATGCATTTTAATTAGAGAGTATGTTCTGAAACTTCCCAAAAAGCAAATCAATTTAAAATACAATATTTTCCGCATGCAAAACTGCTGTGTAACCTAAATAACACTGACTAGTAATTAAATTTGTATTGTGCAAGTCATCTTGCTATGGTTTGAACAGCCTAACTGTTGACAGTCTAAGTAATGCACCATGATTTCTCTGCAAAGTTCCCAAGAATCTGTTCATTTAAGATATGACTTGCCTTCAAATATATTACTTCCAAGATTACTAAATCTCCTCCCCCTCATAAACCTTTGAGCATCTCAGTAGTGTCAGCACCTGTGCCAAAATTGAGAATGAATTTTCACACCTAGTTGTAGCTATACCAAAGGTGAGTCCTGCAGCATACAAAGTGTACATGCATGGAAAGGCTTCCTTATAGCACCTACAAAATTTTAGTATGTACATTAAGTGTTAGTGCTAGGTTGAAGGCTTTCATGGCTGGCATCCATAGATTTTCCTTGGGTTTTTTTCCATGCTGTGAGAGAAGATGCCAGCCACAGATGCAGGCGAAATGTCAGAAATAAACTCTTCCAGAACACGACCTCGCAGGCTGGAAAAAACCCCAAGGAAAATCTATGTTAGTGCTGGGGTTTTGCAAGATTCTGCCATAGCCTTTTCTTTGGATGCCTAAATTATATTACTAAATACTCAACCAATGTTTTAAGTTACTGCAATGCTAGAAATTTCATGGCGGGTAGAATTCCTATTTTGTGGACTGTGCTCCCTATCACTATACCCCTGTTGCAGATATGGCTGAGGTTAAGAGGGGTGGGGCACCTCTTTCACTCTGAGGACCAAATTTAATTTCAGAGATGCCCTTAGAGCCAACACATTCCAGTGGTGCGCAGAGGCAAAAGCAGAAGGGAAGAACCAAAAATGTCAGAATATTTTAGATTTATGCTCATACAGTGTAGGAGAGGAATGCAACCTCTTTAGAAAAGGAGGAAAGCTCAGACAAAAGCTTGGGTGACACATGTATGGTATCATAGGAAAGGGGGAGCGGCCATCTGGGGAACTCCAGAGAAATGAGGCCCTTTCACACAATCAACAAACATTGCTATAGTCCACTTTGATTGCCATAGTGACATCCTATCTATTCTGCTTTGGTCAAACCTCACATGGAATACTGTGTCCAGTTCTGGGCACCACAATTCAAGAAGGATATTGACAAGCTGGAGTGTGTCCAGAGGAGGGAGACCAAAATGGTGAGATATCTGGAAGCCATGTCCTATGAAGAGTGGCTTAGGGAGCTGGGTATGTTAGCCTAGGGAAGAGAAGGTTAAGAGGTAACATGGTAGCCATGTTTATTTGAAGGGATGTCATATTGAGGATGGAGCAAGCTTGCTTTCTGCTGCTCTAGGACATGGAGCAATGGATTCAAACTATAGGAAAAGAGATTCCACCTAAACATGAGGAAGAACTTCCTGACAGTAAGAGATGTTCAGCAGCGGATTGCACTGCCTTGGAGTGTGGTGGAGTCTCCTTCTTTGGAGACTTTTAAACAGAGGCTGGATAGCCATCTGTCAGGAATGCTTTGATTGTATATTCCTGCAGGGCAAGGGGTTGGACTGGATGGCCCTTGTGGTCTCTTCCAACTCTATGATTCTATTATTCCATGCAATCCTGGGAATTGCAATTTGTGTGTGTGTTGTGTGCCTTCAAGTCATTTCCAACTTATGGCAACCCTAGGTGTGAGAGTGTAGGTCTTGCCCAATGTCATGTAACGGGTTTTCATGGCCAAGCAGGGACTCAAACCCTGGTCTCCAGTTGTAGTCCAACACTCAAACCACTGCACCATTAGAGAGGGATATTTAGAACTCTTAGCCAGAGAACTCCAGTACCCCACCAAAGCAACATATCCTAGGATTTCACAGGATGCTGCCATGGCAATTAAAGTGGAATCACAGTGCTATAACTGAGTAGTGTGAAAGGGCCCCCAGACTAGAAACCCCGGAGGACCAGATTTATTTTTGGAGCCTGAAATATCCTGTTGCACATTAAAAGATGATGGCTAAATTACTGTTTGCTTTTCTAATATCTTGTACTGTTATTGACTTCATGAGTGCTAGATACACTTTGATATCATCATATATACATTTTTCGGCTGTAAAATGTTATACACTGGATAATTGTTAATCTTTTTTCATCAGTCTAATATTATACTGATTACACATTCTGAATTATATTGTATGTGGATGCTAGATAATGCTTGTTTTTTCTTTGCACGCATGTCACATTTGTTGATAATATGTATTATATTTATAAATTATAATGAACAAGAAAAAAGACATAAATATGATTGTGAAGGAAAGAAATCAAAGCAAAATTCTGTAAATCATATCTAATGTGCATATGTAAATTATGGAGATTTTCAGATGGGGACAAAATGCCCTGTTGCTGCCCCATCACCTCCTCTCCTGTTCCTGCAATGGAATGGAGGTAGATGTTCAAACACTTGCCTCCATTCCGCTCCAGGAACAGGCATCCTCCCTCCTTTCCAGACGGCCGTAAATGCAGCTGTTGTAGGACTGCTTTTACGACCGGCTAGAGGATATCCCGCTTGTTCTCGTGAGAGAATTAGCAGGAGGGAAATTACCTGCCTGTCCCGATCATGGCAGGAAGTGCCTGCCACGGAGCTCCTCCCCCATGCCTGTCATCGCGGAACAGGGACGGGGCTCCGTTTCCCACGTCCCTGATTCCATGACAGGCATGGAAGGGCTGTTCTATTCACAATGTTTCATCATGAATAGAATATCCTGGGAGCAGGATGGGAGCAGGACGAAAGTGGTCGATGTCGTCTGAACGACAGCCTCTTTATTGACCCCATTCCATACCTGCCCCACAGTATAAGCCCCATTTGAAAATCTCCTATATCTAATGTTCATTAAGTCAATAAAAGTCAAAACAATGTTTTAAAAGACTCTGAATGTTCTGTGCAGGAAAGTTTTTAAAGAAGATCACAAAAATTCTACCAGTGCATACCAAACAATGTATCAATCAGCTCTTTTGACATTATCACATGAGCCTCAAGTCTCGCAACAATCACAATATTAAAGGAAACAGGAACATACTGGTTGTAAAACATTTATTATCACACCTCTTTTAATTTGTGTGACTGTGTTTCTTTGGCAACCCCCTTGTGTGACAGGTCTCTTTGCTTCAATTCTGGGATGACTGCAGTCATGTGACATGAAGTGCCATGAGGGGGCCATGTGACTGCAGTCATCCCAAAACTAAAGTGAAGGGACCTATCATACCAGGGGCAGTAGTGGAACAACAGTGATTTGGGCAGGAATTGATGGGGTTTTCCCAGCAATTGAAAGAGGCATGACAATAATGACTAGGGAGATTATCAGATTGAAAAAAGCCCCACAGGAGCTCGCGAAGATGATGTCACTGTACCAGAAATGGGTCTTGGTTTTGCATGTGTCATCATCCTGGCATGCTGCCTCTGTGCTGACATGATGAAAAAGGCATCATTTTTCATTAGTGGAAATTTCTTGAAACAAGGATCCTGCTTCTGATGGTCACAAGCTCACTCCTTGCTGAAGGGAAGGTGGAAACATCCTCCTCATTGTGCCCTGATCGTCAATTGTATGGCTCATCAGGCTGCTGGCTCTTAACGTGGATTGGGGGCTATTGGTTGTTAAGGCAGGCTGTGACTATGTAGGATTAGTAAATACAGAGCTGTTACAAATCTGTAACTCTGGGTTAGGAATCTGTAGCTGCAACACTGAAAACCAGCCAATATTTTCAGGTTGCTTTTAAAATACTGTACATTTTAACACAATTTTAGAAATACTTTGACATTAATTTTTCAGATTTTATGCTGTTCACTTACCAATAGTGCTTTTTTTAAAACAAAAAAAAAAGTAATGAGTAATGAAATAAATAACGTTTGGTTGGATCCAGTATGTGCCCTTAGGGTAGCAAAAAAATAGATAATGGCTGGCATCCAGATAGGGACATACATATGCATAAGTCATGCTATGTATGAGGGCCCAAAAAATCACCCATGTCAATGGACATATTCTGTTGATAGTGACGGAAGTGAAGTTGTGCAGACAGTATGTTCCTTTATTCCTTGTCTTTGCACATTGTGCCTTGCATATTGCCACTGTGCACTGTGGACTGCAGTTGTGTATCATGAATTGTGCATTACAGTTGTGTATTGTATATTGTGCATTGTGGCTGTGTGTTGTATATTGTGTTTTGATGTTTTGCATTCTGTATTTTGCATTAAACATTACCCAATGGCACCTAGTCACTGACATGTGTTGTACAGTGTTGCTATTCTGTATAGGAGTTGTGTACTACTCATGTATCAAATCTGTGCAAGCGGATATTTATGCTATGTTGAGGGGAGGTCAGATTGCAGTCATAGGAGATTTTCAAATGGGACCAAACGTTACTGCCCTGCCACCTCCTCTCCTGTTCCTGCCACGGAATAATGTAAATCTTTCACACACTTACCTTAATTCTGTGGCAGGAACGGGCTCCCCCTCCCCTCACTGGCCGGCTGTAAATGCAGCTGTCATAAGGCGTGCTTTTACGACCAGCCATCTGAAACGTTATCACATGATAACGGCCAGGCGGTAAATTTAAAAAATAAAACTCCCCCAAACATAAAATCAGTTCACCAAACACCAAAACACACTTTAAATCACACAATCAAAACAGGGAGGGTAAAATAAAAGGTGCCACTTACCTGGATGTCCAGATCGTACCAGGAAATGCTTGGAACAGACCTCTTCTCCGCAGCTATCATTTCAGAACAGGAACAGGGCTCCTGTTTGTACACCCATGATTGTGTGATAGCGACAGAATGGGAGGTCTATTCACAATGAAAAATCATGATTACATTGTTCTGGAACAGCCACGGGAGCAGGATGGATGCAGGACAGAACGGGGTCAACGTTGTCTGAAAGGGAAAACCTTTCCCAACCCTGTTCTGTTCCTGCCACAGGATATATAGCCTGTGTGAAAAATCTCCATACTCTAGAGTTGGAAAGATAAATATTCATCATCCATTGCTCAATAGGCAGAGGATCTTACTGATCTATCTCTATAAGAATGCCTGTTTTACAGATACCAACAAGTTCTTTTTGACATATGGTCAGCTTACATTCATGTATATGCCCTAGCCTATGACTGGATCCTAAGAATATTATGTACTCTCCTTGCCGCTCTTTCCTCTTTTCTTTTCATTCTTTTCTTCAGTAATTAGCTGTCATTACTTGTTATAATGTTGAAAAGGTACTTTTTGTTCTTTTTAAAACTTGTATTGATTTTTTATTATAAGTTCAATAAAAGTAAAAAAGAACAAAAAGTACCTTTTGAGCATTGAGTGGTAGGGCCACTACATGGAAAAGATGGCAAAATGCTATCAGGGGACAGAGAAAAGGCAGAATTACTGAACACCTTTGCCTCAGTGTGTTCAAAAAAGGAAAAGGGTGACCAACCTGAGGATAAAGGAACAGAGGACACAATAGGGGAAACCCAGCACAGAATAAGCAAAGAGGTAGTACAGGAATACCTTCTTAAACTAAATGAATTTAAATCTCCAGGATCAGATGAACTACATCCAAGAGTATTAAAAGAGCTGGCAAATATAATCTCAGAGCCATTGGCAATAATCTTTGAGAACTCCTGGAGAACAGGAGAAGTCCCAGCAGACTGAAGGAGGGCAAACGTTGTCCCCGTCTTCAAAAAGGGGAAAAAAGAGGATCCCAACAATTATCGTCCAGTTAGTCTGACATCAATACCAGGGAAGATTCTAGAGCAGATCATTAAACAGAGAGTCTGTGAACATTTAGAAGGCAATGCCATAATCACAAAAAGTCAACATGGGTTTCAGAGAAACAAGTCATGCCAGACTAATCTGATCTTTCTTTTTTTTGATAAAATTACCAGCTTGGTAGATGAAGGGAATGCTGTGGATATCGCATACCTTGATTTCAGTAAGGCCTTTGACAAGGTTCCCCATTACATTCTTGCAAACAAGCTTGTAAAATGTGGGCTAGACAAGTTAACTGTTCAATGGATTTGTAATTGGTTGACTGGCCGAACCCAAAGGGTGTTCAGCAGTGGCTCCTCTTCATCTTGGAAAGATGTGACCAGTGGGGTGCCACAGGATTCTGTCCTGGGCCCAGTGCTATTCAACATCTTTATCAATGACTTGGATGAGGGAATTAGGGGCATACTTATCAAATTTGAAGATGACACAAAATTAGGAGGAGTAGCTAATACCCTAGAGGACAGGATCAAAATTCAAAATGACCTGGATAGATTGGAGAGCTGGGCCAAAGCTATCAAAATGAAATTCAATATGGAGAAATGTAAAGTACTGCACTTAGGGCAGAAAAATGAAATGCGTAGATACAGGATGGGGGAGACCTGGCTGAAGGAGACTACATGTGAAAGGGATCTAGGAGTCCTAGTAGACCACAAGTTGAACATGAGTCAACAGTGTGATGCAGCAGCTAAAAAGGCCAATGCAATTTTGGGCTGCATCAATAGAAGTATAGTGTCCAGATCAAGGGAAGTAATAGTGCCGCTCTATTCTGCCTTGGTCAGACCTCACCTAGAATACTGTGTCCAGTTCTGGGCACCACAATTCAAAAAGGATATGGACAAATTGGAGCGTGTCCAAAGAAGGGCGACTAAAATGGTGAAAGGTCTGGAAACGATGGCTTATGAGGAGAGACTTAGGTAGCTGGGTATGTTTAGCCTGGAAAAAAGATGGTTAAGAGGTGATATGATAGCCCTGTTTAAGTATTTGAAGGGATGTCACGTTGAGGATGGAGCAGGCTTGTTTTCTGCTGCTCCAGAGACTGGAACACGGAGCAATGGATGCAAGATGTATGTTCCCTCAAGGGCAATTGAGGCGGATGCACAAGGTAAGGAAAAATGTCAATGCCCAAAGAGAAAAGCACTCGTCCTCCAGAGCAGCTGAAACTAAGCAATCATTCCTGATGGAAGAACTTTTTGACAGTAAGAGCTGTTTGGCAGTGGAACGCACTCCCTCGGAGCGTGGTGGGGTCTCCTTCCTTGGAGGTCTTTAAACAGAGGCTGGATGGCCATCTGTCGGGGATGCTTTGATCAAGATTTCCTGCATGGCAAGGGGGTTGGACTGGATGGCCCTTGTGGTCTCTTCCAACTCTGCAATTCTATGATTCTATGATTGTAACATATAATGGCAGCTAATTATTTCTCAAACACTGTAAAAAGTAATGTGAACAGATTACGGAGATTTTCAGAGGCCTCTTGCCAGGCAAGCATATTACCCTTTACACAGATTCAATCAAGTCAAGGTCATGTGTCAGATCAGAGTGTGAGTGAAAAACAGCGCGGCTGCCTCCAATGCTAGCTGCAACAGTCATGGACAACGCCGAGAGAAAAACGGCGCTGTCCAAAATGGACCCCTTGCCGCGCAGCAGCCTCATTACTGCTCCGGAGGCTGCTTGCACAGCAAGAGGCGGCAAGAGGCATCTGAAAATCTCCTACATCTGAAAAGTAATTTTCCACAATCTGATCTGACACATGACCTTGACTTGATTGAATCTGTGTAAAGGGTAATTTGAACCAACATTTAAGTACTTGAGAAGTCTGTTGTCTAGTAGGTAATGTAAAGGATCTTCCCCTCCTTGTTGTTTTGTGCCTTCAAGTTGTTTCTGACTTATGGCAACCCTAAGGAGACCCTATCACAGGGTTTTCTGAGGCTGAGAGTGCATGACTTGGCCAAGTTCACCCAGTGGGTTTTCATTGCTGTGCAGGGATTCGAACCCTGCTCTCCAGAGACATAGTCCAACACTCAGACCACTAAGATATGAGTGACCCATGGGGATCAAACAGCATTGGCATTTTGATGTATAACATGATGCTACTGTATATCCACACTCATTGTTTTGAATGACTGGCACAATCCTGAGCTCAAGCAGACTTACCTCAGCAGAGGTATATCCTCAAACCACCCACGCTAGAATCTTCTTAACCTGTGTCTCCTAGAGAAAAGAAACAATCACCATAGCAACTGTATCCTAAAGGTAAGGCTTGATTTGTCTCTGAAGGCCTGTAAGTTTCTTCTCATATATGGATGGCACTTATTAATTTAAAATAAGATATAACAATTAGCTCAGCTACAGGAGGCTAATGCCTCATCCTGTCCCTACTGTTCAGCTTATGACTAGACAGTTTGAAATCTTGGCCATGTTTTCTGAATTGCTAAATGACATTTCACCAGCAGGGAATGCCTTTGAATAAAATCACAGCACACACTCAGTACTTCTTTTTATTGTCAATTATATTACATTTCTATACTTGATGTGGATTTATTGCAAAGTTTCAGACCACTGGATCAGCAAAAATTCTGATTCAGTTCTGGTCTGATCTGACTTCATTAGCAAAAGTTTACAAGATATATTTGCCTATCATGTCACATTTAAGAAACATTTAAAGTACCAAACACATTCATTTAGAACATAAAATAAATGAAGCACAGACAGCAAATGGAAATTAGACTAGGGGAGGTTTTTGTGCAAGCAAAATGTGACCCATAAGGCTGATTTACAAACTTGTGTTTCACATCAGTTTCACAGACTTTGATATGTGTCTGTACTGTTTGGAGATTATTAACAAGATGAACATGGATCTACCTGATATCTAAAGATAATGTGAAAGAAAGCACATGCTTAATAATCCTTAAATATTCATTGAAACAAACAAGTTTTGAGCTTTAAAACAAGCCTTTTTGAGGATCAAAGAAACAGATTAAGCTATATCCATTAGACAGGAAGGTAGTTTTGTTTTGCTTTTAAAATTTTATTGAATTATTAACATTGCAGTTCATTATTTTCAGTATTTCCAGTTTCTGTATTTCTTTTAAGATATAGCCCTGCGTGTGCATCACCTAAAGAACAGAAAAGCATGCTTTTCTCTTCAGATGTACTGTTTTATTAATGGCCATTTTTATGAAACTTCACAGTGCAATCCTACACAAATCTAACTTGACTTGAATAGCGGCTAACTCCTTGGTAAGTATATACTGTATATGATTGCAACCATAGTTGATCAATTAACAAAAGCTCATATAACTGTCACAATTTTCTTCAATGGTTGGTATTGCCATTTTTGTTGCTTTTATTACTGTGTGCTGTTGTTGGTTTTCCCCCCTGTAAGCCATGTTCAATATACAGGCAGCTTTCAATATCCACAGATTCCACACCCACAGACTCAATCATCCATGCTTGAAAACATTTTAAAAAATCCAAAAAGCAAACCTTGATTTTTCCATTTTATATAAGGGACACTATTTTACTATGCCATTGTATATAATGGGCCACAGTGTCAAAGGCTTTGGTGAGGTCGACAAATATTACATAGAGTCCCTTGCGCTGCTCTCTACATTTCTCTTGCAGTTGTCTAAGGGCAAATACCATATCTGTAGTACTCCTATTGGCTCTGAAGCCACATTGGCTTTCAGGAAGAAGTTCTTCTGCAATAGCAGGAACAAATCTGTTCAGGAATATCCTTGCAAGGATTTTTCCAGCAATAGAGAGCAGTGTTATGCCTCGATAGTTTGAGCAATTGGATTTTGCTCCTTGTACAGCATGATGATGACTGCGGACTTTTTCGGACATTTAAAAAGCAATGCAAGCAGCCTCGTCAGCTTGCGAGGCTGCTGAGCTGCAAAGCGTCAGTTTCGGATGATGCTCCCCCCTGGCGGTACTGTTGCAGTACCGCGGGGAGAGTTGAGTGTCATATTTGCTTGATTTTTACTCACGATCAACTTTCGTGAGTAAAAATCAAGCTTTCGTGAGTAAAAATCAAGCAAATATGACGCTCAAATCTCCCCACGGTACCGCAACAGTACCGCCAGGGGGCAGCGTCATCCAAAACTGACACTTTGCAGCTCAACAGTCTCACAAGCTGACGAGGCTGCTTGCGTTGCTTTTTAAATGTCTGAAAAAGTCCTGCATCTCGGAGATCTGATGGCAGTTCCCCTTTCCCCCAGCAATTTACAAGGAGTTCGTGGAATTTAACATGGAGTACATGACCTCCGTGTTTCCAAACTTCAGGTGGGATTCCATCAATCCCAGCTGCCTTGCCGTTTTTCATCTGCTGCATTGCCCTAAGGGTCTCTTCCAAAGTGGGAGCTATGTCCAATTCATTTTTCATTGGTTTTTGTATCATATGTTGGATAGCTGAGCCTTGAACTACTCGGTTGCCACTAAACAGACTTTGAAAATGTTCAGCCCATTGATTCAGGATGGAGGTTTTATCAGTAATTAGTGTTTGACCATCTGAACTGTATAGGGAGCTTTGGACCTGTTAAGTAGGTCCAAACACTGCCTTAAGAGCTTCATAAAATCCTCTAAGATCACCCAGATCTGCACAGCGTTGTGTCTTTTCTGCTATATTGATCCACCACTTGTTCTGTATGTCTCGGAGTTTTTGTTGGGGCCAGCACAGTCAAGTCAGATATGGCGATGCTCTTTCACAGCCCTTTCTAATAACTAATGGAGTGAAGCAAGGTTGTGTTCTTGCTCCAACTTTATTTACAATCTTCTTCAGCATGATGCTCCAAAGGGCTACAGCAGAGCTTGAAGAAGAAGATGGCATCTATATATGTTACCGTACTGATGGTAGCCTGTTTAACTTAAGCCGTCTGAGGGCTCGCACTAAGACTCTAAACTATGTAGTCCGTGAGCTGCTCTTCGCTGATGATGCTGCCCTTGTTGCCCACACAGAAGCATCTCGGCAGTGCCTAACATCCTGCTTTGCAACAGCTGCAGAGCTGTTTGGGCTGGAAGTCAACCTGAAGAAAATGGAGGTTCTTTACCAGCCTGCACCACAGGACGAACACCATCATCCCCACATTGCCGTCGGCAAATCCGTGCTTAAGTCGGTTCAGCAGTTCACCTACCTGGGAAGCATAATCTCCTCAGATGCCAAGATTGACAAAGAGATCGATCACAGATTAGCAAAGGCATATAGCACATTTGGACGACTTTACAAAAGAGTCTGGAGTAATAAACACCTGAGGCGAAGCACAAAAATCAGTGTGTATAGAACCATTGTACTGACTATTCTCCTTTATAGGTCTGAAACATGGGTCACCTATCGCCAACACTTATGACTCCTCGAACACTTTAATCAGCGCTGTATACAAATAATTCTAAATATACACTGGACTGACTATGTGACAAATGCTGCTGTCCTTGAGCAAGCAGGGATCACCAGCATTGAGGCCATGATATTGAGAATACAGCTGCGCTGGGCAGGGCACATTTCCAGGATGGAGGACCATCGCCTCCCAAAAATAGTACTCTACGGTGAAATCGCCACAGGTCAGCGTAAGAGGCGTGCTCCAAAAAAGTGATGTAAGGACTCCCTGAAACAACATCTCAGGCTCGGCCAAATTGATCACCAACAATGTTCCGCCCTGGCCTCACATTGGGAGGCATGGAGACGCACTATCCACAATGCTACAGCCTTATGTGAGAGCTCACGCCAAACAAGTCTTGAAGAGAAACGACAACGCAGAAAGAATCACAGCCCAGAAACATCACCCAAGGAGACCTTCTGCTGTGCTTTCTGCAACCGGACTTATTTATCTTGGATTGGCCTTTTTAGTCATCAGCGCGCTTGCAGAAAGTGCGAGATGAGTCCTTCCTGAATCTTCATTTGCAAAGAAAAGCCAGAGAGATATAATGGGACTTGAGCATCCATGGATTTTTGTATCCATGGGGGGGGGTTTCCTGGAACCAAACCCTAGTGGACACTAAGGGACCACTGTACTATAGAAAAGCAGATATACATATAGTTGTTGTCTTTACACAATTTCTGACTTACGGTGACTCTAAAGTGAACCTATCATGAAGTTTTCTTGGCAGAATTTGTTCAGAGGGGGTTTGCCCTTTCCCTCCTTTAAGGCTGAATAAGTGTGACTTGACCAAGGTCACCCAATGGGTTTCCATGGCTGAGTGGGGATTCAAACCCTGCTCTCCCAGTGTTCTAGTCCAACACTCAAACCACTACACCACAATGGCTCTCAGGGCTTGTCTATATGAGGTTATAAAATGTGGATTGATGCTTTCATTTATCTCCATGATTTTTTGGCAAGATTGCAGGCAGGTGAAGCTATCTGCATTCGTTGTTCAAAGGGGCATGCCTGCGGATCATGATGGCAGACACCAGTGAATTACTTACATTTTTATTCTCACCAGTTGCTGCTGCCAAACAGTATTTTTAAAAAAAAGTAAATCCAAGGTGCGGAAGTGCGATCCTCTGCTTAAATAAATAGAAAAAAAGGTGGGAAAGGCTGTTTCGTTGCATGATGGCTATGGCGAAAATCCAACATGTTGGTTCAGGGCACTTCCCTTGCCAGCAATCTGGCAAGGGAAGTGCACATCCGACCAATCAGCTTTCCACTTCTGATCTTATCAGGAAAGCACCTCAAAGCAAATTGATTGTCCCAACGAGCGGGAATACACATTTCCTTTGGAGTTCTTTTTTTAAAAAACAGGAAAAGCTGTGGAGTATTTGGCATTTTTTGACCCCCCTCCTTCCAAATATGGCGGATTGATGTGGGATCCCATTTAGACAAATAACATTCTCTTCAAATTCTATAGGAGGATTTTTTCAATATAGACAAGCCCTCAGATATACATGTACAAAAATAAATGCCTAAATGGTTATTGTTGTTTAGTTATTTCATTTCTCAACCTTTTTGCTCCCATAAGGACCCAAGGTGATTCAGTCACTGACATTGCCTGGTAGGGCTAAGAAATCCTACCTGAAGTCCCATAAAGCAGCTGCCAGTCAGTGTTGACAACACTGGGTTAAATGAACCAGCAACCTGACCTATGTTCCTATGTAACCTTATAAAATATATTTTTTCTAGCAGATGCTTCCTGGAGAAGATGAATGATACAGAAAATCAACACATGTTATCCATATCTAGGGATGAGGAAATGTATCAACTTTATTTTCTCCTGCATTCATGTTTTCAGACATCAATTCTGAATTCCATCCTGAATATGAGGAAAGCTGTGAACATCAAGCTTCCCATTGGTCTATTTTAGCCAATATATCTAAGGAGATTATCAGATGCAGCAAATACAGTGTTGTAATTTGAAACAAGGCTGCAAAAGGGCTTCCTTATTGCATGACATCATGCCCCAGCATTCTGCAACTGTTCTGCTGCTGTCAAGAGGGTGCTCTTTTTTATTAGCAGGCAGAAGCTGACATGGCATATATATAAATCGGCATTGCATGTGTGTGAAACTGTGGCCCACTCTGCTGGCGTGATTCCAGCATCAATGGACGGTCTCTGCCAGAAAACGTCGGGGTGAGAACAGGAAAACTAGGTGATGGTACACTCTTTTTATGAACCTCCCTGTCTTGCTTGAAAGTTTCCAAGTGTGTTTCAGTGCTTGTGTATTCATTTTGTTTGGTAATTTAGGTGTTTTTGGACTTTTAAGTGTGCTCGCATCTTCTTGCAAGAACTGCTGAAATCTCACTCATGCAAAAACATAGAAGTTGTGCGAGCAGTTGTATTGCTGGAATTCAGGGGCGTCTATGTCTCGTGGTTACATCAGCATGCAAAAAGAACTGTTATTATTCCAGTATACTTACATGGTAAAATATAGTGCCAAAAGAACATTTCTAGATGCTCATCTGATAATCTCCTAATACTGGATCACCTAACACCAGTCTAGGGGGAATGCATCTCCAGGGTTTCCCTGCCTTGTTGCCCACTTCTTTTAACTGGGGACCTTATAGTCACAAAATGTGGGTTGTAATGGGTTCTTATATGTCCTCCCAGAGGTGTTTTTGAGCCCAAGTAACTTTATAGACATTTTGCCCAGATAGATTTCCTATACATTCCCTGGCTTTGTCTGATATACATTTATCTCTTCTGTCACTTGGGTTTACAGTGGATGTTGTTATTAATTGTAATTGTCCTTGTTTTAATTTGACTTTTCCTCTCCATTGACACCCCCTTGTCATGGGAGAGAAGCTTGCATACCCTAATGATGTTTTGAGCTATGCTGGCGGTGGCACAATAGCCACCGGTAGGATCTCCCATGCCAGACAGGTCAAAACTGAAGGGTTTGACAAAGGGCATCAAAGGGCAGGATGGGCTCTCTAGCCTTATGGCAACTGTCCTAGGAGAAGGAAAACTCTAATCCCAAACCCGGGCAGATGGTGCTCATCCAACCCTGTAATGTCAACCATCTAAGAAAAGGAAACTCTAATCAAACCTACGGCCCGAGGACCTTGCTGCTACCCTCCATGCTTGCAAGACCAGCAGATGAACCTTTGGTTTAAAGGGTGAGGCCAGTTCTGTGCACGCTGCGCTCCACCAGACAAATCCATTGCACAGGCTCGAAGGACAAATCCAATTCCAAAAAGCGCGGGATGAGTCCTTCCTGAATCTTTTGTTTGCGAAGAGAAGCCAGAGAGAGAGAGAAAGAGAGAGAGAGAATTTGAATTTTATTATTTTGATTATTGTTTTACTTAGATTGTATGCCTTCGGCAGGTTTTATTCTGTTTTATCTTTGATTGTTTTGGTTTTTTGTACAGCGCTGTGTACACTGACAGCACTTTAGAAATAAACAACAACAACAACAACAATAATATAACTTCTCTCTCCTTTTCAGCAGACTTTAGTCTGAATAACAAGTCATCTCTGTGTGCAGCTTTACTGATTCAATTTCTTGGTCTACTATTGCCTATTCCTCCTGATGCAATGTTCTGACCCTACAGCACATTTCTGGGTTCTCTGTTCCTTCCACTCTCCCCGGCTTCCACCACTCTTCTCCCCTGTGTCATCTATCCTGTGGCATCTCAACTGATGCCTCAGCTCAGCCTTGCAAAGAAGTAGTACCTGGCAGGGAATCTACTTCCTTCTCCCTTCTTGTAGCGCTCTTACAGCCTCTGCTTTCTAAATAATTAAAGAAATGAGTACCAATCACAGGGATTTTCAAACCACAATGTCAAAGGACAGACTTTTTACTGTTTTCATTACTAGTTGAAATGCCTGGTGCTGTCTGGGTCCATATCTAATATCCCCAAAGGCTTCAACGACTCCTGTTTTTTAAGCCCCTTCTTTGTACCACAGAAATTTTACCAGGAATATCTCAGAAAACTCTCTCTTGTTTCTCTATCCTGACTAAGGAATCTTAGCAACAGTTCATCAGAGTCCTCACCTGTTTTCTAGCTCTTAAAATCCCTAATGAATTATGGGAGCCTTTCTTTAAAACCAAACATACTTTGTCAAATTTTGAGTCATCTACCATGATTTTCTGATTAGTTTGGGCACCCCTCGTTTCCTTCTAGTAAGCATCCTCATTTGGAATTTTGGACTTTTCAGCTTGGAACTAGGCATCACAAATTGAATGACAACCAAACTACTCTATCAGCTTTTGAGGCATCTGCCTTGTTTTCCTGTCGAGTTATGGCTGCCACCATTTTTTGTTTCTAGTGATCCACATTGAGGGAGGGCGGCATTTGGAATTTTGACTTGAACCTTGGCACTACAACTTGAAAACATAAAAAAAATGCTCTGTAAAATTCAGAGACATCTACTACAATGATCTAGTTAATTATGGCTATGCCAAACATACAGGCATTCTCTTTATTATAGCTATCACTTCATATTATTTATAATATACTGGCCAGAATTCACTTGGGCAGTTATGAATGTGTAAACCCTGTAATTACATAGTTATACAGTGACTTCCCAGCCCGATCCCCCCAATTGCAACAGCCACTACAATGGACAGGGGTCTTTCCCCCTGTCACTTGTGAAGCAGCTGACTGATGTTCCCATCTCCTCCTGTGAGCAATCACCATTGCAACAGGCAGAAGCAAGTCCCTGTCACAATTCCCCCTTGCACCACAGATCACTTGTGTAAAGGGATGTGAAAACCTTTGTTGATTGCAGCGGCTGCTGCCCCATAAGTAGGGGTGGGTGACTTAAACTATTCCTTAAACTAGGGAATATGTAGGGATCATAAATACAAAACAGCCACAAATATGAAACTCTAGGTTATGCATTTGTAATGGCCCCAGTGAATTCTGACCCACATAATTAATATAATATAATAAAACACTCTACTTTTTGGACTACTACAGTAATTTCTATTCTTGCCTAATAGGCTCTGCCAAGAACTTAACTTAGGAGTGCCTAAACTTGGTGCTTAGGAAAAAAGAGCACAGTCATACTGCATAGTAGGAAATATTATTGACAAATCCCAGATGATTAAAAGAAACTACCAGGGCAGAGTATTGCCTCTAATGCTAATCCTGAGATTTGCCCCACTAGCTTCTTTAAAGCTCCCTCAGGTCCTACCGCAAGCACACAAATCAGATTTTTATCGTCTCCTGGAATCCATTATATCAGCTTTTTTTGGGCAAATCTATTTCTCCTCTGAGCTGCTTTGTCTCCGCCTGTCTCCTACTTTAGAAATCAGTATTTTTCTTGTCCCACATTAACACCCTACTTTCCAACAGCATGTGCCAGCACTACTGTTTTAAACATTCAGAGACTGAAAATATAACAGACTAATACAACCGCATAATTTTGTTACTGCCAATTTCTAAAAGGGCTCGTTTAAACCATTGGCTGATAATCTAGACCGGTAAACAATGTTGTACAGAGGTTATTACAGAGTTAAATGCATGGTGGTTGTCCTGCTACAGGGTAGAACAGCCTGTTACATGTTCTAAGAGGGAAAGTGAAAGGACCTTTCTATTCCAAAAGAGATGATAGAGGTGGAAGGTACACTGCCTGATGAACACAGGCTCTGTACTGAATCACTAACAGATGGCCATTACCCGGGTTTAATATGTGAAGGGTAAGCCTCCCTTCCCACAGCATCTATTGCACTGCCAAGGAGCACTTACCATGAGGAAATTGTTTCTAGCAGTTAGCTGATGTTGTTGTTGTTGTTGTGTGTCTTCAATTCATTTCTGATTTATGGTGACCCTCTTACCTGTCAGGTACCAGCTTTCCCAAATTCATAGAGCACAAGTTTCAGGCTTGTTAGCAAGTGCCACCTCCTGTACACATTTGACCAATCAGCTTTCCACTTCTGCTCGTATTGGGAATGCAAATGAATGTGGATTGATTGTTCCAACCAGCAGGAATGCACATTCCCGGTGAAGCTTTTTAAAAAAACTTTGGGAAAAGCCATGAAGGCTTTTCCTGTGGAGTTGTTGTTGTTGGTGGTCCCCTTCCTTCCAAATATGGTGGATTGATGCAGGATGCCATTTAGACAAATTGTATTCTACACAAATTATATGAGGAGTATTTTTGCCATTTAAACAACCCCTCAGTTTATGAAGACTTAACTTTATGGAATCTATTTGGTTGTGTGTTTGTTTGTTTGGTTTTTGTTTGTTTGTTTTACCAGGACCCTCTGATCCATTGATCAGCACATGGTGCAAAAGACATACATTTGGAGTTGTAATTCTGAAAGCATAAATCTGCTCTGAGTAGCTGAATTGAATAGAGGTCTTGTCTCACAGAAAACTTGGTTTTCCCAAGCTTTCTTTATAATCATTTAAGGAAGAGAAATGTCATGTTGTAGTTGTTATGATTAAATAATTGGGACTCAGAAATCTTTGCTGATCTACTGCAAATCACCTGTCAGAGACCTGCCAATAGAACTAAATCTGATTTTCTGCTCAGCCTGGTTTTAGAGAAGTTGGAAAATAATATTATTTTGTCTACTTTATTTCCAATCTTCCAAGAGTTTTTACTTCTGCCTCAGAAATAACCCACTGGTTTTAATGCCCGAACTCTGTTGTTTGTGGATTCTACAGGGGTACCATAATTGACTTTCAGCTAGAAACATTGTTGGAGCCTCAACTTTGATGTTCCTGAGTCTTCTATAAATAGAATATATATATATACTTCTCCATAGCCCTCTTGGCCTTTGTTTAACTTGGTTAAATCTCTTAGATTAGGGGAAATGTGCTCCCCTCCCTCGCCAGCTGGCAACACTATCCAGCTGAACTATTATGTAGCCTGCAAGGAATTGTGAAGTGCTGGATGCTGGGGTGGGCTAACCTGCTGGGCAAAAGCACTTGGAAATGTTATACCATTAAGCATAATAGCTTCCTGGGCAAAATTTTGATGACTTTGGTGGCGCACAATTAACATTATTATTTAGTATAAGAGTGTTAATGCTGGGTAGCACATAATACACTCCCCATGCAACCATAAAAATCTTATTTTGGCTTTTTAAAAAACAATTTCATAACCATTCCCTAATTTCACACGAGAAACCAATGTGTTGGTTTATGATAATTCACCATTAGCAAGGCTAATGAATACATTATGTTTTATAACTCTAAAGCAAGGCTCAAAGAACATCAATCAAAAGCATGCTAGCAATCCATCTAGGTCATGGGTATAATTCAGCAGCAACTGGTTGATTTGCTCTGTTATCACAGTGGGAGCTATGGTTTTAGAGGGGTCCTGGTTTAGCTGCTTTTATGTTAAAGAAAGCAATGACTACTAAGTAGAACTGCCCTAATATTAGGCAGAACTCTGGATGTCATTAAAAGGACAGTAAGTTGTCAGTTATTATTGTTTTTGCTGTTGTTTTTTACTATCAAGTCAATTTTGACTTATGGAAAGCTATGAATGAGAGACTCTCAGGTAGTCCTGTTGTTAACCACCCTGTTTAGGTCTTGCAAACTGTTTAGGATCATGGCATGCTCTACTGATTGAGGCAATCCACCTGTAATGCAGTCTTTTTTTTCCCTACTGCTTTGAGTATTTTTTGGCATTTTCACCTTTTCTAATGAATCATGCCTTCTTAAAACATGTCCTAACTATGATAGCCTAATTCTGGGTTCTAAGTGAGAGTTCAGGCTTGATTTGCCCTCAGACACATTCTTTCTTTCTTTCTTTCTTTCTTTCTTTCTTTCTTTCTCTTTTCTTTTCTTTTCGTTTCTTTTTTGGTGGTGCACGTTATCAATAGAACTCTCCCCCAGCAGCACATTCCAAATGAGTTTATTTTTTTCCTGTTGACTTCTTCACTGTTAAACTTGTACATGTGTACAGAGAAATCAGGCCTAAATACCCTAAAGGCACCAGATCCTGTGTGATGTTAAGCAGGGTCAGCACTGGTTAATACTTGAATGGGAGACTGCCAATGGATACCAGGTGCTGTAGGTTATGTTTCAGAGGAAGAAACTGGCAAAACCACCTCTGAGTATTCTTTGCCTAAGAAAACCTTATGAAATTCCTGGGGGTGCCATAAGCCAACAGATGGTTAAAAGGCTCCTACATAGAAATCAGAAATGTTGTGATATGCATTATCCTTTTTTTTTGTGTGTTCAATGATATATCTTTACACATATAATTCCTTCATAGCTGCTCTTCCACTTCTGATTTCTTGACTACAGCCTCCCTTTGGGTTGGTGACTGAGTTGAGGTGTTAATTATTTAATTTATTGTAATTATGTTTTTACTGCTTGTGACACAGCTGGAGGAGGGGCGTTCTTCTGACCAGCTGTATCACACTGCTAGAGAGGAGAATTTGGAGAGAAAAGCTTGAGGGGCTTTCTTCTCCTTTCCCAAAACAACCTGGTTAGTTTGAGGATACTATCCATCTTAAGTTGGGGACTGAAGAGGTGCCATTGACTCCTCTGTCTTGTGCAGCAAAATGTCTTGAGCCAATCCTGCTTCTAATTTTCAAGGAGGGAGCAGAAGGTGCCAGGGGGCTGTTTCATTAAGAATGTAAGTTAGCTGGGGTACGTTTTCAGAATCATCTGATAGAAATACCCCTGAAGAAGTGTGTGTGTTGTATAGAGGAGAAGGGGAGGAGACTGGAAGAATGTAGTGCTTCATTAGTGAGAGACATTAGGCAAGCTATTTTATGAGGAAGCATGTCAGCTTCAAGCAATTTTTTTTTTGTAGGCTTTTGGTGACCTTGGCTTATTCATTTGCATTCCAAACTTTATTTCAAGTGTATTTCCTCCCCTTTTCTAATTCCTAAAAATAAGGGATGGATATGTTATCTACCATGCAGCAGAAATATGCAAAGGCATTCTACTGTTATTCTATTATCTGCTCTTCAGCTGATGTAAACTATACATCCCATTCTTTCTTTAAAATCCCATCAGTTTATTTCCTCTGCCTGTTGGGTTGGTCAATAAAGGACACATCAGCACAGAGCTTTAATTGAAAGAACTGGGAAATCCTTTTGATACCCACAGAGCCTACATGCAGGGACCTCTATGGTCCTTTTTACAGGACTTTTTCGGATGACAGTTTACAATGCTAGCAGCCTCGTCCCCGTTGCGAGGCTGCAGCTCTGCAGAGCGTCCCTTTCGGATGATGCTCTGCCCTGCTGTCCCTCTTGCGGTACTGTTGCATAACCGCGGGGATGCAGCAGCGTTATATTTGGCATTTTTCTACTCATGAAAGTTGATCGTGAGTAGAAAAATGCCAAATATAACGCTGCTGTGTCCCCGTGGTTACGCAACAGTACCGCAAGAGGGACAGCAGGGCAGAGCGTCATCCGAAAGGGACGCTCTGCAGCGCTGCAGCCTCGCAACGGGTACGAGGCTGCTAGCGTTGTAAACTGTTGTCCGAAAAAGTCCTGTGATAGCCTACATCAAAGTAGGCGTGATGCTCTTTCCATACACAATACAATTGGTTTCCTACATCCTCCCCACTTCCTACATTAAAACAACAACAATGAGCATCAAGGATGGCTTTGATGTCCTGAGCTACAAACATGGGAAAGTCAAGTTTGATATTTTAAATACATTTAGCTGGCCCTGCTAACTTTGGCTTCTAAGCAAGGGTGGGTTACTCTGGAATATCAGGGGGAAGGGCGCAATCACCCTGAGACCTGCTGTGGGCACCTCCCCTCTATGCAGTACTGCTAAAATTGCTCCATCCTCAATATGACATTCCTTCAAATATTTAAACATGGCTATCATGTCACCTCTTAACCTTCTCTTCCTCAGGCTAAACATATCCAGCTCCCTAAGCTGCTCCTCATAGGGTATGGCTTCCAAACTTTTCACCATTTTGGTTGCCCTCCTTTAGACACGTTCTAGCTTGTGAAATGTCCTTTCTGAAATATCTTTCCTGAATTGTGATGCCCAGAATTGGACACAGTATTCCAGGTGAAGTCTGACCAAATCAGAATAGAGTGGCATTATTACTTTAATTCCCACAATTGCAAAACTGTGAGTGGAAGACAAATAGGGAATTGTGCCACTCCAGAAACATTTTGGAGTGGGAATTGTGCCACTCCAGAAACATTTTCTGGAGAGATGTCTGCTTTCTCAGGGACATTTTCACAGTGGGTACAATATATGATACTATAGTTGTCCCTTCCCATCCACGTCTTTGCCACTTGCGATTTTGCATATTTGCGGTTTTTAGCCTCCCCCTCCTCCTGTCTGGAAAAACAACAACCTCCGCACCACCATGATTCCGCAAGATTTGCAAAGTCCCTTCGCCTACCAGGAAGACTGGCTCCACCCCCACCCCCACCCCATCCTCGTCCTCTCCCTTCTCTTCCTTCACTCCAGCCAACAACATTGCCTGTTTCTCCCTTTTCCACCTTTGAATGATAATGGAGTTTTAAGGTGGTGTAGCAATGTTCAGCTCCAGATCATGGTTCACAATTCATACCAGTTTGGATTCCAGGTGAGCATAAGACGTGGGGTGTTGTTGCTGGCCGGGCAGAGCGGGTGCGGGAACGAGGGGGGGAGTTTTTTGTTCCCAAGAACTGTTGCTGCTGTGGCGGTGGTGCAGACTGTGCTTTTTGCTTCAGTTTGGGGGGAATAAATTTGTTAAGGTGGTGCAGGTTGATTTGGGAGCCAGGACAGCAAGAAGGATGAGGTGTTGTTGCTGGGTGGAAAGAGGGGGAGGAAATGAGGGTGAGAAAGTTTTGTGTGCCCGAGAACTGTTGCTGCTGTTGTGGCAGTGGAGACTGTGCTTTTTTGCTTTGGTTTGGGGGGAGATTGGGTGGAATAAATATGTTAAGGTGGTGCAGGTTGATTTGGGAGCAAGGACAGCAAGAGACATGGGGTGTTGTTGCTGGTTGGGAAGAGGGGGGGGAAGCAAGGGTGGGAGTGTTTTGTGCGCCCAAGAACTGTTGCCACGGCAGCGGAAACTGTGCTTTGGTTTGGGGGGACCTGGGGCGGAATAAAATTGTTTAGGTGGTGCAGGTCAATTTGGGAGCCAGGACAGTACCAGATGTGGAGTGGTTTTGTTGCAAGGATAGGAGGATAGACAGAAGTATGGTCTTGTTGGTGGTTGCCATGGTAGCAGCAGCTGCTACTAACATTTACTTTGGAGTGGAGGGAGGCAGAGGGACTTTGCAAATCAGCTGAGGCATCGTGCAAAGGCAGGAAAGAGCGGTTCTGGCGGTGCTGTTGGCAGGAAAGGCATGTTTGTGGTGGGGCTTAATTTATTTGCATTTTTTCACTTTTGCAGTGGTGCTCTGCCCCTAATCCCCATGAATGGGAAGGGATGACTGTGTACTATACTTTGAACAATACTATATAGTGATGTACTATCATTCTGGTGGAGTATAGGGATTTAAAATGGCAGGTGCTGATGGCACAGAGATGTGATGTTAGGGTTTTCATTCTCCCCTCAAACTTGACCCCATTCTTGTTTGAAAATGAAAATGTTGCTCTCACCTTTGCAACCACTGAAAAAGTGGTGACAATAGCTCACTACATATTTTAAGCACTGCCCCATAGCCCCTTGTACCTGCAAAAGAGTAAAAAGATAGGTCTAATTCAGGTAATTGTTCCCCTCTCCCTTTGTGATTAATAGAGGCTTCCTAAATGGTGCACTTTAGATCAGGAAAACAGGAAGGATAAGAAAGCGGTAACATTTTCAGTATGGCCCTACCTCTCCAACTCTTCACTTTCATGACTGTTTTAAAGCAAAGTAAAAGCTATCATGAGGTGTGATTACAACGATCTCACGTCATGTCTAAGTTTGGCCCTAAATAGCTGTATTTGCTTGTTTATTGATCTGTTGCAAGAAGAGAAGCTCTTGTTTGGTTATCTTAACTAAAGTGCAGTGAATAAATTGGAATTAATAATTTATCACACGTGTTTAGCCTTTTCTGCCATTGGGAGTGGAATATCTGGGAGCAAACTGCAATTTCCTCCCACGCACATCTTTATTCATTCATTTTTAAGAATGATTTAATGCATACCTTTCTGGGTTTCATTACTCTGGGACATGATTGCCAATACTTACAAATCTGAGGAGGGTGGCTTATTTGTGATAGCTATCAATAGCTATTGATTTCTTCCTCTGATTTGGAGGGAATGAGAGTGTGTGGAAATGCTTGCCAGGGGTTTGCAATCTGTCCATGATAAAATCTTCTTAAAAGAAAAAAACCCCTCTCTTTACACAAATTGAAGAATAATGATTACTTCTCATTTCTATAGCACTGTTTATAATTTTCATATTATCTCACAATAGCTCTGGGAGGTGAATTAGGCTGTGAGAAAATGACTGGCACATGGTTAACTAGCAAGCTCCATAGCTAAATGGGGAGTTTGAACCATCCTGAATGTGATATCTAAGAAACTTTAATTGCCTTTTTGCCTTGTCTCTTCCAGCAGAGAGCAGGACTTCCAAGATAGCAAAAGCATTTGCAGACCTATAATGATAAGCCATCTAATAATAAAAAAGCACTAGCCTAAGTGCCCTTGGAGTAGCAGTTAGTACAGATATAAAGTTCTCTGACTCTTGATTTCATTGCGTTCCACCACATTCCACACATATTCTTGTTCTGTCCTTCCTTTCTATCTGGTTATGAGACTTTATTTTCCTTCTTGGGAGGGAATTGTCCTGTATTTTCTTTTGCCATTTTAAAGAATTCCACATATTTTTGTATGTATTTTAATGTGTATATTTTTTAATACATTTCCCCATTGACTAAAGTGTGTTTCTGCACTATTTTTCAACATTACCTGTTTTTAACCATTCACATTTAAAAATATATACCGTATCTTCCGGTGTATAAGACGACTTTTGAGCACTCAAAAGTGCCCTCCAAAATTGACAGTCGTCTTATACGCCGGATATACTTTGCTTCGCCTGCCTGCCTATCTCCTGCCTCTTTGCAAATGGAGCGAAGAGGCAGGAGATGGGGCAGGGGGGTGAAGCAAAGTGTTTTGAAGTTCATTTGCCCCCCTCCTCTGCCTTCTCCCCCTTTGGGGAGCAACGGAAGACAGAGGAGGGGGGTGAATGTTGCAGTTTGCCGCAGCCGCCGCTCGATCACTTCTGCAGCGGCCAAGGCAAACCGCTAGATTTGCCCTTTCCCCCCACCTTCCTTGAAGGTGGAGGAAAAGGGCGAAAATGTCCCGTTTTGCTCCACAACCCCGATCCCTTCTTCTGGGCTTTCTTCCGAAGGGAGGTCAGAAGGAGGACGTGGGCTGTGGAGCCAAACCCTGGGATTCGCCCCCTCTCCCCACCTTCAAGGAAGGTGGGGAGACGGGGCGAACGTGCCCCGTTTGGGTGCACAGCCTCCGCATCCTCCTCCTGCGCTCCTTCCTGGAAGGGAGCGCAGGAGGGGGATGCGGAGGCTATGCGGCCAAACCCGCAGTTCGCCCCCTCTCCCCACCTTCAACAAGAAGGCTATGAAGGTTTGATGGCAGGGCAGATAGCAGGTGGCAATTCTCCACTCTCATACCTCAACTTTCTAGAGAAGTTGTCTGGGAAGATCGATTATTACAGGGAAGAGGAAGGGGTGCCATTTTTTATTCATTGTATTACCATTGCTTGATTTTTACCATAATATGATAAAACAATCTGGGAACTGAAAATCCAGATTAAGGAATCTTTTCTTATATTTTTCTTGTGCAGTAGGAAAACAGAATATTTGGGAACTGTAAGACTAGATGTCTAAGTTCCACAATGGCTATAATTTCATTTAGGATGCAGCTAATATTCCCCTGCAACTGAACTCTGAATTGAAGAACCAGAGTAAATGACACTATTTGACAGACATAAGATTTTGCTATAGATTCTGTTGTTTAATTTTGCCTTCCTCTACATTTATCCCATTACTGCTTTTTCACATTCTATTGCCATTATTGTCTGGATCCTGGAGTTCAGTAGTCACTGTGGACCAGACGTAATTATTCCATTCATGATATTATTCTTTGCACAGCCATTTTCACCAAATGCTAACATTCCACTGTTACATTATTATTCAAGTGTTTTTCCTGTCATTTCATTAGGATTCCACTTTTAAACTCCAGTCACATTGTACTCCTGATACTATTACTCCACTGGCAACACTCCAGATTTTATGAATCACTCTATAAACTCCGCATCCGTATTGAAATCAAATATGATGGTTTTTAAAATTTTTATTTAGGGTGCGTTGGAAGAGGGGAGTCGTCTTATACAGCGAATATATCCCAAACTCTATATTTTAACTTAAAAATTGGGGGGGGGTGTTCTTATACGCCCGGTCGTCTTATATGCCAGAATATACGGTATGCATGGTTTTCTGTGCCTATTTTATTTCTCCAGCATGCAGTGAAAATTTGCAGATGTGTAGGTTTTGGAGGTGAGGTATGTTTTGTTTTTCCAGAGGACTTTAGAAGTGCAAAATGAATGCTTTCATCAAGAAATGCAGTTCAAAAAAACTCCCACCCTTAGCTCTTACTAATTGTCAGGTTATTCTTGGCACACCCTGTGAACTCACTACAAAGCTTTTGTGACCGATAGCAAACTTCCTAATCCTGTGAATAATGCCTGCCTGTAATATCATCATAACTGAAATTATAGATGGCCTTTGACACCAGCCAAATTGGATAACATATACAAAACAGGTAAAAATAGATGCTGGAAATGTCAAGAAGCTGTTGGACCATACTACCATATGTGGTGGCAAGCTAGCATGGCAAATTCAAAAATAAAAGCAAAATCAAGACATAAAACATAAACACAAGCATATAAACACACTTTAAAAGTCCCAAGTACATGGTGTGTGTGTGTTTCATAAAAAGAGCGTCCCCTACCTGGCTGTTGCGATCTCTCCCGGAAGTGCTCTGTCATTGATGCAGCATTTGCGTGAATGGTTGTGAGGATTCAAACGCCGGCAATGCCAGCAAAAAAGTGCCATGGGAGATCTATTGACAGCTTGGGATGTCAATAAAAGGGAATGGATTTTAGACTTTACATGATCATGAAAGGATGACATTGTTTGGTATGCACACCCTTTCGCAATCATTAGGTGTCATTATGACATATTTGCTGCATCTGATAAAGTCCCTAGTCGTCTTCTGATTTCTTGACTGCAGTCTCCATTCTAATTAATGACTGAAACAAGGTATATACTCAGGTATGAGTACAAAGTATGTACAATGAAAGCCAGTGTGGTGTAGTGGTTTGAGTTTTGGACTGTGACTCTGGAGACTAGTTTTCAAATCCCCACTCAGCCACAGAAACCCACTGGGTGACTTTGGGCAAGTCCTACTATCTCAGACTTAGAGGAAGGCAATGGAAACCCACCTCTGAGCAAATCTTGCCAAGAAAACCCTGTGATAGGGTTGCCATAATCCAGAAATGACTTGTAGGTACACAACAACAACAACAACAACAACAATTTTGAACCTGGATTTCTCAAGTTCCTATCCAGTGGTGTAGCAACAATACTACTTTGGGTCTCCTTCCTGTTTAGCCTTGCCATTCAAGAGTCAATCACTTTTTATCAAATTGCCATCCCATTAAATGTTAGGTTGCTGGTTCCCAGTGTATTCATTTAACATAAATTGGGTTGCCTTCCCATTAAATGTTAGGTTGCTGGTTCCCAGTGCATTCATTTAACATAAATTGGGTCTCTCTTCCCCTCATAAGCCTTTCTAGATAGATTTATTTTGTTATTTGTATATTGCCTCTCAATTCACCAGTACCCTGGAGGCAATGTACAGTGAATAAAAATGTTTAAAACATTAAAATACATGAATGAAAACTTTAAAAACAGATTAAACTCACATCCTAAAATTAATTTAAAACCACAGAGCAGCCTCTCTTAATTTTAAAGACCAAAGGCTAGATAAAATAAGGAAATCTCACATGCCTCAGAAACCCAGAAGGGATGGAGTCAGCCAGGTCTTCCTAAGGAAGGAACTCCACAGTTGGGGTACTGCTACAGAGAAAGCCTTCTTATGTATCCCATTAAGCTACCCTCATGGCAGGACACCCACCAGGACCTCTGCTGAGGATCTCAAATTTCTGGGAAGGAACCTAAGTATAACTTTCTTTCTATGAGGGCAATTGACAATTGTGTGAATTGGCTGAAAACAAGTCCTCCCTTCCCATTATGTCTGTGGTCCCTGTCACATTACATTGTTATAGCACTATTTTTCCACTTTAACGGCTATGGCAGCATCCTGTGGAATTCTGGGGTTTGTAGTTTGGTGAGGTGAAGCACTAGAGCTCTTTGGCTGAGAATTCAAAATGCCCCTCCCTAATCCCCAAATCGCAGCATTCCATGAGATGTTGTCATGGCAAGCAGGCTTTTTTTTCAAGAAGGCTTTTAATATGTAGCTGGGCTTATGGAGGCTTTTATTGCAGTGTGTTTTTATTTCTATTTTTTAAAAACGTTTATATATTTTAAGTAATTTTAGATTTTATATTGTGATTTTTTAATGGTTTTAAACTATATTTTATGTGGTATTGTGAGCCGCCTTGGGTCCCTTCTAGGAGAAAGGCGGCAAATAAAATAAATAGAGGCAGTTAAAGTGGAAAAATTGCACTATATAGTGTAGTGTGAAAGAGCCCTTAGCCTCAGTTTTTAAAAATCTTTTTAAGTGTGTAAACCAACCATACAACTTTTAAATGGATACCGTGAGGATTCAATCATTAAATGTTTCTAAAGCATAGCCTTCCCAAACCCAGAGGAAAATGCTGCAAAAGTGTGGAGTACTGCATTATTATTATATATATTTTGCACTCCGTGCATTACCTCTCCTCAGGGCCATAAATTACAAAGGTTGCTGAGCATCAAACATTGCATACAAACAAAAAGAACCAGACAAGTTCTCTCAACCGGTATGTTTTAAACATGACTCACACTATTGGAACTCAAAAGGAATACCTAATGATTATGCTGATATTTGTACCCTGCACCACTTGGAAAATGCCACTTCTTTCTTACTGCCTGGAAGAGATTTATTTTTAAAAGAATGATTCATGCGATATGTTTGCTTTTTTAAATCTAAGCAGTTCTAACTTTCTCTGAGTAGAGTAGATGTCCATGTAGACAAACCCGATGTGTTGAATATCAGAGGGAACAGTCTTCCACTTAGTGGCTGCCATAACATTAAATGCTCTGTTCCAAAAAAACTGCAAATGAGAACAACCCTCAGAGGCACTGGCACCATTAGGAGAGCCTCTCCAGATGACCTCAATGACTAGATGGGTTTACATGGTGGAAAGTGGCCTCTTAGGCAACCAGATCTCCATTTCTCATATTCTCAAACTATCCTGATTTGGCAGGGACAGTCCAAATTAATCCTTTGTCTCCCCACTTTTCCAGCTGTTTTTAAAATGTCGCAGTTTCTCTCGCCTCCCCTCACTTTCCCCTTTTGCCCTCACCTTACTTCAATAACGTCAAGCTGAATTTGCACTCAACTCAGCAAACAGAGATGAGATACTCAGGCACAAGCAAGCTACCACAGCCACTCCTAGCTTGTCCTAAGAACAAAACTTTAAACCTGGATTGTTAGGAAATAGGCAGCCATTCAGTTTGCTTGTTTACTTGATTCATATCCTGCTTTTCATCCAAATATGACACCCAAAGCAGCTTGCAATATGAGTTGAAACAAAATAGCCAAAACAGTTCATTCAGGAGGGTTGCTGCCAGTTATTGTCCCACTCAGAAACTTAGCAGAAATATTCTGCATCAGCTGTAAATGCTGGAGCAGCCTCAAATATTTTTTTCTTTGATCTTGTTTAGGCTCCGCTGTTTTCCTCTGTAATTGCTTTCTTGCCCAGAAGTCCTCCTTGACTGTTTTTAGTTCCTAATGCCTCTGTTAGCAATATGGCTGATACCTTTTCAGGTATCATGAATGAAAGTGGCAGCAACACAAAGTTATTTAGCTAGATTTGTCTATGGACTTTATCAGACATGGCAAAACCATGGCATTACAACATGATTATAGCAGAAAGGGCAGAAATGATCAGACATTGTTGTCACTTACCCGTTCCCACTCTGTTGCACTGAGGTGAATGAGGCATCACTTTTTATTGATGGCTTAGCCTGTCAAAAAGTGATGCCTCATTCATGCCACATGACACAGCGGGAACAGGTAAGTGATGAGAATGTCTGATAATTTTGCCTTTTCTGCTATTGTTGCATTCTAAATGATATGATTTTTTTTTTTTTGCCACTATTTGCCTCACCTGATAAATTCCCATGTGCAATTACTTCAGGAGGATAAGTGAGGGAAAGAAGCACAGAGCTTTGTAAGGAGAGAGAGAAATGACAACAAGAAGCATTTCTTCACAGACACCTCAACTGAATTTGTTCAACATGTGTCTGTGTATGTATGCACTGTGAGTGTGTTTTTGTATATATGGTTAACGCTGTTAGTCACTTTCTCAGAGATTGGCAGTAAGAAATCCCTGGGGAGGAGGGATTGTGTGCAAGGGTAATAGTGTTCCTCTCAATGCTAAAGCTTCTTAACATAGTCCTGTAGTGTACAGTAATTTCTTACCAGGTTGTGTTGAAACACAAATTATGTTCATGGTTCTACTAATGAAAAACCCATCAAGGAAAGTCACGGGCTCTGTCATCAAGTAGATTAGCTATAGTAATTCACCTCCATGTGGTCACACAGGATAAACCAGCCTGTGGTTTATGAAGATGTACAGTGACAGCAATGACCAGATATTGGGCAATTATAAATCTTTCTCCACCAACTCTTTCCTTAGGAGGCGATGGTGCAATTATTTTAAGTTGCTGAGCATTTGATAATCTGCAACATCACAAGCAATAGTCTGAGTGGGCAATGTGATTTTCTTTGTCCAAAACTCCTGCTTACAAATCAATTTATTACGGTGGGTTTCCATAACCTTCCAGTAGTGTTTGCTGTTCAAGAGCAAGTACTGGTTTCACATGCCAGAAGGACTCTATTTTTTGTGCTCTGAGAAAGAGAATGGCGTTTATTTGAGCAGCAAAAGCTTTCAATACATTTCTTTCATGTCCGTTTCATTTTCTGAAATGTCATTTGACTGAAAGAGCTTTCTTGTTTATGTTTATTGCTTATTGTTAAATTCACAAGGGGATCCACATTGACACATCTACACAGTGTTGTACAATTACAGCAGAGGCTTGATAACAGCTAGAGAGCCCAAATATTAAAAGAGATGAGTGTGGTGACCCGTACACGGTCACCCCACCACCTTAACACTCTGACTTTAGGATCGCAGTCCTGTGGGTTCTCTTGCATCCCACTACTGCCCCCCAAAGAATGTGTGAAGCACCAACCACTTTCTATTGGGACAGCCCTTTGTGTCCCTGATATCAGGTAGTGTGGTTTAAATTAAACAGAGGCCAAGCAGCTTTAAACTCTAATGAAAGTTTATTGAAAAATATAAAACAAATAAACTGTAGTTGAGTATTAAAGTTGTTAATCTTCTTAAGGCTTAGTTACATCAGATTCCTTTTAAAATAATAACATCAATCTAGCTGCACCAGCACTACTAACTCAGGAACAAAATCCTAAATCCCCTTTATATACTTGACTTGCTCTGAGCCTCTCCCTACTAGACTCTCCAAGTCTAGTCAGTCCCTCTCTGGACCCTTAAGACCCTTCTGTGGACATCAGACCGAAAAGTTCCCTCAGGAACTCTAAGAGCACACCCTCCCTTTGGTGTAACTCTTTCTTTCCAGTTAAACCTCAAAACCAATTAACCCCCCTCTCACCCTCTGTCAGGCCCCATTTATAGCCGTGCCCAGCTGCCTTCCTATTGGCTGGGCACCTGCTACTCTGAGATTGGCTAAAAGAGCAACCTGTTCATCACAGTGAGAAAGAAAGATCTGCAGAATACAGGGTTAAATAAATAAATACAGCAGAGTGCAGGTTCCACAAATTCTTATTAAAATGACTGATGTTGTTTCAGTTCAGGCTAATCAATGAACAGGGTATCTTTTTAGAATATATGCAAAGGAATTTGTGATGGACATAAGAATCCACTGTTGTTGTTGTTCTGTGCCTTCAAGTCGTATCCAACTTATGGCAACCCTCAGGTGAACCTATCATGGGGTTTTCTTGGCAAGATTTGTTCAGAGGGGGTTTACCTTTGCCCTCCTCTGAGGCTGAGAGAGTCTGACTTGCCCAAGGTCACCCAGTGAGTTTCTGTAGCTGAGCAGGGATTCAAACCATGGTCTTCAGACTCATAGCCCAACGTTCAAACCACTACATCATGCTGGCTTCATGCTGGAGTCTTTATTGATTTCTCCATGAAACACCAGCTTTGTGATGGGTGAATTAAGGCTGAGATTCAGGGTTTTAGGAGGTTACCACACTACACTGTTATAGTGCTATTATTCCACTTTAACTGCTATGGCTGGCTTCTGTGGAATTCTGGGATTTGCAGTTTAGAGAGAGGCATTTAGAACTCTCAGCAAGAGAGCAATTAGGTCTCACTAATCTATGAACCCCAGAATTTCATAGGAGGCAGCCACAGCAGTTAAAGTGGAAAAATAGCATGTAAACTAACCTCCCAGACATACAAACATTTTAAGGGTCTGATACTACATGCACATAGCTGGAATAACTCACAATGAATTTCATGGAGCTGCATAGGACTCTAAATCCTGTTGGTTTCAACAGGACAGTGGCTGAAATCATGAACCTAAATTATTCCAGTTTCCTTCATGAAAGATATCAGGATATACAGAGAAAAGTAGTTCAGGGTATAATAATTCACAGTTAACCAGTCCACTCAGAATGCAAAATATCATCGTGATTCTTATAAAAAACAAAACAAAACACCTGCAAATTTGAATGTAACTGCAATAAAAGGTACACATATAGAGGAAGGCAACCAAGTCAGAAATAATCACAGAAACAATAAATTGGATCAAAAGAAAACATTTGCAACCCAGCTTCTGCCCTTTGCAAAGATCATGGCAGCTGCCACATCTCTGGCAGCCCTGTGCATGAGAGATCTGACATCTGATGGATAGAGGTCCCTGATCTTTCCTGACCCAAGCCAGAGAATGCAACAGGAATGATCATACAACTCCATTTAAAAAGGTTTATTGAGTAACATGTCTCTGCCATCTTTTAGATCAGACAAAATGCAGGACAATTTACTCTTGACATAACCCCAATGTTCTGGGAAATTACCTCTGCTATGCCATTATTGTGGAGAGTTAAGAGGAAATATATCGTGGATGAAAACAGTTTGCTAGAACATCCAGACAAGGAGTAAATGATGGGGCCAATAATTCCCAAGGTATTTTATTACAGATCTTCATGAATAAGGTGATATCTCCCTGCTCTACATTGATGGTGGAAATATACCTTCTCCTTCCTAGAGGAAATTCAGGTTTGCATAACTTTAAAAAATGCCTGAAAGCTCAGCTGACAAAATCCTGACTATTGGGGTTGTGCAAGCCCTGATAATCCAGTTCATAGCCACAGAGATTAAGACCTCGATACTGTTAGGTCTGGAGTCAGTCTAAGGACTTTATCAGACGCAGTCTTTAAAATGTTATTTTGCTGGCACAACCCCCCCCCACTTATTTATGCCAGCAAAAGAACTTCCCCTCCCCTCGCACTTACCTCTTTTCCTGGCAAAGGCTCCTCTGTGAATGAAGACTTCGGAGATGTTAAGACACGATTTTCGGGTCTATATATTCCAAAACAGCTCCGTTGCTGCCGTGCGGCACGGGAGCAGTTTTGGACGACGCCGTTCCTCTGCTGAACCCCTCCGTGTCACTTCCGTGACAAAATGGAGGAAGCCACGTCATATTTCACTCACAATCGTTGCCCGTGAGTGAAAAATGTCACGGCTTCCTCCATTCTGTCACAGAAGTGACACGGAGGGGTGTGGCAGAGGAATGGCATCGTCCAAAACTGCTCCCCTGATGCACGGCAGCAACGGAGCTGTTTTAGAATATATAGACCTGAAAATCGCGTCTGAAAATCTCCAAAGTCTTCACTTCCTTGCTTGAAATCTCATGTGATTTTATTGCGTAGGAAATTTAAAAACAAAAACAAAAATAAACCTTAAAAAGTGAAGCAAAGCATATACACAAACTTTAAAAGTCACAAGTAACCCAGGGAGGGTGATAAAAAGAGCGAAACTTACCTGGATATCCCAATCTCACCCAGAAATGTTCAGTCTGGAGCGGCCATTGTCAGGGTAAGTACGTGATTTAAATGGCCTGAGCTATTGCATGCTGGCAATGCTAGCAAAAAAGTAGCATGGGGATCTATTGACAGGCTTAAGCCGTCAATTAAAAAGTATGTTATTTTGCCTTTTTAAAACGGCAAAGGGCAATGTCATCTTATCCACACACCCTTTCATGGTTAAATGGCATCCTTATGACACCGTATTATGTGTGTCTGCTAAAGTCCTAAGTTCAACCCCATCTGGACCTTGAATTGAGATCTGGAAATCCAAATAATCAGTACTCCTATTGGCTTGCCTTAGGAAACCAAAATACCATTGATGTACATGCAATTTGAATATAAGATAGACCCTAAGGAGGGGATTAACCAAGAGACAGTGTGGTGCAGTGCTTTGAGCACTGGAATCTGGAGACCAGGGTTCAAATCTGCATTCAGCCATGGAAACCCACTGGATGGCCTCAGGCAAGTCACACTCTCTCAGCCTCAGAGCAAGGCAAAGGCAACCCCTCTCTGAACAAATCTTGCCAAGAAAACCCCATGGGTCACCAGAAATCAGAAATGACTTGAATGCACACAACAGCAAACAGAACTGCTGACAGCAGATTCAGGGGAGGTTGTGCTTGATATTTTAAAAATTTGCTTCCCACCCTCCAAAAAAATAAAAATAAAAATAAAAATAATACAAATAATACAAATAAAAATAAAAATAATACAAATAAAAATAATAAAAATAAAAATAAGTGATCTAGTTGATTCCTACTAGAAGCCTATGGATAGAAGAACAGAACAGAAAAGAAGGGCAGGCAGGACATGACGGCTCTATCCCGTTGTTGTTCTCCAGCAAATGATATTCAGAAGCATGTTTGCAGATTCACAGACTAAAAACAAGTGACTGCCACACAGACTGCCACACAGACTAGGTTGTTTGTTTCCAAAGTTACCATAAGCAACATCATATCCACCAGCCTTCACTGAAAAGCTAAAACCAAACTGCATGGCCTCCTAAATTAAAACAGAAAGATCTCCCAATTGCCCTTAGTCAACTTTTCTGTGATATCTCAGTGTCTAAGACAATGGGAGCTAGAAGGGTCCTGGTGATACCAGAACAGATGAACTCCTTGACCTGGATTGCATTGGTTCTGCCAGTGACACAACCTTGCTGATGAAGATGATGGTAGCAGTGGCAGCAAAAGGTGGCAATCAGCAGCGAGAGGAGAAAGCTGCTGATTTTGTGCTGCCTCTTTCCCAAATGCCTGGCTTGTGGTGGGTCCATATAGCCAAGGCTGCATGGGAGAATTGGCTTGGACAATTGTCTGTACAGGTGATCATTCAAACCAGCCTGCCCATAGTACCTTGAGTCTGTAGACCTGTCAGAAGCTAGACATTTAGAAAACAGGTGGTAAAATGGGGACAGAATTCTCCTTCCACTGCCACCTCCATCCGTGAGCACAATGAAAATCACACAGCTGGTGTAACAGACCGTTATGGTACAGAGTGCTGCAGCAGGAGGCCAGACCTTGTAGGGGAGCCTGTCTAGTAATAAATATGTATGGAGAAGCTGAAGGAAGTAAATTTCTCAAGTGGCAAGTGTCAAAACAAGATCAGTTGTTGCCAGGGATTTATTTCTACAGAGGTTGTGTTGAAAATATTATTCATATGAAAAGTCCAGCTGTGTAAAAAGATTGCAACTCTCTTCCAATGCAGACACTGATATATCAAAGAATAATATATTCTATATAAAAACGAAATAAGATGCAACATTTTTTAAAGACATCCACTGACGACACAAACAATCCCAAATTTTGTGAAGCACAAATAAAGGCCACTGGCATTTGGCATGTGTTTCTGGCTGCTATTCGACATCCTCACAACCCTCACTTTGGCCACAAGTGGGTTTTGCTATTTTTTCAGACTGCAGCTTCTGGCTGTAACTGCAAATCCTGACTCCAGTCTCACCCAGCATAGGGAATGAAAGATTCCCACAACTGTCCATTACACAGGGGTGGGTGACTTGTTATCTTGTTCTTTGCTGGGTTCCTGTTTTGAGCTAAGTAGATCTGACATGCAATTACATCACTTTTCTTCCCCCAAACATTTTTTTTTAAAAAAACCCAAAACCCTAAAAGTATCTTCAGGAAGTTGTGAATTTAGGTTGGAGGAAAGGGGAAAGAGCATAAGGTACACACATGTATCTGTCTCCAAAACAGAAACAGCAAGGGAAAGGATTTTGAACTGAAAAGTAGCAGGGGCAAAAAACTTCTAGAGTACCTCCCCACACCATTCTAGCACACATACTTGTATTTTTCCAATACTGCTTTGGGTTTTAAAAAAATTGTCTGGGGACTTTATCAGACACATGAAAAACGGTAGCATAATGATGCTGGATAAAAGTGAAAGGGTGCGCATATCAGATGATGTTGGCCTTTCGCATTTATGTACTGGCCATAAGCTGTACTGGATCTTTGTGAGCCCCTCCATTTTCTCTGTGCTGGGAGATAGGTTTTGCTGATCCTAGCTGTCAGAGGTCAGGCTGCAAACCCCGTGCTGCCAAATTTTCACTGAGAACCCCTCAGTGAAAGTTCTGCTGCGACGGCATAGCCAACCGGAAGTCCAAGCTGTACTTTTTTTATTGACAGCTTGGGCTGTCAATAGATTGGTCATGGCAATATTTTGCAGGCATTGCTGGCATATGAAACCTTGTGCCAATGTCCTCTCGTCATTCCAGCATCAGTGGCCGGTCTGGCCAGAAAACTTCTGGATGAGATCGTGACATCCAAGTAGGTGACACACTTTTGATGAGCCTCCCCAGTTTACTTGGGACTTTTATAGTGTGTTTGTGTGCTTTGTGTAACTTTCACTTTGTTATTATTGTTTTTATTTTTGAGTTTCCTGCACAATGTATCCTTGCTAGAATCAGCGGGATTTCAATAGAGGAGGTGAACGGAGCTCCAGTCACTCCTCGTTCATTGTCGGGGAAGCCTTTTCACGTGGATAGGAGGTAAGTGTGGTGTAGGGAGTTCTTTTGCCAGCATAAAAACGGCAGAAATTATGCCGGCAAAAGAATGGGTTGGGGGGGTCTGATAAAGTCCAGGGACAGCTACATATGCCTGTGTGTCACACCTGCTTTGCCCCTTATGTTACCTCACTTTAGTACTGAAATAGTTATTCTGACTTATTCTGTTTCTGGACCTATTTAACAGTCAAGAGGGCTTTGAGTAAATTTGTAAGAAATTTCAGCTTTCTGTTGGTTTTGGGACTAGTGAAGCATCTAGGATATTTCCCCATGAAGCAATATTCTCCTGGTATCTTTACATACTGAACTATTCCTTGGATTGTAGTGTGTGTGTATGTGTATGTGCATGCATGCACCTTCATGTCACCTGTTGGTTTATGGAGGCATCAGGAATTTCACAGCTTTTTCTTGGGCAGGAATACTCAGAGTTAGTTTGCCATTGCATTCCTCTGAAATATAGCCTGCAGCATCTGGTATTCCTTGTTGGTCCCTTTTCCAGGTACTAACCAGACCTGTCCCTGCTTAGCTTTCACAATTGGATGGGATTTGGTGCCTTGGACTGTACACTATGCCAGAACATATACACATGTTTATAACAGATGTACACCTGTTATAAGGGCATCTCTCAAAAGCAGAAAGAGAAAAACAAGTATATAAATCACGCACAGCCAATGCCTGTGTTGCTTAAGCATGCAAGAAAAGGAGGAGGAGGAAGGAAGGAAGGAAGGAAGGAAGGAAGAAGGAAAAGCAGCCTGTGCTACTGAGCTACATACATAGCAAACAAGGATCGATAAGGCATACTATATCCAACCAGCATCCTTTCCCAACATGGTGCAAGCCAGGTGCTTTGGATTATAAGTTCTATCAACCCACAGCCAGCATGGCCCATGGTCAGGAATAGCAGAAATTGTAGTCTGTTCAAAATGGTGGCCGCTGGACTGGTGCTGGCCCGCAAGCCATTGGCTTCTGATCCATGTCAAGTTTCCAGGAAAGAAAGAAACAGTGGTAACCAACAAGCACAAATATGTATGCTGCTGGCCTCTGTCACATTGAGGAAAAAACTGTGCTGGGCCCTGACATCAAACAGTTTAAGAAGCACTGGTCTAGAACATCTGGAGGGCAACAGGTTGAGGAAGGCTGCTGATGGCATTGAGCAGACAGACTTCAAACAGCAACTCTGTTTTTGACAGGCTTATCCCGTAATTGAATAAAAATACATTACAGAAGATCAAAAGTTCCAGCTGGTCTCTCTGTGTACATCTGACAAGAAGCAGTTGTGCTTCAGGGTTGATTCTCATGCCATTCCAGGAACAGCAGGGCTGTTCCATTCCATGTGGTCCTGACGTACAGCTCACCTGCTGAGAGGTACTCTAAGGATGAGAGGCTCACAGAAGGTGGAACACCTACATATATATTTCCCTTCCAAAAGTGATGTGTACGGACAGCTTCTGATTTGGCAGGCTCTCAAAGAGAGCATGAGACAACTAGTGACCAGATGCTTAGAAGGTCAGTCGTATATTCTACTCTGCAGTGGCAGTACAGAACATTGTCTGTCATGTAGGTGCTGCTCCAGTACCAAGAGAAGAGTGGTACTTAAAAGATTTGCTTCTGTAGATAAGGAGTACTTGTGTGTTTGAATCTAACCCCACAGTGCTTTTTGAACCTAGGAGCAGGAGGATAACAAGCAAAAAAGTGGCCCTTGCCAAAGAAGAGAGTTTTGGTAACCACCCTTTAAAGAAAACTCTAAACACCAACAATCCACATCAGATCAGAGGATACAACCTGACCCAGTCAAAAGTTCATGGCTAGGCTTGTTTGCTGAATTGAACAACCAAAAAACTGTACGATTTGCTCTGTTCTCATTATGGACCTCTTCTGCTTTCTCTTTCCCTGAACTGAATTTGACAGGACCTAGCAAGGCAGAAAGGCAGAAAGAGAGTGAGAGTAGCCTACTTGTTTACAGAAGACACCCCAGCTATTGAAGTGATGTCTAGTCAAAGCCTAGGTTAAGTTTTAAGCATCATCAAAAGAGAGAGCAGTGCCCTTGATGTTTCCCATCAGTGATGAGTATGGTTTTCCTTGTTTTTTTTCTGGGCTGTGAGGCCATGATCTGGAAGACTTTATTTCTGATGTTTCACCTGCATCTGTGGCTGGCATCTTCTGAGAATTGTTGGGTAGGAGTGTGTGTGGGGGGGTTATATATTGTGAGCCAGACCCACAGAAAACCACAGGAATGAAGAAAAACAGCCACCCAAAGGGAAGGTATTTTTACCATACATCAAAGGAGTCACAGACACAGTAGGGAAACTGATGAGTAAACACTACCTCCAGACAATCTACAGACTAACCAAGAAAATCCAAGAGATGCTACGCTCAGTGAAGAACAAAAGAGACTCTCTCACAGCCGTAGGAGTTTACCGAATATCAAGCAGCTGTGGACAAGTTTACAGTGTGCAAACGCAGTGTGCAAACACGAATCAAGGAACATGAGAGACACTGCAGACTGGGCCAGCAGTAGCAGAACATGTTATAAACCAACCTGGACACAAAATGTTATTTAAAAACACTGAAATTCTGGACCAGCCCAACAGCTATCATGTCAGAATGCACAGAGAAGCTATTGAAATCAACGAACACCTGGACAACTTCAACAGGAAAGAAGAAACCCTAAAAGTAAACAAAAGCTGGCTGCCAGTTCTGAAGAACACTAAAATCAAAACTCAGCACATGCAAATGAACTCCACCCAGGGACAGGGGGATTTCCAGCAGACAATGGACCATTAGCCAACCATTAGCCAAACAGAAACTATTCCTCCTTGCATATCTCCACCCAGAAACTAGCCATTCAAATGCACAAATTTACATATCCTCTCCAACAGGGGATCACAGTATACACCCCCCCTCCCACTCCTACCCAACCATTCTCTGAAGATGCCAGCCACAGATGCAGGTGAAACCTCAGAAATAAACTCTTCCAGAACACGGCCTCACAGCCCAGAAAAAAACAACAAGGAAAACCTGTGGATGCCAGCCGTAAAAACCTTCGACTTCATAGTGCTGAGTATGTATTTTCATGCAAACTAAGCAAGTGTATATAGTCTTCCCCAACATGGCAAGATGTTCTGTACTTTTATTTAAACCACAGCCATCATTTTTAAGTTGGCACCTCTTTGCACATGCACATTTGATGCAAAATGGTGTCCTCTTTTGGACAATGCTTTTTCTTTGTTCTGGTAATCCACAAGGGGTCACCCTAGCAAGACCATTCCTTTGAGCACCAGGGCTCAGAGTCTGGGCATACCAAGACTGGTACAAAGTTACCCTGAGAATAGGCAGGGTGCATTTTCTCCACTAATTTGAACAGAACCCTAGAAAAGGTACTTGGCCTCAAGATGCTTCCTATGTGGACCAGTGTATGTGTTGTTCTGTGGGTTCACTGTGGTAAACATAACCAGACTATAAAAACTTAATAGGAACAGCCAGAAACAGTTGTAAAAAATAAATAAAACAAGTAGGTTTATAAAGACATATTTAGTCCACACATTAACCCCTGAATTATTCAACCATTTGCCACTCCCCCAAACCCTCAGTTCTCCCCCGCCACTGTCCTATTTGTATGCCATCTTTTCCCTATCTGTCTGCAATCTTATCTCTATACCATCTTTCCCCTATCTCTAGGCCATATTTTCCCTATATGTCTTGTGTCAAAGGCAAGCCTGTTCTGTAATCATCTCCCACTCAACCATAGACATCCCCTTCACAGCATTTCCTGAGATGTGATTGGCTGGCACCAACCAGCCTTGCCCATCTCCTCCCTTCACAATGATCTATGTCTCATCCTATGAAATATAGTGCCTGAAGAACCTGAAGTCAAAACACTAAGAATAACTAGACTGGACTCCAAAAGCAACTAGACGGAACTCCAAAATCAAAGAATTACAGGAAAGCTGAATTCCAAAAGCCTAACTGTAAGTAGGAATAGATGCATCTGTCAGTTTTGGTTTCTTTCCTTTTCTAATTTTTCCAATCTTAAATTCATTCAGTTTCTGTTCCATTACTCCAACACCTTTTTAAAAAAAGTGAATTAACCTTTTTGTATATTATTTTCACTAATTCTCTCCTCTCTCTCTCTCTGGCTTTTCTTCACAAACGAAGATTCAGGAAGGACTCATCCCGCGCTTTCTGCAAGTGTGCTGATGACTGAAAAGGCCAATCCGAGATAAACAAGTCCAGTTGCAGAAAGCACAGTATATTGTATTATTTCACTAATACAGTATATTAATTATTTGTGCATTCTTTCCCTTAACATTGTCACTTTACATCACTTATTTAATCACAGAATTACACTGGAAAAGTGTGAAGAAATGCAGACACAGAAGAATAATTAAGTTGTGGTCGAGGAAATGCAAAACAAGCAGGTTAGCCTTAAAATGAAAACTGAACAAATTTCTCCCCCATCCTACACTTCAAGCCCATACCTTTCTATTCCATTGTTGAGCGCAACAGTATGGAGAGAGCTCTTTTGAACAAATCCATGTTTGTTTTTGGAACTACAGACTGAGGTATACTCAAATGGGTCAGGCATGTGGAAATGGGCTACTCAAGATGAAAAATGGATGGAACTATCTTTCATAGTGAAAGTTAACAGCTGCACCCAAACAAGCCTAATCAAAAATTTATACTGTTTATCTTTTGGAAGCTGTGGGCAGGGAGACCTCAAATGACTCCACCTTCTTCCCATGTGCACCTATGTTTTATTATTTAAGCGCTCTCAGATGCAGGATTATCAAGATTGCTCTAGCAGCTTCCCAGGAACAGACTGCATGATCAGCATTGTGTGTTACAAGAGGGAGACTGTCTTAGCACTGCAGGAATTCAAAACCAAGGTGAAACTTGGAAGGAAAGAAAGAAAGAGAAAGGGAGGGAAGGAGGGAAGGACTGACATTATGTATTATTAAGCAGTGCTTCAAAAATATCACTCTCTCTCTCTCTGGCTTTTCTTCGCAAATGAAGATTCAAGAAGGACTCATCCTGCGCTTTCTGCAAGCGCGCTGATGACTAAAAAGGCCAATCCGAGATAAACAAGTCCGGTTGCAAAAAGCACAGCAGAAGGTCTCCTTGGGTGATGTTTTTGGGTTGTGATTCTTTCTGCGTTGTCGTTTCTCTTCAAGACTTGTTCGTCGTGAGTTCTCAAATAAGGCTGCAGCATTGTGGATAGTGCGTCTCCATGCCTCCCGATGTGAGGCCAGGGTGGACCACTGTTGGTGATCAATTTGGCCGAGCCTGAGATGTTGTTTCAGGGAGTCCTTGCATCGCTTTTTTGGAGCGCCTCTCTTACGCTGACCCATGGCGAGTTCACCGTAGAGTAGTATTTTGGGGAGGCGATGGTCCTCCATCCTAGAAACATGCCCTGCCCAGCGCAGCTGCGTTCTGAATATCATGGCCTCAATACTGGTGAAGAGTATACAGGAGATCATCAGGAAGAAATGAAAATGGGAGTGGATTCTGCCTGGGTCTTAGTTAACTTCACACAGGGAAGTTGCTTGTGTGAATGATGCCCCACTAAGGGCTCTCCATTCCAGACTCTCTTATTTATTCAGATCCAGTAAGTATGCTGGCAGAGCATACTTAACTCCCTGCCAGCATCCTTATGCTGTATTTGGGTGCAGGAGATTCAAATGTTTCTCTATTCAGAACTTCCTTCCCAAAGAGGAGGAAGAGACTGTGTTAGCCTCTTTGCAGCATATAAAGGAGGAAGGGGGAGGAGTAATGTAGCAGCCCTCTCTCTCTCTGGCTTTTCTTCGCAAGCAAAGATTCAGGAAGGAATCATCCCGTGCTTTCTGCAAGCACGCTGATGACTAAAAAGGCCAATCCGAGACAAACAACTCCGGTTGCAGAAAGCACAGCCGAAGGTCTCCTTGGGTGATGTTTTTGGGTTGTGATTCTTTCTGCGTTGTTGTTTCTCTTCATGACTTGTTCGGCATGAATTCTCAAATAAGGCTGCAGCATTGTGGATAGTGTGTCTCCATGCCTCCCGATGTGAGGCCAGGGCAGACCATTGTTGGTGATCAATTTGGCTGAGCCTGAGATGTTGTTTCAGGGAGTCGTTGTATCGCTTTTTTGGAGTGCCCCTCTTACGCTGACCTGTGGCGAGTTCACCGTAGAGTACTATTTAGTAGCATATTTAAGACTAACTGGTTTTTATTTTAGGATGTGTTTTTGGGGCTATAAGTCCACTTCTTCAGATGAAGTTCAGAGATAAAGTACAGAGTTGTGGCAGCTGTGGGGCTCTGTTAGGAGACAGGTAGTTCTGTACAACATCCTTGCTGAGATGTGCATGTGTATGCTCAAAAATGGAACCACTTTTGACTCTTTGGCCTAGGAAAGCAAGGATTAGCTGGGGAAAGTGTTTCCTCATCAAATCTTGTCCCATCACCTCTGCTGAACTCCATGAGTTATCATCATCAAGTCTGCTTAAATTTCCTTTAATTTTTTTTATTGAACATTTTAGATGACATTAAAAGTACAGAAATTAAAAAAGAAAAGAAATAAAAGAGGAAGAAGAAAAGGTGAAGAAACAAAGGAAGGAAAAAGTGACTTCCAATTTTCATTTTGGCAGTTATAAATGCCTATAGTTGTTGTATCCACTCCCTAACAAATTACAGCATATTCTTTTCTTTCAGTGGCTTATTCTTTCTAATCATCAAAACAAAGGTTACCAACTTCTTTTCTTTTTCTTTTGGAAAAAGTTTATAAGGGGTTTCCAGTCTTTGAGAAATGTCACTAACAACCTATCAATTCCAACAGCCATTCCTCTATGGTAGGTAATGTTAGCTTATTCCATCGTATAAATTTGAAGCCCTTAAATCACATATTTTCCTTAACCTGTTCTTCCATTTCAAATGTCAATGAAAGTTTATACATTGTAGCAATTACCAGTTTGTCATCTGTTCATAATTACATCTCCAATTCCAACATATTTTATTCAAGCTCATAAATCTTTTTACTGATTTTGATAAATCTCCAGGTGGTCTTAATACCTTAACCATCTTTCTCTAACAGCAGGCTTCAGATAAGCGCAATCTTCCACTTTCCTTTAGATCTTGTAGCACTTTCTATTTGCCTAACATTCTGCTTCGCAACATGTAGCACATTTGGAAGACTTTACAAAAGAGTCTGGAGTAATAAACACCTGAGGCGAAGCACAAACAATGTGTATAGAGCCATTGTACTGTCTATTCTCCTTTATGGGTCTGAAACATGGGTCACCTAACGCCACCACTTACGACTCCTCGAATGCTTTCATCAGCGCTGTATACGCACAATTGCCTCCCAAAAATAGTACTCTATGGTGAACTCGCCACGGGTCAGAGTGAGAGGGGCACTCCAAAAAAGTGATACAAGGACTCCCTGAAACAACATCTCAAGCTCGGCCAAATTGATTGAGGCATGGAGACACACTATCCACAATGCTGCAGCCTTATTTGAGAGCTCACACTGAACAAGTCTTGAAGAGAAACGACAATGCAGAAAGAATCACAACCTGGAAACATCATCCAAGGAGACCTTCGGCTGTGCTTTCTGCAACTGGAGTTGTTTGTCTCGGATTGGCCTGTTAATATGTAGCTGTGACCATAGAGGCTTTTATTGGGTGTGGTTTTATTTTTTTAACTTTCATATCTTTTAAATAATTTAATTTTTTTAAATTGTGATGATTTCAATAGTTTTAAGTACCATATTTTAATTGATGTCTTTTGTGAGCCGCGTTGGATCTCACTCTGGGAGAAAGGTGGCATATAAACTAAACAAAGAAACAAACTCACTGAGGCCTTTATCTCACTGCCTTTTGGGAGATCACTCTTCAATCATAAATTAGGTAGTTAAAATGTAATTAAGAAAGTGAAGGTTTTCATGGGTCCAGTGTTTATTAAAGGCTTGCTTAGTTGGTTTAAACCTGCTGTTAATCCCAAAGCCCTGCCACTTAGCCTGCTTTCCTTCTGCTGAAGTTTCTGGGCTCCTAGTAAGGAGCAGAGTTTCAGAGCACACATGGGTGATCTCACACCCTCTCCTTGTCTGGGGACAGGTTTTTGCTGGCTAGAACATGCCTCCTAGCCAGCTATTTTGCCAGCTAAGCTTTCCCTGCTGCAGAACTCATGCAGGGACTTCAACCCACCATCAGTCCTCACCTGGAAGTAAAGTTTGCTTATGTTGCCTGATTAAACAGTTGAAATACTGAATACCTCCTCCTTGCAAGGTTCTATCTCTCCCAGCATGTGGTGCTGCAGTTGGCAAACAGTACATTACAGACAGGAAATAACATTGATAGGAAATGTCACCTTTGGGGCAAGGGTGGTTGACTTAGTGCCTTTGTGACGTCTTTCTTAAGTGGATGTTTGTCTGAGCCATTACCACTTTTGGCAAAACCAAATATTGGGTAAGGTCTCTCAGGAATCTCTTTGAAGAAGGACAGGTTGGACTTATGAGTGTACATGTGAGGAAGTGAAGTGGACTAGAAAATATACTGATTCATCCATCCTTACTTGGAAACATGACTAAAACTGTATCATGAACTTTATATATCTGACTTTACCACAGTGAAATTTTGTCACAGAAGAACTGTACGCACATCAGACCTCATGGAAAGACTCCATGTTTTTCCTATAAAGCCTTTAAGCCTCCCTGAAGGCCAAGAAAGCTAAAGGGACTGAACCTCCTTGGTTAGGCCTAATTGCCTCTTTTCCTCCTTCTCTTTACTACTACTCAGTGAAAGGAAATAAGGGAGAGTAAAAGTTTTGGTGTCTGTTGGCTGAGTTTGGCTCACAACCCTGTATGTCGGGCAGGGGTGGGCAATTTGGGGTCCTCCATTGTACTGCCACACCTGGTGACACTTGGTGACAGGTGTCCCTCATCATTGGCATCAGGCTCACATCATTGGGTGAGCCTGAGGGGAGTCATAGTCCAATGAGATTTGGAGGGCCACTCCAATGTGGAGAGGAGCACAAAGAGCAAGTGAATACTTGGCACTCACTCCTCAGCTCTCTTTGCCTGTACATAGTATAAGATGCTCCACTGCCTGAGCTAGGAAGAGACCTGCTCTCTCCTCCTCACTATCTTTCTACCTTATGGCAAGGTTTTATGGGTGAGGTGACACAAGAATTCTCCAAGGCCATTTCACCCACAATGCTGTGTTCTGAGAAAGATTGCCACAGAGAGAACTACTTGGATTGGATGGGCTTGGTGGAATGCCAGCCTTCCTGGTGCCTTGCTCTGAGGAACCCTCAGAGTGATTTATTAGACTAGCTGTTCTAGACACCTGGATCACCCAGACATTTTCCTGTTGTGCCACTTGAGCAAGGCACTTGGCAGGAGTCCATCTTCAGAGAACATAATTTCCTTGTTGCCTGCATTGGCCTGGCTGGCGGAATCCTTCCTGATTCACTACCCTGCCTGATCCACAGCCTGAGGTGGTGGACTAATTCGGCATCATGAGAGGGGTGGCCTGTGATTGCTAAGCTCCTTTTCATTTGGCAGGTGTCCCTGGACTTTTGCCTTTTCAGAAGAGATTAAAGGCTTGTCTAGACACAATGATTTACTGTGAGTGGGTGAGCATTTTCCCTCATTCGCAGTGATGTTGTTTTGTCTCTACCATTTCTTCACCTATTCGCATCTGTTTGCATCTCTTCAAATGAAGAATCCACATGCTCTGATAAAAGGGCAATAGAGCAAACATGCAAAGCGATGTGAATGTGGATGTCCACATGTACAAAAATGCACATCTACATGTATTTTCCAGCAAACTTTGGGGAACACCACAAATCCTTTTACTGTGCAGTTTTTGGAGTTTTTAGCCCCCTGCTCTTTCCAAATACCCAAATCTCATTCGGATCGCATTGGGACACATCATACTCTCTGCAAATTCTACAAGGAGTATTTTTATTATCTGGACAACCCCTAAGAAAAAGTTGTCATGCAGAATGCCTCCCTCCTTCCCTTCCCCTGACTTTCATCCATATATATTCTGAATATTAGTAGTATCTATGTACTATGCCTAGCACTCCCCAGAAAAGAATTTTGCCTGCTAAGATCTCTCCTGTGTTTTAATCAGATATGAGTTAGGAGGTGAGCTAGCTACTTGCACTATATCCCTGTTCCTTGTCAGTGAGACATCAACCATAAAACCTGCCATGCAACAACAAAGAGTGCTGGTCTTCTGTAAAAGGCTGTATTAACAATGAGGAGTTGCTCTCCTCTCACCTTTCAGAGATTAACCTCTATGGATTTACAGCACCTCTTCTACAGTAACAACACCCACGCAGCCCCGGGAGCTAACTCTATTCTACAGTGCAGCAAGATGCCAGCACAATGGGCATGTATGAACTGTACTCATTTCTGAGTATTCCACAATGACCTTTGTTCTCTGAGTGGAGAACCCCACTGGCCCCAAGATGATACACTCTTGCTTCTCTGAAGTTACAATTGCTGTGTAATGGATATTGTGGGAAATTTCACGGCCTCTGAACAGGCACAGTAGGCAGCACTCAAGGGATTAAGAGATAGCCCCCTCCTCCCTTCTTTTTCTTTAGTCTCCTCTCTGCATTTGTTTCATTCACATTTTCAGATAACAGGAAGTTTGGGGTAGCTGATCATTTCAGGTACACTTCTATAACATGCAGAGCTCAAAGAGGCCTTGTCAATTTGAATGTCCACAAAGGGTTCCAATTATTGTTATTTTTTAAAAACAACAACACACACCTTCATGTGATATTTAGTTTCCATGCTGATTAAAATAATGCTGCCTTGCTCAGGCCATTTTGTTGGGAAATGACTTTGCTGTATAATATCAGCTCTATGTTTTAAGTCTGCATACTGTGGTATATAGTTTTCTGGTCAAAAAGGTATCTCTGGCTAGAATCCTGATGGTCACTTACATATGTATAAGTTCCCCCATGAAGCAGTTGAATATTTTTGTCCAATGTGGAATGTCAACATTTAGTTCAAGGCTGTGGAAGTGGAGTTTCACATGTGGTGCCAGTGTGTATACAGAGGTGCATTTTTGCATCAATGTGCACTGTGCATGGGTGTGCATTGCATCTCTGGTTGTGCATTCGGTTGGACATTTGATGCCTTGGTTCAGTTGCACAACACTGTCATTCAGCACAAGGTTTGTGTCGCACAATTAATGCAAAACTGCATGCAGAGACTTGCACTATAAACCCCATTGTAGGATCTGTGTTCCACCTTTGTCAGCTCCATAATCAGACATTCATTGCCCCTGAGAATGTAATCTATAACCTTCTGAAGGGTATAGCATAATCCTAATGCTTACAGCAGGTTTCCCCAACCTGCTGTACCACCCAGTTGTGTTGAACTATAACTCCCCTCATGCCTAGGGGATGACTGGGGATGATAGAAGTTGTGTTTAAACACATCTCGAGTGTGGGGCCAGGTTGGAAAGGGCTTTTTTGACATGTCACATTCCTCCTCCTCCTCCTCTTCTTCTTCTTGCATTTCTCATACTTAGTTGGGATATCTTTGACTAATTTGGAGAGGGCCTGTTCTTTCATACTTTCAGGAGATTAGTTAAGACTTTGAGAATCCATGTGTATGAGGCTGACCATTTTACACATTGCCAAAAAAGAGGAAATGAAGCAGTAAAAGAGAACACAAAAGAGGATGTGGATTTGCACAAATCTTGTATATGCTAATTGATATGCACATTTTAAAATAATTGCCGTAGCAAATTGGCAAATTTATATGCACATTTAGAAATAATTCATATAATGTCAGCAGAAACACAAGGCATCTCACCATTGTGGGGAGCACTGTGATATGCTGTGCTTATTGAGTCTGTTGTCCAGATGATGTTGGTGGATAAATTCAAGATCTATGTTCTCTGTTCTTATGGTGCATTGTCTTTAAACATGACTTGGTTAGGGAGCGTATCAAGTAGAATATTCTCCCCTACAAACTATGGCATATGGCAACCCTAGCAACTGTCAAAATTTTGGGATAGGAAAGACAATCGTTTTTACAAATGCTAAAACTGTTCCAAGAGCATGAAAACATTACTAGTGCACATGTTTCTTTTATTCTACTATCACCTCTAGTTAACCATATTTTGCAGGGTTGGTTTGTTTTTTTTTGTTTTTTTTTGGAAACATTATATAAGACCTATTTAGCAGACACTAATGTGAGATGTGAGTAAAGGTCTGAAAGCCATGTCCTATGAGGAGAGGCTTAGGGAGCTGGGTATGTGTAGCCTGGAGAAGAGAAGGTTAAGGAATGACATGATAGCCATGTTTAAATACTTGAAAGGATGTTATTTTGAAGAGGAAGCAAGCTTGTTTTCTGCTGCTCCAGATACTAGGACATGGAGCAATGGATTCAAACTAAAGGAAAAGAGATTCATAGAATCATAGAATCATAGAATTGCAGAGTTGGAAGAGACCACGAGGGCCATCCAGTCCAACCCCTGCCATGCAGGAAATCATGATCAAAGCATCCCCGACAGATGGCCATCCAGCCTCTGTTTGAAGACCTCCAAGGAAGGGGACCCCACTATGCTCCGAGGGAGTGTATTCCACTGCCGAACAGCTCTTACTGTCAAAAAGTTCCTCCTAATGTTGAGGTGGAATCTCTGTTCCTGGAGCTTGCATCCATTGCTCCGTGTTCCAGTCTCTGGAGCAGCAGAAAACAAGTCAGCTCCATCCTCAATGTGACACCCCTTCAAATACTTAAACAGGGCTATCATATCGCCTCTTAACTGTCTTTTTTCCAGGCTAAACATACCCAGCTCCCTAAGTCTCTCCTCATAAGGTATCGTTTCCAGACCTTTCACCATTTTAGTCGCCCTTCTATGGACACACTCCAATTTGTAAATATCATTTTTGAATTGTGGTGCCCAGAACTGGACACAGTATTCCAGCTGAGGTCTGACCAAGGCAGAATAGAGCGGCACTATTACTTCCCTTGATCTGGACACTATACTTCTATTGATGCAGCCCAAAATCGCATTGGCCTTTTTAGCTGCCACATCACACTGTTGACTCATGTTCAACTTGTGGTCTACTAGGACTCCTAGATCCCTTTCACACATAGTCTCGTTCAGCCAGGTCTCTCCCATCCTATATCTATGCATTTCATTTGTTCGCCCTAAGTGTAGTACCTTACATTTCTCCGTATTGAATTTCATTTTGTTAGCTTTGGCCCAGCTCTCCAGTCTATCCAGGTCATTTTGAATTTTGATCCTGTCCTCTAGGGTATTAGCTACTCCTCCTAATTTGGTGTCATCTGCAATTTGGTAAGTATGCCACTAATTCCATCATCCAAGTCATTGATAAAGATGTTGAATAGCACTGGGCCCAGGACAGAATCCTGTGGCACTGGTCACATCTTTCCAAAACGAAGAGGAGCCACTGCTGAGCACCCTTTGGGTTCAGCCAGTGAACCAGTTACAAATCCATTGAACAGTTAACTTGTCTAGCCCACATTTTACAAGCTTGTTTGCAAGAATGTCATGGGGAACCTTGTCAAAGGCCTTACTGAAATCAAGGTATGCGATATCCACAGCATTCCCTTCATCTACCAAGCTGGTAATTTTATCAAAAAAAGAGATCAGATTAGTCTGGCATGACTTGTTTCTCTGAAACCCATGTTGACTTTTTGTGATTATGGCATTGCCTTCTAAATGTTCAAAGACTCTCTGTTTAATGATCTGCTCTAGAATCTTCCCTGGTATTGATGTCAGACTAACTGGACGATAATTGTTGGGATCCTCTTTTTTTCCCTTTTTGAAAATGGGGACAACGTTTGCCCTCCTCCAGTCTGCTGGGACTTCTCCTGTTCCCCAAGAGTTCTCAAAGATTATTGCCAATGGCTCTGAGATTACATTTGCCATCTCTTTTAATATTCTTGGATGTAGTTCATCTGGTCTTGGAGATTTAAATTCATTTAGATTAAGAAAATATTCCTGTACTACCTCTTTGCTTATTCTGTGCTGGATTTCCCCTACTGTGTCCTCTGTTCCTTTATCCTCAGTTTGGTCACCCTTTTCCTTTTCTGAAAACACTGAGGCAAAGAAGGTGTTGAGTAATTCTGCCTTTTCTCTGTCCCCTGTTAGCATTTTGCCATCTTCTCCATGTAGTGGTTCTTCCTGGACCATGCCCTTCAACTTGCAGAAGAGACGAGATGACAACCTGTGCATCCATTTCTTTTCAGCTTCCTCCCCAGAGCCTCATAATCTCTTCTGATCTTGGGAAAGCTGTGCCTTGCAGTATGATTGGTTCCCACATGGACCAAAAGGAAGGGGTAATGATCCGTAGGCTTGACGAGTCTTGTCAGCCTCTTGGTCACATCATGGATCTTTGCCCCAGGGAGACAACACACCTCCTGAGACATCTTGTCAAGCCCACAAACCACTGCTTCTGTACCCCGCAGCAAGGAGTCCCCCCACCACCACATGCCTCCCCTGAGGCTTCGCAGCTGCTGTTCCTTGCGGTGGTCCTCTCAGGGTCCCTTGCTCTGCCCCTGAAGTCTGTCCATGCTGTTCTTCCTCATTGTCCTCAATAAGGGACAGGGCTTCGAATCGATTCTGTAGCTGCAAGCTCTTGAAGAATCCCTGGATTTTCTTGTTCTCTGTGTGACATTCCTCCAGCTGTCTATCTCCTGTGTCTGTGAAGTGACCCTCTCCTCCCCAACCAGTTCCTCTGTGCGGTCCCCGTCCAAGACTGTTCATTCTGTTCTGTCCAGGAAAATCTCTTGCTCACGAATCTTTTGAAGTGTAGCTACTTGTGTCTCCAGCTGCTGGACTTTCTCCTCCAAGAGGGCTACCAACTTGCACTTGTGCATGTGAAGTTCCCCACATCTGTAGACAAGAAGACAAACATCCCACAAGTGTTGTAGGTGACTGCAGCAGTCCCCTCAGTGTCCATGGTGAGTGTTTTAGGTAATCCACTTGAACATTAGGAAGAACTTGTTGGTGGTAATTGCTGTTTGGCAGTAGAATACACTGCCTTGGAGTGGGGTGAAGTCTCCTTCTTTGATGGTTTTTAAACAGAGGCTGGATGGCCATCTGTCATAAGTGCTTTGAATTTGTATTCCTACATGGCAGGGGTTGGACTGGATGGCCCTTGGGGTCTCTTCCAACTCTAGGGACTTTATCAGACAAGGTACTTACTGCTACAAAACTGCACCAGAAGGATGCGGCAATAACAAACGGGCGACATTATCAGATCCTCTCATCCTTCAGCCATTCTGAGGGTGTAGAGCTGGCATAGACAAGGTGTCACTTTTTTATTGATGGGTTAAGCTGACAATAAAAAGTGATACCTTATTTATGCTCATCCTACACCGCCAGAATGGCTGAACGATGACATTTCTGTTATTGTTGTGTCCTTCTGGCATGGTTTTTGCCATATCTAATAAAGTCCTATGATTCTATGATTCTAAATACAGGGTGAATTTTAAAATATCTTCATTTTTCTTAAAAAAAATCAGTTCTCACTCTCCAGCTTCCTTCTCTACTTAACCTTCCTACTGCTGCTTCATCTATTGGTCTATGGACTTTACCTATCCATAAAGTGAGACAGAATAACATGTTCAGAGCATTTCCATGAATCCTTCTAATGAAGAAGCAATGACGGATGTTTGTACACATGCACACAATATAAAACTGCAAAATCAATTAAACTATTTGGAGAGACACTATTCTTTCAGATAGGGTCCCCAGTTAACAGTTCTATCCAATTGTTATCAGCTGATAAAAGAGTTTGTGTGATACCCACTTTTCCATTAGAAACAGGACTCAAAATACTAAAGGTAAAACTTCTTAAAAGCATATCACTGAAGCAAAAATAGAGAATCAAACAACTAGCTGACTAGAAAACAAAAATAGGGAAATTGCAGGAGAACAGCATCAGAACAGAAGTGGCATTGGGGAGAAATGGCATTAGAACAGCAGCATCTGCCAGGAAAACTTAGTATAGATTGAAGTCACAAAACTGTAAATTTCTTTCTGAAAACTGGGACATTTTCAGCTCATCACTAGGTGATATCATACATGATACCTTGGGTTTTTTCTTTTTCTTTTTGAGAGCACTGTAAGCTATGTTCCATTACAATGATGAGTGCCTGTGGAACAAATTAAACAGAAGATGTCAGCGGGGCACATATTATTTATTCATATCACACCTTATTCCATTTAATTCCAATATGCTTATGGTTCTCTTTAATCATTTCCTTTATCTTCACAACAATAGATCCTGAAAAGATTAGAGAGAGCATGGCTTTCTCAGAATCATCTTGTGAGTTTCATGGCTGAGACATGAACAGAACCCCAACCCACATAAAAAAGAATAACAGAATCTTAGAGTTGGAAGGGAGCCATCTAGTCCAACCCCCAACTATGCAGGAATACACAACTATAGTGCTCCTGAAAGATGGCCATCCACCCTCTGTTTAAAGTCCACCATCCTCTGGGGAAATCTATTCCATGGTCAAACCACTCTTGCAGTAAAAAAGTTCTTCCTAATGTGTAGTGGAATCTCTTTTCTTGTAATTTGAATCCATTATGTTCTAGTGTCTAGAGCAGCAGAAAAGAAGATGGCTCCATCATCTACATGACAATACTCGAAGAACTTCTTAGAGTATCAAGTATTCTAAGCACCATACTGATTCTCACCAGCTCTAAATGGTTATGTGTATACGGTTTCATGACCACGGATCCCCTACAATGGGCTTCTTCCCTTACTACAAACAGCAATCATACTCAGTAAAATTGCCTGACTACATTCTAACTTAGATGATGTAGTTGGTACAGCCGCAGTGGCTGTAGCTTGATAATGGGTACTTTTTTTTCCTGATTTGTACAGCCTGAAGAGCTGGATCCTTGGAAAGGTGAAAGCCATTACATATGTTCTCAACCTATGTCCTGCCACCAGTAACACTCAACTTTGTTTCTATTTTCCATTTAAATACAGGGAAGATGTTTCAGTTCTAAGCCATTGTTTGATGTCAGTAATCAGCTGGATGAGGGTGAACAAACTGAAACTTAATCCAGACAAGAGAGCTGTTCCAGTCCAGTGAAAAGACAGATAAAGGAATAGGAATTCAGTCTGTGCTGAATAGGGTTACACTTCACCCAAAGAGTCACTGGTTAGTTTTACTCCTGGATACAGTTTTGAGTGTGGGTACCCAGGTCTGTGTGGTGGCAAGGGCCCAATGTATCCCAGTTACATTCATTCCTGGAAAGTCTAACCTGTCCACAATAACACATACCTTAATTACCTCCTGTTTGGATTATTGCAATGCACTCCACATGGGACTGCCTTTGATAAAAATTCAGAAAGTTCAACTGGCCCAAAGGGCTATGACTGACTGTTGACTGGGACCAATCACAGTGAGCACAGAACTCTCTCATTTAATTTTTTGGAAGAATATACATATCTAGATAAGCAAGATCTTGTTAAATTATGCTTTGGAACCAGAGATATACCTACTGAACATGACAGATAAAATAGTGGGTTGGGGGGAGTGGAAAGGATGGACAGTAAGAGGAGAATCCTTCTGTATATGATTACGACCGCAAGAATATTATATGTTAAAAATTGGAAAGAGATGAGGATTCCAACTATGGAAGAATGGTTCATAAAATTATATGATACCCTAGAAGCAGTTAGGCTAACAGCCAGGTTGATAGATAAACCTTTGAATATAATAGAAAAAGAATGGGAACCAATAAAAAAAAACTATGGAAAGAAAAATGGGATATTGAGGCTTAGGAACAAGATAACTTCTCCAAATCATGATAAGGCCCAGAGAGGATCAGGAAAATTAGCTTGCTTAAAAACCATATTTTGAAAGCACAGTTAAGAACAGTGGCATCAACGGGTATGTAATGGAAACAGAAATAGGATAAATACAAGTAATAGCAAATTACCAAGTGAACCAAGGAGGAAGGAAGACACACAAAGGGAAGAATAAGAAATATAGGATTTACTTTATCTGTAATATATATATTTAGTAATTAGAGCATATGTGGAAAAACCCTTTGTTATAGAAATTGATTTGTTTTATAAAATGTAAGTTACTAGAATTAATGATGTACAGTAAAAGATGGACAAACGTTGTATTGAATGGTAACATACCAGTAATAAAAATAATTTTTAAAAAATAACTCTCTCATTTAAAAAAGCTTCACTGACTTCATATCAGTTTGCAGATACTGTTCAAAAGTGCTGGTTATAGCCTATAAAGTACTATATAATGGCTTGGGATCAGGCTACCTGTATTTATTGTTGGCATTTGCCATCGAGTCAACTTCAGCTGATGGTGACCCTATGAATGAGAGACCTCCAAGAGTCACAGGTCATCAACTGTCTGCTCAGGCCTTGCAAACTCAGGGCCATGGGGCTTCCTTGAATGAATCAATACACCTGTAAAGCAGCCTTCCTGTATCCCCATTTCCTTCCACTTTACTGAGCATTATTGTCTTTCCAATGAGTCATGTCATCTCATGATACGTCCAAAGTACAAAAGCCTCAGCTTAGCCATCTCGGCTAACTTTAGCCAAGTTTAGTTTAGCCCTTCTCATGGTCCCACAAACATCAGAAGCATATTTGGTTGGGATACAAGACAGAGTTTTCTTGTTCACAGCTCTCAGTCTGTGGAACTTACCTCCAATAGAGATAAGATTGCCATGCTGCCAGTTCCTTTGGCACACAAAGATCTTTTTATTGGCTGCCTGTTGAGGAAAGGGCTTTTAATGGATTGGTGCTATAAGGTGCGGCACTAGGGGGCATGCAGAAAGACCACACCGCACCAGGTGACATCATCGGGAGAAGGGTGACACCAGTCTTTGTGATGCTACAGGCTGTATTTTTTTAAAAAAAGAGTTCAACTGTTATTCAATAGCTTTAAAATCCAATAGTGTAATTTTAATATTACAGTGTTTAGTTTTAACAGGAAAACGATTTGCATGTTTTTATTTGCACCTGTTTCTTATTTATTTTTTATCAGTATCTAATTTTGTTTTGAGCCATCCTTGGTCCCACTGGTCAGTGACAGGAAAGGTATACATCAAATAAATAATTATTTTTGCTGGGTGGAAACAACCCCTCATTGCTTGTTCTTTCATATTACTTCTATAATCTCACAGATACTAGCTTAGGTTACAATCTAGTGTAAAGAGTAAAAGATGTTAGGAAAGAAGGTTCAAGTATACAGTATCTAACAAGAAACCATTAAACACAGAGACTGTCTTCAGCCTTTGTTCAGTGGAGGTCAAAGATTACACAAACGTGAAAGACAGAATTATACTTTCCCTCCAGAAGAGATGGCTTTCTGGAGGTTAGCGTGAAGGACGTTTGGATGAGTGTGAGAAAGCGAGTTGCACAGACTGTCAGTTAAGCCAAGCATTTCAGTCTCTCCAGTGCTGTCAATCCCTCGCTTTTCATAAGCAGCAAGGAAAAAATGGCAGAGTTCCAATCTGCAGCAGAAAGGTTAAGACAGTCAGGCATGTACCACTGCAGTTTTTAAAAAGTGCAGAATACCATTCAGAAGCAATATCTGCTGGTTTTAAACCTCAGAGGTAGGATTTTCTCTTAGTGTGTGAGAACTTGTTAACATAGTACATGCTTTCCACTTAGATAAAACACATAAAAGTCAACATCAAAAATGAATTCCATGGTAAGAATCATGGAATTGAGTGCCAGCTATATGGCAGATTTTTAATTGAAGGTCTTTCCCAGAACTGACCTGTCATAAATTGATAATTCAGACTGCTTGCCCTGAAGTAATCTGCATATATATTTTATCAAGTTACCTTTAAAACTGCTGAAACAGCTCTGTTTAGTTTATGTTAAGAATATACAGTGCTGGAAAAGGTTTGGAATGAAAGCCTGGAAGATCATTAAATGCTGCAAGATTTGATCCTGTCCTATCAATGTTTTGCTTTCTCCATCAAACCTTTGCTGACATTTGTTCAGAAGTCAGGGGGACAAAATAGTAAAGAATTTTTTACTCTACTACCTACAAAACTTATAGAGGGAGAGATGGTAGGGAAAAGGAAGATGTTGAAAGACTTATAGATGGATACTCTAAAGAAATAGACCATGTTGAGTCCCATATTGGGCACTGATGAAAATGATCTTCATAATTCCTCTGTTTCTATCCTCAGAGGCTCAGTTCACTCTTCCCTTCAGTTAGCCATGCCTGATCTCCGGATGACAGGGAGATTAGTTGGCCACCTCTCAGGAGTATCTTAGCTGTCTATTGCCACTCTGGCAGAAAGTTGGACTAGATGGCCCCTGGAGTCCCCTCCAGCTCTGTGAGCCTATTATAAATGGTTGGCAGATGGTATTATTGTTGGTGCATAACAAATTTTGTAGGGCTCTTGTAGTGTTTCATAATGTTAATTTTATGTATCTAACATGTACAGACTATGCATTTCAATAAAAATACCACACATTTGTTAAGAACAAGAAATGTTAATATAGAATATAGAATCATAGAACTGAGCATAACCTTTGAGGTCATCTAGTCCTGCCTCACGCTCAGTGGAGGATCTTAAATGCAGATGTGGTTACACCATTCCCAAATGACCATCCCTGATGGACACCTATCTTCTGCTTAAATAACTCAAGTAAAAGAGAACCCGCTAACTTCTGAGACAGTCTGTTCCACTATCAAAATTCTCTTCTTCTTAGAATCTTTCTCCTAATGTTCACCTGAAATCTGCTTCTCTGCCATTTTGATCCATTGATTCTAGTCTTGTTCCCTTCCTCCTATAATAGAAAACAAGTTGCTTCACCTCTTATGTGACAGAGCTTCAGGCACTTGAACTGCTATTCTATCTCCTCTTAATCTTATTTTCCTTCTAGCCAGGGTTTTTCCCATTCTCATAGGGCTACAGGCTCAGAGGGCTACACCGCCCTATGTTATGGGTGAGGCATATGGTCCGCATTAGACCATTATTACTAAATATGCACAGGGAGTAATAAAAGCAGAGCTGTTTGGGCTGGAAGTCAACCTAAGAAAACGGAAGTTCTTTACCAGCCTGCACCACAGGATGAACACCACCATCCCCACATTGCCATCGGCAAATCTGTGCTTAAGTCCATTCAGCAGTTCACCTACCTGGGAAGCATCATCTCCTCAGATGCCAAGATTGACAAAGAGATCAATCACAGATTAGCAAAGGCATAAAGCGCATTTGGAAAACTTTACAAAAGAGTCTGGAGTAACAAACACCTGAGGCGAAGCACAAAAATCAGTGTGTATAGAGCCATTGTACTGTCTATTCTCCTTTATGGGTCTGAAACATGGGTCACCTATCGCCACCACTTACGATTCCTCGAACGCTTTCATCAGCGCTGTTTATGCACAATCCTAAATATACACTGGACTGACTATGTGATGAATGTTGCTGTCCTTGAGCAAGCAGGGATCACCAGCATTGAGGCCATGATATTGAGAACACAGCTGCGCTGGGCAGGGCACGAGTCTAGGATGGAGGACCATCACCTCCCAAAAATAGTACTCTATGGTGAACTCGCCATGGGTCAGCATAAGAGGGGCGCTCTGAAAAAGTGATACAAGGACTCCCTGAAACATCTCAGGGTCGGCCAAATTGATCACCAACAATGGTCCACCCTAGCCTCACATCAGGAGGTATGGAGACACACTATCCACAATGCTGCAGCCTTATTTGAGAACTCAAATGCTGAACAAGTCTTGAAGAGAAACAACAACGCAACCCGGAAACATCACCCAAGGAGACCTTCTGATGTGCTTTCTGCAACTGGACTTGTTTATCTCGGACTGGCCTTTTTAGTCATCAGCGCGCTTGCAGAAAGTGCGGGATGAGTCCTTCCTGAATCTTCGTTTGCAAAGAAAAGCTAGAGAGAGAGAAAGAGATAATATAATTAAAAATTCAACAGATGACATACTTTGTACTGGAGAACAGATGCATGACACATTTGCTGTACAACAGCAGAGCAAGAGGGGTCATGTTTGGGAGACTATGAGAATTGAAACACAAAAATTTCATTTCTCATTATACCCGAGTTGTTTATGTCAGGGGATGAGAGGATATTCAATCCCTGGCAGAAGCCAAAAACTGTCTCAGCAGACTTGGTAGCAACCTTTACCCAAGAATACTCACACAGAGAGAGCTTTGACGTCCAGAAAACAGGAGGTGCTTTAATCTTCAAAGTAGTTGCAGCTATTTACAGTATCTACAGTCATCAGTCAAAGTTCTATGCCAGACACTCATGAATCTCAAGAAGAGAATGAACACTGGTCTGGCTTATGTATATCACATCAGCATAGCATTGGTTTATTCAACCACATGGCTACATTGCATCAGATTTCATACTACATGGCTTTTGCCCTAGTAACCCTTCCTCATGCAGCTGTGGCATGATTAGGCATGACTTGGCAGTTCATGGAGTCAGCCATTAAGACTCAGCATGGTTTCTGCAGTTGTCTGGCCATTTTAAAACTGGAGTTCAGTCACTAACTCCTGACAGTTTATGAGATGATGCTACTCACCTTTTAAACATTTTTGTAGTACCTCTTATTTGTTCACTTCTTACTTAATGAGTTCAGCACTGGTATAGACTTGACAAATGAGAATGAATGACTTGGCTTTCTCTCATGATTAATGTTTTGCTCCCAAATTAGATTTGAGCTTCAAATGAATGCCCCTTCATTTGTGATCTTTGCCCTAATCTAAAGAAGATTTAGGAGGACACAATAGGCCTTCTTTTATGTGAGAAATTAAAAAAAAGTACTTTCAAAAGAACACTGAAAACTTTGAAAAAAGAAAAATGGCAGATATAGAAGATACAATGGACTTTATTGGATGCGGGGGAACATGGCACAAAACCAGGTCCTAAACCACATCAGAAGGACGGTACAAGAACAGAAAAGGTGACATTCTCAGACGCCCACGTCCTCAGCCGTTCTGGGAGCATAGCACAGATCTGAATAAAGTATCCCATCAATAAAAAGGGACACATTATCCATGCCTACTCTACACCCCCAGAACAGCTGAAGGACAACGATGACTGGTAATGTCACCCATTTTTGTTCTTGTAGCATTCTTCTGATGCAGTTTTTGCTGTGTCTGATAAAGTCCAATCACTAAGAAACATTATACGAATTCTGAATGGAAGTGTCTTCTTTATACTTGGCGCCTTACCACACTCCTAGGAGAAGCGGCAAAGCAGTAGGGATGTTCTGTCTTTCCTGCTGACTTCCCTCATGATGTTGGCATCCTTCTGATGTCCTTTTGTTCTGGTCCTGTGGGGGACCGAGCTAAAACTGTGCCTTTTTGCAAAAGAGGTTTTTCTGATTCCTATTACACCTATTCCCTCTGCTTTATGAGTAAAATTAGACACACAGAACACACACACATGTTACATATACATTTAGTAGGGCCTCTGAGGCCTGGATAAACTTTCTTCAGTAGCCAGATAGAGATACATTATGAGAAGTTCTCAAAGAAGAAAAGTCACAAAACATGTATTTTTCCATACACAGTTTCCATGTCATAAGCTTTTTGTAAACATATCTTTCCCCAATATGCACATTTTTGTATGCAACTGTTCATGACGTATACATGTTTGAACTCAGTGTTTTGAATTGGAAACAGCATTGCAAAATCCAGAGGAGTGAAGAATCAAAATTTAAACTGTGTTCTGATCAAGACAGAAGTGAAAAATTGTTTGGATTTCTAAAAAAAAATGGAGACCAAATGAAATTCACCTGCCTCGCTGAGACCAAATCTGGTCTGCAAGGCTGGCTGTTGCTCAGCAATGAAATGTCAAAAACTGAATGACATCGGTGAAATCATAGTGTTACAGCTGATTTGCTCTTATTGAGCTGACCTCTTCCACTGTGAAAGTGGTAACTGGAGAGGAAATTTCAGACCTTGTTTCCAAGGAAAAGATATGCACATTCCAAGAAAATAGAGCTTTTTTGCTGCCCAGATTCTGGCCTGAAAAAGATGTTAGGAAAAGGATATTTTAATCCCTTTAATCCCCAATAGAATATATAGAGATATTGGTCCATGTCCTGCTTGTGACAGAAATATATGAGGGAGGGCGCTTGAAAGTTATTTTTTTCACCAGTGTACAAGGTAAGCATTAATGTTCATACAATAATAGTTGAAATCATTTATTTTAATAGGAGGCCAGCAGCTTGATGGGCAGTTGTTATCTCTGAAATACGAGCATTACTGGTTAACTTTCCTGTAAAGCCCCCTATCCCCAAAGGGCAAAGATGGGCTTCATCTGCTAACTCAAAGGAATAATATATTAAGGATTAAGTGCAAAAACCTGACAAGTCAGGGATCAGATTAATCAGGAACTTGGTTTTTAAAGGTCTTATCTGAGATACATTCAATCATGTGAAACACAAGGTTATTTGCTTAAGAGGGAAAAAGAGCTTAAAGGTGCTGGAAAGGGGGGTGGACGATAGTTTACAAACATCCTGCAATGAGCTTAGCTGTGTGTTTTGAACTTGACATTTCAGCGATCAAGGGGTTTAGAGCTCAGGAAATTCTGATCACAAAGCTGGCAAGATCTTATAGATTTTCAAGCTATGGCTAGGATGACATCTGTCAGAGTTGCTTTAAGTATAACATTAACATGCCCCACTTAGAACAGCAGGTTGGAATAAGCAACACACTGGGTCTCCTTCCAACCCTTCAGCCATGAACATTATTGGCTTATTAGCTTTTTAATCCATCCTTCTACATACAGAGATGCGTGGGTACCGAGTGACTCAGAGAGCTATAAAAACTTGGCTACTTCCTACAAGCAAGAAACCAGAAAATCTGGTACACACCAGTAGTCCAAGACTGCCTGATAAGTAAGGGTATAAAACATTTGTATATAAAATATTCCCTTGCATTTGAATAAAAATATACTCAAGGAAACAAACAAACATAAATATTAAAAACATGCAGTTATAATAATTGGCCAGACTATGACCAAATTAAAATCCAATAACCTTTATAAATTAATGTTTAAATATTTAAATATAGCAGCAGTAAAAAAAAAATGGAAAAAATGCTGAGCCTACAAATTCCTGGCAAAAATATAGTTGCCTAACAAAAAGGCATGTAGTGAGGAAGCCAGGAGGTGTTCTTTTGACAGACTGTTCTAATCTTGGACCCTCTAGCAAGAAGACCCTGATCATTGTGTTGGCCCACTATACTTCTGGCAGGATATGGAGTCGGGTCATAGCAGATAATATCAAAGTTTAAGTAACTTCATGGATAGAAATTATTTTGAAGATACTCTGTAAACATTTCAGTACTTTAAAAGTCAGCTATCTTCAGTCCTAGACATTTTAGTACAGTACAATCCCCATATTAATGGGTGATGCATTTTAATGTGGAAAGATGAAACCGTGGATAATACCAAACTGTTACCTACCCTGATAGCCCCCATCTTGGAATATCAAATAATTGGATATATTTAATAATTTGGCATAATGTGACCATCCATGTGGTTGCAGGTAAACAGCAACCCCCAAATTCCAAAGCGGGATTCATGTAAGACCAAGGGAGGGGTCTTTGGATCTTGCCAAGAAAACCTTGTGATAGGTTCACCTTAGAGTTGGAAATGACTTAAAGGCAAATGACAAAAACAGCAATCAAAAAGGCAAGTTTTCCAAGCTTGGCATACATGTTGATTGTACCACTGATCATCATAACACTAAACAGGGTGTGTTTAAGGACATATCTGAGGTCATGTCTATGGCAATAATATCAACAGGGAAAGTATAATTGATTACTAGCTATTTTAATATTTTTTCATTCCATATTAAAGCATTGGATGGCTGATAAAACGAAACTCTGCGTGAGAAACAACCATCATCTGAAGCTTCCTCAAAAGAAAAAAGTGCAGGTGATAAACTGGAACAATTCTCTCATTCTCTCTTACTGTCTACACACATGGAAAACCAACATAAATTTCAGAAGGGCAATCATAAATATCATCCTGCTAGGTGGTAAAAAGGATTTCCCCACACATTTGGTACAGATCTGTTGTGAAATATACATGAAAATATGGTAGTAAAATGGTTGAAAAGATTCTTTATTCCCATTTTTGTGCAAACCTCTGGATTTAGGGTTTTCAGCTCTGTCAGCCCAGAATTTGGCTCTTTATGTGCCTTATCAGAAGATAATTTGTGGTCCCCTCTGTTACTGCTTCAGATACAGTGCCCTTTGAAGGATAATGCTAAGGAGCACTGAAAGCCTTTATAAGGGGTAGGTAATTGGGTAGACTTATTACTATAAAAAAAGCAGGCAGATCTGTTCATGTCTCTAGAGGGAGAGATTAAAAACCTAGAGAACTATAAACTATCCTCATCAAAGAGGATGTGTTAAAAAAAGGAGGGTAGGAGAAATATCCCCAAGACTTCCATATAATATGGAATCAGAGTTTTTTTTCCTCCCCAGGAAAAAATTAATTGTTAGCACACAACAAGTATTTGTCTTACCGAGGAAGCAAAGACACAATGGAAAGCGAAGCCCATGTAACTTTATATAGTCAATAATGGCTAATACAAATCACTTTGATGTATTCCTACAATTTTTACAGACCTGTGCTTTGAGCAGTGTCTTTGTATTCCTGTGCTATTCGGCAGTGCACAGCCATAATGAAATGCCAGAAATGCTGAAGTCAAAAGCAAACTTCAAAGACAAAAAAGTCAAATGCAAAATTGTAAAATGGAAGTTGTACACAATTAATGGATGAAGAAGTCTGCTTAACCCTGAAAGCAAGGGAAGTTGCCTCTCTCTCTGACCTTGTCTACACTTTAAAAAACCCTCTAAGCTCCCACATTCCACCTGAATCTGTGGTGATAAGGTCACACAACATGCAATCTTTTCCACAAAATTGGCACAATAAGGTCACACAATGTATGGCCCTATCTGCCCCAGATTCAGGACATTTTACCTTGATGTGGTGGTTTGTGTGTGTGTGTTTTTTTGCTTTGTTTTTTTTTAAATAGAGTTTTGCCTGCACCTGCTGTTGCTATTGCAACTATTGCAAGCCAGATTAGATCCTGGCAGATGCAACATTTTAAGCTGTGTATTTAAGTTTTGGAGGTAAATTCCTGCTGAGTTCCCTGCCAAAGAGAGAGGTTTTTCCTCTCCTCTTCCCTCAGCAGCACTCTGACTGATATTCTGCCCACTCACCCACCACTTTGATTGATAGGGTAAACAGGAGGCACTGAATCAAGTAACAGGTGAGTGTGGTTGGGGGAGGAGGGGAAAAACCTCTCCCTTCAGCAGGGAACTTGCCTCAGGAGCTTAAACACACAGCTTAAAATGTTGCGTCTGCCAGGATTTTACCTGTCTTGTGGCAGCTGCAGCAGCAATGGCGGGTGCAGGAACTCCACAAGGACAGTCCAGGTAGTAAAGACAACATACTCAAAGTCCCTGCAGAGAATAAATTCTGTTGTGTGGCTTTGGGGTGAATGCAGGGACAGGAGGGGCAGGAGTCCATTCAGACTTTTGCCCCAAGTGTAGGGTAGCCCCCCTCAGTGGAGCAAGCATTGAAACCCTCACATGATAGGGATAGTATGAAGGGAGAGTTGGCACATTTTCATTCTCCGTTGTATCCTAGCCTCATAATTCTCAACACTTCCACAGTCTGTAGCAGGGAGCACCCACAAGTGCACCAGGCTTCCTTGCGGTACACTTCCTCCAGCACTGAAAACCATGGTGGCACCCATTCACAGGGACATGACAGAGCAAGCAGAGAATGTGGGGCGAGTCAGTTTCCAGAAACTGAACTGTTTTTAGAGCTTTCAAAAATCTTTTTAATTGTATTTAATTGTTTTATTGATGTGCTGAATTCTGTTAATACTGTAAATAGTTTAATTCTATTTTAATGTTTGCTTTTTGTATGATTTTAATTATATTGTGAGCCACTTTGAGTCCCAATTATGGGGGGAAAGCAGGATATTATTATTATTATTATTATTGTTATTATTATTATTATTAGTTTATAACACTCTCCATCATTATGTTAGGATGAGAAGAGCTGAATAGGACTCTTTAAAACTCAGAGTTCCAGTGGTCACAGAAGTATTGCACAGGTGTTTGCCTGACACATAGATACAGTGAAACGTGCCATCATCTTTGTATGCTCTTTCAGGCCTTTGTCATTTTGGGCATGTTTCCCAATTTCTGGGGCAATATAAGTGTGACAAGCTGGAGTGTGTCCAAAGGAGGGCAACCAAAATGGTGAAAGGTCTGGAAACCATGCACTATGAGGAACAGCTTAGGGAACTGGGTGTGTTTAGCCTGGAGAAGAGAAGGGTAAGAGGAGACATGGTAGCCATGTTTAAATATTTGAAAAGATGCCATATTGAAGAAGGAACAAGCTTGGTTTTTGTTTGGTTTTTTGCTGCTCCAAAACTAGGACATGGAGGAATGAATTTACACTGCAGGAAAAAAGATTCCACCTAAATATTAGGAAGAACCTCCTGACAGTAAGAGCTGTTTGACAGTGGAATGTGCTACCTCAGAATGTGGTGGAGTCTCCTCCTTTGGAGGTTTTAAACAGAGGCTAGATAGCCATCTGTCGGGTGTTCTTTGATTATGTGTTCTTGTATGGCAGGGGGTTGCACTGGATGGCCCTTGTAGTTTCTTCCAACTCTTTGATTCTATTGTAAGCAAAGCTTGCACCCTAATTCTAATGCACCCCATTTCTGGAATGTTAGCATTGGCTATAAGCCTCAGAAACTGGCCAACTTGGTTCATTACTGTGCCCTTGTACAAGGGAAAATACAGGGTGGTCTCAGAAAAGGTCATTTCTGGTTTTTCCCTGGAAAGGAAGGCCTGAAGCTAAGAAGCCAAAAGGAGACACATTCCACATAAATGGGAGATTAATGGATGGGAGAAACTCTTTTGTGCTTGCTGATTGTGAAATTTCCTCTCCTCATCTCCCAACCTAAAAGAAGTTGCTCAAAGCTGTTAAAATCCAATCAGTGGGCATTAATAGACACATTTAGCATCTTCCTCACCTTTTGTCAAGACCAGGAAACTCACTGTGTAATCCATGAAGGCTCATGGAATTCATTGTTTCAACCCATGAAGCAACCAATCCTCTCAGGTGTATTTGGAGGTATAAAAGACCCTCCAAAGCATGACTCATGGGCGCACATCCAGTAACAGGGGGACACTCTGTTGCTATGTGCTGCCACATGCAGTTTCCTCCATCCACTCTGCCAGATTGACTAAAGGCAGGTAATATTATCCCAGCAAAACCCTCTTGAAACCCTCTTGAAACCCTCTATCCAAGTTTTCCTACTGTTTCTTTCTATAGCCTTGAGTGAATGCTTCGTCTGCGTGAATGTGAGTGTGTTTGGTGTTATTTTTGAACTCCTTAATCAAAAAAACATACTTAATTTTAAATCTGTATGTATTCCATCTAGACAAATACTGGTATAATTGGTTTTCAGATTCCCTTATTACCCCTCTTTTGCATAGCTAAGTCGAGTTGCTGCTAATTTCCCCAACATATTAGAAACTCGATATTTTCTTGGAATTTTCCAAGGAGCATTTTGGGTAACACTATGATTCTAAGTTAAACATGAAAAAGCCCTAAAATGGTACCTTGCACATGTTACTGGCCACATTAGCTGGGGGGTTATGTGAGTTGTAGTCTAAAAATATACCTTTCCCCAGCTCTTGGCAGGACTTATGTACCCACCTATATTTCCTTGGACTGGATGGCCCTTGTGGTCTCTTCAAACTCTATGATTCTATGATCCTTAAGAGTTTAGATCAACATTTCTTAACCAGGTTTCCCTGGAACCCTAGGGTTCCCTGAGGAGTAACTAGGGGTTCCCTGAGAGATGTGATTTTTAAACATTTTTCTTGGTGTGGATATAATTTTTTTTAGGCAGGGATTCCCTGGGACCTGAAAATTATTTCAAGGGTTCCTCCAGGGTAAAAAAGTTGAGAAAGGCTGGTTTAGATGCACAGTGCTTGTGTTGCTTTGAAATAGTCTTAGACATCACATGGACCTATTATTGTGATACTTAGATGGCTACACTGCAGATTAACTGTTATACTCGGGACTTTTTCGGATGTGTGAAATATAACGCAAGCAGCCTTGTCGCGAGGCTGCTGCGCTGCAGAGCGTCGGTTTCGGATGATGCTATCCCCTGCTGGTACTGTTACGGTACCGTGGGGAGATTTGAGCATCATATTTCGTCGATTTTTAAGCACGAAAGTTGATTGTGATACGGCAAAAATCACGTGCAATTGCAATGTCATGTTAGCATGAGCAGGTCCCGCTATTGCGCAACATTGTTGTCCTTGTGGTCAATCTGTGTTTCAGCCGTGAATAAGGTGTCGCTTTTCATTGATGGGACAAGCCATCAATAGCTCTCAATATAGATTTCTTCATGGAAAGATTGAAGAGCGTGCGAAACCACGTCCAGCTGTAATCACAAGATTCCAGCATGAATGGGCGGTCCTCTTTCCCCCCTCCCTGTTCCCAGCGAGAAAATGACTCGGTGAGAATGTGAAAACTACACACAGGACCATCTTTTCATGAACTGTCCTGTTTTGTTTGCATGTTTTTAGGTTTGTTTAAGTGTTTGTGTTCATTTACTTTGCAAATTAAGGGAGGTTTGGAGTTTTTAAGCACAGTTGCGTCTTCTTGTAAGAACCACCGAAATCTTGCCCATGATAAATTACAGAAGTAAAAACCTGTTCTTAAAGTGCTAGTGGTGATCCTGTGATAATTCCATGGTGGTTATATTATGTGATTACAGTGATGTACAATAATAAGTGTAATCATGACACTATGGAGATTTTCGCACAGGGAAATTATCCCCCTGAGAGATCGGGAGAGAAATGGGGCTCTTCCGGGAGCAGCGCTCCGTTTCGCACGCCCCTTTCTTTCTCCCGATCTGATGTCGTCCTCACTTTGTGCTGCTTCCATTTCTCTGCCAGTATCTTCCGTCATTTTTTAATAACGAAAGTTCTTCGTTATTAAAAAATGACGGAAGATACTGGCAGAGAAATGGAAGCAGCACAGAGTGAGGACGACGTCAGATCGGGAGAAAGAAAGGGGCATGCGAAATGGAGCTCTGCTCCCGGAAGAGCCCCATTTCTCTCCTGATCTCTCAGGGGAATAATTTCCCCGTGTGAAAATCTCCTATGTTTCCTTTTTCCTCAATAGTGGAATTACAGCATTTTAAGCTGCTAGTCTGATAAAGTCCTTATGCCTTGAAAGCAGATTTATGCTATGAAAGTACAATGTATGTTCTCACCCATAATGTTTCCAAGCTCTGCTAGGGTCCTAACACAAAGAGAGTCTTTTCTTTGTACCTGTCGATATACCTAGTTGGCCAAAAATTAGGACCTCCAAAGCATGGGTGAATTCATGAATCTTACTTCTAACCAGGAGAATGGGACAGCACATATGGCAGCACTACATGTGTGGACAACAGAGCAGGCATATGGCACGTACAACTTGGTCCATGAACATCTTGTGACAGCTTCTCACCCCAAGCTCTCACTCCAGCTTCTGCTGGCCCCAGTGATTGCCTCAAGTGATTGGCTAGCTCTGTCTAATATTAGAGTTGGTTCTGAATACATGGGAAACATGTATTTGGCAACATTTCCTCAGTGAGATAAGGTCATTGCAGAGATAGGTCAGACCAAACTGATTAATTCATCTTATCAAAGAGGTGAAAATATCATCTGTGATTTGCAATTCACTGTTATTCATTATCACTGTGATTCATTATTCATTATTCACTGTTATTCATTATCACTGCAAAATGTACTCTTATTCATGCGTATTTCTCCTCCTTTGTAAAATAATTCATACTAACAAAACCATGGACAAATTCTTTCAAAAATAACATTTCTACTTATGAACAGAGTTCACTAAATGTAAATTATTCATAGCCATTATTAATGAGTCTGCTATTTTTGCTTAGAGGATTACAGGTGGCTAGAGGATTCTGGGATTTGTAGTCCAATTGGGAACTTTTCTGAGCTCTGAAGAGTCCTTTCCAGCTGGTACACTTGTTGCATAGGAATACTCTAAGATCTGTCAATCATACTTGGTGGGCTATGTGCTCAAGGGCTCATGACATACATTCTACTCAGAGCTTGGTTTTGATAGCCATGTTGTTTTCTAGCTACACAAATGGGGGTGGGAGGCCAGGTAGGGTGACATTCACCCTTCACACAGGTTGTCCATGTTCTGCATTGTAGAACTTATGTAGAAGCATGTGTAAATGATAAGGCCACCCCAAAACGTAGGACTTTATCAGACTAACCCCCATAAATGTTTCTTTCCCACCATATTTTGCTGCATTTTTATGCCAGCAAAAGAACCCCTTTTATCAGACCTATCTGTAATAATGTCAATAAGCAGCCCAGGCATGAATGGAGCATGAACAGAGATTTTGTTTACTTCCGTGTTCGTGATCTTATCTGTTCTTACGAGAAGATGCGAGCGCAGGTAAATTTAAAAATACAGCAACCCACCCACCCCACAAAAAGTACACACAACCATAGAAACACACTCACAAAGTCCCAAGTAATAAACCGGGGAGGGTAAAAAAAAAGAGTATCCCCTATCTGGCTTTCTCGATCTGAACTGGAAGTGTTCTGGCATTGACACTGTAATCATGAGATTAAAATGGTGTGGGGTTTCAAACTCCGGCAATACCAGCACAAAAATGCCATGGAAAAATCTATTGACAGCTTGGCCCATCAGTAAAAAAGAACGGCTTATTTCCTACACATGATCGCAAAAGAAACAATGATGTCTGATATGCGCATCCTTTTGCATTAATTAGGCATTGTTATGACGCCATATTTGCCACATCTGATAAAGTCCTTAGATACTTCATCTTGGTTATTACATGCTCACTCTTCCACTGGAATTAACCTTAGTAGTATAGTAGCAACAGGTCTTGCAGGATTGAAGTACTGGAACATTTTAGTTAGCAGGGTCTATGGCATCATTTGTCACCCCACTCAAACTTCTCAACTCTATGCTTAGTTGCAGCTTAGCTACTCACTAGGGGTGGTGGCGTCTGATTTTAACAGCAGTGGTGTAGTTTTGGGAACTGCCCATGCAGAATGGAAAAGTGTAGGAAGCAGAGAACTTGTTCATTTATGGTGATTTTGCTTGCTTGTTGCCTAGAACATATTGGATATATGCAGTCAGCAATACTAATGTAATTTCATGTTACAAATTACCACAAAATCCCTTAACTGCATTGTTAGGGTATACAAAAAAAAAATTCAGATTTCTAAAGATGACAACAGTTAATATGTTAACTGCAAAAGAGCTAGTGAGGTGGCAGGGTATGAATGTTGGACTAGGACTTTGCAAAGACTATCGAGTTGTCGAGACGATGAAAATACTCATCATAGAATGTGAGGAGAATATCTTTTGACTCAACAAGAAGTGGATGAATGGGGTTCGCTGTATTTGGAAAGAGGGCCCCCCAAAACCAACATATACTGCGTGGGAAGAGCCTTTGCATCTTTCCCCAAAGTTTTTAAAATAATGCGTGGAAATGCTCATTACTGCTCGTTTGGACAACCAATTTGCATTGCAGTGCATTCTTGATGAGGGCAGAAGGGGAAAGCTGATTAGTCAGATATGTGTGGGGTGGGCTTGCTGGCAATGCAGTGGCCAGAAGTGCCATTTTGGAGTTCTGCGTTGTTGATCATGTAAGGTTTTGTTTTGTTTTGTTTTGCTGTGCAAGGGTGACCAAACAGCTTTTTAAAGCAGAAGGTCACACTTGTGCACCTTTGATTTACAGTTTAAAAAAAATACTGTGCAGCAGTGATAACTTGAGAATAATAATGCAAGCAATTCATTCTCGGCCACCATCTTGATTCACAGGCATGGCTGCATGTGCATTTCAAACACAGATAGCTTCGCCAAAGCACTGTAGAGACAAATGAATGCTACTGTGAATTTGTGTTAATGTGCAGCAGTCCACATTATATTTTCCCATCTAGACAAGCCTTATGGTTCAAATCCCCATTTAGCCATCGAAAACCACTGGGTGAACTTAAAACAAGTCACACTCTGTCAGCCTGAGAGGAAGACAATGGCAAACCTTCTCTGAATATATCTTGCCAAGAAACCTCCATGAGAAGTTCGCCTTAGGGTTGCCATAAGACAGAAATGACTTGAAGGCACAACAACAAATAAGTTAACTGCAGTCTGTATTATGCTGTCAAGTTCCACACAGATCATCAATGGACCAGTGGAAACAAAAGATATAGATCTATATGCTGTGAACAAAATACCTTGCTATAAGGTATTGTGGGGTGGCCACCAAGATTTTGACAGATTTATGAAAATAAATGGTTTCTTCGTCTTACTTACTGGAGTGCATATTTGATTGAGTAAAGATGTGAATTTGGATATATTATCTCGGAAATTACTTCTTATTTTCTTTATCAACATTTTTGTGTATATAAAAGAGAAAGAAGACATACCAATGCAGAGAATTCACCACAGGGAAGCCTCTTCTTTTTGTTAGCAATTTTGTAACTTTGTGACTGATTTCCCAAGGGGGCCTGGGCCTCTCATTTGAGAAATTAAACTTTGCGCCATTATTTATGCATTCATTGTTGCATAGCTTGCATACAAATATAAGTTGTAAAATACATCTTTTACAGAGACAAACAATTCTGTAGCAATACAGATAAAGGGAATACACTGAAATTGATATACTGTAATCCTTTTAACAGAAAAGCAGTGTGTACTTATCTGAAGGATGTGTGGAACGCTAGCAGCATACATAGATTTGGAATGCAAATTTTGGGAGGTGAAACATTTCAGCCCTTGGGAAATTTGAATTATAAAGCCATGTTTTATTTTCTTTAAGCTGTTCTCAAGCTGTTTCCAAAATGTATATTCCTCTCTTAATTCTCCCTTCTTTGTACTGCTTTGGGCTTGGAGAGACCCCTTCATGGGCTGAAGTGGAGCTTACTGTAAGTGCTCAGTTTAGCTGAATTCACTTCAAGAATTAATGTCAAAGACTACTTTGCTAATGTTGCCTTCATCAAAAGAGAACATTGCCAAATGATCTTAATAATTTTTATTCCTTTCTAGCTGTATTAGGATATAAAAGTATTAAGCAGCAATTACATATTATCTAGTATGTAGATTGCTGCAATTTGGATTCATGAATAAGGAATGTTTTAATAGAGCAAATAGAAGCACAGCTCTCTTTTTTTAATTAAGTAGGTGCTATGAAATGCTTGGTATTACATGGTTTTTAAATTTTATCACCAAGGATTTAAATATTTAGAAGGAAATCTTAGGTTAAAAGTGGCAAATTCTCAGGATCATAAATCTTAGCAGTTACTGGCTGCAGAACAGTTGGATGCAAATGTACTGTTTCCACACGGTCCAGTGCAGATTAACTCTGGCATTTCTGGAGGTACAGTGGCTCTAAAGTCTTCTAAAGCGACAGGTCAAAAGAACTTTCATAGACTAGGGGGTGGTTTACACGGGCAAATATTCCCCTAAATATACCGCTAAGATAGCTCATAGTTCCCACGGATCGCAGCACAGAATCGCCTCATTCAGAAGGGGGGAAGGTAAAACACCCAAATATAGCGTGGCAGGGCATGTCGCTATTTTTGCCGGTATATTTGCAATGTAGTGCTTTATTTGCAGTGTAAACTAGCATTCCGCTAAGGGTTAAAGCAGAGCTGCATTGTGATTGGTTGATGATGCAGGGGTGGGCTCAAAAGAGGGGCAGGGAGGGAGGAAAGACTGTAGCTTTTAGAGGAAACTTGCAAAAATCCTGTCTGCTATTTTGCAAGCCAGTTTTCAAACAAAAAGGATTCCCAGCTATTTTCATTCAGGGAGCATTCCTTCTCACCTTCTCTGCTGTTTCAAAAGTATGTAAAACTTTTTTCCTGTGCATGGGGGAGGGAGAGAAACGATTTCACGAAGGGCTTTAGCAAGCTGAACTGCTCTTCCCCCCCCCCTCTCTCTGGCTTTCCTGTATTTGGAAGGAAATGCTGTTTCAAGCAAGGAATAACACTTTCTAAGCTGTTCAGCACGGAGTTGGGGCCACGGCAGGCATTCCTATGGCATTCCTTTCCCTCTCCAATGCTTGGCCATGCCCCCACCACATTTGGCTGTGGGAACGCCACAAAATATAGCTGTGTAAACAATTACCGTATAAACTACCCACCACTGATGCGTGAAAGCACTACAGTGCAACTTAACGCAATAAAACCTTCCGTGTAAACCAGCCCTAGGTTTAGGTAGATCTGACAGGGTAGCCATGTACATTGATTTAGCCAACTGTTTTCAGATGAATTCAAGAGCTTTTTTTTTTAAAAAAAAAATAGTCTGCAGTATTTGAGAACTTGTGCTTGAAGAGATTGCCTTTTCCCACATGCATCTATCAGGATTTTCAGATCTTCTTCTGAGTCCCTGCTTGGAGCACCACTTCTGGGTGACATTTACGGCCCTTTCACACTACACAATTATAATACAATTATGATTCCACTTATAATTGTCCTGGCTGCATCCTATGGAATCATCAGGTTTGGGGTTTGGTAAGGTATTAGAACTGTCTGGCTAAGAATTCTAATCACCCTTCTCTAAACTACAAATCTCAAGCTTCAATAGGGTGGAACCATAAAAGTTAAAATGGAATCATAGTGCTGTAACTGTGTTATGTGAAAGGACCCTTTGTGGCTAGTTAATAGGAAAAAAAGTCCTCAAACGGTAGCACCCCAACTTTGAGAGACTTGCCTAATGGTCTTTACCATGCTGTCATTTCCATGCCAGGCAAAGACCTCTTAAAAAAACAACACAGTTTTTATTTTTGTCATTTGTTTCCACACTATTTTTGAATGATTTGTTGTTAACTTTTTAAAAATTGTGTATGGCCAGGATCCTACATTGTGCTTTCACAGCATAAATCTGCACTCATGTAGTTAGGTGGTAGATGCATTTACACCACCTTTCCACTGAATGCCAACACTGTGCACTGCTTATTGCTTATTGTCCCATTGTACAATGGGGGATGCATAATGGCTGTGTCTGCAATTCCAGTGAATCAAGTGGTATATTGAAAACACCGACAAATAGTTAAATGCCATCAAAGGAGATTGTCACACGAGGCTAGTATCTCAGGGCAATTGTATTATGAAAGGAAACCAGGAACATACTGCTTTGAAAATATTTCTTATCACAACTCTCTTCTTTCACACAACTGTGCTGCTTTGAAAACTCCTCCTGGTGTGATAAGTCTCTTTGCTGCAGTTCTGGCATTACAGTAGTCAGTCCATGAGGGGCCTGAATCTTTTCCTCTCCTGCCTTGTCCCCTTCCCACTCATTATTCCAAAGCAAGATAACTCCATGCCTGTCATTTATTTTTATCTTTGCTGTGTTTGCATACTTACAGCAAAACAAAATAAAAATAATTGTAATCATTTTGACCATAATCATCCAAACACAGCAAACATAACATTAAAAAAAAAAAAAACAGCAGGGAAGGGAGTGAAATACTTCTTCAACTTTTTTCCCTGTGTTCCTTCTCTTAAAGTAAGTTTATTCTAGCCTCACTCACTTCTGATACTTGAGCTTATGGAGTACAGTTCTCAGAATCCCTCAGTTGGTATGTGGTAACACTGACTGAGAGAGTCTAGGAATTGTACTCCCCAAAAGCAGTTTCTTCCAAATTCTGTTAGAACCAGCTCGAAAGTAAACCTCTTAAAGAAGCAGAGTACAATGAGGCAAAGCACAAGGAGAGCAAGTTGAACTCCTTCTCCCACTCAAAATGCTGTTTTCCATAAAAAATACCCAGTACTTGTTGCTGTCAAGTGTGATCAGAGTGGAGGTGGGCATCTGCCTCACCACGTTCAGCTAGGGCTTGCCTACACCAACAGGAAAATCCAGCTTACCTTTGGGTTCCTGGGTGTGCAGCGGCCACAGGCATGTCTACATGATTACCACACATGCCGAGGCAAGTTTGGGGGCACTGTCCACACAGTGTCCTAGTCTGACAAATCACAGTATGTGTGGCCACACAACCTTGACCAGTCCCCCCCACCATGCATGTACATTTATATATGTCTTGTCCCATGGCTTGGAGAGGCTTTTGACATCCTATTAAGTGGAGGTATGAGCAGCTAATGATATGGGTATGCTGGTATGCACTTTTCTGAACAACTGCTGTGTCTGCCAAAAAAGAAAAAAGGAACCATTAAAAAGTGAAATTGAAACAGCTGGAAAGGTCAGCTGATTACCTGGCCCAGGGTGCCTCCTCCCAAGCTTCCACCAAAACAACTCCCACAGGCCCTACACCTAATGTCATAATGGAGCTCAGTCCACACACACACATCCAGATTTTCTGATCAAATCTGGAGTATGCAGATACCCACTTTTTTTGATGGTGATTAAAGCTATGAAACACCAAAAAGCCCTGGATTCAAGCCCTATGTCATCTGGACAGCTTGTGGATAAGACAAGGTGAGATCCTTTTATTTGGCCAGTGTAGACAAGCCCTCAGTCTTGCACTGGGCTGGGTGGAATGCTACTACTTCTGTCTAATCCTAGGAACAGTCAACAGAATATGTGTAGGAACAAGTGAAACTACTTGGCTCATCCACTTCTCCAGGGGAAAGGAAGAGCCAAGATATTCAACAGACAGAGTTGTGTGGGAGAGAGAAAGAGATTAGTTGTGTGGGAGAGAGAAAGATTAGAGATTTTACAGACATTTTTGGGTCTGAAAAACCCATGCCCTGTTGCTGTCTTATTATGTCTGAGGGCTTGTCTAAACGAGGTGATATAATCCTGATTTCTGCACATTATTGCAAATTCACTGCGGTATTCACTTGTCTCCATGGTTTTTTGACACGATTGTTGGTATGCAAAGCTATCCATCTTTGATGTTCACACAAGCATGACTGCAAATCAAGATGGTGGCCGTGAGTGAGTTACTTGTGTTATTCTCCACAGCTTGCCACTGCTGAACAGTACTGTATATGTGTGTGTGTGTGTGTATCAGTAAATCTAAGGTGTGGAAGTGCAACCTTCCACTTAAATAAGCTTTAAAAAAGCTGTTTCATTGCCTCAGCACATGACCGCTTCTGTGAAAATCCAACATGGAAGTTCCATACACTTTGTTGCCAGCAAGCTCTGCCACTCCCCCCCCCCCACGTCCAACCAATCAGTTTTCCACTGCTGCTGTTATCGGGAATACGCAGCAATTCGAATTGGCATGTATATGGCATTTTTGCCCCCCCTCCTTCTGAATACGGTGAATCACCACGGGATCCCATTTGGACAAGCCCTGACATTCATGCAGTCTTCTTCCTATCTTTCTTATTATGTATGTTGTCTAGACACCAAATTTTTATTACATTTCCTTTTTGTCTTTCCTGGAATTCCATATCTGGAGAATTTTCTAGCCAGTGTATTTTAAAATCCAAGAATCTGTTTGAATGTGTGAATTAAACAATAAATGTTTTAGTTATATAAGTATCAGAATAAAGGTTATCTGTCATGCCCCATGAGTCTGATGAGTGTATGGAATCAGAGGAGGAGGAGGAGGACATGGCAGGGAACGGCCCTATGGACTCTGGCACAGATTTACCTATACCTGTGCCAGCAGGGAACCTTGCCAACCTGGAGGCTCAAGCAGAGGAAGAGCTTGGCCCTAGTGGGTTGGCACCAGTCCCAGCAGAGAGTCCTGCCAATTTAGATAAGGATGATGAAGAAGAGACGAAGTTACCTCCACTATCATATGGCTAGCAGCAATCTCAAAAGGAAGCTCAAAGGAAATTGCTGAGACTTTATGAGAAACACCTGCTTGTCAAGAAGCACCTGGCAAAGCCTTGATTGCTATATATACACTTTGGGGAAATGTGGAGGCTTTGTCAGAAATCAACTGATCTTCCTGGAGAAAGCTTCCTGCTGACTTCATTGCCTTGCTTCTGCTGCCTTGACTTGTGTTTAACCTTGGACTGTTACTGACTATGCTGTTGCCTGACCCTGTAGACCCATGGACCTACTTCTGGACTATGCTGCCTTCTGTAAGCTTTGACCCTTGGACTGTATTCTGGACTCTTCTCTGCATGCCTTTCTGCTGGTTCTGCTGCCACTCAAGAAACTGAACCTTGCTTGTTTCAAACTTTATCTGACTCTACTTAATTGAAATTTGCTATCATGGAGAGTTGGCCACTTTCCCGATCTTTTGAGCTTTATCTTGGTCAGACTCCCAAACTGTGTATTAATTGCCGGTAACTGGCTGTTTTCTTGGACATTATCATGTTTTAAATAAGAGACTGATCACATATGAAAGGTGTTAAAAGAAATAATTAGAGTCAAGTTACATGGCAAGGACTATGAACAGGAGCTTAGAACTGCTTGTGTGTAGGATGGTTCGTATTTGCACCACAATCCAGAGGTACTTCACATCTTAAATTGCAGTTATATTGGCATGGCTGCAGTGGTATAAATGTTATTAATTCTCTACATAATATGAAGAATTACACAATACAATAAATCAATGAATAAAGTAAGCATGAAGAGAAGTGACTGAGCCAGTGAGTGTGTGCACCCTTCTTCTTAATTCCCCCCCCCAATTCCCCTCCCACACTCGCTGGTTCATTCACTCACTCACTCGCTCAGAGAGTCAGGGGGGGGGGAACAATGCATGCCCACTGGCTCAGTCACTCCTTGCTTGCTACACTCTCACCATTGTTCTCATGGCTGAATATTTTAATAAATAATATTTTTTTTGGCAGTCTTCTGTGTATGTGTGTTTCATTTAAAGTTCCTTCCCTTACTGATGATCATTCAAGGGGGAAAGGGTATTGTATGGGAGAGGCATCCAATCAGAGTGGATCCAATAGATCTGACAATAATGGCTATTGGTTGATAAGTTGATGCTTGATGAGAAGCAGGGGGAAGCAGAGCAGACACAGCCATGTGCGTTAACCGGAGGAAAATGTGTGGCTGGTTATACAGATGTCACCTCCATGTGTCTCTGTGTGTGGTGTTATCGGGGTCACTGCGGGGTCATTGTGGGGTCACTGTGGACCAGGAAATGTGCGGTGAGGTTGGATATTTTTCATCAGTATAGATGATCCCTCATAGGAATGAATGCAGCATATGGTACAAAGTCGTTGTTGTTGTGTGCCTTCAAGTCATTTCCGACGTATTATGACCCTATCACAGTTTTTTGGGGATAAGATTTGTTCAGAGTGGATTTCCCTTTGCACTCCTCTTGAACTTCTGAACTTCCCCTTTTACCCTCAAGAGCCAGAGGCCTTCCTGTGAGTCACACCTGTGAGTCACACCTGTGAGTCATTAGGGGGTGGAGCTGGGAGCCTAGCTCTATATAAGTCCTTGCAGAGGCTTTCCAGGCCAGTTTCCTGCCAGAGAGAAGGAGAGCAGCTTCTGGACAGCAAGTTTCCTGCCAGTTTCCTGCCAGGGAGAAGAAGGAAGCAACTTTTAAAACTTTTTTAAAAAACTGTTGGGAGAGGCTGCTTGTTGCTGAGGGGCTTGAACTTCTGAACTTCCCCTTTTACCCTCAAGAGCCAGAGGCGCGCGCCTAACGGCGCGCGAATATCAGTAACCAAACAAAAATACAGCAGACCTAAAAGTACAGCTTAGCATTATCAGCGTTAACTAAGAGTTCTTAGATTACCTAAAAGCTCTCATCATGGACACTGAGGGGACTGCAGCAGTCACTTGCAACACTTGTGCGATGTTTCTATTCTTGTCTACAGATGTGGAGAACTTCACATGCACCAAATGCAAGCTGGTAGCCCTCTTGGAGGAGAAAGTACAGCAGCTGGAGACACGGGTAGCTACACTTCAACAGATTCGGGAGCAAGAGGTTTTCCTGGACAGAACTGAACGAACACTCTTGGATGGGGACCGCACAGAGGAAGTGGCTGTGGAGGAGAGGGTCACTTCACGGACACAGGAAGTAGACAGCTGGAGGAATGTCACACACAGAACAAGAAAATCCAGGGATTCTTCCAGCAGCTTGCAGCTACAGAATCAATTCGAAGCCCTTTCCCTTATCAAGGACAATGAGGAAGAACAGCATGGACAGACTTCAGGGGTAGAGCAGGGGACCTTGAGAGGACCACCGCAAGGAACAGCAGCTGCGAAGCCTCAGCGGAGGCGTGTGGTGGTGGTCGGGGACTCCTTGCTGAGGGGTACAGAAGCAGTGGTATGTGGGCCTGACAAGATGACTCGGGAGGTGTGTTGTCTCCCTGGGGCAAAGATCTGTGATGTGACCGAGAGGCTGACAAGACTCATCAAGCCTACGGATCATTACCCCTTCCTTTTGGTCCATGTGGGAACCAATCATACTGCAAGGCACAGCTTTCCCAAGATCAGAAGAGATTATGAGGCCCTGGGGAGGAAGCTGAAAGAAATGAACGCACAGGTGGTCATCTCGTCTCTTCTGCCAGTTGAAGGGCATGGTCCAAGAAGGGAGAGGAAAATAGCCGACGTAAACAACTGGCTCCGTAGATGGTGTCGCCGAGAACAAATTGGATTCTTGGATCATGGACTGCGCTTCCATGCAGGGGGACTTCTGGCAAGAGATGGGGTGCATCTTACAACAGTTGGAAGAAACATTTTTGCCAACAGTCTCAAGAATTTGATCAGGAGGGCTTTAAACTGAGTCAAATGGGGGAGGGAGACAGTATTCTGGAAGGCAAAAGGGCTGGAGAAAATAGTCAAACTGTCATAGAGGGAACAAGGCAAACAGCGCAAGGACCCAAGAGTGGGAGGCAAAAAAACTTGCACAGGGAGCAAGTAAAGGGAACACATGGTCTCAGATGTCTCTACACTAATGCACAGAGCATGGGAAATAAGCAAGATGAACTAGAACTCCTTGCACTACAAAACAAATATGATATAATAGGCGTTACTGAAACCTGGTGGGACGAGTCTCAGGATTGGAATGTAGGAATAGAGGGGTATAACCTTTATAGGAGAAACAGGCCAAACAGGAAAGGAGGAGGAATAGCATTATATGTCAGGGATATTTACACCAGTGAAGTGATCCATGACATCAATACTGGAAGCCAGGTGGAGAGCATCTGGATAAAAATTAAAGGGGAGGGAAACAACAGGAATGTTATTGTGGGACTCTACTACAGACCCCCAAATCAGACGGAGGAATTGGATGTTGCCTTTCTAGAACAGATGAACATACATGCAGAAAGGAGAGATGTAGTAGTGATGGGTGACTTCAACTATCCTGATATTTGCTGGCAATCTAACTCAGCCAAAACTACAAGGTCTAGCAAATTCCTTACATGCCTGGAAGACAATTTCATGGTCCAAAAGGTGGAAGAGGCAACAAGGGGGTCAGCTATTTTAGATCTGATCCTAACCAACAGAGACGACCTTGTTAATGGGGTGCAAGTGGTGGGATCCTTAGGTGAGAGTGATCATGTTCTCCTGGAGTTTGTTATACAATGGAAAGGAGAAGCCAGGCATAGTCAGACACGCATTCTTGACTTTAGGAGAGCTGATTTCAATAAACTCAGGGAAATACTGGGGATGATCCCATGGTCAAGAATACTAAAAGAGAAGGGACCTCAAGACGGTTTTGACTTTCTCAAAAGGGAGATACTGAAGGCACAATTTCAAACAGTACCATTGAGGAAGAAAAATGGGAGGTGTCTCAAGAAACCAGGATGGATGACTAAAGAACTTTCAATGGAGCTAAGTTTTAAACGGAACATGTATAGGAAATGGAAAAGGGAGGAAATCACCAAAGAAGAATTCAAACAGATAGCGAACACGTGTAGGAGTAAAGTCAGAAAAGCTAAAGTGCAGAATGAGCTCAGGCTTGCTAGGGAGGTTAAGAACAATAAAAAGGGTTTTTTTGGGTATGTCCGCAGCAAAAGGAGGAAGCAGGAAATGATAGGGCCACTACGTGGAGAAGATGGCAAAATGCTAACAGGGGACAGAGAAAAGGCAGAATTACTCAACACCTTCTTTGCCTCAGTGTTTTCAGAAAAGGAAAAGGAGGACCAACCTGAGGAAAATGGAACAGAGGACACAATAGGGGAAATCCAGCTGAAAATAAGTAAAGAGGTGGTACAGGAATACCTTCTTAATCTAAATGAATTTAAATCTCCAGGACCAGATGAACTACATCCAAGAGTATTAAAAGAGCTGGCAAATATAATCTCAGAGCCATTGGCAATAATATTTGAGAACTCCTGGAGAACAGGAGAAGTCCCAGCAGACTGGAGGAGGGCAAACGTTGTTCCCATCTTCAAAAAGGGGAAAAAAGAGGATCCCAACAACTATCGTCCAGTTAGTCTGACATCAATACCAGGGAAGATTCTAGAACAGATCATTAAACAGAGAGTCTGTGAACATTTAGAAGGCAATGCCATAATCACAAAAAGTCAGCATGGGTTTCAGAGAAACAAGTCATGCCAGACTAATCTGATCTCTTTTTTTGATAAAGTTACCAGCTTGGTAGATGAAGGGAATGCTGTGGACATTGCATACCTTGATTTCAGTAAGGCCTTTGACAAGGTTCCCCATGACATTCTTGCAAACAAGCTTGTAGAATGTGGGCTAGACAAGTTAACTGTTCAATGGATTTGTAATTGGTTGACCGGCCGAACCCAAAGGGTGCTCAGCAGTGGCTCCTCTTCGTCTTGGAAAGATGTGACCAGTGGGGTGCCACAGGGTTCTGTCCTGGGCCCAGTGCTATTCAACATCTTTATCAATGACTTAGATGAGGGAATTAGGGGCATACTTATCAAATTTGCAGATGACACCAAATTGGGAGGAGTAGCTAATACCCTAGAGGACAGGATCAAAATTCAGAATGACCTGGATAGACTGGAGAGCTGGGCCAAAGCTAACAAAATGAAATTCAATACGGAGAAATGTAAAGTACTGCATTTAGGGCGGAAAAATGAAATGCATAAATATAGGATGGGAGAGACCTGGCTGAATGAGACTATGTGCGAAAGGGATCTAGGAGTCCTAGTAGACCACAAGTTGAACATGAGCCAACAGTGTGATGCGGCAGCTAAAAAGGCCAATGCAATTTTGGGCTGTATCAATAGAAGTATAGTGTCTAGATCAAGGGAAGTAATAGTGCCACTCTATTCTGCCTTGGTCAGACCTCACTTAGAATACTGTGTCCAGTTCTGGGCACCACAATTCAGAAAGGATATTGACAAATTGGAGCGTGTCCAGAGAAGGGCAACTAAAATGGTGAAAGGTCTGGAAACAATGCCTTATGAGGAGAGACTTAGGGAGCTGGGTATGTTTAGCCTGGAAAAAAGACGGTTTAGAGGCGATATGATAGCCCTGTTTAAGTATTTGAAGGGATGTCACGCTGAGGATGGAGCAGGCTTGTTTTCTGCTGCTCCAGAGACTGGAACACGGAGCAATGGGTGCAAGCTCCAGGAACAGAGATTCCACCTCAACATTAGGAGGAACTTTTTGACAGTCAGAGCTGTTCGGCAGTGGAACACACTCCCTCGGAGCGTGGTGGGGTCTCCTTCCTTGGAGGTCTTTAAACAGAGGCTGGATGGCCATCTGTCGGGGATGCTTTGATTGTGATTTCCTGCGTGGCAGGGGGTTGGACTGGATGGCCCTCGTGGTCTCTTCCAACTCTGCAATTCTATGATTCTATGATTCTATGATGCTGAGAAAATGTGACTTGCCCAAGTTCACTTAGTGGGTTTCCATGGCTGAATGGAGTTTCAAACTCGAGTTTCCAGAGTCTTAATCCCAAACTCAAACCACTACACCACACTGGCTCTCATTATACAAAGTACAGATTCTACAGATTGTTTATTTTCACTTCCCATTTAAATAAGTAAGTTCTAGGCCTTAAGGGTACAGATGTAAGCTTGAACATACAGGGACCATGTGTAGCTAAATTGCAGGAGACACAAATTACAAGAAAAAGAGATTACAACAAAACAATAGAAAGAACTTTCTGACAATAAGAAATATATAGCAGTGGAATAGTCTGCTTCTGAAGGTGGTGGACTCTCCTTCATTGGAAAATTTTTAAATAGAGTCTGGAAGTTCACCTCTTAGGGATACTTTAGTGGTAGATTCCTACATTGGCTGGGTTTGGACTAGATGGCCCTTGGAGTCCCTTCCAGCTCTATGACACCATGAAAGCTGTTGAACATATTGTAAAAAGGGGGACTCCAATAATGTCCCTTTCTCTTGGAAGGGAAAATCATAATATGCAAATAATATAAAAATGTATTTATTCAGGTGACACAATATGGCTTGGTCTGGCACAGAGTTTGGGATATGTTGGCATAGAATTTAGCCCATATTTATGAAACACTAAAAAGATTCTTCCAGTTGCTTTAGTTCTGTTTGAACCAGTTGTCAATGTTGTTTGTGTGGGATATACCATGGAAGAGAAATGTAATCTCCATTCCCAGAAAGGTGGATTTTGCATCCACATTTCACAAAATTTACAGAAAAGTCAGTGCATGCCTGGTGTTTAAAAAGTGCCCACTCATTATTTGGAGCCAGGTAAATACACAGAACTGATCTGTCCATTTTAAAATCAGTTCAGTGTTTCTTTTGAAAAGGAGTATTTATTTATCTATCTATTTTTACGTATTCCATTTTAATGCTGTCTTTCTCCAAGAGTGGGATCCAGAATAGCTTACCAAAAGAATCTATGTGTTAAAGAATATCTTTAACAGATAGAACTCCTGGGCTCCTGCTTTGTAAAATACTTGATAAATAGGGTTGCTATAATAATCTTCCACAAAACCAGGACAAAAATATACAGGACTGGATTCGGTGGATTATCGACACCCCCACCTCCAAACAAACCACATTTTGATATTTAATGTTGTTTTATTGCATAGATATTTCAGTAGTAGTAGTAGCTGTTATCATTATCATCATTGTGTATGTATATAGCACAATTGATTTATATGGTGTGTGTTCCGTGGTTGCCAGGCTGCTTGGAAGTGAAGTTCTACACTCATTGTTGCCACACTCACCACACAACATAAGGCCTCCTGGGCTCAGTATCTCCACTTGCCTCCTTTCCATTTTCTGGGCTCTTCTCTTGCACTCAGCACTCCTGCCTTCTAGGCTCCGTTTCCGGCAGGCCTGCACAGTACAACCCAGAACAGCCTGAGCTCTGACTAAGGAGGAATCCAGGATTTGCTGCTTCAACTGGCTCAGCCAGCCGGGACATATTTTTAGTCCCTTCAATCCGGGATTTCCTCGGTTTTCTGGGACAAATGGCAACCCTATTGATAAAGGATCTATGCAATGAAGCTGCTTTACTTTTAATCACACTCTGCCTAGAAAACAGAAAGCCAGCTTACCATGGATCCTTCTAACTTAATATTGTTATGCACACCTCACATTTCCAAGCAGTAAGATGGTCTCAACACATAGTATTTAGCCTGGTTTGAGTCTCTTTGGTCACTGGAAGCTCATTGGCTTGGCATTTTGTGATATTTACATTTAATAATAATATAATAATAAAATGTATTTGTACCCCGTCCCTCTACAAAATGCAATCAGGGCGGCTTACAGAATTTAAAATATACATACAAATCCCTCCATCCCACCCACTCCTTAAAATACAATTAAATAATTAAACATTTAAAACATAATAAATAATAACAACAACGCAATAAAATAGTTGGATAGGGATTGGACTAATAAGATTTTTTTCTCTCTGATGGCTGGGCATCTATTCAGAAAAGGCCTGCCAGAAGAGATCCATCTTAAGAGTTTTTTAAAAGCTATTTAGGGTGGTAATGTGACGGATCTCATCTGGCAGGCCATTCCATAATCTGGGAGCAATAGCCGAAAAGGTCCTCTGGGAGGTCTTTATTTATGGATAAACATTCGGGTCAAGGTTAGATGGAGCAGACACAGGTTGGTATTCTGTTAGTAGCATGTGCTTGTGTAAGTATCCCTTTATGCCTGCACATATTCATTTTGGAGAGCTGTGTAGGATGGTATTCCCTTCTACCTCCACTGTGCCCAAAGCCCCCTCTGAATAGTAAAGCCTCTGAAGCCCCCTACATGGTCATTCTGTGCCTCATGAAAAATGGGCAGGATCAAAGACCACCTGGCTATGTCCCTGCACCCAAATGTAAAATGATTACAGCAGCACTGAGATGTCCAGAGGACCCAGGTGTTATCATTTTGTGATGCTTTTCTGATCTTGCTCACTCCCCATAAAGCACAGAATGGCTGTGCGACAGGCCTTCAGAGGCTGTAGGGTAAGTCCATGGGATCGATAGATGGCTCAGTCTAGTGTAGATCCACATACAGAACTATTACACCATGCCGAATCATATGTGATCATGGCTACACAATGTAAAGTCCCCAATAAGACAATGTCAGCAGCTCCCAAATCATACTGTATCTCTAAACACACAGCCAGCATCCCAAAATGCTTTTAGTTTACAGTAGGGGTAGGCAATTTCAGCAGGACTAGGAGATTATCAGACAGGAACGAAAAATGTGTTCCTGTACCACAGTCTCTGCTCCTGCCCCTGTCCCATCTCAGTCCCACCACAATCACCCTCCCCACTTCACTTAATTCCTCTCCAGTCAACAGGGCAGCCCAGGAGTTAAAGGAGCTCTAACAGAGCTCCATTCATTTCCTGGATCAAAATCCCACAGATTCTCACGAGAAGAAACGAGCACAGGAAATTCAAAAATAAAAATAAACCAAAAAAAGTAACAGCAAGCAGAAAAACACACTTAAAAATGTACAAGTAACCTGGGGAGGGTAATAAAAAGGGTGTCACTTACCTGGATGTCCCGATCTCACCTGGAAGTGTTCTGGCAGGGACCCCTCATTGACACTGGGATCTTGCCAGCATAACGGGGCACCTTGTCATGTGCAGGAATGCCCATGACAGGAATGGAATCGGGGACTATTGGCGGTTTCTCACATCAATAAAAAGCATTGCCGGCAGAACGGCAGCATAACGGGTGCATAACGAAGGGGGAACAATGTCGTCTGATAAGGGAGCCCTTTTGTGGTCTCCTGGTGTTGCTGTAACACCACTTTTTATGCAACTGATAATCCCCTAGGAATCAATTTTCTACCCTTGGAGCCCTTTGTGGGCCACATAGACAGCCATAAAGCCTTGAAGAAAAACCCAGAAGGGGCCAGAAATCTATTTTCAGTTTTGAAAAACAGATGTTCTTCAAGTTAAACAGTATTGTAACCAGGAGGCTTTCAGGAGAGGCAGCTCGCTCCTGCCCCTCTTTTTTTTTTTTGGCCAGAAAAAAGGTGATGCAGGGGTCTGCAGGCTCAGAAAAACAGCTGTGGGGGTCTCCACTTTGGCTAGCACTGCTTTAGAGCACAAAAAGATTCAGCTGTCTTATTTTTCTGTTGTTTGAAAACTTCAAGCTTATAGGGCTATTGTTATTTTTTACAGAGAGACACTTTGTTCCCTTTCTCTGGCTAGAGCAGAAAGGGAACTCTCAATACTGTAGTCAGTACAACTCCCTTACTTAGAATGGAAAGAATATTCAGTAAATAGGGGATCATGGGAAGAGGAGCTGTGAGGATAGGTGTGGACAGCAGCATGTGAAGGGTGTGTGTGTGTGTTTATTCTGCATGTGCAGTGATGAGGTATCCCTTTTCTTTCAGATATCAATTTTGAACTGTAACAATACTTTTGAAAACTGCCCAGTTTTCAAAGACATTCTCTCAGTGGGAAGAAAACTGAATAAATTATGTGTAGTCTCCTGTGAGAATGAAGTTAATAAAAAATTACATTCCTGGCCCTGACTAAGGGAAGCTAATCTTCACGCTGTCTTTCTTCTGGCAGGCAAAGACCTTTTTGTTCAAATAAGCCTTTGGCAAGAAACCTTTCTTTTGTTGTGGAACGTGTTTTTAACAGGATGGCTGCTGTTTTTTCTTTTATTGACATGTTTATAAATTGTGCTTTTTTTGCTTTTATTAATTTTACATTTTAATTGGGCTTTTCCCCATTCAATTCTAAACTGGCTTGAGTCTCATTTGTGGGAGAAAACAGATTATAAATCAAATAAATGAATAATAAGTAAAATAAAATTGGTGATATTGGGAACTGAGTGTAGTACTCTGTTTCTGCAAAATATGTTGCTTATGATTGAGCTATGGCAAACCCCGTCTGAACACATCTTGACAAGAAAAGCCCATGATAGGTTTGCCTTAGGGTCATCATAAGTTGGAAAATGACTTGAAGGCATACAACAAATGGACCTCCCAGCATTCTAAGATTTTCTTTTCCTTTTTCCAGATTTCCAGTACTTTGGCATTTATGCATGCATTCACTGACTTCAGAAATTTACTCTGATTTTATACAGTCAAGAATTACACTGTATGGAGCCAGCACTTCATGTTGTCTGACTTACAAAATTTTGACATCAGCTGAGGAGAGCAATTCTTTTCTAGGCTCCTGCTGGCTGCCTTAAAGGCAAAATGGTAAACAAGGTTTTTAAAAAATTGGTCTCTGATATAGGAGATGCTTGGTAGTCATTCTCATAAAGTGAGAATAAAGTCCCTCTCCCTTCCCCCACCCCAGCCATAATAATAAAGATTATCCCTATAATGGCCAATTTAATGAAGAAAGCAAAAATATTATATGACATTTGCTGGAGAGGGCTGATTTATAACTTCAGAATGGTGAACAGACTGAATATTCAAAAGGAAGAGGGTCTGAAAAGCCATTACAGAACCTGTTCTGGTCTACATGTGTTGAAAATCAAGCTTAGTTTCCACAAGTATAGCTTTGCCTGAGGATGAGGTTATCTGTCATCCAGCTCAAACAACCATGTAACCAAAGGAAAGGGAAAAATAGTAGCAGATAACAGAACTATAAAAAAATGTTGCCTGCTCTGATAGACTCCAAAACCTGTTTTTAACATTTCCAGACTGCAGTGACAAATCTGAAAAGTCCTGTGAGATATGTTTCCAAGTCAGAAGTACCATACAATCTGTTTCAATACAGATATTTTAGGGCTTGGCTGAATTGAAAATCAAGACAAATCGATAAACCACTAAAACCATAGCACCTTGATATAGAATGATTGGCACCCTCAGCCTTTCATAGATATACAGTTGCCCCTCCACAACTTAGCTTTCGCGGTTTTGCATATTTGCTGTTTTGGGAGGGAGGGGGAGGGCCGGGGAGGCGACCACGGGGCCTCTGAAGACTCCCTGGAGGCCCCATGTAGGCCTTGGGAGGGGGGAGGGCTGGGGAGGCCTCCACGGGGCCTTCGGAGACCCTCCGTAGGCCCCGTGAAGGCCTTGGGAGGGAGGAGGGAGGGCTGGGGAGGCATCCACGGGGCCTCGGGAGGGTCTCCGGAGGCCCCGTGAAGGCCTTGGAAGGGAGGGGGAGGCGGGGGAAAGCGACTATGGGGCCTCCGGAGGCCCCATGTTTGCTTTGGCAGGGGAGGGCAGTCATTATTCATGGAATTTTCACATTCGTGGGGGTCTGTGGAACCTAACCCCTGCGAATGTGAAGGGATGACTGTACATAGACTGAATGGCTTGCATAAGGAGCTCTGGGAGCCCTGGTGGTGCAGTGGTTAAGTGCCAGTACTGCAGCCACCATGTTGCAAGTTCGATCCCAAGGCTCCAAGATTCACTCAGCCTTCCATCCTCTCGCAGGTCGGTAAAATGAGTACCTGGCTTGTGGGGACAATTAACTAACAAACATTGGAAACTGCTCAGTGCTGTGTAAATATGTAAATTACTATTGCTTAAACAATTTGTAAGCCACTCTGAGAGCCCTTGTATCTGAAGAGTGGGGTATAAATACCTAAATAAATAAATAAATAAATAAGCCTCATGAAAATACACAAGGCTCACTGGGTAGGTTCATTCCACAGTTCTATATTCCAAACCTGTGTTTCAAACAAAAGTATTGATGTTTGTTTGGCTGAAACTATACAAAAGTGGATTAACATTTGGCTGTGTACATGCTGTTAATATAACTATAGCACCCTTTTCCCTTCTGTTGTCTTCTAGGTACTTTAAGCCACAGCACCCAGTATTTCTGACTTGTGGCCATACTAGCAAAGACTGATGAAAGTTGAAGTCCAAAGCATCTGGAGAGCAACAAACACACAAGGGAAAAAAAAACTAAATTAAACAGTCAGTTGCTTCTTGATACAGGATAATTTTCGGGTGGGGGTGGTAATGTTCTGAACAGGAAAAAGTGATCAAGAAAATGGCAGACCTTTTTCCACTCCAAGCAAAGGATAAGGTAATCCAGGCATCTCTGGCCAAAATACTACTGCTTAGTTCAGTGATGGGCAACCTTTTGAGCTTGGTGTGTCAAACTTCGCCAAAAAACTGAGCATAACTCGGGTGGTGTGTCATTTAGAAGAAAAAAAACATTATTTCGCAATATTTACTGTTTAAATAACATAAATGTATACAGTTGCCCCTCCACATTTGCAACTTCGACTATTTGCCAAAAGCCTCCGACCCACACATTCCCCCCCTCCCTTCCCAAGGCACTGACAGGCTTCTCATGAAGCCTGTTGCTGCCTTAGGAAGGGGGGTGGAAAGCCCACCACCACAACGCTCACCACCCATCCCTACCCAAGGCACCAATGGGCTTTTCATGAATCCTGTTGGTGCCTTGGCAAGAGGATGATGGAAAACCTCCCACCCGCACACTTTCCCCCCTTCCCTCCTAAGGCACCAACAGGCTTCCAAGGCTTCCGGCCGCTGCTGGGCCCCTTGGGAAGGCTGGTGAGAGGCTGGGCAAACTCCGGCCCACCCTCACGCCAGCCCACCAACTTCCCCAGCCTTTCCAAGGTGGCTGCAGGGCTTCGAAGCCCCGGAACCCCCTCGGGAAGGCCGGGGAGAGGCTGGGCAGGGTCCCTCTCTCCCACCGCCTTCCCCGGCCTTTCCAAGGTGGCTCCGGGGCTTCGAAGCTCTCGAGCCCCTCGGGAAGGCCGGGGAGAGGCTGGGCAGAGTCCGTTTCTCCCACCCCCTTCCCTGGCCTTTGCAAGGCAGCTCCATGGCTTCGAAGCCCTGGAACCCCTCTGGAAGGCTGGGGAGAGACTGGCCAGACTCCCGCCCACCCTTCTGCCAGCCCGCCACCTTCCCCAGCCTTTCCAAGGTGGCTCCAGGGCTTCGAAGCCTCGGAGCCCCCTCGGGAAGGCCGGGGAGAGGCCGGGCAGAGTCACGCCCACCCTCCCGCCAGCCCGCCCTCCCGCCAACCCGCCACCTTCCCCGGCCTTTCCAAGGTGGCTACATGGCTTTGAAGCCCTGGAGCCCCCTCGGGAAGGCCGGGGAGAGGCTGGGCAGACTCCCACCGACCCTCCCGCTGCTTTACCCAGCCTTTCCAAGGCGGCTCCAAGGAAACAGGCAGGCCTCAGGGGTGGTGGTGGTGATCGGGGCTTCGTAGCCCCACCTACCACTTTCCTCCCCCCTCCCTAAAGTGGTGATCAGGGCTTCAAAGCCCTGCCCGCCACTTTAGGGAGGGTGGTGAGGTTGCGGGCGGGGAAGTGGGGGAGAAGGCCTAGCCGCGTGTCACCACAGATGGCTCCGCGTGTCAGTGGTGACACGCATGTCATAGGTTCGCCATCACCAGCTTAGTTCCAACTAGAGCAAATCCGTCAAATCAATTGTTGAATGGTGAGACAACCCATTGGTAAACCCTGCAGTCTGGATGGCTCTACTCAAGTCAGGATTAACCAAAGGACTCAGGTCTCTGTATGAAAAGGACAAGAGCCTGCAATATTGAGATAATTGACTTTTGATACTGTGTAAAGTTGCAACTGAGGTGTGTGTGGTTGTTTCACTGGACATATGAGTTGGGACTTTGGCCAATCTGTTGGGACTGGTTAAGATGTGAATTCACTTGCACTCACCATGCATATAACCACATACATATTTTTGTAAATAAACCAAGCATCTGAAAATATTAATAAATCCAGTGTCATTCTTTTAATGGGAATAAAACCTGGTTAAGTGCTGTAGTTCTAGAACTTTTCATCATTCAGAGAGGTCAGATGCAGTATTAGGAAATTTACTGAGGAGTGATGTAGACATTTTGGGTTGATATTCCTAATTTTGCTTATGATTTGAAATATAATTTTGATGGAAGCTTTCATAATCTGTAATATGGCTTTCATACAAAGTTCTATGCAAAATGGACCAAGCCTATACATTTTCAGGGACAGGGGAAGGCTACAATAAACTGATTGGTCCTGAACTTGCATGAAAATGCTGAGGTTTCAGCCTCAGTCAAAATATCAACTCTGATTAGAATTGGTTCATGAATGTACATTCTGGAGGGAAAGAAAAATAAATAAATAAAAGCACATAACCCCCACCCTCCCAGACAGAAATCTCAACTGTTTGGGAGTGGAGTTACCCAAAGTAGTTGATGGACTGAACTCAAAACCTGACCACTTTGTTTCATTTTGGTCTTATTAGGACAAGCATGAGGCAGCTGTTACAATGGCCAAATCTAACCTTAACAAGAATGAACACAGTGGCATACCATCCTAAGCTGTGTAAAGACAGCACTGTAGCTACCACTGCCCACACCACCACCAAGTGTTTGTTCAGGTGAAAATATCCAAAGTAGTTTGATGGATCAGGCCCACAATTTTACTATGCTTCAGTGCTATTAGAAAACACACAGGGATTGATGACTGTGAACAAGGATGCATATTTGTATGGCATAACTGATTTGATACTTCAAATGATAGGATGAATTTTAGGATGAATTTGCTGCATGACTTTTTAATTTTATTTATGAGACTCATACCTGGTGAGGAAATAACCTGAGATTTAAAACCATTTGAATGTGGGATAGGAACTCAAGGAGTTCCATTCAAGGGAGTAGCACCAGCCAGGTCAGCTCTGATGGGAGGAGCACATCCTAGCGATAAAGGAGAGGGTACTCCAGTAGTTATTGACCCTTTGGATCTTCATATGTTTTGGGATTCAGTAGCCAGAATCCCTGCATCATGCTTCTGGAAGTTGAAGTCCAAAACATCTGGAGGTCTGAAGTTTGAGAACAACTACTGTAATTACCAACTTTTTGCTTTCCACAGGGAGACCACTTTCCAGAATTTTTTTACATAGACTTCCCACCAGCACAGCATTACTCACAACATCGGTTTTAGATTTAAATTATTACTAGGCCTCTTCTACTTCAGAAATAAAATTTTTGCAATAGTTTTCCTTTCTGTGTAGCCTTAAAAGATGTAATGCAACACAGAATGTACAAGGGAAGTGAACAGAGCATTCTAATAATATTCTAAATAGAACAGAATGCATTTTATCTCCATTCTCTCCAAATATCAGAACAGTCTGTTCAAGAAGATGAGTTATGAAGGACAACGATCCTCTTTATATTCATTCATCTCTGATAATTAGCCATTTAGTAATGTTACATTTACTTGATTTTGAGCCAAATGCTTCTAGAGTCTGACTGAGTACAAAAGTTCATTGTTAAAATTGTCACCTCTATAATTCTATGGCAAGGATAAAATAGCAGTTGTTCAGAAAAAGAGTTTATGCACAGAAAATACAGTTTGCAGACAATTAACTATTGCACTACACTGTTATAGTGCTATTATTCCAGTTTAACTGCTTTGACTGCCTCCTGTAGAATTCTGGGGTTTGCAGTTTTGGGAGGGGTATTTAGCATTCTCAGCTAATAATAATAATAATAATAATAATAATAATATTTATTTATACCCCGCCCCTCTGTTAAAACAATCGGGGCGGCTTACAAAAATTAAAATACAATACAGATAAAATCCCCAAACACCCCCCACCCCACCCTCCCCCATAAAAAAATATTAAACAATTATAAATTAAAACCAACTGATCTAAAATCACAATTAAAAACAATAAATACAATAAAATACTATAAATGGCCAGCAGACTAAAAGAAGCCAGGATCCCCTGAGGCCGGGATCTAATTAGGAAAGGCCTGCCGAAAGAGATCCGTCTTTAGTGCTTTTTTAAAGCTACTCAGGGTTGTTATCTGATGGATCTCATTCGGCAGGTCATTCCACAATTTGGGGGCGATTACCGAAAAGGCCCTCTGGGAGGTTGCAGACAGCCTAGATTTTTGTGGCTGAAGCAAATTCCTCCCAGAGGACCGGAGTGCGCGGGGAGGATTGTATGGGAGGAGGCGGTTCTGGAGATAAGTTGGACCCAAGCCATTTAGGGCTTTAAAGGTAATAACCAACACCTTATACTGGGCCCGGAAACTGATAGGCAGCCAGTGGAGAGATCTTAACACTGGCGTTATATGGTCTCTCTGAGATGTTCCCGAGACCACTCTGGCTGCCATATTTTGTACCAACTGAAGTTTCCGGACCAAGCATGAGGGCAGCCCATGTAGAGCCCATTGCAGAAATCTAGACGAGAGGTTACCAGCGCGTGCACCACAGTCTCGAGGTCCTTTACTTCCAGGAAATGGAGCAGCTAGCGTATCAGCCGAAGCTGATAACAGGCGGTCCTGACTGTCGCATTCACCTGACTTGTCATCTGAAGCGATGAATCAAGGAGCACCCCCAGACTGCGAACACAGTCCTTAACGGAGAGCGTGACCCCATCCAGGACTGGAGGTTGCAACCCAACTCCTGGTTTCGGGGCCGCTACCGTGAGCACCTCCGTTTTGTCTGGATTTAATCTCAATCTGTTTTTCCTCATCCAGCCCATTACTGCTTTAAGACAGTCATTAAGAGGAGAGACACCATCGGAATTTGAGGCCGACGATCGGGACAAGGAGAAATAGATCTGGGTGTCATCAGCGTACTGATAACACCCAGCCCCATAACTCCAAATAATCTCACCCAGCGGCCTCATATAGATGTTAAACAGCATCGGGGACAGGATGGCGCCCTGCGGAACACCACAAGTAAGCTCCTTTCTGCTGGAACAACTTTCCCCAAGCAACACCCTCTGGGACCTGCCCGAGAGGAAGGACCGGAACCACTGGAGTGCAGTGCCTCCGATTCCTAACCCTCTCAGGCGATCCAAGAGGATGCTATGATCTATCGTATTGAAAGCCGCTGAGATGTCCAAAAGCACCAACAGGGTCACGCTACCCCTGTCGATGCTTAGACGCAGGTCGTCGGTTAAGGCAACCATGGCAGTCTCAACTCCAAATCCCATCCTAAAGCCAGTTTGAAATGGGTCTAGATAATCGGTTTCATCCAAGACCACTTGGAGTTGAAGCGCAACTGCCCTCTTGATCACTTTGCTCAAGAATGGTAACATAGAAACCGGCCTATAGTTGTTCATGTCTAGGGGGTCAAGGGAAGATTTTTTCAGGAGCGGCCTAATGGCTGCTTCCTTTAAACAAGATCGAGCACACCCTTCTCTGAGGGATGCATTGATGATGTCCTTAAGGAACACCATCAAGGCAGTCCCCCCCTGGATGGCCAGCCATGAAGGGCAAGGATCGAGCGGGCAGGTCGTCTTCTTCACCCTACCAAGTAGCTTGTCCACGTCCTCGGTACTCATGGATTGAAATTTATCCAGTAAACTTACATCAACGGAGTTGCTGGACACCTCGTCAATTGTTTCTGTCAAATTACTGGCATCTAAGTCGGCTCTTATCCAAGAGATTTTATCTGCAAAGAAATTGTTAAACGCGTCACAGCAGGCTGTCGTTGGGTTAAGCAACGGGTTCTGCGCAGGAATAACCTGTGTCAACTCCCTTACCACCCTAAACAGCTCTGCTGGACGGGACTCTGCAGATGCAATACGTGCAGAGGAGAAGGATCTCTGCGCTGCATGTATTGCCTCTCGATAGGACCACAGAAAGTTCCTATGATGAGTCCTGTCGGATAAGAGTCGAATTTTCCGCCAGTTGTTCTCTAGTCGTTGTCCAACCCACTTCATTTTCCTAAGCTCTGTTGTATACCATGGCTTACGGTTTGGAGCGGGTTGGAAAGGACGCTTGGGAGTGATCGTGTCAATAGCCTTGGTAAGGCTGGTGTTCCAGGTATTAACCAAAGCTTCGACAGGGTCACCGGCGTTACCAACCATTAAACCCTCCAAGGCTTTCTGGAATCCTCTTGGTTCCATTAGCCTTCGAGGGCGGACCATTTTAATGGGTCCACCACCCCCGGTGGGGTGGGAAGAGACTCTTAGTTCAGTCTTGACCAGGAAATGATCCGTCCATGACAATGCGGTGGTTTTTATAACCTCCGCCCATGGGTATTCCTGCTCCGTACTAAAGACCGCATCGAGGGTATGACCCGCACAATGTGTGGGCCCGATGACCATTTGAGATAGGCCCATGTTTGTCATGGTTTCCATGAACTCCCGAGCTGCACCAGTCAGATTTATCAAGCTGGTCTCAAGTGGAATGTTGAAGTCACCCAAAACTAAAAGTCTGGGTTACTCCAACAGCAGCTCTGAGACCAGCTGTGTCAGCTCGGTTAGGGAGTCTGCTAGACAACGGGGTGGTCAGTATACTAGCAGAATCCCCAAACTATCCATGGTACATACAATCAAAGTAGACTGTGTTTCGGACAGGTATCCTGTCCTAAGAGCTCTTAGGCTTCACTAAACTACAAACCCCAGAATTCCATAGGAGGCAGCCACAGCAGTTAAAGTGGAATAATAGTGCTATAACAGTGTAGTGCGATAAAGGCTAGGGACAGTGCTGAAATCCAGCATTAGTGGTTGTACTGAAGGAGGTCAGAAGAAGTTTTGTCCTGGCTCATCTAGTGCCAATTCTCCTCTGCTATCACAAAATTTGCTGTGGGTAACACCTTAAAATACTTTTATACTGTTAGTCGCATAAATCAGTTAGATTTGTGCAACTACATAAATCACTTTCTTAGTTTGAACAATTAATAAATACCAAATTACTTCTCTTTTCTTTCTTTTTTTAGAAAGCATTTTCAAGTGAGCTAACTCAGTAACATCCATAAAAGATACAACAAGATGGTGGTGATTGGCACTGAATATAAAGAGGGGAAAGAAGAGGGAAGAGGAGGAAGAAACAATTACTTCTGGATGGCTTCTGGTGTTACAGATCAACTATTCCATCTGTTCCCACCCCCCTTCATCAGTGGATTCTCAGTGATTTTAAGATAGAGATGGAAGAAGCAGTGGGAAAACCTAAGAGGATTACAGGTGTGAGATGATATTACCCCATTTCTACTCTGATAAAATTCCTTGATGGAGTCAAGTGGGCACTACAGTAAAAACCTATTTCTTTCCTATTTCCAAGACCATGGGTCTTACCGGATTCCAAAGAAAAGTGGCAAAGATGTTCTGTCTTTCCTACTGCCTTACCACATGATGCTGGTGTTCTTTCATTCTGGTCCCATGGGAGCTGAGGTATAACTGAGTCTTTTTGCTAATCAGAAAAATCCATTTGCAAAAAGACATGGTTTTACCTTGGTCCCCCACGGGACTGGCACAAAAGAATGCCGGAAGAACACTGACGCCATGCGGTATTAAGGCAGCAGGAAAGATGGAATGTTCCTGCTGCTTTGCTGCTTTTCTTTGGAGTGCAGTAACCCCCATGTTTTGGCACTGATAATAACACATTTCAAGTTTTTATTGAGAAAAAAAATATGCAACTGAACTTACACAATTATAGTAAGCATCAGATTTCCACTTTGATAGAAAAGAAGTCAACATTAAAGTATAGTGATACCTTTATTACTGTTGGTTATTATTTAATAACTGTTTTAAAGGATTGGTTTCTCCTAATCATTATTATTAAGACTCACTATATCAAGTTTTGTTCTATCTCTAAAATAACCTGTTTGTGAAAAAGTAATAACTGTAATTGGTACCAACTCTAAAACTGAATTCTGACACTTACAGGGATATCAAGTGCATGTTTGACAATAACTTGAGAGATCTGTAGATATAAAGTTATAAATCCCTGTCATTAGAGAAAAAGATTACTATACTATATTTAAGGTATATATTACCTCCTAATAGCAATGAAAACTGTTAAAGCACTGAAAAATAAAAATAAACATAAAGTATGAGTGCTCTTGTCAGGCAGTAATGGAAGTAAAGCTTAGATGAGAAAAATAGTTATAGTATAATAGATATAGAAATAATTTTGCATATTTATATCTAGGCTTATGCCTATGTAAGTAAATATACACTGGTTGTATTCTTAATGATGAGAATTTAAGTTTTTCTCACTGCTAGACTCTTGTTTTATGTGCAATCAACCACCAATTTGACTGTCAGAGGAACAGCAAAGCTATACAATATATTGGATGTTCTTTCTCCTGACAGACTTTCTTAAAACTGAAAAGGGGCTGAAAAAAAGAGTGGAACAGCAGGGCCTGGGTGGGTAGCTGTTTAACTCTTTCCTTTGCTGATCTCTACCATGCTCAGAATTGCACTCCCTCCCTTGTTTCCCATACCTTTCAAAATTTCACAATACCACTGGCTGCCAATTAGTTTCCAGGCAAGGTAAAAAGTGCTGGTTATTGCTTTTAAAACCCTATATAGTTTGGGTCCAGATTACCTACAGGATCACCTCCTCCCATATAATCCACCCTGTACACTCAGGATCTCTGAGGGACATTTACTCCAGTCAGCCAGGACTAGGTTGGCAACTATCACCCAGAGAACTTTTTCTTCAGCTGCCCCTAGACTGTGGAATGACCTGCCAGAAGAGATTCGACAGCTGAATATGCTGTCCAAATTTAAAACAGCATTAAATGCCAATCTCTTCTGGCAGGTGTATCCAGATGATTTTTAAATTATGAATTTTAAACTATGAATTTTAAATATGGATTTATTGTTTTAACAGGTAAAGTATTATTATTATTATTATTATTATTATTATTTCTTACCCCTCATCTCCCTATGGATCGAGGCAGGGAATAACAAACTAACACATAAACATAACATTGGTTAAAGTCACATATCAATTAAAAACATATATCAATTTAAAAGAACAAGTAAAACCAACACATTTTTAAATAGTCAACACACCATTTAAAATTCATACTTTAAAATCATTTGGATAGGCCTGCTAGAAGAGGCTAGTCTTTAATGCTGATTTGAATTCTGATAGTCTATTCAGCTGTCATATCTCTTCCAGCAGGCCATTCCAGAGTCTAGGGGCGGCTGCACAAAAACTGGGTGACAGTTGCCATCCTAATCCTGGCTGACTGGAGCAAATATCCCACAGAGAACCTAACTGTACAGGGTTCATTATACAAGAGAAGGCGATCTTGTAGGTAACCAGGACCCAAACCATGTAGGGCTTTATTTGTCTTATTTGTTATTTTAAATTGATGATATACATTTTAACTGATGTTGTGTGTTTTCAACTGATGTTGTACAGTATGTTGTATGTTGATCTGTTGTTGTTCCTTGCCTTGATCCATGGGGAGAGGCAAGTAAGAAATAATAATAATAACAACACCAACAATATCATCCTGCTTTCCCCCCTAATTTGATATTCAAAGCTGCTCACAATATAAAAGAACGATTTTCTCATGTCAAGGAGTGATCCATCATGAGCCTCCACCCCCGACCAAGATGGAAGTTTATGCCTCAGCCTGCCCCAATCCAATATCCTCCATATGATTACACTACACTGCCCATACTGTCTAGGAGCGGTAGTCTAAAACACATAGGAAGCCTGGTAGTCCAAAACATTTAGGAAGCCAGGTTGAAGAAGGCTGATCTAGTCAGTCTGTTCATTTGCTTGTAGCAAGGTGTCTTTCCTCTCTTTCACTCTCTTTCTCAGTTTCTCACCAGAATTCTCATTGTATTCCTCTTTCCAAATTGGTTTTGCATGGATTTTTTTTTTGACTATGTTTGTGTGCCAGTTTTTTTTAAGGAAGGGAGGGATACATGTTTGTATGCATTTCCCCTGTCTATGCAGTTTTGTATGTGTATATTTTTTCCCCACAAACTGAAGTGTGTATCTGTGCACATTTTTCAAATATTCATGTTTTTAGTCATGAACATTTTTAAAATGCATACATGATTTTGTGTGCATTTCCTCCCACTGAAACACACTGCACCCTTTGTAAATGTACAATTTTCTTAAGCCATTCCACTGGCAGTCTGAGGAGATGCGAAATAGGCATTTCTGCACAGAGATGTGAATCCAACAGAATCCCTCTCCACCCCCAGTTTAAACTTATGCTTTTTCACCTGGGAGGGAAAATACAGAATTCAGGCTAGTATTCCAACCTTCCATCTAACCAGCCAATAATGTCAGTTCCTTCTGAGCAGCAAATCCTGTACAGATTTAACAACAAAACCAAGTCTTCAAAATGCTAAACCTGGCGTGGAAACCATGTGGTCTTCTAGAAGTTGATAGGCTGCAACCACCACCATTCCTTATCTTTGACTATGCTGGTGAGGGCTGCTGAGAGTTGAAGACCAAAAGCATATGGAGGGATGCATGATTTCCAGCCTTCTGCTATGCAAATTTTGTTCCATATGTCTATCAATTATTTGTTGTCACCTGCCTTCAAGTCTACTTCAACTTGTGATGACTGTATCATAGGGTTTTCTTGGCATGATTTATTTAGAGGCGATTTGCCATTGCCTGCAAAGGATGAGAGAGCGTGATTGACCAGGGTCACCCAATGAGTTTCTATGGCTAAGGATTTGAACCAGAGTCTTCTGGAGTCCTGTAGGTTGACTACACAAAAAGAAATACAGAGCGTAGATGTGCATTGTCTGGTATTTGAAGCATCTCCCTGTTGTCTCCACAATTTTCTCAAAAAAAGTTGCCTGTGAAGCGATGCTTGGCGAAGAAGTCAGATGGACCCCTTCCTGCAAATCAAGATGGTGGCTATGAGTATGGGCCGCTATCCCCCCCTGAAAAAAAATCATTGTTACATATTTTAAAACTCTTTCTTTAAATGGATGGAAAGGAGACCTTCCACTTGTAAAAAAAATATTTTTTTTTTACCCCAGCACTGTGATACAGTGTACACTCAGTCCTCCAGAAGGTCAAAATGATACTTCCATGCTGAGTAAGGGGAAAGCCAGTTCTGCTTGCACAACGGACCAACCACCTGTCAACTTCCTCCTGGCTCAGAATGTGCAGCGCTGCAAATTGGTTGTTCAGATAATTGGTAATGTGCAGTGTGGTGCAGTATAAAAAAACTTCACAGAAAAGTGTATAGTCCCCTAATACATGGTAAATAGAGATTTTGTGTCCCCTCCCTCCAAATATGCTGAATCTCCTGCACAGCTCATTGGGACAAAAGGTATTCTCCATCAATTCTATGAGGGGTATTTTCTTCATTTAGACAAACCCTTGATCCAACACTCAAACCACAACAGCACACACTGGCTCTCTATTCATTATATCATACAATAATAATAATAATAATACATTTATTTATATCCCTCCCCTCTATGAAATGCAATCGGGGTGGCTTACAACAATTAAAATGTACATCCAAACCCTCAATCCCACCCCGTTTAAAATACAATTAAATAATTTAGGAATTAAAACATACTTAAAAATACAAAAAAAAGTAAATAAAAATAAAGAATAAAAATGAGCAATGGACAATGGATTTGGTGAGATCGGGACAAGCTAGATTTCTTTTTTTGATGGCCGGGTATCTATTCAGGAAAGGCCTGCCAGAAGAGATCCATCTTAAGAGCTTTTTAAAAGCTATTTAGGGTGGTGATATGATGGATCTAATCCAGCAGGCCGTTCCATAATCTGGGAGCAATAGCCAAAAAGGTCTTCCGGGAGGTGGAAGAAAGCCTAGTTTTTAAAGGTTGTAACAAATTCCTCCCAGAGGACCTGAGTGCATGGGGAGGATTATATGGAAGGAGGGGTCCCGAAGATAGGTTGGACCCAAGCCATTTAGGGCTTTAAAGGTGATAACCAACACCTTGTACTAGGCCTGGAAACTAATGGGCAGCCAGTGGAGTGATCTTAAGATCGGTGTTATATGATCTCTTCTGGATGTACCCGAGACCAGTCTGGCTGCCATATTCTGTACTAGTTGAAGTTTCCGGACCAAGCACGAGGGTAGCCCCATGTAGAGTGCATTATAGAAATCAAGATAAGAGGTTACCAGAGCATGTACCATGGTCTCAAGGTCCCTGACTTCCAGGAAAGGGCGAAACTGGCGTATCAGCCGAAGCTGATAACAGGCACTCCTGACCATTGCATTTACCTGATTCATCATCTCTTCTCTTAATGATTGTCTTAAGGCAGTAATGGACTGGATGAGGGGAAACAAATTGAAGCTGAACCCAGATAAAACTGTGAACACCCCCAGACTGCGAACATAGTCCTTGGAGAAGAGTGTGACCTCCTCCAGGACTGGAGATTGTATCCCAATGCCTGGGTTTGGGGCTGCTACCGTGTGTACCTCTGTTTTACCTGGGTTCAGCTTCAATTTGTTTCCCCTCATCCAGTCCATTACTGCCTTAAGACAATCATTAAGAGAAGAGATACCATCTGAAGTCAGAGCTGAAGACCGAGTCATGGAGAAATATATCTGGGTGTCATCAGCGTACTGATAACACCCCGCTCCATGCCTCCGGATGATTTCTCCCAGTGGCTTCATGTATATATTGAATAGCATAGGGACAGGATGGTGCCTTGTGGGACACCACAATTAAGTTCTTTCCTCGCAGAGCAACTGTCCCCGAGCATCACCCTCTGGAATCTGCCGAAGAGGAAGGAAAGGAACCACTGCAGTGCAGTGCCTCCAATTCCTAGCCTTCTCAGGTGATCCAAGAGGATGCCATGATCTATTGTGTCAAAAGGCACTGAGAGATCCAGTAACACCAACAGGGTTACACTACCCCTGTCAATGCTTAGGCAAAGATTATCAGCCAAGGCAACCATGGCAGTCTCAACTCCGAATCCTGTCTTAAAGCCAGGTTGAAATGGATCTAGCTACTCAATTTCTTCCAAGACAGCTTGGAGTTGGAGAGAAACTGCCCCCTTGATCACCTTGCTCAAAAAAGGTAGTAAGGAAATTGAAATTGAAATAAATCTTTATTGCTAAAAGCTATAAGCCATCACAATACAATTACTTTAAGTAAGTTAGAACACACATATGCAAACAATTACAAAGCCATACAATAATAATAAAACCATAAATATCCAAAATATAAAACTATTAAGAGTTAAAACATTATTATACAGAGCCATTTACATATCAGTACTGTAAAAGGTTTATTGCTGGTTTTGATATCTGGCTCTTATCTTATTAGCGGCCAAAGCAAATTTTGCCACCATATCAGTGTGGTACACATTGTTGCCAGCTAATAGGGCACAGATTTGTTCAAGAGGAGGGCGATTAACCAAGGAATGAAGGATGTAACCTAGAAACTTTTGTCTTGGAAGTATGTATAGAGGGCATTTCAACAAATAATGTTGAAGGTCCTCCACTTCCCCTGTCTCGCATATACAAAACCTTTGAGTTACAGGGATATTGTTGTATCTTCCTTTCAAATAAGCAGATGGCATACTCTGAAAGCGTAATGCCGTATATGCTTTTCTTAATGGAGGCAATGTAAGATCAAAAAAAATCTCTCCATTCCAAAAGATGTTTTATACAATGGGTACCATAATGAAGATGCAGTTTGAGAAAGCATATACATATCTCCCCACTTGGAAGCAAGATATATTTTTCCTTGACCAGTTGTTTAGATTTGTTAGAAGTATAAATTTGTAAGGCCTCTAGATTGATCCCATAGGATAGAAGTATTGCATTAACTGATTTTGCCCATACGCTTTGCTTAGAAGACTGTAATTGCTCTATAAAGCATTTTTTGGAAGACGAGAATCATTCATTCCAGCCAGCTTTATCCAATATAGAGCTAGGGCCATATGAACACCAGATTGTAAAGAAACTAGCCCCATTTCAGCTCTTAGAAAGGGGGCGGGAGGACCTTTTGGCACAACTAACAAGGATTTCAGGAAAGCATTTTGTACAGGTTCAAGGGGGAAAACACTATTATGTCCCCATATCTTGGCACCATATAATAATTGTGGAGTTATCTTCTTCTGAAAGACCTCAACAGAGGGGGCAACCAAATTCCCCCCTTGAGATCTATGGAATCTCAACAGGGCACTGATAGGGTAGGAAGAGTTCCGCTTAACTGCTTGAAAGTGTAGCTTCCAGGATAGATTTGATTGGAATCCTACACCCAGGTATTTAAAATAAGATTGTTGATCTATAGGTTTTGTATTCAGACTCCAATTATGAGGTTTTCTCTTCTTCCCCAAAACTACCACTTTTGTTTTAGTGTGGTTAACAGTCAGTTGTTCCCTTGAGCAGAAAACACTTAGCTTATTTAATAGTCTCCTCATCCCAACCATGGTGGTGGAGATCAAAACAATATCATCAGCGTATAAAAGTACCGAGAGATTAGTTTCCAGAATGGAAACTGGAAAATATTCTGAGCCACATAGCTCTCTAGTAATGTCATTTATATAAAAATTAAATAAAAAGGGGGCCAAAAGGCATCCCTGCTGTACTCCTCTTACTGTGGATATGTTATCTGACAATAGTCCGTTGTACCCTAGTCTAACTCTAAGGGATGTATCAGAATGTAATTTACGAATTAAGAAGAGTAGCCTTCTATCAATGTTGGTTGACGCTAACTTCAGCCATAGGCGCTCTCTTTCTATGAGGTCAAAGGCAGAACTGAAGTCTATGAAAGCAGCATAAAGTTCTTTCCTAACTTTGTGAATGTATTTTTGAATCACATGTTGTGGAACAAAGCACTGAGCTATTGTAGATTTGCCTTTCATAAAGCCAGCTTGTTCTTCTGCTATTATAGCATTTTCAGTTGCCCATGACTCCAGTTTACCTAACAAGTATTTTGAATACAACTTGGATGCAGTACTCAGTAAGCTGATAGGTCTAAAATTTTTCGGATCAGCTTTAGAGCCTTTTTTGTGAATCGGAACCACTACACTCACTCCCCACGTTGGTGGGATTTTCCCATTGTGATTTATGTAGGTGAACAGTGATGCAAACACAGGTGACCACCATTCAGGATTTGATTTAAATAATTCTCCAGGTAACGTATCTTACCCAGGGGCTTTTTTGGTAGGGAGAGCATTAATCAAGGTAGTAAGGAGACTGGCCTATAGTTCTTCATACCCAGAGGGTCAAGGGAAGGTCTTTTTAGGAGCGGTCTAACCACCGCTTCCTTCAAGCAAGATGGAACGTGACCCTCCCTAAGGGATGCATTGATGATGTCTCTGAGGAACATCATCAATCAAGGCATCACCCCCCTGGCTGGCCAGCCATGAAGGGCAAGGGTCAAGAGGGCAGGTAGTCTTCCTCACTCTACCAAGGAGCTTGTCCATGTCATCGGTACTTACAAATTGAAATTGACCCAGTATAACCTCATCAGTATAACCCTAAACAGCTCTGCCGGGCAAAACTCTGCAGACGCAATACGTGCAGAAGAGAAATATTTCCTTGCTGCACGTATTGCCTCTCTATAGGAATGAAAACATTTCCTATGATGAGTCCTGTCAGACAAGAGCTTTTCACCAGATGCATGCTAGTCATTGTCCAACCTGCTCTAGTCGTTGACCAAATCTTCTTCGTCCCTCCTCTCCCTCCCATCCCACTTCCTCCTCCTTCTCTTGTACTCTGTATCTAAAACTACAACTCATAGGGTCTTTACTCCTCCTCGAGGCAGCTTTGCATGCTGTTTTAAAGCCACTTCTGCTGCCAATCTGCCATGTCTTGATGGTCACATTTTTCTAGATTCCCCCTGTCACCATTTTCTGGACACATTCTTTCCTTGGCTTCTTGTTTATCTTTCAAAATTGTCATGTTAAAAGTTCAGTGAGAAAAGAAGAGGAATCCAAGGAGATTTTCAGATGGGGCTAATACTGCAGAGCAGGCACAGAACAAGGTTGAGAAAGGAAGGGGCAGTCGTTCGGACAAGGTTGATCCCTTCCATCCTGCTCCCGTCATGCCCCTGTGCCACTCCCAGGATATTCTATTCATGAGGAAAAATCATGAATAGAACATCCCTTCCATCCCTGCCATGAAATCAGGGATGTGGAAAACGGAGTCCCGTCCATGTTCCACAATAACAGGCACGGGGAGGAGCTCTGTGACAGGCACTTCCTGCCACAATCAGGACAGGCAGGTAAGTGCCACTCTTCTCCCCCCTCCTCAGGTTCCTTTTTAAATTTTAAATTTATTTTTATATTTTTTTTCTTCCTGTGACAGCTGGGGGGGGAGTTCATTTTGAATTTCCCTCCCGCTTGTTCTCTTGCGAGAACGAGTGGGATTTCTCTTGGCCGGTCGTAAAAGGAGCCTTATGACAGCTTCATTTATGGCTGGCCATCAAGCAGGGAGGGAGCACGTTCTTGGAGCAGAATGGAGGCAAGTGTCTGAACATTTACCTCTATTCCGTTGCAGGAACAGGAGAGGAGGTGGCGGGGCAGAAACGGGGCTTTTTGGCCCCATCTGAAAATCTCCCTAATCTGTGATTGTGGGATAAAATTCTAAGGTGACCTCAGTGCTGTTGGCTGTCAGGGTGTTCAGGCTCCAAAAACACCAAGGTGTCCACTGACACTATTTGCTTGTAGTACTTTGTATCATGACAAAACATATTCAGATGCATTATTGTCATAGAATTGGAAGAGATTACAAGGCCATCTAGTCCAACCCCCTGCCCTGCAGAAATACACAACCAAAGCACTCCCAACAGATGGCCATCCAGCCTCCATTTAAAAACCTCCAAAGAAGGAGAGTCCACCACACTTTGAGGCAGCACTTTCCACTGCTGAACAGCTCTTACCATCAGGAAGTTCTTCCTAATGTTTAGGTAGAATCTCTTTTCATGTAGTTTGAGTCTATTGTTCCATGTCCTTGTCATACTTTGCCTTTGCAAAGTTTGCAGAAATTCTTCAAATATGTCCTATAAAATTGCACACTAATTCTCTGTAGATAGATGGCAAAAATTCTCTCTTCAATAACCATAGATTCAATCTTTTGAAGTAGTGCTTTCTATGCCAAGAATAATGGAAGCCCATCAGCTCAGTGGCAGCTTCCAGCCAACTGTTATGGTTGCTGGCACGTTTTCTATAGCTTGATCTACATCGGGGACCTGTTTGAAAACCTTCCCACTACTGTTGCTGATACAGGTTTTTTCAGATTCACGTTTGCACTATAAAATGCTTAATGCAGATTGAATGCCAGCTGCCACTGGCATTATTCTTAGCTTTGTGTTGTTCAGCTTTGCAGAAAATAAGTCCAAGAAGCATAGTACTTTCTCTAATGTTGCCAGTCAACAGTCTGCCTGTTCTTGCAACATTACAAGCAGAATAATGCCAATCACCTGTTGGGAGGGGAAAACGTGTGTGACCTGCATGAATGAAGTCCATCATCTCTTTGGCAGCACAGACGCACCAGAGGACTACCACACATTTGTTTCCATCCAGTGTTGTGAGCTGCTATGGGTCTAATTCAAGAGAAAGCCATGATGCATCTCCCATCATCCCTCATCACTGGGTAGGGCTGCTGGGAATTCTAGTTCAATATCAGCTGGGCAGGGTTAGAAAAGGGCAGGTCCACAATAGAATTGGAAACACCCTCCCCCGCTTTTCTCCCCTGGGAAAACTGGAATCATTGGAGAATGGAGGACTTCCTCTGACTAAATATTTTCATTTTTATGATGAGTGAACTGCTTTTTAAGACAAGGCTTTACCCTCTCAAAATGCCAAAAACTGAGTAATATGGAGATGTGCCTTACAGGAATAAAGAACAATAATTCCTGGGCATACTCAGACATTAAAATAGTCAAATTCAGGATTCATTTCTGCACCTAGTGGTTGATGCCAATTCACAAAAAACTAACAAACAAGTTTTCATGAAGATAAAAGTGAAGACCCAGGTTCAGAAGTTAATTTTTTAGACATGGATTCTCATGAGAGATTAGTGATGACAGTATTTTTAGGAATATGTTTATTATTTAACTGTAGGATGTACTGTACAAGTAATATTCAATATATTATACATGCCCTTAGGTAACTGGGGGTGAGGCAGTCTGCATCTCTCTCTTTAGCATATTCACAATTTTGCTTGTACAGAGGGTTTATAGTTTTAAATTCCATAAATATGACAAACAGTACAATCCAGGTTATGAGTATGTATGTTAGCCAAGCAATATAATGTTTAGGATAGATATGAAAATAAACATTAAATAGATTTTCCCTGGTTTTTTCCTGGGCTGTGAGGCCGTGTTTTGGAAGAGTTTATTTATGATGTTTCATCTGCATCTGTGGCTGACATCTTCAGAGAATGGTTGGGTAGGAGTGTGTGGGGGTTATATATTGTAAACCCCTGCTGGGGAGGATATGTAAATTTGTATATTTGAATGGCTAGTTTCTCAGTGGAGATATGCAAAGAGGATTAGTGTCAGTTTGGCTAATGGTTGGTTAATGGTCCATTATCTGCTGGAAATCCCGCTGTCTCTGGGTGGAGTTCATTTGCATGTGTTGAGTTTTGATTTTGGTGTTTTTCAGGACTGGTAGCCAAACTTTGTTTACTTTTTGGGTTTCTTCTTTCCTGTTGAAGTTGTCCAGGTGTTTGTGGATTTCAATAGCTTCTCCGTGCATTCTGATATGATAGTTGTTGGTCTGGTCCAGAATTTTGGTGTTTTTAAATAACATTTTGTGTCCAAGTTGGTTTATAACATGTTCTGCTACTGCTGATTTTTCTGGCTGGCCCGTCTGCAGTGTCTCTCATGTTCCTTGATTCGTGTTTGCAAAAAAACCCGGGAAAAAACCCAAGGAAAATCTATGCCAGCTGTTAAAGCCTTTCGACTTCACAAATATTAAATAATTCCAGTTTTGCTCCAAATTTCCATGGGAGGGCAGGAACACCACCACCAATAAAGTTTTCTTCCATGGCTCCAAATTTCTGAAAATATTACATCTCTGGTAGTTGACCATACTTCTGCACTCTGCAAGTGTTCAGTTTGGAGCAAACATATTAGTGCTTTTGCACAAATAATAATCACTTGATAAAATATAACTCATATTGAATCCTTTAGAGCTAAGAAAGTTGGGATGCAACTTGAATAAATCACAGGACAACTGACCAGTGTCTAATGGGGCATACTGTATGTTCTTCGTTAGGCTCCATGTTGGTGCTACAAAATACCATGGTTACCTATTGCTTGCCATGACTCTGAACAGAATTGCATGCTTTAGCTTATAGTCTTCCTTCCCTTTGTCTAGAACTATATCAGTCTACCAATAACATCTCTAATTCATCTGCTGAACTATAAAGCAAGTTAGGATTTAGGGGCCATAGTACATTAAAACTATAAAAAGGAGCAGTTATCATCCATCATACCATGGGTACACAAACTAATTAGTCCTTAGAGAATCTGTGACATTGAGGTAATTTTTCTTGCCATTTAAGTTGTGTTCCCCAAGACTTTGGTGCCAGACCAGATAAATGGGTTTGATCCTCCCTTCCAGCAGCTAATGATTGGAATCAAACAGAGCTGTGACACTGTCACTCCCACTGCATAAGAACACTAGCTGGCTAACCTGCCTCAATTACATGCATGATTGAAAACAAATAATAAAAAGGTAGTGATGCAGACCTGACATTTCTTCTTCCTATGTATGAAAGTGCTCTTGAGTAAGTAGTATTGCCAGAAACTGAAAATCTTGAAAGATCTCATAAGTCTTTCATGTTTATGCTCAGATACAAAGAGAAAGTTTTAGAGTAGAATATCACTTGTAAAAAAAGCTATATTTTTAGAGTGCTAAAATTTTCCCATTGCATAAAGGGTAATCCATTTAATATTATGAGGATAATCAGAGCTTGGAATATTACTTTTCAAAAGGAACTACCGTAGTTATGCTACTCAGTACTCAGATCACCACTTGTTGCTCTTACCACAGGCCAGAAAGTAACTCACTGGATTACTTGTTTGTGGTAACAGATTCCTGTTACTATTGCATCATTACAGAACAATACAGAAAAATGCTCTCTGATTCCCTGCATTTATGGTCATCATAATTCTGAGTGCACTACCCTGTCTAGATCCCCTCCCCAATGCCATACATTTGCTATATGCATGTCATGTTTTAAATTCTTCCCTCTATCCTGCATTGATGGCTCTTCTACTCCTTACTAGCTGTGCAACATCCCAAAAAGAAAGGTCACATGGGTAGCCACCCATGTGACCCTTCCTCCTCACCCTCTCATTACTCAGACTGAGTCAGAACACACAAACGAATAAGTAACAGGCAGAAATCCTATTGCTTCACATCAAGAAGCATTGAATTACTACCCTGGCCATTACGGCTTGTTACTGTAAAAAGTGACTCTGTACCAATATAACTAATTACAATAATGTTACTTCCTAGCTCTGGAATAATTTTAAAAGAAAGTTGGAAACCAGCAGTTTTGTTTGTTAAAAGCAAGAAATGAGCTAGATGGTGCCATAAATGCCACTCTGGTATAGAAACATTGGAGGCATGCTGTATATCCATGAAAAACAAATGGCTTCAGAGAGAAGTTTATTGATATCTGCCTTTGGATTAATTTGCATTGAAAGGAAAACAAATTCAGCTTCCAATATTTATTTGTATAATCCTTGGGTTGGCACTCAGGGCACAGCCCAAAGTCTAGGAATTATTATTTGTTTCTACAAAGTTCTGGATAAAACCTATACTGCTGAGTAGCAGTTGCACTTACTCAAGTTATTTATTTGAGTTATATCCCACCTTTCTCCCAGCACAGTACCCAATGAAGCTTACATGAAATTAAAAGTAAGTACAGACATACACACATGCAGACACACACACTCACACACAGTTGGACTCCTGTATCCATGGAACCAATATCCGTGGGACACAAAATAGGGACATATACTATAGAGCTGCACTGGAAAATGCACCCTTTCTAGGCATCTTCTAGGTCCTCCAATGCAACTCTATGGTATGTTTTCCCCAAAATTCTTTTACTTTCATAGGGTTCACTCTTATCTGTGGATTCTGGTCTCCCTGGTAAGTCTAGAAACCAAACCCCCATATATGGGAGGGTCCGAGTGTTTATGTACAAATGTTTTTTTTAAAAATTAAATAAGATACTCTATTAAAACCATGGAGTTAAAACAGTCTAAAGCACATTTAATAAAAAGTAATAACATGATAAAAGCACAGCACCCCCTTAAAAGCGCCTTCTGACTCATGTATTAAGAGCCAAAGCCCTGCCTAAATAAAAAGGACTCTGCCTGCCAGCAGAAGGAAAGCAGAAAGAGGCCCATTGCATGGGAGCCAGGCACAGCTCCATTGTGTCTTGGCTGTACAGCTTGTGAGATGCCCTCCCTCTATTCCAACTGCCATTGCTTTGACTTCAGGGGAGAAGGGCAGTCAGGCAGGGCTTCATTGTGCCTTGGTCCTAGAGCCTAGTGATAAGCCCTCCCTCTCTTCCAACTGCTACTGCTATGGCTTCAGAATGGGAAAAGAGCAGCCTGGTACAACTTTATTGTGTCTTGACTCAGCAGCTGGTAAGAGACCCTTGGTCCATTCTAATTGCCATTTCTCTGGCCTCTCAGGGAGAGCAGTCAACCTCTTCTTAACTGAATCCTCTTCCCCACTGCTGCTCTCTTTTCCTTATGTATCCAAAGGGCTATGGCAGAGCTTAAAGAAGACGACGGCATCTATATACGTTACCGTACTGATGGTAGCTTGTTTAACTTAAGCCGTCTGAGGGCTCACACTAAGAGTCTAAACTATCTAGTCTGTGAGCTGCTCTTTGCCGATGCTGCTGCCCTTGTTGCCCACACAGAAGCAGCTCTGCAGCGCCTAACATCCTGCTTTGCAACAGCTGCAGAGCTGTTTGGGCTGGAAGTCAACCTGAAGAAAACAGAAGTTCTCTACCAGCCTGCACCACAGGACGAACACCACCACCCCCACATTGCTGTCGGCAAATCTGTGCTCAAGTCCGTTCAGCAGTTCACCTACCTTGGAAGCATCATCTCCTCAGATGCCAAGATTGACAAAGAGATCGATCACAGATTAGCAAAGGCATATAGTGCATTTGGAAGACTTCACAAAAGAGTCTGGAGCAATAAACCCCTGAGGCGAAGCACAAAAATCAGTGTGTATAGAGCCATTGTACTGTCTATTCTCCTTTATGGGTCTGAAACATGGGTCACCTATCGCCACCACTTACGATTCCTCGAACGCTTTCATCAGCGCTGTCTATGCACAATCCTAAATATACACTGGACTGACTATGTGACGAATGTTGCTGTCCTTGAGCAAGCAGGGATCACCAGTATTGAGGCCATGATATTGAGAATGCAGCTGCGCTGGGCAGGGCACATTTCTAGGATGGAGGACCATCGCCTCCCAAAAATAGTACTCTATGGTGAACTCGCCGCGGGTCAGCGTAAGAGGGGCGCTCCAAAAAAGCGATACAAAGACTCCCTGAAACAACATCTCAGGGTCGGCCAAATTGATCACCAAGAATGGTCCGCCCTGGCCTCACATCAGGAGGCATGGAGACGCACTATCCACAATGCTGCAGCCTTATTTGAGAACTCACGCCAAACAAGTCTTGAAGAGAAATGACAACGCAGAAAGAATCACAAGCCAGAATCATCACCCAAGGAGACCTTCTGCTGTGCTTTTTGCAACCGGACTTGTTTATCTCGGATTGGCCTTTTTAGTCATCAGCGCGCTTGCAGAAAGCACGGGATGTGTCCTTCCTGAATCTTCGTTTGTGAAGAAAAGCCAGAGAGAGAGAGAGAGAGAGATAATTTCAATTGTAAACCTAAAGACAGGGAACTGTCAAATTAATGATTTGCAAGCTGCCTGGGAGCTTTTTTTGGCTGAAGGCAGGGTATACATAGTTTAAATAAAAATAAATAAATAAATAAATAAATGGGAAGGAAATCTACAAGACAGCAAAATATAACAAACATAGAGAAATAGAAAAGGTATCTGTTAGTCTGATGATTCCTTGACCTAAATGCACCAATTCCTTGACCTAAATGCACCAAGGGAAGCGTTTGTCATTTGTTCTGATTCACAATGAATCTGGGGATATCTTCAATTTATAACATCCCATGCATCAGTCCAAAAGCAATGTAGCTTGAGAAAACTGCAGTAGATCCAGCCACAATTGGGATGTGTTGTAATAAACATTCCAACCAACAGAATGGCAGCAGGAGGGCAAGATGCAGAATAAAAAGCATTGTACCCCCCTTTTTTTTGCTCCAGTGTGGGGCACAATGAAGGTCACATGGCTAAAGCTGACAATTACCTTATCTGCCTTCTTTTCAAAGCTGAGGAAGTGACTAATACATAATGATTATTATCTGGACCAGATAATAGTCACTGTGACACAGGGCTGTTCCAGTTTGGTCTAGACTGTGACAAAGTTTTCATAAACTGTGCAGCCTGAAAGACCATTTACACTTTGGGACTTACCGTAATGATCTTTCCAACACCAAAAAATGCTCTCCCCCCTCCTGCTTTTTTTCCTTGCATAAAAACTGTGCCCTTTTTTCTTTTTTTTTGCAGAACAAGTCCCAAACTATGAAGATTCTCCTTGTCAGGGTTTCCTAACACTAAAGAAAAATGTTTTAACAGTTTTTTTTTATTTGTTCATTGTCTTGGGAACCCTTGCGAGATGGGAGACAATACAGAAATATCTTAAATAAACAAAAATAAAATGTTTTGGATATTTAATTTTTTTTTAATGTTCTTTCTACCCCTAGCTTGTATGCATACTTTAAAAACTCATTAAGTGGCCAAGGAGGGTTATCTGTCCTGTTGGCATTTGCAGAGAAACATATACCATCCAACAGTTTTCCAGGGAGAGGCATAAAACCATAATAAATGTTCTCAAGTTTGATCAGCCTCTATAAAGCATTCCCTTCAGGGTTACTCATTTATTTTCATGTCCATCATGCTACTACAAAGGTTGGACAATTAGCAATAAAAATGACTTCTCAAATATGCAATGCATGCTGTTCCCGTTAGCTGCAGAAATCTTAGGGAGACGAATGTGCTAGCCTGGGACAGCTTGCCTTTATCACCTCCTATCATGGATACAGTTTCCTGTCATTTTGTCCAGAGAATGCTACAATTGTGTAATTAATTTTTTTATTTCATTTTCATTTTAAATAAAAAAACAGAAAACGACATATTTCACATTCACATTTTACATTCCCATCCTTTTTATCCTTTCAGTTCAAAATCATTCCACAAGACTTTACACTTAACTTCAACATTTACAACATTTATCACAATATACTCCCTTTTTGCTTCTTATCTTGTGTTATAATTACATACCTCTTCTCCCCCTCTTCCCCACTTGCTATCTTGATTCTGTTGCGGCTTCATCTATTTTAACTTTTCATTCATATCTTTACAATTTTAGTACTATATAAAGCTCCTCCTTTCCAAGTTAAATTTCAATATTTACTATTACACAATCACCCCAGATTTCTTTCCAGAGCGGAGTTACTATTTCCCAGTCTTTATAATTTTTATAATTCTTTTCTCCTTCTAACAACATCGTCAATTTATCCATCTCATACATCTCATATAGCTTTAAAAACCAACCTTCCATTGTCAGAGTTTGTTGGCTTTTCCAATTTTTGGCAAGATTAATCCTTGCAGAGAATGCTACAATTGTGATAGACTGACCAAAAGGAAGATGCAAGATTCTTAGGGTACAAATCCCAATCAGTTTTTGTCTGTTCCACAGGACTATGGACTTTATCAGATGTGGCAAAAATTGCATGATTACAATTCCACGAGAACGCGAATGGGTCCTGCTATCGCATGACACCATAGTCCTCCTGTGCTTACTGTGTGCTCCAGCCATGAATAAAGTGAAACTTTCCATCAATGGGACAAACCACCAGTAGCTCTCAATATTGCTATTTTAACCAGTAGCTCTCAATATTGCTATTTTAACAATATTTTAACAATATTGCTATTTCACACTGCAAGATTACAGTGTGAATGGGCATTTCTCTATCCCACTTCCCTGTTCTGGGTGAGAAAACCTCTGGGTGAGAATGTAAAAACTATCCACAGGACACTCTTTGTATGAACTGTCCCATTTGTTTTTGCATGTTTTTAGGTGCATTTAAGTGTTTATGTGTTGATTTGCTTCGTTTAATAAAGGGTTTTGTGGTGTTTTTAAGTGCGTTCGCATTGTTTCGCGAGAACCACAGAAATCTCACCTGTGCTAAATCACGGACGTAAACTCTCATTCTTAAAGTGCTAATGGTTGTCATGAAATAATTCCGTGGTGGTTCTTTCATGCGATTACAGTGACATGTGATAATAGGTGTAATAATGCCACTATGTTTCTGTTTTCCTCATTCGCAGAATTACAGTGTTATTAGCCACTAGTCGGATAAAGTTCTAAGAACATACAGAAAAAGAGCTTATTGAGTCTATATAAAAGACAGCTTGTGGGTTCTGTCCTTTGGTCACATCAGAGTTGTGCTCATAGGGAACAGTTCAGTTTGAATAGAACCCATCAAGTTCTATGAGACAATGTAAACGAGTTCTGGTCTGTAAGTTTGTTTGGACAGGCTGGTTATGAACTTTCACAGCTTCCTTGGTCATTAATTTGTTGTTGGTGTTGTCAAGTCGTCTCTGATTTATGGTGACTCTAAGGTGAATGTATCACAGGCTTGGCAAGATCTGTTTAGAGGGGGTTTGCCTTTGCGTTCCTCTGAGGCTGAGAGAGTGTGATTCGCCCAGTGGGATTCCATGGCCAAGAGGCAATTTGGACCCTGGTCTCTAGAGTTGTAGTCCAATGCTCATACCACTACACCACACTGGCACTTTCAGTCTTTAGTAGCAGAGTTTAATTTAACACATGTATCAGGGGTCCATGTGTCCCATTCCTTTCTTCCATACAAGAAGAGGTCATGCTTCTAGTATCATGGGTGTCATGTCATAGAAGCCACAACATGCTCAACCCCTGCCAGTAACAGGTGGACTTCCACTGACAGTGATCTCTCAGGGTGGGCACAGTGCAGGGGTGTTATGGTGTGGGTGGGCAAAATGAGGACATTGCCCCTTTCAAATAAGAATTGTGCCCCAATGATATTTTCCTTCAATTCCCAAATTTCTAGCATTGCAGTAACTTAAAAACTCAGTTGATGGTTAAGAAATAAAGTTTGGACATCCAATCAAAAGGCGCCAACCAAGTTATGAACTTAGCAAATATAAGAATTCTAGGAGTTAACCATTTACAGTGTCTCACTCTGCAATGCTAGAAAGTTGGGGAGTGAAAGAAATGTTCGTATGGGGGGCAATTAGTCTCAACTACAATAGACTCACTGAAATGAATGAGAGTTGTTGGCCATCACTAACGTAAATCCCATCAGATTCAATGGTTCTACTCTAATTAGGACTAACATTGGATTTGGTCCAGGGATCACATAAAAGGTCAAACAAATTCCTCACTTGCCTTGCAGACAATTTCATTGTCCAGAAGGTTGGAAGAGGCAACAAGGGGATCAGCTATTTTAGATCTGATCCTAACCAGTGGGGATAACCTGGTTAATGGTGTGAAAGTCACAGGATCCCTAGGGGGGAGTGACCATGTTCTCCTGGAGTTTGTTATACAGAGGAAAGGGGAAACCAAGCATAGTCAGACATGCATTCTAGACTTTAAGAAAGCTGATTTTAGAAAACTTAGGAAATTACTGGGAGTGATCCCATGGTCAGAAATACTAAAAGATAAAGGAGTTCATGAAGGATGGGAGTTTCTAAAAAGTGAGATATTGAAGGCACAACTTCAAACAGTTCCAATGAAGAGGAAAAGGGGAAGGTGACTAAAGAAACCATGATGGATGTCGAAAGAACTCTCAACTGAGCTAAAACATAGAAAGGACATGTACAAGAAATGGAAAAAGGGGGGAATCACCAAAGAAGAATTCAAACAAATAGCCAGTTCATGTAGAGAGAAAGTCAGAAAAGCTAAAGCTCACCTGGAGCTCCGGCTTGCTAGAGAGGTTAAAAACAATAAAAAGGGCTTTATTTTGGTATGTCTGTAGCAAAAGGAAGAACAAGGAAATGGTAGGGCTGCTGCAGGGAGAAGATGGAGAAAGGCTAACAGGGGACAGAGAAAAGGCAGAACTACTTAACACCTTCTTTGCTTCAGTCTTCTCCCAAAGGGGGAAGAGTGCTCAACCTGGGGATGATGCAGTAGGGGGAATACAGCACAAAATTGGTAAAGAGCTAATTCAGGAATACCTGGCCAGTATACATGAGTTCAAATCTCTAGGGCCAGATGAACTTCATCCAAGAGTATTAAAAGAACTGGCAGAAGTAATCTCAGAACCACTGTTAATAATCTTTGAGAATTCCTCGAGAACAGGAATGGTCCCAGCAGACTGGAGGAGGGCAAATGTTGTGCCCATCTTCAAAAAAAGAAAAAAAAAACCCAAACAATTATCATCCAGTCAGCCTGACATCAATAACAGGAAAGATTCTAGAGCAGATCATTAAACAGATAGTCTATAACCACTTAGAAAGGAATTCCATGATCACAAAAAGTCAACATGGATTTCTCAAAACAAGTCATGCCAGACTAATCTCATCTCTTTTTTTTATAGAGATACAAACTTGATAGATGAAAGGAATGCGGTGGATGTAGTGTATCTTGATTTCAGTAAGACGTTTGACAAGGTCCCCCATGACATTCTTGCAAAAAAGTTTAGTAACCTGCAGGTTACTAGACAATGCAACTGTTAGGTGGATTTGTAAGTGGTTGACTAATAGAACCCAAAAGGTAGTCAACAATGTCTCCTCTTAATGGAGAGAAGTGACCAGTGGGGTGCCACAGGTTCCTGTCCTGGGCCCAGTGCTATTCCACATCTTTATCAATGACTTGGATGAGGGAACAGAGGGTATGCTTATCAAATTTGCAGATGACACCAAATTAGGAGGGGGAGCTAATACCATGGAGGACAGGATCAGAATCCCAAATGACCTCAACCGATTAGAAAGCTGGGCCAAAATTAACAAAATGAATTTCAGCAGGGATAAATGTAGGATACTTCACATGGGAAGTAAAAATGAAATGCACAGATATAGGATGGGTGCACCTGGCTTGATGGCAGTACATGCAAAAACGATCTAGGAGTCTTAGTGGACCACAAGCTGAACATGAGTTAGCAGTGATGCAACAAAGCCAATCCGATTCTAGGCTGCATTAATAGAAGTATAGTGTCTAGATCAAGGGAAGTCATAGTGCCACTCTATTCTGCTTTGGTCAGACCTCACCTGGAGTACTGTGTCCAGTTATGGGCATCACAATTCAGGAAGGATATTGAGAAGCTGGAATGTGTCCAGAGAAAGGAGACCAGGATGGTGGGTGGTCTGTAAGCCATGCCCTATGAGGAGCAGCTTAGGGAGCTGGGCATGTTTAGTCTGGTGAAGGGAAGGTTGAGAGGTGACATGATAGCCATGTTTAAATATTTGAAGGTATGCCATACTGAGGATGGAGCAAGCTTGTTTTCTGCTGCTCCGGAGACTAGGACACAGAGCAATGGGTTCAAACTACAGGAAAGGAGATTCCACCTAAACATTAGGAAGAACTTCCTGACAGTAAGAGCTGTTCAGAACTGGAATGCACTGCCTCGTAGTGTGGTGGAGTCTCCTTCTTTGGAGGTTTTTAAACAGAGGCTGGATGGCCATCAATCGGGAATGCTTTGATTGTGTATTCCTGCATGGCAGGGGGTTGGACTGGATGGCCCTTGAAGTTTCTCCCAACTCTATGATTCTATGATATGAGGGCTGAATAAGGACTTGATCACTTAATCTACAATAGCATGGATGTCCTTTGCTTGCATTGTAAGTGTTTAGTAAGTTATGTGGTGTTATTACCTAGCCTGACAGCCCCCATCTTGGAATATTGCACCATTGACAATATTTAATAATTTGGTTTGTTGTGGCCTTTCACATGGTTGGCAGGAAAACCAGGGACCCCCAGAAGGCTGGAGTTATGCACAACCTAAGGAGGGGCCTTTGGAAATTCTCTGAGCATGTCATACCCAGCTCAGAGTTAACACCTGGAGATGAGTCATTCACTAATCCACTCAATAATAGCAGAGTCCTCAATGGTTGCAAAATGGGTTTCTCCCCTTCTTTTCCTGACAATAGAAGTTGTCTGCTCCAAATGTATCTCCCGTCAACAATTGTTAACTCTTCTAGTCAACCCATTGTTTTAGCCTGGAAAACTCCAAGAGGCATTGAATTCCACTCTAAATCCCATCCCTTCAGGGGAATTATCACATATTAGTATCAACCTAAAACACCACCAAAATGTCCACAATTCCTCTTCCTACACCCATGCTGCTGTTTGCTGTGAGACCCTCAGAACGCATCTCTGATAATCCTCTGCTGCATGAATCTATGCTCCTCTGACAGGTATTGTATCACCCGAGAACCCCTTACTTGATTCCTCTATCCAAATACTTCCTAGTATCTTTGATAGCCTTGTGTGATTGCTTGAAGCCTGAGTGTTTGCGTTAATGCTGTTAAAGATTAATTTCCAATAAAGATCATTTAATTGTATGTTCTGGCTTGGAGTCTCCTCAGTTACTACTAGTTATACATAGGTCAGAAGATCCCACCATTACCCGGCCTGTCACTGCCATTTTGAGCTAATGAAACATTCCCCGTATTAAGGGTTGGACACTAGTGGTATCCTTGTGGACCCCATGCAATTCGGGTAACAGTGTCGTGGCTTGAGTGTTGACCTAGGACTCTGGGAGACTAAGGTTAGAATCTCTGCTTGGGCATGGGGAAACTCTCAGGGTGGCCTTGGGCAATTCACACTCTCTCAGCCTCAGAAAGGCAATAGCAAACTTACTTTAAACAAATCTTGCCAAGAAAGTCCCATGGTAGGTTTGCTTTAAGGTTGTTGTAAGCTGGAAATGTCTTCAAGGCACACAACAACAACAACAAGTTGTTTACCAAAGACTAGTCCTTTTAAAAATCATGATAGTTTGTTGGAAAGTCTTTGTTTATGCATGCAGTGTTCTGCAGTGCAATGTCAAACAGGTTGGCTAAATATTTTTCTTGAAAGTTTTCATAAAAATGCAGAGTATTTGTTTGTGATTTGGGATCCATAATTTATACAGAGCTGTCATTTGAAAGAGCACTAGCAGATCCATCTACAGAATGAATCTCCTGTTGCAGAACCTCATTGTGGAGCATCCTGGGTCTGATGCTTTGGTCTGGGTACTCCACTATACAGCCTGTTAACATTAATGAGTTCCAAGGCAATGTTTTATCAAAGCAAGGTGTCAAAAGCTCTTTGTTAATGCCTCTTGTTTTGATGTGTTAGTGTTAGTTATTAAAGAGGAACACACATTTTTCTCTCTTGACAGGGCGTGCAGAGGGCTATCAGCAACGTAAAACTAAAATATGAACAGCTGGCATGCCCTTAATGATGCATTGTTGCATTGTTAACATAAAGCTGTTACATGCTTTGGTAAACACATAATGTGTCTCAAGAAATTAAGAGAAAATTAAAATGTAAATGTTTATGCAAGTCATATTTCTGTCGCACCTGCAACCCAAGTGTAAATAAAATGCCAAGTTTACATGATGAGGTTTAATAGGTACCAATTATAATTGCCCATGAGCAAACCACAGACTTTGGGCACATCTGGATGGGCCAGGGCAAATGGAGGTTTGACCTCAAATCTGGGGAAAGGAAAGGAAATACAGTCGGCCCTCCATATCCATGGATTCTGCATCCACGGATACCACCATCCGTGGCTTTAAAATATTAAAAAATATAAGAAATAAATTCCAAAAAGCAAACCTTGATTTTGCCATGTTATATAAGGGACAGCATTTTACTATATAATGGAATTTGCACATCCATGGATTTTGGTATCCGTGTGTGTGTGTGTGTGCTCCTGGAACCAAAACCCAAGTCCCCCCTGTAACAGGAAATGACCGAATCTATCCTGGAACTGAATAATGGGCAAAAGAATGATCAAATCCAACTCTATGATTTGATAAGATTGATAGATAAAATACAGAAGGCTGGTAGATTCTAAAGAAGGGCTGAATATCCTTCTTGCCACTTTCACAGGGCCACGGCTTAGGTCCAGGCTGTCTGAAAGACAATATCTTCCCATACAAACCTGCCTAAATTCTGCAGAGGAAGGATTTCTCTTGGTCCCTCCACCATCACAGGCTTGCTTGGTGAGGACTTGAGAGAGACCTTCTCAGTGGCTGCTCCCACCCTCTAGAATGGCCTTCCACAGGAGGCTAGCTTGGCCCCCTTCCTACTTTCCTTTTGCTTGCAGGCAAAGACCTAACTGTTGTTTAAGCAGACTTTTAATGTGTAAGCAAGGGGGCTTCTTATTAGGATGTTTTATTTATCTTTTTAAACTGTTGTTTGTTTTTGAAATGATTTCATACTGTTTTATGTGGTGATTTTTAATTGCTTTTAACTTTTATTGTGTGACATTTTTGAACTGAGTGTCTTTGGGAGCTGTCTTGGAGAACTCTGAGAGAAGGTGGCATGGAAATTATACATACATATATGTGTGTGTGTGTGTGTGTACATTGAAAACGGAGGAATTTTTGTGACTTTTTCCCACAATGTCTTATGAAGAAAAGTACATTATATCATTCTCATTGGGAAATTATACAGCAAATGGAGAAACATCCAGTGGTTTGATTGCAGCTCAAACACAGACAAAAAATTTTTACATTATGCAACCAAGTGGGAAGACAAGTCTTCCATAAATGACATTTAAAGCCCTAAATAGCTTTGAACCTTGATGCATGAAAACCATAGACTCGTAGAGTTAGAAGAGACCATAAGAGCCATCTAGTCTAACCCCCTGCCATGCAGGAATACCCAACCAAAGCATTGCCAACAGATGGCCTTCCAGCCTCTGTTTTAAAACCTCCAAAGAAGGAGACTCCACCATACTCCCAGCATATTCCACTGCTGAAGAGCTCTTATTGTCAGGAAGTTCTTCCTAATGTTTAGGTGGAATTTCTTTTCCTGTAGTTGGAGTCCATTGCTCTGTGTCCTAGTCTCTGGAGAAGCTGAAAACAAGCTTGCTCCATCTTCAGTATGACATCCCTTGAAATATTTAAACATGACTATCATGTCACCTCTTAATCTTCTCTTCTCCAGGCTAAACATACCCAGCTCCCCAATGTGGTCATCACACTGCATGGCTTCCAGACCTCCCAACATTTTGCTCGTCCTCCTCCGGACTTGTTCTCTGCCTATATATCCCTGCCCAATGAGGTCTGCTGGTGTGCCGCCACTGAGACCAATACACTGCATAAGGAGGGCTTTCTGAGCTGTGGCACCCCACTTGTTGAATGTCCTCCCTCTGAAGGCCTGACTGGTACCAATGCTGGCTTCATTTAGGGGCCAAGTAAAAATGTGACTGTTTATTGAAGCACAATGGGTCTAACTGATTTACTCCAAAATGCTTATGGCACATGATTTTAAACTGTTTCATCCTTTTAACCCTGTTTTAACTTGTTAATATGTTTAATCTGCTTTTAGCCTGTTTATGTTATTTTTATTGCTTTAAATTGTTTTAATCAATTTATACCAATTTTCCTTGTATCATGCCCTGAGATCTTACGATATAGAGCAGCATATCAATATTTTATTTAAATACATAAAATACACATCACAAGGACTTTATCAGATGCACAAATATGGCATCATAATGGTGCCTAATGATCATGAAAGGGCACACATACCATACAATGTCATTCTTTCATGATCATGTACTATCAAAAAGCCGTTCTATTTTATTGACAGCTGAAGCTGTCAATAGATCTCCCTTGGTGCTTTGTTCCTGGCATTGCTGGTGTTTGAATCCTCACACCATTGTGTTCATGTGAATACAGCTTCAATGACAGAACACTTCTAGGTGAGATCGTGACAGCCAGGTAGGGGACGCTCTTTTTATGAACCCCTGGTTTACTTGTAATTTTTAAAGTGTATTTCTGTGCTTGTGTCTACGTTTTATGTATTTGTCTTGCTTAACTTTATGAATTTGCCATGCTCACATCTTCTTGCAAGAATCGGTGAGATCTCAACCCCAGAAGTAAATGGAGCTCCATTCATGCTCTGTTTATGCTGGGGATGCCTCATTGCTGCTGCTCAAGGTAGGTCTGGTACGGAGGGTGGTTCTTTTGCTGGCATAAAAATGCCACAAAATATGTCGGCAAAAGAACATTAATTGGGGGGTAATCTGATAAAGTCCTAAATCAGAGCTCCTACTTCAGTGGGAGTGGGGGCAAGAAGTCTCCAGTAGCCTGAAATCAGCTGAAAATCAGCCAAATCACTTCTGGTTTTAGGTTTTTGGGGCCTTGGGGGGCATTTTCAGGTGTTTGGGGATAAAATAAAGCAAGTCGCACTCACTGGTGCCTCCTGGACAAGAAATTAACTTTTGAGGAATGATTTTTCAATCAGAAATGTTTTTGGGTTTTTTTTGGCGGGGGAAGGAGGTCCGATGGCTTTTGGAAGGTCAGGAGGGCCTTTTAATAATTTTAATGTTGACTGTATTTTTCTAAGTTGCAGTTTTAGGACTTTTTTGGATGGAGATCTGTAACGCAAGCAGCCTCATCCCCGTTACGAGGCTGCTGCGCTGCAGGGGGGGCATTTCGAATGACGCTGTCCCCGCACTGATACTATTGTGGAAGATCTGGGAGGCTGCAGCACCATATTTGACTATTTCCTAATCACGGAAGTTGACTGTGATTAGAAAATTGCCAAATACAGTACTGCAGCCTCCCAGCTCTTCCGCAACAGTATCAGCATGGGGACAGCACCATCCGAAACGGCTCCCCTGCAGCGCAGCAGCCTCGCAATGGGGACGAGGCTGCTTGCATTACAAATCACCGTCCAAAAAAGTCCTTAAACTATGCTGTATCTGTTTGAATGTGTAAGTTAATTTGAGTTCTGTTTTTGGAGGAAAGGAGAAGGGGGTCAGATGATGATGATGATGATGATGATAGCCAGTAGGAAAGTTACATCATCACAAACTGACTTATTATCACATAAAATTGAATTGCACAATTGCACAACATTCCTATTCTCAGGAGAGGAGCAAAGAGGTTGCTATGCCATTGGGGCCATTGTGCAAGCAGAACCAGCAGCATGGCCATTGAGTAATGGTCCTGGTGCATGTGTCCCAATGCACAATGTATCCCATTGTGAAATGGGAGCTCCCATTATGCAGCAGGATATCTTGCGTGGTGCCCCATTGTGCATCTATGCAATTTACTAACATGGTTGCATATCATGTCACTATTAGTATAATTATTGCAAAAAAGGAATGGGGGCCTATATGTGTATCAGGGCTGCATTTTGCTCACCCCTGCCTTCAATAATGACAAATGCTACCTCAACTGAAACTAATTTGGGTCAAATCCTACAAAATGATTATAATGTATGAGGGCTGTTCTCACCCTCTGCCTCTGCCCATCAAAAATATCAGGCCCAAATACTTTGGCTTAGGTTTAGGTAATACATTTTGGCCTGAGAGCCTTCTTAAGCAATGGAGTCGTGGACACATGGGTCCCTCTTCCTTTATCTGCATAATGTGGATGCATCAAGACTTGGGAGATTATCAGACACAGCAAAAAATATGTCAGATTATGACGAGAACACAAAAGGGCGACATTATCAGACAATGACATCTTTCAGTGTTCTGGGGGTATAGCACAGATGTGAGTAAGGCATTCCTTGTTATTGGCAGCTTGTCCTCATTAATGAAAAAGTGAAGTCTCCTCCATGGCAGTGCTATGCCCTGGGAACAGCTGAGGACATGGGCATCTGAATTGCACCCTTTCTGTTCTTGTCATGATCTTCTGATGTGGTTTGGGATGCATTTTTTGGCACATTTCACTGCGCTGGATAATCTCCTTGTACACATATAAATCAGAATTGATTTCCAAAGGGAAAAGGGAAGAACCAGGTCTTGAATTACTTAAGAAGGCCTCAGTCTGCTTAATCAGAGATCCAGTGGCCCTTTGAAAGAAGACCTTGTTGTTCTAGAAGGGACATTTCTGTCAGATTCCAGGTGTAAATGTGTAAGGCACTATTTGCTTATCTAATACTTCCAACATTCATAAGCTGATTTTTAGGGCAAATGTCCCCTTAGGGCAGTTTCTATCACAGTATTAAAAAACCATTAAACATCTAAGATAAATGGAAAAACATTATCAGGGCCATAGATATAACTATAACAACCAGCATAAAATAATTCAAAACCAGTAGAGCCATAAGCGGCAAATGATGGCGTACCTCTCCTGTACTTGCTTCATTTTAAAAAAGAAAGGCATAAATTACTGAAGCCCTGGGGCTGGCAGAATGACAATACAGACACAGATTTTCTTAATGGGATTACATGATTAACACACCACACACACAGAAAAGCAGATGCCATTAGCTTAAGAACTTCACCCAGCATTGTAGATTTTTGCTATGAGAGATGTAATTATTTTTTCTCAAGACATTGGATACCATACTATTAAGTAGGCTTTGGCACAAAATGATTTAATTTAGCCACAAGGAGAGACATCCCCTTTGCTCTGAAAAACATGACCAATGTGATCCATTCTAGGGTCTGGCCCAGTCTAGGCCCATGAGATCTTATGGTAAAAACTGTATGCATTTGTTAATTGGCAACCATTATGTTTATGTTACAAGAGGAATCTCCAATGCATATTGTAATCCCCTATCTCCCTGTGTGGGAGGGTAACATTCTGATTTTACAGAAAGGATAGCCAAGCCTAAAAGGGAAAGACTTTCAAAACATTGACAAGAGAAAATTTAAAATTGCATATTGTAGATTGCAGTGGGTTTTATTTAAAGAGATTCCACCTAAACATTAGGAAAAACTTCCTGACAGTAAGAGCTGTTTGGCAGTGGAATGCACTGCCTCAGGGTCTGGTGGAGTCTCCTTCTTTGGGAGGTTTTAAACAGAGGCTGGATGGCCATCTGTCAGGAGTGCTTTGATTGTGTATTCTTGCATGGCAGGTGGTTGGATGCTATGATTCTATGAAAAGTGGTGCCTGTTTCATCGCTTCAGCATGGAGGGAGAACAGAGCAAGCATGCCAGGAGAATGACGATGTGTGATATCGGGACCCTTTGGTGGTAGAGTGACGTCATTCTCGTAAGCTCCTTGGGTTTTTTTAAAGTGTCTGATAAGCTCCTAAATGTTGTTATTGCAGAATCATAACTTCAGATGAGGATAGTGACTTTTTGAAAAAAATAATGTTGACAGTGACAAATTAATAGTTTGTTACATTACAAAATACTCATAAAAATGAATAACTAATGAGTAACATGTTGGTTTTTAAAAGGCAACAGTTCTAAGCTTTGGCCCATTCACACTACTCAGTTATAATGCTATCATTCCACTTTAACTGCCTTCCAGTTTATGGAATCCTGAGGCTTGTATTTGATGAGGCACTGGAGTTCTTTGGCTGAGAATTCTAAATGTTCCTCCCTAAACTCCCAGGATTTCATAGGATGGAACCATGGCAGTTAAAGTAGACTAATAATACTATCATTCTGTAGTATGAATGGGTCCCATAGTCAGGGCTGGTGTAATTTTGGGCTTTGGCTTGTGTCCAAGAAATAAGAGGGCAAAAGGTCTCATAAATCTATGTCCCCCACCACCAAAGTGGTTCCAGGACACCTTGGTTGAGATCCTGCATTGAAGAGACCACGCTCACAGAATTCTGTCTATTTCCTAATTTTGGAGTTTACTATAAGAATTTTTTTTCAGTTTGAAAAAAAAACTGTGATATTATTTTTGTTGTTGTTTGCCTTCAAGCTGTTTCTGACTTATGGAGAGTCTAGGGAGATTATCAGATGCAGTCAAAAGTACCTTAGGAGAATGCCAGGATGACATTCCTGTCCCATGAACACGACCTGGTTTCACATGATGTCGTGATCATCGCGGTCTGCTCCAGTGCTTCAGCAGTAAGTAAGGTGGCACTTTTCATTGACAGGAGCTCCCTGTTGTTGAAAATCACCACCTTACTAACTGCTGAAGCACTGGAGCAGAACGCGATGAGCATGACATTGTGTGAAACTGGTCCTGTTTGTGGGACATCATCCTGGCATTCTCCTAAGGTACTTTTGGGATGAATCTCCTAAATCTTGGCAAGATTTGTTCAGAGGGGGTTTGCTATTGCTTTCCTCTGTGGCTGAGAAAATGTAACTTACCCAAAGTCACCCAGTAGGTTTCCATGTCACAAGTGGGGATTTGAACCCTGGTCTCCTAGATACCTAGTCCAGTATTCAAACCACTATATCACACTGGCTTTTGCTGATATTATTTTTTAGGCACAGAAATTATATTGGTTATTTTTTTTTCTTCAGAAAAGGCAGTCTGTCAGCTACTCAGAACAGATGTCCTGAACACAAGCTTTTTGGCTCTGAGAATTTGTGTATTGTGGAATGCCCTTCATTCTACACCCACCAACACACCTGTGCACATGGGGTATTTTTATCTCCTGAAATACATTGGAATTTTCATGGGTCAGGAAATACTCCAAAAGTCACTCAGTGCAAAAATCCGTGTGGAAGAAAATTAAGTAGGAGCACCACATAAGCTAGCCCTTGTTAAAAGCTCCCACTTGTGAAATGGCACATTTCTTTCCTTGCCACACACTCACCATTTTAAATTGAAAAGAGCTTTTGCTTGTAATACTGGTAATTACATGTAAATTATATGCCATGCTTTCATAAATGTTCTCCTTAACAAGAATGCTTAATTCATTTTCAGAGCAACATGGATAATCTCTCTTGATCCATGAAAGCATGTGGATTAGGTCACAAAAAATGATAATATTTAATAATTTGTGTCAAGAGGTAAATGAGTTTGTGCCTGTTGGCTTTTCTCCTCTGCCTCATTTTAATTTAATGCACTGTGAATAGCCTTAACGTAGTGTGCGGATTCACTTCCATCATTGTGAACTCACTTAAGCTTTGATACTTGAAACTGATAGTTGCTAATTCCTTCATAATCCCTTCCAAATGGTTCCCTAGCACCAACAGGAAATTTCATATTGTAGAGCTAAAACTCAGGATTTTGTCAGAAGTGACATTTAGCATGTCCTTTCCCTACTAAATGCCACTAATGGGGCAATGTGACAAAGATAATTGTCATTGGGGGTGGGGAAATGAACCGTGGTCTCTAGAGAAGAAATAGCTATTTAACTAGAATGATCTAGTGTAGAAGTGAGCAAAATGCAGGCTAGGGGAAATGTGTTTTGTGGCTCCCCACCCACTCTAACCCTCTCAAAGCACTCATTTTCCTTGTCTAAAAGAAGGAGGAAGTGCTTCTACTAGAAGCTTCCAAGGACAGTAATTCACCTTTCAGATAAGTTGCAGGAGTCCCCTGTTCTATTTAAGACTAATATGCCAGGTTTCCCACATTTGAAGGGGACTTCCAGACCATTCCTGTCCTGCCTCCTCAATTTTTGGAGGGCATGGGATAGAAGGTCTATTCATAATTATTTTTCTCAGATTGAAAAACAGATTCCCTGAAAGTCTTCTATTAGCAAGAATAATAAACCAGCAGTTTTCTTCTGGTATTTTTTTTTCCTGCCCTGGTTTAAGTCTTGAAGTGTTGTGGAGGAATTATTCTGTGGAGAAAAACACATAATTTTTTCACAAAAAACCCTCCCATAACTGTTTTATGTGCAGAAAATGGGCTTTATGACCAAAACACACTGTTTTCTGCATGGAAAACCTGTCCAAGATCCCGCATTGGGAGACATAGCTACGACAGCCTATCTATGACAACATAGCTATGGGACTGACTAAATGGTGAAAATACTCCCCATGGATTGTGAAGAGAATTCTACCTGTCTTAATGGGATCCCACATCATTAAACTGTATTCAGAAGGAAGGGGGCACAAAAATGTCAAAAACTCCAAAGGAAAAGCCTTTGTGGCTTTCTCCGGAGTTTTTAAAAAACAGCGAGGAGAATGTGCATTCTTGCTCATTGGGACAAGTGATTCACTTTGAATCGCTTTCCCATATGATCAGAAGCACAAAGCTGATTGGCCAGACAAGTGCAGAGGGTGGGGCTTGCTAACAAGGCAAGTCCCCAGAGCCTCCATATTGGATTTTCGACTTAGTGAATGAGCATTAAGGCAATAAAATAGATTTTTGTGTGTGCATGTGTGTTTTAGTAAATGCAAAATATCACTCTATCACACATAGGAATGTTTTTGTGGCAAATTCAGGTAAGTTAAAATGTGCGTAATTCACTCAGAGCCACCATCTTGACTGATGGGCATACAAAGCTTTGTGGCAGGGGGGATAAAAACCATTAAGACAAATTGCAGCTGCTGCAATTTGCCATTAATGTGGAACAATATGTTTTGGGTTTTTGCCTTGTATAGACAGACCCTATGTCTTTTGATGCTACCCCCCAAACACCTACCTTTGACTGTGCAACCTCATCCAACAGAGGAATTTTTGAGGAGCTGGAAAGTGGGGCAGTGAGCAATGATGTGTCAAGCCCTTTCCCGATACTTGAGCATGACACGACAGGGATCAGGGACTTTCTATGGACTGGGTCAACCATGAATTCCTAACCTCATTCTCAAGATATTAAATAATACTACATATTTAGGCCTGCAGCATCCATCATTCTTCTTCAGCTTCTTTTACCTCAGGGGAAGACTAGATGGGCCATTAGGATGCTACTACCTGGTGGCTCACAGAGGACCAGCAGGCAACCATATTGTTTGGCAGGGGTAGGTGGGTGTGGGTGCTTTTACTTTGATTTTATACTTATTGTCTACCTGACTGTCATCTCTGGCAACCTAATGTGAAAATATTTACTTGCCGCTTTCTTTCTTGTGCATTCTGCTTAGGATTGGTGCCTCAAGAAAACAGAGCTTCTCATAATGCTTACTCTACCAGTATTCAAATGATGATAATGTATTGTATCTATTATTTATTGTCGCAGTAGATTATGCTGTATTACTTTGAGGCAATCAATATGTTGTTCAGATTTATATTTACTAGGAAAAAAATCCATTCCAGTTACAGAGAAATGACAAAGAAGCATTTTGCACAGTGACATTCAATAACAAGACTTTATAGCCCTTTAATGCCAGTGATCCCAAAAGTCCTCATCTGCACTCCCAAATATATCACTGTGCCACTAGATAAAAGGCTGTGGCATCTATAGGAAAATTGAAGCAACACTGTCTATTAGAATGAAAAAAACAAAACAAAACTAGAGTTGTCACAGTACTGTGGCATGGACAATGAGAAACATGGGAAGACTGCATGCTGGAAAGGTGTAATTTCCAGGAGAATAGAATTGGAAGGTTTTCAGAACAGGATTTAAGTGGATCTAGAAGACTTATGAAGCACAGGAATGCAGGAGGCTGCTTTAGACTATCAGTCCAGCTAGCTTACTGTTCTTTATATGTGGATGGTCATCTGTGGCCCGGTCATCTGTGGCCCTCCAGATGTTTTTGGACTCCCATTTCCTATATTAGCCAGGACTGCTGAAGATTGTAAAACAAAAACACTGTAAGAACCACACTTGCCTAATCATGGTCTGTACTGACTAGCATGTAACTTTCTAGGGTTTCAAGCAAGAATTTTTCACAGCTTTACCTAGACATGCTGAAAGTCATAGCTGGAACTTTAGTGTGTAAAGCATGTGCCCTGGCACTGAGCTAAAGCCCTTCCTGGAGTGGTACACCTTGCCAAAAAAGAGGGAACTGATTGCTCAAGAAGAGGATTCCGAGTTATATGAAATTTGCACAGACTAATTCATATTAGATGCAAATTCAGAAAGTATTACTGTAATTTAAATAGAAATACAATACATTTTACTACAGTGGGGAAGACCAAGACCAGGTGACACCAGTCTGCTGACTGTTGATAGCCTTCAAACAGAGGATATTTGGTTTAAAGATTAAGAATGAAAAGGAGAGAGCAGGAACCTTGAAGTCACCCATCATAAATTAGCACCTGGACAGCGGTTTTAACAAATGTTACCAGAGCTTCTACCAGCCCTGATTTGTGACTTTCTTCTGTAGAGTAAGACACATGACCAACCAGCTCTTCACTCAGAAAGTGAAAGACAATATGATGAATAATCAATACAGCTAAGAGACAAAGAGGCTTGGAAAGTACCTAAAGAGAGGTGTAAAAGTCATCAACATCTTGTTCTTCAGGCAAAGGAAAAGGGGTCCCTTCACACTACACAATTATAGCACTATGATTTCATTTTAACTGCCATGGCTGCAATCTAGGGAAACCTGAGATTTGCAATTTGTTGAGGCACCAGAACTATCTGGCCAACAAATCTAAGTACAGTTGGCCCTCTGTATCCATGGATTCTGCATCCATGGGTCCAACCATCCATGGCTTGAAAATACATTAAAAAAATAATAATCCCAAAAACAAATCTTGCTTTTCACCATTTTATATAAGGGAAGCTATTTCACTATGCCATTGTATATAATGGAACTTGAACATCCATGGATTTTGGTATCCATGGGAGGTCCTGGAACCAAACCCCAGTGATACCAAGGTCCCACTGTACCCCTCCTTAACCGCAAATCCCAGGATTCCATAGGATATAACCATGGCAATTCAAGTGGCATCATAGTACTGTAATTGTAAAGTGTTGAAAGGGCTGTGAAACCAGAAGCCAGACCAATAGGAACAACAGGCTTCCTTGTTAGACAAAGCTATGTAGGAATCTGGAAGAATAATACAATTGTTTAGCTTTCTTGCATTCTTGAGTAGCTGTCTACTCAGAATACGCACCAAGAACCCCCTGTTTTAGCTCCACTCTTTAAGGCCGAGACAAAGAATATTGTGAAAAGATGAAAATGTAAGCACAATTTATAGAGACTGAATGTAAAGTAATTATCCATCCTTGGATTTGAGGATGGTGCTTAAATTGTACATGCTCTGCAGAAGGTGACAAAAAGATTAATGCAGGCTAAAGAAATAAAGTAGTCCTTATTTTAATGAGCCCCACTCTCCTTCCACCGTTAAGTGCAAACTGCAGCTATTTGAACTTTGCTGCTCTGAGTTTTTGTTGATTTTTTTCTGCTCCTTTCTCTTCTATGGCCATGCTTAAAACACCTTTAACATAGTTAAATAAAAATGAATTTTCAATGTTGAATACAGCCAGGAGATAAAATCTTAAGGAGCCACAGAAGATTCATCTTTTTTCCATTTGCCAAGTTTACATGAACTAGCAAACATTTTTCTTGGCCCCTGCTCAGTAATGGATAAAATAAATCAAGTCCTGATTCCCTATTACCCTCCTGAGATTACATTAAAATGAAGTCTACCAGAAAAATGCCTAAACTCAAAGGAGCTCTCCGCACACCTGTATAAGAAACACTGCATTGAAAAGTATTTAGCAAACAATGATATATTTGAAGCTTGTAAATTGTAATTGTCAATGTGAAACACAGAAGCAAATTCTTCCCTTTCTGGGTGGTTTGCACAGAGTATTTGAAACATTCAGCTTAAATTAAATTGAGTTTAATTTGGAAAGGAACAACAGCCAAAATCAGAACTTAAAAATAATGGAATAATCTGTCTTCTTTTTCTAGTTCCATAGTACCAGGGGGAAGGAAATTCACATACACTTACATCATCAGAAAGACCAAAATCTGCAATGATCACAATGATCTGAAACCAAATGTCATTATGGGGCTTACCACACGAAGGAAGGGAAGCAGAAGTGAAGCCTGAGAGTAGCTCATCCCACCTTGCCTTGTCACATGATGTCTGCGTGTTTAAGCTGTTCTCCTGTTCCGGTCCCATGGGAGATGGTGGTAAAGGCAGATCTTTTTGCTAATGGAGTTTTCCAGTTAGCAAAAGACTCAAGTTTACCATCGTCTCCCACAGAACAGGGTGCCAGTTACACGACAAGTTTTGTCGCGGGGCTTACCATGACTTCCTGATCCCGTGTCTGTCCCTTGCTGTTTATACGATTTTTGTCACTCTTTAGGAAATCCTGGAAGATCCCATGACTGATATTTACACGACAAAAGTTTTTATTGGTCCTGCACTCTTATATCCAGTGCTTTTGCTGTTTACACATGTTTAGCTTACCGGGATTTTTTTTTTTTTTTGGCTGTCAGTCAAGGATGCGATTAGTCGTGTTTTCACAACCTCGGGTGACGCACTTCCTTTAGAGTTGCGCACCACGAGCAATGCTATTGGCTGGCTGGGGGGGGGAGAGAGAGGGGGGCAGAGGTTTGGTATTCCCCTTGCCTCTTTAAAATGTTAACCCTTTAAGCAGAATGCATTTTGAAAGACCCAGAATGTGAGCTTTTGCTCAGACGCAGAAACAGTGCTTTCCTTTTGAAATCAAGGCTGGGGAGGGGAGGCTTGGTATTCCCCTTGCCTCTTTAAAATGTTAACCCTTAAAGCAGAGTTTTAGCTGCAAAGTGAAGATTTCAAGCCAGCGACAGACAGGCATTTTGAAAGACACAGATGCTGGCATTTTTTTTACTGTGCATTGTGATGGGGGGGAGGGGGAATAAAAGTGTGTTCATTCATTCAGACGCTGGAATATTTTACTGTGCCCGTTCAGACCCAGGGAGGTGATAATGGCAGGGCGATGAAGATGCCTGTTCAGACCCAGGGAGATGAATGGGCGACCCTCTGCCCACCACTATCTCTTTGTAACATGCAGTTGAGGAAGAGGTTAAAGCTGAAGGGTTTGCAGTGTAGAAATCCATTTAAAAAGGTGATTGAGCACACGCGCGCGCGCACACACCAACCTACGTGCAGCTGGAAGGGATGCCTTTATTTTCAGCTGGTGAGGCTGGATCTGTTGAACGGGTGACTGATCCCTCATTTTCTGGTTGCTGATCTCTAAGCCCGCCCCCAGTCACCATTTCCGGCCATCCCCTGGTACCAAGATATTTTGTCCCAGGCTGTTTACATTTCCGATTTTCCGAATCCTCCAGTGAATTTTTAAAAAACTGGCACAACCTGTGGGACTGGAAGTTTCCTGCCAGAGAGAAGGAGAGCAGCTTCTGGACAGCAAGTTTCCTGTCAGTTTCCTGCCAGGGAGAAGAAGGAAGCAACTTCTGGACAGCCATTCTGACTGGGGAGATTGAATTTTTTAAAAAAACTGTTGGGAGAGGCTGCTTGTTGCTGAGGGGCTTGAACTTCTGACCTTCCCCTTTTACCCTCAAGAGCCTTCCTGTGAGTCACACCTGTGAGTCATTAGGGGGTGGAGCTGGGAGCCTAGCTCTATATAAGTCCTTGCAGAGGCTTTCCAGGCCAGTTTCCTGCCAGAGAGAAGGAGAGCAGCTTCTGGACAGCAAGTTTCCTGCCAGTTTCCTGCCAGGGAGAAGAAGGAAGCAACTTCTGGACAGCCATTCTGACTGGGGAGATTGAATTTTTTAAAAAAACTGTTGGGAGAGGCTGCTTGTTGCTGAGGGGCTTGAACTTCTGACCTTCCCCTTTTACCCTCAAGAGCCTTCCTGTGAGTCACACCTGTGAGTCACACCTGTGAGTCATTAGGGGGTGGAGCTGGGAGCCTAGCTCTATATAAGTCCTTGCAGAGGCTTTCCAGGCCAGTTTCCTGCCAGAATTTCAGTAACCAAACAAAAATACAGCAGACCTAAAAGTACAGCTTAGCATTCTCAGCGTTAACTAAGAGATCTTAGATTACCTAAAAGCTCTCATCATGGACACTGAGGGGACTGCAGCAGTCACTTGCAACACTTGTGTGATGTTTGTATTCTTGTCTACAGACGTGGAGAACTTCACATGCACCAAATGCAAGCTGGTAGCCCTCTTGGAGGAGAAAGTACAGCAGCTGGAGACACGGCTAGCTACACTTCAACAGATTCGGGAGCAAGAGGTTTTTCTGGACAGAACAGAACGAACACTCTTGGATGGGGACCGCACAGAGGAAGTGGCTGTGGAGGAGAGGGTCACTTCACGGACACAGGAAGTAGACAGCTGGAGGAATGTCACACACAGAACAAGAAAATCCAGGGATTCTTCCAGCAGCTTGCAGCTACAGAATCGATTCGAAGCCCTTTCCCTTATCAAGGACAACGAGGAAGAACAGCATGGACAGACTTCAGGGGTAGAGCAGGGGACCTTGAGAGGACCACCGCAAGGAACAGCAGCTGCGAAGCCTCAGCGGAGGCGTGTGGTGGTGGTGGGGGACTCCTTGCTGAGGGGTACAGAAGCAGTGGTATGTGGGCCTGACAAGATGACTCGGGAGGTGTGTTGTCTCCCTGGGGCAAAGATCTGTGATGTGACTGAGAGGCTGACAAGACTCGTCAAGCCTACGGATCATTACCCCTTCCTTTTGGTCCATGTGGGAACCAATGATACTGCAAGGCACAGCTTTCCCAAGATCAGAAGAGATTATGAGGCCCTGGGGAGGAAGCTGAAAGAAATGAACGCACAGGTGGTCATCTCGTCTCTTCTGCCAGTTGAAGGGCATGGTCCAAGAAGGGAGAGGAAAATAGCCGACGTAAACAACTGGCTCCGTAGATGGTGTCGCCGAGAACAAATTGGATTCTTGGATCATGGACTGCGCTTCCATGCGGGGGGACTTCTGGCAAGAGATGGGGTGCATCTTACAACAGTTGGAAGAAACATTTTTGCCAACAGTCTCAAGAATTTGATCAGGAGGGCTTTAAACTGAGTCAAATGGGGGAGGGAGACAGTATTCTGGAAGGCAAAAGGGCTGGAGAAAATAGTCAAACTGTCATAGAGGGAACAAGGCAAACAGCGCAAGGACCCAACAGTGGGAGGCAAAAAAACTTGCACAGGGAGCAAGTAAAGGGAACACATGGTCTCAGATGTCTCTACACTAATGCACAGAGCATGGGAAATAAGCAAGATGAACTTGAACTCCTTGCACTACAAAACAAATATGATATAATAGGCGTTACTGAAACCTGGTGGGACGAGTCTCAGGATTGGAATGTAGGAATAGAGGGGTATAACCTTTATAGGAGAAACAGGCCAAACAGGAAAGGAGGAGGAATAGCATTATATGTCAGGGATATTTACACCAGTGAAGTGATCCATGACATCAATACTGGAAGCCAGGTGGAGAGCATCTGGATAAAAATTAAAGGGGAGGGAAACAACAGGAATGTTATTGTGGGACTCTACTACAGACCCCCAAATCAGACGGAGGAATTGGATGTTGCCTTTCTAGAACAGATGAACATACATGCAGAAAGGAGAGAGGTAGTAGTGATGGGTGACTTCAACTATCCTGATATTTGCTGGCAATCTAACTCAGCCAAAACTACAAGGTCTAGCAAATTCCTTACATGCCTGGAAGACAATTTCATGGTCCAAAAGGTGGAAGAGGCAACAAGGGGGTCAGCTATTTTAGATCTGATCCTAACCAACAGAGACGACCTTGTTAATGGGGTGCAAGTGGTGGGATCCTTAGGTGAGAGTGATCATGTTCTCCTGGAGTTTGTTATACAATGGAAAGGAGAAGCCAGGCATAGTCAGACACGCATTCTTGACTTTAGGAGAGCTGATTTCAATAAACTCAGGGAAATACTGGGGATGATCCCATGGTCAAGAATACTAAAAGAGAAGGGACCTCAAGACGGATGGGACGTTCTCAAAAGGGAGATACTGAAGGCACAATTTCAAACAGTACCATTGAGGAAGAAAAATGGGAGGTGTCTCAAGAAACCAGGATGGATGACTAAAGAACTTTCAATGGAGCTAAGTTTTAAACGGAACATGTATAGGAAATGGAAAAGGGGGGAAATCACCAAAGAAGAATTCAAACAGATAGCGAACACGTGTAGGAGTAAAGTCAGAAAAGCTAAAGCGCAGAATGAGCTCAGGCTTGCTAGGGAGGTTAAGAACAATAAAGAGGGTTTTTTTGGGTATGTCCGCAGCAAAAGGAGGAAGAAGGAAATGATAGGGCCGCTACGTGGAGAAGATGGCAAAATGCTAACAGGGGACAGAGAAAAGGCAGAATTACTCAACACCTTCTTTGCCTCAGTGTTTTCAGAAAAGGAAAAGGAGGACCAACCTGAGGAGAATGGAACAGAGGACACAATAGGGGAAATCCAGCTCAAAATAAGTAAAGAGGTAGTACAGTAATACCTTCTTAATCTAAATGAATTTAAATCTCCAGGACCAGATGAACTACATCCAAGAGTATTAAAAGAGCTGGCAAATATAATCTCAGAGCCATTGGCAATAATATTTGAGAACTCCTGGAGAACAGGAGAAGTCCCAGCAGACTGGAGGAGGGCAAACGTTGTTCCCATCTTCAAAAAGGGGGAAAAAGAGGATCCCAACAACTATCGTCCAGTTAGTCTGACATCAATACCAGGGAAGATTCTAGAACAGATCATTAAACAGAGAGTCTGTGAACATTTAGAAGGCAATGCCATAATCACAAAAAGTCAGCATGGGTTTCAGAGAAAAAAGTCATGCCAGACTAATCTGATCTCTTTTTTTGATAAAGTTACCAGCTTGGTAGATGAAGGGAATGCTGTGGACATTGCATACCTTGATTTCAGTAAGGCCTTTGACAAGGTTCCCCATGACATTCTTGCAAACAAGCTTGTAGAATGTGGGCTAGACAAATTAACTGTTCAATGGATTTGTAATTGGTTGACCGGCCGAACCCAAAGGTTGCTCAGCAGTGGCTCCTCTTCGTCTTGGAAAGATGTGACCAGTGGGGTGCCACAGGGTTCTGTCCTGGGCCCAGTGCTATTCAACATCTTTATCAATGACTTAGATGAGGGAATTAGGGGCATACTTATCAAATTTGCAGATGACACCAAATTGGGAGGAGTAGCTAATACCCTAGAGGACAGGATCAAAATTCAGAATGACCTGGATAGACTGGAGAGCTGGGCCAAAGCTAACAAAATGAAATTCAATACGGAGAAATGTAAAGTACTGCATTTAGGGCGGAAAAATGAAATGCATAAATATAGGATGGGAGAGACCTGGCTGAATGAGACTACATGCGAAAGGGATCTAGGAGTCCTAGTAGACCACAAGTTGAACATGAGCCAACAGTGTGATGCGGCAGCTAAAAAGGCCAATGCAATTTTGGGCTGTATCAATAGAAGTATAGTGTCTAGATCAAGGGAAGTAATAGTGCCGCTCTATTCTGCCTTGGTCAGACCTCACTTAGAATACTGTGTCCAGTTCTGGGCACCACAATTCAGAAAGGATATTGACAAATTGGAGCGTGTCCAGAGAAGGGCAACTAAAATGGTGAAAGGTCTGGAAACAATGCCTTATGAGGAGAGACTTAGGGAGCTGGGTATGTTTAGCCTGGAAAAAAGACGGTTTAGAGGCGATATGATAGCCCTGTTTAAGTATTTGAAGGGATGTCACGCTGAGGATGGAGCAGGCTTGTTTTCTGCTGCTCCAGAGACTGGAACACGGAGCAATGGATGCAAGCTCCAGGAACAGAGATTCCACCTCAACATGAGGAGGAACTTTTTGACAGTAAGAGCTGTTCGGCAGTGGAACACAGTCCCTCGGAGCGTGGTGGGGTCTCCTTCCTTGGAGGTCTTTAAACAGAGGCTGGATGGCCATCTGTCGGGGATGCTTTGATTGTGATTTCCTGCGTGGCAGGGGGGTTGGACTGGATGGCCCTCGTGGTCTCTTCCAATTCTGCAATTCTATGATTCTATGATTCTATGAGGGATAAAAGGTGGCCTCCCTTCCAAAAATCACGTACCCGACCCGATGTATGTGTAAACTACCAGGGATCGACACGAATTCTTCCCGGGACATTTTCATCATGTAAACGGCACCCTGGAATGGGAGAACAGCTGAAACATACCAACGTTGTGGGATAAGGCAAGGCAGGTGGCGCTGTTATCAGAGTGCACTGCTGCTTCCTTCATTCATGCAGTATGCCCCTATGTCACCCTGAATACATTTCACAATATCACATAGTAATTTAATCTCAATTATCCAGTATACTGAATAATTAAATCTTTGGATTCCAGCTTTTTAGTTACTTTGTATTTTTATGTGATCCTCAAAAGGGTTGTCAGTATAACCCCCCTCCCCCAATTATTCCCAGATTTTCCATATTAACTGTTTTCCTTGATCTTAAGGAATATAGCGCATTTGGAAGACTTCAGAATAGAGTCTGGAGTAATAAACACCTGAGGCGAAGCACAAAAATCAGTGTGTATAGAGCCATTGTATTGTCTATTCTCCTTTGTGGGTCTGAAACATGGGTCACCTATCGCCACCACCTACGACTCCTCGAACGCTTTCATCAGCGCTGTATACGCACAATCCTAAATATACACTGGACTGACTATGTGATGAATGTTGCTGTCCTTGAGCAAGCAGGGATCACCAGCATTGAGGCCATGATATTGAGAACACAGCTGCACTGGGCAGGGCACGTTTCTAGGATGGAGGACCATTGTCTCCCAAAAATAGTACTCTATGGTGAACTCGCCATGGGTCAGCACATGAGGGGCACTCCAAAAAAACAAACAAACAAACAACGATACAAGGACTCCCTGAAACAACATCTCAGGCTCGGCCAAATTGATCACCAACAATGGCCCGCCCTGGCCTCACATCGGGAGGCATGGAGACGTACTATCCACAATGTTGCAGCCTTATTTGAGAACTCATGCTGCACAAGTCTTGAAGAGAAATGACAATGCAGAAAGAATCACAACCTGGAAACATCACCCAAGGTGAACCTCTGCTGTGCTTTCTGCAACCAGACTTGTTTATCTCGGATTGGCCTTTTTAGTCATCAGCGTGCATGCAGAAAGCACAGGATGAGTCCTTCCTAAATCTTCGTTTGTGAAGAAAAGCCAGAGAGACCTGAGAACTTTGTTATCTGGTGGTTTATAAACACTGTGAAATCAGTCTATTTAAAAAAGCATAGTCCCTGTTAGTGTTGTGATGACTATCTAGCTGGGTTATTTGTTTATCACTACTTTGTACATGAGAATCAGGAGGGCTGTAGCTGATCCTGCAGTGCTTAATTGCATATATGATACACATTTTATGTAAATGAACAATGCAGATGCTGAATTATAGCTAATGGACAAGTTGTGATTCATGCATAATTATCGTTATTTTGAAATTGCCACCTTTCAGGCAAAAAAAATCAAAATGTGGCTTTGCAACTGAGAATGGCTACAAAATTATGCATGCTCAGAATCTGAATTGGGATAATTTCTAGTAGTGTCTACATTATCATATAAAGGAAATAGATGATATTTTAAGGATTAACTAGTTGATTGTACTACAAACATTCTGGAGTTTTTGATTTCAAAAACACTGTTCCTTTGGGTGAAGACTGAACAAAGTTTTGGAAAGGATTTTTAGTGGCCATTTTGGATGAGAGATTCTGGAAATTATAGTTTAAAAATAACTTCTCCTAGGATAAGGGGGTCTGGGCAGAATTTTGTACAACCATAGACAACTGTATTCTTCTTTTCTCTGACAGCAAAAGCCAGAGTAAATGTCATGCAGAAAGTTCAGACCATTGCTGTTTTAATGCCATTAATGACTCTGTTAGGTTGTGAGAAAAATGTCCTGCAATGATAAAAGCTGAAACGTTAATCAAGCATTCTGCTAGCCACAATTAACAAGGCAGGCTTCCCATAAAGACTGGGATGAGGTATGTGTGTGTGTAGAGGAGAAACCATGTACTAGTTTATAGTGACAGAAGTAATAAAAACATTAATATTAAAATAGGTATGAACAGGGTTGGTGCAACAAAAACATTTGTCTGATTCCTACTTCAGACAAAAACTGCAATATTGAATTCTGGCATTTTCATTATTCCAGTCACATAATAATCTTTCTGGCAGGAATTCATGGAAGTATTTCTTCCCAATTTTATTCTCCTTTGTGAGGTAGATTGGCTGTAATCCCCACTGAGCCATGAAAGCTAGTAGGAGATCTTGGACCAGTTATTCTCTATAATCCTGTCCTACCTCACAGGGTTGTTGTGGGGACAAAACAGAGAGCAAGAGAGCCATTTATATTTCCCGAGCTCACCAGAGGAAAGGCAGGATATAAATGTAACTTCTTGTTATATGCTTTCAAGTCATTTCTGACTTATGGCAAACCTATCATGGGGTTTTCTTGGTGAAAGTTGTTCAGAGAGGGTTTGCCCTTGCCTTCCTTTGAGGCTGAGAGAGTGTGACTTGCCCAAGGTCACCCAGTGGGTTTCAATGGCTGAGCAGCAATTTGAACACTGGTCTGCAGAGTCATAGTCCAATGTTCAAACCATTACACCATGCTGGTTCTCATAAATGTAACTAAGGACTTTTTCAGATGCCTTAAAACCCATCAGGGGAGGTCAGGAGAGGTACGCAGCTATTCCGCAGCAGGGGATCAGTTTCGGATGATGCTGTCCCCCTCCCGTCATCATCTGTGTTGCTTCCGTGTTTGATTGAAGGCAAAGGCACCGCTTTTTACTCATGGAAGTTTTTCATGAGTAAAAAGTAGCACCTTTGCCTTCAATCGAACATGGAAGCAACAGGGACGATGACAGGAGGGGACAGCGTCATCCAAAACTGACCCCCTGCCGCGGGATAGCTGCGCACCGCTCCTGACCTCCCCTGATGGGTTTTAAGGCATCTGAAAAAGTCCTAATACATAATAATAAATCAATAATAGTACATATTCATTTAGTGCAGGGATGGGATTCATGCAGCCCTCCAGATGTTGTTGGACTGTGATTCCTAGCCATCTGAAGCACCACAGCCAGTTGTGAGGAATGCTGCGAGTCGCAGCCCAACATTATCTGGAGGGAAGTATAATTCCCAACCCTGCTTTACCACAATAATTTATTTATTTATTTTATTTACACCGAAATAAGTAAATGTTTACACAGCAATAAAATAGCAATTGGAAATAAAGTACAGGCTTCCTTAGTTAACAAATGCTATTTTTTTTGGATGGCAGTCACTTCTATTTTTCAGCAATACAGTTGTGTTGGTGGCTGCAGCAATACTGATGCCATCTGCAAACAGCAGTATAAAAATTGTACACCCCATAACACTGCTAAGGACTGTTTCTACAAAATCCTAGGTTTTGTAATGCACTGGAGCTCTTTGGCAGTGAATTCTAAATATTTTACAAAACTAAAAATCAAGGATTTTAAAGGATAAGACCCAAACCAGTTAAAGTGAAAGAGACCCTAGTTCCCAGTGAGCCATGAATCTCATTAGGCCTTCAGCCTGTTGTAGGAAGGGCCTATTGTATAAATAATCTGTTCTTATTTTCTTAAATGGATATTCTTCATATGATTTTTTTTTCATATGCCCTTTTGTATCTTCAAGAATTTTTATAAACATGCCTCTTTTAGATATTTGTATTATGAATAGGGAAATGGGATTGTGGAGGTAGTTGTGTGGGACTTCACAGCCTGGATCTAACCCTGTGAAAACACCGGGTGTCTGAAAGAGGCTCTAGTATTCAACCAATGGTCCTCCTAAATATCTCTCACTGTGACTGAATCTACTCGTATAAATCCCAACAGCACTTCCTAGTTTGGCATCATCTTTTTAATCTGCATCTCTCTTCAAGAAAATCACAAGATTTCCTGCTGAGCACCTTCTGCTTGATGTATAAGATGGGCTCCTTTCCCATCATTGCTACAAGTAAATGAAGTCTGCAAAGGTTCCTGTGGAAGTCTAACATACTAAAAATAATGCAAAACCATGACAAAGCTCCAGATTAAAGTCCCTCTTTGGTTATGTATGTGCATATTTCATGCAGATGGAAAATGGTTCCAGAGAGGGAAGAATGCCAGGCACAGTCTGTTGCTTGCAATATTTGGCCCAAAATTGGAATCTATACCTCCTCACAGTGTTCTTTCTTGTCTGCTCCCACTCCCATTCCTCATTATTGCAGTTTTGAGAAAAGTTGCATATTACATTACTTGATAGTAACACATTCCTTTACTTATTGGGGACACATAGATGACCAAAGACTGCCTCTCTTTCTACAGTAACACCCCTGTATCCGCAGGGGATTGGTTCTGGGGGTCTCTGTGGATACTGAAAAATGTGGATAGTAGCAAATGCCCTGCAATGGGGAGGGAAGGAAGACTTATGGAGGAGGAGAAGGAAGGAAGGGAGGCAGGCTGGAAGAGGAAGGAAGAGGAAGGGGAAGGCAGAGGAAGGCAGCCCAGTGGGTTCCTGCCACAGAGAGAGGGTAAGGCAGATGGGAGGGGAGGGAACTGGGCTGGAGGAGGGTAGTGGGAAGGGTTCCCTGTCTACCCCTGCCACATCTCCCTTACCTCTCCACCTCCCACCACCTTGGCCACACCACCAGAACCCCCTGTGGGGAAGGGAGAAGGGAGGCAAACTCTCGTCCTCCTCCCCTGTCCCACCATTGCCAACCGTGGATAACTGAATCAGTGGATGGCGAATCAACAGATACTGGGGTTCTACTGTATTTTGAAACTTGTAAACAAAGCTCCTATGCTCCAAAACATCTCTAATCCTCTTCCTCTGACACACAGTTTTATAACACAGGCCAGAAGCTTGTAGCACTCAGGGCTTTATTTAAAAAAAAAAGAGAGAGAGAGAGAGAGAGAGAGAGAGGGAGAGGGAGAGAGAGAGAAATGAAATAGTGCATATTTTAGTAGCTGCTGAAAAATAGGAAAGTAAAGAGTTAGCTTTTAGAATTGTAACTATAAAGGCAATTAATTACTTTTTTAGGTCTAGGAACTATAATGGTAATTAATTGTTCTTTAAAAGTAACTTCTAAGCTTTTGCCAAAGTGTTACCATACACATACACAACTGAGGGGAATGGCCCTTTTTTGGGAGAACCCCAACATTAGCAGTAGCACTAAAAACTTTAGGGGGGAAATGAAGGAGGGAGGGAGTCCGCAAACAGACCAATGAGTATTGAGTATGCCCAATAGACACAGCCTGCTGAGCCTTCTGGAAAGTAAAATGAGGGAGAGCAGGGAACAGCTCGGCTGGCTAGAATACATCAGTGAAAAGTGTGGTGGAGGCAGTCAGAAGATAATGCTAGCCCTAGGATAAATAACACCTATTTTGCAGAACCATCCAGATGTTTGTGGGCCTGAGGGAGGTGTCATGTTGGGTCTTGTATTCATAAATATAAACAAAATCTTTGCCATATTTTACAAGAATAATAACCATTTTGTCACAGTCAGGAGGTGTCTCTCAGTCACCAAGAAAAACAAATAAGAGCAGATGGGCTCTAAGAGCTAAAGCCTACTTCCTTCTCATATATAATTTTTAAAGCTTGGAATAATAATATTTTTATAAGAAAGAACCAAATGAAGGATGATAATTATGGTTTATTCTTTTTTGATCTGAATGGAGTTATGTGTCACCTTGTGATTGTTTGAAGTTAAGCTATTGTGTTGCTTAGCTCAATGACTTTAAGATCTGTAACGGAATGGCTAGGAAGTTAATTATCTCTATCCTATTTGATTCTTCACTCATGCAAAACTGGGCATGGTCTTGTGAAAGATTATGCCTTTTCATATAAACACAGGGGCCAGTTCCACGACAGGAAAAAGTTTGCAAGATTCCGGATTACCGTTCTTTTGCATCAGGAGCGCATAAATCACATGAATTCTAGCTTATTCGGAAGATGCAGCCAGATGCAGCCAGTTTCTGTTTTCCTTAGTTTACACAGGCAAAGGTGGGGGGGATCGCCTCCAGATGATTAAAGCCAGGCAGGAGGCGGGGAGGGAGCAAGGAGCGGGTCATGGAGACCATAAATAATGAGAGGAAAGAAAAGCACAAACAAACAAAAGATTGAAAGAGCGATCTGTCAACTTCCCCCGTCTTCCCCTGCCCCGAAAGGCTTCTATAAAGAAAGGAGTGAATGAAAGCACGAACAAGAAAAGTATGGTGGAGCGATCTCCTTCCCTTCCCTTCCCTTCCCTTCACACACGCACACACAAACACACAGCACACAAGCAGGGGCCAGTCCCATTCCTGATCATCTTCCCTGCCTCCGAAGCCTTGAATAAAGGCAAGTGAAGGGAAGGACAAACAAACAAAAGGACAAACATGCGATTGGCTGTTTCCCCGCACACACGAATGCACACACATACACACACACCCCAGCGAAGCAGGGGCTAGTCCTGGTTGTCTTCCCAACCCCCAAAGCCTTCCTTTGAAACAGACAGGAAGAGCTCACAGCTGATTTTCCAAAGTGGGCTGCAAGCAGAAGAAGGGGCAAATGGCAGGCTCGGTGGATTTTTCTCCCCAACCCCTCAGTCTATTTGGATAAAGCACAATGGTCACTCCAACCAATCAGGATTCAGCTCTGCTCACAGTAATTCGAAAAGGTCGATGCCAGTTAACACGATGGTTAGTTCCCATGACCAATTATGTGCATTTTCGCAAACTTAATAAAAAAAAGTCTGCAAAACTAGCGAAAGCTGATACTGTGCGACTTACGGGTTTTTTGCACCCCCTCCTTCTGAAAAGGGCACTGTTGCTTCGAAATGCATGGGAACTATCAGGCTTCTTGCCGCATTCTTTGAGGATTTATTTTGCCGTGTAAACGACTCCACAGTTTCATTTGTTTTGCTCTGATACCATGGACTCACACATGTACTCCCCTCCTATTCTTTCATATCTTTGCGGGGTCTACCCACTGATGGAATGTGATTAGCAGGGTGATTAGCTAGTGTTGGGTAGTGGTTTTAGCATTGGACCATGACTCTGGGAGACCAGGGCTCAAATCCTCACTTAGCCATGCAAACCCACTGGGTGACCTTAGGAAAGTCACACTCTCTCAGCCTCAGAGGAAGGCAAAGGCAATTTCCCTCTGAACAAATCTTGCCAAGCAAACCCTGTGGTAGTTTTGCCTTAAGGTCACCATATGTTGGAAATGATTTGAACAACAACAACAACAACAACGGGAGAAGCCAAAGCATTCTAGCCACCTGAAGAATTTACTTAGCACAATATTTCAAATAAATAAACATTTATTTATAATTCATGCACAAATCACATCCACACACATTCTTGTGATCTGTACTGCCACCGTGCAAAGGAAATCAGCATTACTCTTCCAATATTTGCAGAGAGGGGTGGGAACTGAGGCAGGGAGACAGTGCTTCGGGGATACTGTGTCCTACCTTGCAGAGGCTACTCTTCTACCTGAAAACTGCCCAGTCCAAGTCGGAATTAAACAGAAAGATCCACAAGAAGGGAGAGCAGGAGCCTTGAAGTAGCCCAGCAACAATGAGCAGCTGAGCAGGCATGCAGGTTGCTTTGCCTTTAGTCCTTCCTAGTATCATAGAATCATAGAATCATAGAATTGCAGAGTTGGAAGAGACCACGAGGGCCATCCAGTCCAACCCCCCTGCCACGCAGGAAATCTTGATCAAAGCATCCCCGACAGATGGCAATCCAGCCTCTGTTTAAAGACCTCCAAGGAAGGAGACCCCACCACGCTCCGAGGGACTGTGTTCCACTGCCGAACAGCTCTTACTGTCAAAAAGTTCCTCCTCATGTTGAGGTGGAATCTCTGTTCCTGGAGCTTGCACCCATTGCTCCGTGTTCCAGTCTCTGGAGCAGCAGAAAACAAGCCTGCTCCATCCTCAGCGTGACATCCCTTCAAATACTTAAACAGGGCTATCATATCGCCTCTTAACCATCTTTTTTCCAGGCTAAACATACCCAGCTCCCTAAGTCTCTCCTCATAAGGCATCGTTTCCAGACCTTTCACCATTTTAGTTGCCCTTCTCTGGACACGCTCCAATTTGTCAATATCCTTTTTGAATTGTAGTGCCCAGAACTGGACACAGTATTCTAAGTGAGGTCTGACCAAGGCAGAATAGAGTGGCACTATTACTTCCCTTGATCTAGACACTATACTTCTATTGATACAGCCCAAAATCGCATTGGCCTTTTTAGCTGCCGCATCACACTGTTGGCTCATGTTCAACTTGTGGTCTACTAGGACTCCTAGATCTCTTTCGCACGTAGTCTCATTCAGCCAGGTCTCTTCCATCCTATATTTATGCATTTCATTTTTCCGCCCTAAATGCAGTACTTTACATTTCTCCGTATTGAATTTCATTTTGTTAGCTTTGGCCCAGCTCTCCAGTCTATCCAGGTCATTCTGAATTTTGATCCTGTCCTCTAGGGTATTAGCTACTCCTCCCAATTTGGTGTCATCTGCAAATTTGATAAGTATGCCCCTAATTCCCTCATCCAAGTCATTGATAAAGATGTTGAATAGCAGTGGGCCCAGGACAGAACCCTGTGGCACCCCACTGGTCACATCTTTCCAAGACGAAGAGGAGCCACTGCTGAGCACCCTTTGGGTTCGGCCGGTCAACCAATTACAAATCCATTGAACTGTTAACTTGTCTAGCCCACATTTTACAAGCTTGTTTGCAAGAATGTCATGGGGAACCTTGTCAAAGGCCTTACTGAAATCAAGGTATGCGATGTCCACAGCATTCCCTTCATCTACCAAGCTGGTAACTTTATCAAAAAAAGAGATCAGATTAGTCTGGCATGACTTGTTTCTCTGAAACCCATGTTGACTTTTTGTGATTATGGCATTGCCTTCTAAATGTTAACAGACTCTCTGTTTAATGATCTGCTCTAGAATCTTCCCTGGTATTGATGTCAGACTAACTGGACGATAATCTTTTTTCCCCTTTTTGAAGATGGGAACAACGTTTGGTCTCCTCCAGTCTGCTGGGACTTCTCCTGTTCTCCAGGAGTTCTCAAATATTTTTGCCAATGGCTCTGAGATTATATTTGCCAGCTCTTTTAATACTCTTGGATGTAGTTCATCTGGTCCTGGAGATTTAAATTCATTTAGATTAAGAAGGTATTCCTGTACTACCTCTTTACTTATTTTGAGCTGGATTTCCCCTATTGTGTCCTCTGTTCCATTTTCCTCAGGTTGCTCCTCCTTTTCCTTTTCTGAAAACACTGAGGCAAAGAAGGTGTTGAGTAATTCTGCCTTTTCTCTGTCCCCTGTTAGCATTTTGCCATCTTCTCCACGTAGTGGCCCTATCATTTCCTTCTTCCTCCTTTTGCTGCGGACATACCCCAAAAAACCCTTTTTATTGTTCTTAACCTCCCTAGCAAGCCTGAGCTCATTCTGTGCTTTAGCTTTTCTGACTTTACTCCTACACGTGTTCGCTATCTGTTTGAATTCTTCTTTGGTGATTTCCCCCCTTTTCCATTTCCTATACATGTTCCGTTTAAAACTTAGCTCCATTGAAAGTTCTTTAGTCATCCATCCTGATTTTTTGAGACACCTCCCATTTTTCTTCCCCAATGGTACTGTTTGAAATTGTGCCTTCAGTATCTCCCTTTTGAGAAAGTCCCATCCGTCTTGAGGTCTCTTCTCTTTTAATATTCCTGACCATGGTATCACCCCCAGTATCTCCCTGAGTTTATTGAAATCAGCTCTCCTCAAGTCAAGAATGCGTGTCTGACTATGCCTGGCTTCTCCTTTCCATTGTATAACAAACTCCAGGAGAACATGATCACTCTCACCTAAGGATCCCACCACTTGCACCCCATTAACCAGGTCATCTCTGTTGGTTAGGATCAGATCTAAAATAGCTGACCCCCTTGTTGCCTCTTCCACCTTTTGGACCATGAAATTGTCTTCTAGGCATGTAAGGAATTTGCTAGACCTTGAAGTTTTGGCTGAGTTAGATTGCCAGCAAATATCAGGATAGTTGAAGTCACCCATCACTACTACATCTCTGCTTTCTGCATGTGTGTTCATTTGTTCTAGAAAGGCATCATCCAATTCCTCCGTCTGATTTGGGGGTCTGTAGTAGAGTCCAACAATAACATCCGTGTTGTTTCCCTCCCCTTTAATTTTTATCCAGATGCTCTCCACCTGGTTTCCAGTATTGATGTCATGAATCACTTCACTGGTGTAAATATCCCTGACATATAATGCTATTCCTCCTTCTTTCCTGTTTGGCCTGTTTCTCTTATAAAGGTTATACCCCTTGATTTCTACATTCCAATCATGAGACTCGTCCCACCAGGTTTCAGTAATGCCTATTATATCATATTTGTTTTGTAGTGCAAGGAGTTCAAGTTCATCTTGCTTATTTCCCATGCTCTGTGCATTAGTGTAGAGACATCTAAGACCATGTGTTGCCTTTACTTGCTCCCTGTGCAAGTTTTTTTGCCTCCCACTGTTGGATCCTTGCGCTGTTTGCCTTGTATAGTGGGATTATAGTCTTTCTATTGAAATTACAGTACAGGGCTGGCATTCTTCTTGGGATGTCTTCATAAATGGCCTTACACATGCACAAAATTGAACTGAGTGGTTTTGCAATGTCCATTGTCACCTAATGGCAATGTGCAGGCATCCATTGCATAATAGTGGGGTGACAGATGTGACATGGCCCAATGTGTCATGGGTACTGATACACATTTGGGTGGTCCCCAACATGCATGCAGACACATGCTAGAAGTGCCAGAATACAACAGAAGCTCCACCAGAAGTGCCCAATGTGCTTCAGAATTACCTGAAGTGCATTGGAGCACTCTAGCCAGTGAGTGGATGCTCATCTTTGCAATTCAGTAACAGGATTTTGTTGCATTTTTACAACGTAGTTATGGATCCATGACATTACAAAACTTAGATTATCATGTAGGACCTTGGCCCAGATTTCTAAATTTGCATATATTAATTTTATTTATCACATATTTTGAATTCTTTTGGCAATGTACTTCCTATATGCTGATAATGGGTAAGTTGCCAACCTAAGAAATCAGAAGAATAGGAGTTAGAAGGGCAGTTATGAAGGAACTAGACAAAATCCTGAAGTGTAAAAGATATATAATTGAATACTGAAGGTAGGATGGTCCACACCATCATATTTCCAATTTCTATGTGTGGTTGTGAAAGCTGGAGAGTGAAGAAAGCTGATAGGAAGAAAATCAACTAATCTGAAATGTGATGTTAGAGAAGATTCTGTGGATTGCTACAAAGACCAATCAATGGGTCCTAGAGCAAATCAAGCTTGAACTCTCCCAAGAAGCCAAGATGACTAAACTGAGACTGTTGTACTTTGGCCATATCATGAGAAGACATGATTCAACAAAAAAAAAAACAATAATGCTTGGTAAGGTATTGTTTGTTAGAAAAAACAATAATGCTTAGTAAGGTAGAAGGCAGTAGGAAAAGAAGAAGACTGCATTCCAGATGGATAGACTAGTCAAGGAAGACACAGCCCTGAGTCTGGAAGACTCAAGCAGAGCTGTTGATGATAGAGTGACTTCGAGCTCTCACATTCATAGGGTTGCCATAAGTTGAAATAGACTTGGGAACAGTTAACAACAGAAATCCTACAGCTAGCCCAGAATATCTGTATATTAAACCTTTTTGATACCATTTTAACTGCCATGGGTCCTGTCATATAGAATCCTGGCATGTTTAGTTCAATGAGATGTTTAGAATTTTCTGCTAGAGAAACTTCCAGTGAGGACTTGATGGTGGATTGACTCCTCTCACAGACTCTACAGAAAGACAGCTTTGGTAGAGCAAACAGCTTTGGTAGAGGGAAAGAGGGAGCGCTAGCTGGCAAAACAAACAAACAAAAAAAAACCTCTCTCCAGGCACACAGAGAGATGTGAGATCACCCAAGTAGAATCTGGAACTGCTGCTCCTCATTAGGAGGACCATAGGAACCATGGTCCAAAGCCAGCGTGAGTTGTGGTGGGTCATTGGGAAGAGCAAGCCTTAATGGACACTGGACCCGTGAACCACGTTTCTTAAGCTAATTTGAATTGTTTAAATGGAAATTTAAGAGAGATCTTTCAAGTAGCAGTGAAGCTAAACTTTTGTGAGTGTGCCTTCTTTCACAGAACAGGGAAGAAGGATGTTTATTTTACAAGAGTTTGATTTTAAAGCAAAAGGTTTAACAGGAAGTTGATTTAACATGTTTTAAACGAACAAAGAGAACAGTGATTCTAAAAGAAGATGGATGAATTCTTATTTGAATTAATTTTGGGAAATCAGAAGTGTGGCAGATAAAAGAGTTATAAAGTCTTCTATGGGAATGTGGATTGCTTTTCCTCTTACAAAAATGTAAGACTAATGATGGCTAAACATTTTTTTAAAGTTAAGGCACCTCCATGGAGACTAGAAACAAAGGAGGAGAAAAAAAATAATTGAGAAGTTTGTACTTTTGACCCTCTAATTTTCATGCTTCTATTGTGGATTTAATAAAAGGAGAATGGCAACAACTACAGAAGAACAAGAACTATCTCCAGAAAGTTTATGGGAGCTCTTGGAGGAGGTCAGACTTTTGAGAAGGGATGCAAAGTTTTTAAAATGAAAGGAAGAACAGAAGAATCAAATGAGGATATGAATTAGATTGATGATGAAGTGGTAGCTGTGGAAAATACAATTAGAACTTTAGATGAAGAGATGGAAAAAATCTGGACAATTTTGATGTATTGGCAGGATAATAAAAAATATGAGCACATAATATCTAGCTGAGCTGATGAAGATTACGGATGTTAAATCTAAAAAAATGTTGTCTATTTTCACACTGGTGTGATGAAAATGAATTTTATGTTAAGCCAAAGGCTTTCATGACCGGCATCCATAAGTTTTCCTGGGCTGTGAGGCCGTGTTCTGGAAGAGTTTATTCCTGATGTTTCGCCTGCATCTGTGGCTAGCATCTTCAGAGAATGGTTGGGTAGGGGTATGTGGGGTTTATATACTGTGAGTCCCTGTTTGGGAGGATATGTAAATTTGTGTATTTGAATGGCTAGTTTCTAGGGTGGGAGGATATGCAAGGAGGATTAGTGTCTGTTTGGCAAATGGTCCATTGTCTGCTGGAAATCCCTCTCTCCCTGGGTGAAGTTAATTTGCATATGTTGAGTTTTTATTTTGGTGTTTTTCAGGACTGGTAGCCAAACTTTGTTTATTTTAAGGGTTTCTTAAGGGTTTCAGTCACTTAGTGACTGAGTGCTTAAGTAGGCTAGTCAGTTAATGGCCTTCAGAAACTCTATCTGCCCCTCCACCATTATAGTTACATCTCTTAAAGGGAGTACACATGGTTTCAAGCTCTTTTATGATTGACATGGCTAAGAGGATTTGGAAGGAACATGCATTGGAAGCTGTGCTGGAGGGAAGGGCCATATCTGTCGCCCCAGGATGGAATGCCAACCATTCCTTGGAACCAGCATCACATAGGAAGATTCTTCTACAGAATCATGCCACATCTCAGAGCCTAGGATCATGACTACACTACACTAGGAACTTTTTTGGACGTCTTAAATGTAACGGAAGCAGCTTCACCATGTTGCGAGGCTGCTGCACTGCAGAGCGTCCCTTTCGCATGATGCCCGTCCCTGCCGGTACTGTTGCGGTACCGCAGGGACATTTGAGTGTTATATTTCAGCGATTTTTACTCACGATCAACTATACATCTTGGTTAAAAAAGACAGGTAAGTTGCATTGAGACAAATCACTCACTGTGGCACAGTAAGTGTCCCTATTGCCTTTGCTCAGGACTTAATGTAGGATGTGTGTGTGTTTTGGTCATATACCAAATGCTTTAGACATTCTTCTGAGGCACAAAGCAAGCTGCATAATTGGGAAGTCAGTTAAAAGTTTGCCAGGTGTGAATCAAAGCAGATGTACAGTATATAGAAAGACTGGGTGGATATGTCAACAGCTTCATACATCTTTAAAACTTGTGGTTTCTTGTGCCAGGTCAAATTATGATTTAAGTTGCGCTTTGCTTTGCTACACTAACTCATTAGCCAGATTTACAAGTTCAGGTAAGCCAGGGATCCATAGCAATCCTGGGTTATGGCATATAAGCAGTGTGCTGATGCAAGCTAGTAGATTGCTCCTGTCTGCAGTAGGAGCTGCAAAATCAACCATGGATCTTCAGCCCATGCTTTGTTTTCCCTTATGAGCCAGAAAAATAGACCATAAAACGAACTTTGATTCTTTTTCTGGGCTGTTGGGGAGGAAAAAGTCAGCGTGCAGGCTGGTGCTGGGTCCACACATCTCACTAAACAAACCACAGACTGAAGTGATTTATTTAGCTCATAGATGGACAAGTGTTGGGGGTTAGAGGGCCACATTAGCCTCCAAGAGGCTTTAGAGGGCCACCTCCACACTTCAGCCCTCCATAAAAAAAAAAAAATGGCTCTAAATGCTCCTGAACATCCTCTAGGAGTATAAGAAGAAATTTTCTTTATTGTTATCTCTCCACTATTTAAGATCCAAGAGAACCCCCCCCTTTTTTTTTACAATAGGACATGACCCAGAAGTCATTTCTGGTTCACCTCCTGTTTCTATCTAAAATGGCCTTGAGGGACAAATATGTGGCAACATTCCCCCCATGACTCCAGAGGGTGTTTGGAGGCATTTGGGGGCAAAATAATAATAATTTTTTTTTCTTGAATTCTGGGTGAACCTCATGTGGCTCTTGGGGATTCATGCGTCCCACAGCCTGCACTTTGCCTACCCTTTGTTAGCTGTTTCTGCTGCAAGCAGGAGCAATGTGGCACTGGGAACCAGCACACTGACATCCACAACAAGCCAAGGTTCCTGTGGAATACTGGCTTGTTGTAATACATGGATGAACCCAGTGTTTATCTGTGTAATCTGTACCTTCCTTTAAGCCTTTAAACTCCAATTCTGTTTTAACAGTGTTTCAACATGCTGGTGCACTTTGAGCTAGGAATGATTATTTCACAAAATTTCAATATGTAAGTAAATAAGCACCCTTAGGAAATTCCATCTTCAGGTTTTGATAACTACCCATTTAACCTCCAGCCTCTTGCTTTATGGTATGGCTAAGAGCTATTAATGGAATTAAAATCTTGTGTAATGTGCCTGCTTATCTTGCAGGCTGCAGTCTATTTAAAGGAATTTGTGAGTTTTAAATTAAATTGGGGAAAAAACCCTACTCAGGCAAAGCAATAGATATAGTTGGGAAATAATAGATAATTAAACCTCAAATCTCTCCCTCTCAGTCTTCCCCTGGATAGATGAATGTGCAGTTTGTTAGGAGAACAAAGCCATTTAGAGTAACAGCAGTGCCTACACTTGAGGTATAAAATTCTCTCAGGATGGCCTAAGGTTTGTCATTTCAATGGTGCCATAAAAAAGAATCATGCAGAGTAGACATTGTGATGATAATATCACTCTGGAGCCATGAGACATAAGGACTCCATGAAGGATAAATAAATGATTATTGGACTAATTTTTGACACTCAGGGGGTAAAAGGGGAAGTCTCAAAACAAAGGTGAAGGAAACCAAAATGTAGAGAAACTAGAGGTAGCTGCTTTCAATAGCTCTTGGGCACAACCTTGCTACTTGTAATGTCTGTATGATGTCTATCAGCTTTATGAGTAACATTAATAAACCACAATAGCAACGATTTGCCCACAACTTTTGTTTTGGCAGAACTGGACTATTAGGATTGGGAAAGGGAAAGTAAATATTGTGGCTGAAATTTTATTTATTTATTTGTGCAATTTCTATGCCACATTCTCCCAAAGTGGGAGCCAAGGCAGCTCACAGAACAATTAAAATCACAATTAAAATCACTTAAAACATACAAGTAAAAAACAAATAAAAACAGCATAAAAACACACCCTGATAAAAGCCACAATTATACATCAAAGCCCTGCTTAAATAAGAACATTTTTGCCTGCCAGCAAAATGAAAACAGGGAGGGGCCCAGCCTGCAGGAGGAAGTTCCAGAGGGTGGGAGCAGCCACAGAGAAGGCTTTCTCTTGTGTCCTCACCAAGCGAGGCTGTGATGGTGGTGGGACCCAGAGAAAGCCTTCCACTGAAGATCTTAAAACCCTTTCAGGTTCATAGAGGGAGATAAGATCTTTCAGAAAGACTGAAATGGTCACAATAACTATTGAGAGGGGTTTAAATTATAAATGCAACTAATTACTTTTTAAAAGTAGCTTTCAAACACACACATTGGTGCACATTTGATCATATGGCTGTGAGATGAAGAAGCAAAGCCTGCCACAGTCCATGATTTGTACCTACAGTGACAATCATGGCAGAAGACCTAATGCTTGTATGAAAAAGGCAAAAGAAGTACACTGAACCCAGTTTGCCATTGATTACCTTTCTGCTTGCCTGACTGCCATAGAAACTTAAATTAGAGTTCAAGTAGGGAAAGCTGATTGTTCCCCAATGGCAAAGGAAACTCCAGCTTGCCCAGATAAATACCATTTTTCTACTTCTCTGCCAGATAGGCTCAGCTGCATTCATCCATCCTGGAAGGAGGTAATTAGTTCTGGCTGCTGACCTTCCTGTTGAGAACTAGATGCTGAGAGGAAGGAATCCAAATCTCCAATCCTTGAGAACCTGGACTGTAGCAACACAGAACACAATGCTAAGAACAATCGTAGGATTGATGTGATGCTTCTTTTTTAGTGTTCAAAATGTTTCACATACATTATCTCTGTAATCCTTTCACTGACCCTGAAAGACATGCCAGTATGATACAGTATTACTGATGGAAGTGTGAGACTTAAGGGGAGGAAATGTACCTCTTGGTTGTTCTATCTATTGCTAAAGTTTTCGGGATTTATTTTTAACAATCACATGATATTACGTGTTTCATAGAACGTACAGAGGCAATTCCGAGAAAAAAATTATTCCTTCCTAGAGACTGGGTTCATGTTATTTGAGGATGTTGTTGACATGTACCTTCAAGTTGTTTCTGACTTATGGTGACCCTATCATGAGGTTTTCATGGAGAGATTTGTTCAGAGACAGTTTGCCTTTGCCTTCCTCTGAGACTGAGAGAATATGATTTTATAATCATAGAATCATTGAATAATAGAATCATAGCATTGGAAGAGCCCACAAAGGCCATAAAGTCCAAGCCCCTGCCATGCAGGGATACAGAATCAAATAATTCCCAACAGATGGCCTTACAGCCTCTGTTTAAAAACCTCCAAAGAAGGAGAGTCCACCATACTCCGAGGCAGTGTATTCCACTTCCAAACAGCTCTTACTGTCAGGAAGTTCTTCCTAATGTTTAGGTGGAATCTCTTTTCCTATAGTTTGAACCCATTGCTCTGTGTCCTAGGAGATTTTCGGCAGTATATTTTCCAAAACAGCTCCGTTGCTGCCGCGCGGCAGGGGAGCAGTTTTGGAAGACACCGTTCCTCTGCCGAACCCCTCCATGTCACTTCCGTGACAGAATGGAGGAAGCTGCGTCATATTTCATTCATGGGCAACAATCGTGAATGAAATATGATGCGGCTTCCTCCATTCTGTCATGGAAGTGACACGGAGGGGTTCGGCAGAGGAACTGCGTCGTCCAACACTGCTCCCCTGCTGCGCAGCAGCAACGGAGCTGTTTTGGAATATATACTTGCCGAAAATTGCGTCTGAAAATCTCCCTAGTCTCTGGAGCAGCAGAAAGCAAGCTTGCCCCATCTTCAGTATGACATCCCTTCAAATATTTAAACATGGCTATCATGTCCCCTCTCAACCTTCTCTTCACCAGACTAAACATGCCCAGCTCCTTAAGCCACCCCTCATAGGACATGGCTTCCAGACCTCCCACCATGCTGGTCGCCCTCCTCTGGACATGTTCCAGTTTCTCAATATCCTTCCTAAATTGTGATGCCCAGAACTGGACACAGTATTCCAGGTGAAGTCTGACCAAAGCAGAATACAGTGGCACTATTACTTCCCTTGATCTAGACACTATACTCCTATTAATGCAGCCTAGAATCGGATTGGCTTTTTTAGCTGCTCCATCACACTGCTGGCTCATATTCAGCTTGTGGTCCACTAAGACTCCTAGATCGTTTTTGCATGTACTGCCATCAAGCCAGGTGTCACCAATCCTATATCTGTATATATCATTTTTTACTGCCCAAGTGTAGTATCCCACATTTCTCTCTGTTGAAATTCATTTTGTTAGTTTTGGCCCAGCTTTCTAATCTGTTAAGGTCATTTTGGATTCTGATCCTGTCCTCCGGGTATTAGCTACCCATCCTAATTTGGTGTCATCTGCAGACTTGATAAGCATGACCTCTATTCCCTCATCCAAGTCATTGATAAAGATGTTGAATAGCACTGGGCCCAGGACAGAACCCTGTGGCATCTCACTAGTCACTTCTCTCCAGGATAAAGAGGAGCCATTGGTGACTATCCTTTGGGTTCTGTCAGTAAACCAATTACAAATCCACCTAACAGTTGCATTGTCTAGCCCACAGGTTACTAACCTTATCTCTTATTTTGACAGAGTTAAATACTTGGTAGATGAAGGGAATGCTGTGGATGAATTGCATCTTGATTTCAGTAAGGCCTTTGACAAGGTCCTCATGATATTCTTGCAAAAAAAAAAAAAATATTAACATGTGGCCTAGACAATGCGACTGTTAGGTTGAGTTGTTATTGGTTGACTGACCAAACCTAAAGGGTAGTCACCAATGGCTCCTCTTCATCCTGGAGAGAAGTGACTAGTGGGATGCCACAGGGTTCTGTCCTAGGCCCAGTGCTATTCAACATCTTTATCAATGACTTTGATGATGGAATAGAGGCCATGCTTATCAAATTTGCACATGACACCAAATTAGGAGAGGCAGCTGATACCCCAGTAAGCTGGACCAAAACTAACAAAATTAATTTCAACAGGAAGAAATGTAAGGTACTACCCTTAGGCAGAAAAAAAAAATGAAATGCACAGAAATAGGATGGGTGACACCTGGCTTGACAAGAGTACATGTGATAGAGATCTAGGAGTCTTAGTAGGCCACAAGCTGAACATGAATGAACAGTATGACAAGGCAGGTAAAAAAGCCAATGCGATTCTAGGCTGCATCAATGGGACTATAGTGTCTAGATCAAGGGAAGTAATAGCGCCGTTCTATTCTGCTTTGGTCAGACCTCACCTGGAATATTGTGTCCAGTTCTGGGCATCACAATTCAAGAGGGATATTGACAAGCTGGAATGTGTCCAGAGGGGGGTGAACAAAATGGTGGGATTCAACCTGAACATTAGGAAGAACTTCCTGATGGTAATTGCTTTTTTGCAGTGGAATGTGCTGCCTCGGAGTGTTGTGGAGTCTCCTTCTTTGGAAGTTTTTAAAGAGAGGCTGGATGGCCATCTGTTGGGAGTGCTTTGATAGTGTATTTCTGCATGGCAGGGGGTTGGACTAGATGGTCCTAGTAGTCTCTTCCAACTCTATGATTCTGTGAGTAGCAATTGATTAATAGCCTCCAAATCCTGGTTAAATAAAAAGGTCTTTGCCTTCCAATAAAAGGAGAGCAGAGAGAGGTCCAAACTAGTATCTCATGGCGGGGGCTATCAAAGTGCCCTGGCCTCCAAGAGGGCCCTGTCAAACTGCCCTGGCCTTAGAGGGAGACAAGAAGAGGCAGGCACAGCTCCATCATGTCTAGGCCCAGAACCAGATGAAAGGCCCTCTCCTCCAGTCAGTACCTGCTGTACTTAATCCCCTCACACACTGCCATTCCCTATTCCTTTTGGGTCCCTATTCATTATAATCTAATGAATTTGGGTCTTCATTAGATTATAAGCCTGAGGGTAGGGAACTGTTTTACTTGTAAAGAGCCATGTACAGTGATGATGCTAAATAGAGATGATGATGATGATGATGATGAGTCCTCATCAAACATGCCTGGGGCAGGTTTTGGGATTGAAAGACAGACCCTCTTCAAGAATCTTAAAACTCAGGCAGCCTCATATGGAGAGATACAGTGTTTAAGATAATCTGGATCTGAGACAGATAGGGCTTTATAGGTCTTAATTGGCCCTTAATCAAAATTGTGTCTGGCAGCAACTGAAACTGTTGCAACATACTATTAGCCATTTATGTATAAATACTCCTGTCTCCACTCATGGGTTCAAAAATGATACAAAAACTCCACCATCACTATACTGTGTATGGGCGGGCAGAATTTTTTTTAGATCAAGACAGACTGGTAAGGGGAGATTTAAATCTCCCCATACCTGCACACACCAGTTTGAGTCTGTGGACTTTTTCAAATGGTTGAAAAACCCACGAGGAGGTTGGAAGAAAAACGAGGCTGTGCCAATTACACAGCCCTGTTTCAGATGATGCAGTCCTCCTCCATCCTCCTCCTGACCTCCCCCCATGCTGTTCACATCTTTTTTACTGACAGAGGTTTTCCATCAATAAAAAGAGGCTCTAGCAGCTTGGGGAAAGGTCAGAAGGAGGACGGAGGAGGACTGCATCTTCTGAAACAGGGCTGTGTAAGTGCCACAGCCCCATTCTTCTCCCGACCTCCTCGTGGGTTTTTTCAACCATTTGAAAAAGTTCTGTATCTAGGTCATGGACATTTACTTTTGAGTAAGAAGGGGAATTGTTATTTTTATGCTATGCGCTTAATGTAATCTATCATTTGGCCAGAAGATATTGACAATTAGAACACTGAATAGGGACATATGGTGTAAAAACAAAATCTGACACATTTAGGGTAATATAACTTCTGAATCCTTCCTGCTCAACCCACAAACTCAGCCAAGGAGAATCTGATAGAGAATTCTTCTCTGCCATGCCCAAACTTCATTTCAGCTTTATCCAAGGTTCAGATTTCTTGTGAAATGTCACAGGTGGATAATGCAAATATTTAATAATTCTGGTTGTGCAATGAGGATTCTTGGGAATGAAAAATGCTCTGTAAACCCATAATAGCAGGTTCATAGACTCTCTAAAGTCTCTTGTATGGAACTGGCAAAACTACCCAAATTTTGTTCTCATGTTTGCTTGTATGCAAGCCAAAGGTTTTATGATGCATGAAAATGTGGTACAAGTAATTTATGATGCTTTCACAGATAGCATGCAAATAGTGTTTGTGTCTAACTGTCATTTACAATTTATAAAAATAATCTTAGGAGATAAATAAGGTGCTGATCTGTAGCTTGCTTAATATGGTTTACAAGGCATTGCCAGCATCGTGTTACTAAAACTGATTAAAAGCCCAGATTAAAATCATTGATAGCAACACAAAATAAGAGCTTTAGTAAAGGGTGTGACAGCCAGAGGGATATCATGATTAGAATGCTGGATTGAGCCTGTGAGACCCAAACTGAACTACAAAGCACTGTGGGTGACCTTGGGCTTCTTACTCTCTTGTGTGCTGATTTATCTCATAGTGTTTTTCTTTGGTGATCCATGAGTTCATAATGCACAGATCCAGGTCACAACCAAGATGAGATTCTCCATACTTCATACTCCATGCAAACTTTAAAATCTGTGTCTGTTTGTGTGTGTGTTCCTTCAAGTCGCCTGTTGACTTATGGCAACGTCATTTATTTCATTGGGTTTTCTTAGGCAAGGAATATTCAGAGGTGCTTCTGCCAGTTCCTTCATCTTAAATATAGCTTATAGCACCTGGTATTTGTTGGTGGTTTCCCATCCAAGTACTAACCAGGGCTGACCCTGCTTAGCTTCCAAGATCAGTTGGGATCTGTTGCTTTACATATCAATAAGTCATATTAAATATAAACTTTAACCTGCTCCTATGAACAATCTCCTCTAGGATGGGAAACAAAGACAATGGCTTCCAAATCCAGTCCTTTCTATGATATTATTTGTCAGTTAAGTGTTAGCAGCAGGCCAGTGCAGAAAGTCTTCCTCAGTCTGTTGTGCTTTAGCTACTGATTCTTAAAACTGTAGCTACAAACATTGTCCATTGAATTGCTGTAATATTTGACTTGCACTTTTTGACATTGTGACATTTGATTAGCACTTGCTAAGATGCATTAAAACTATTCTGCACACACTAAACTAATAGGGCCAGAGGTAGGACCTGAAAATGACTTTTAAAGTAACAATCTCAAACCTGGGTTATATAAAGCTTGCATCCATAATGAGTACATCAAAAACCATTTGAGCCTCGCAAAGGGCTATTTATATGAGGAATTTGTGTGTTTCCCTACTGAGCAAGGTCTGGCAACCACAGCACAAACAAACATGCAACTCTGCAGGGGAGAAGTTCTTTATGGACTTTAATGCTGGATTGAAAAACCATTTGAAAAAGAAAGAGGTTGTTTTTCAAGAGGCACCCAACTGTGTAACTTCATTGAAGTCTGGCCATCATGTGACTAAATCCCTTCATGTCTTTTTGAACACATAATTCACCTTTCACTGAACAAAGCATCCAGGAAATATTATGCATTAAAAGTTTTCAGCCTCCACCTTTAAACATGTTAACTAGTTTTATAACTTCCCAGAAACATGTTCAAGTACTCTGCTGAAGCTTTTGTGGTGCACAGCTGACTGGGTTCAGTTTCCAAGGCAATCTGTGTCCAAATGGATTCTATTCTATAATCCCTTTGGGGGAGAACCGAAGATAATTTATGAAAAAAATCTCTAGCTTCAGCCAATTTACAACAGCCTATAATGATATTATTAGTTAATATTTCTAATAGCCCACTCTGTCTCAGGTCCAAGGGTAATTTATTGCAATTATTTATAATTGTAAAAATAATGGTTTGCTTTAACAGTAAAATAAATCTCTTGACCAAGTCTAAGGACATTTTCAGACAGTGCTTAACAGTGCTTACCGCAGGATTAGGTCCTAGGAGAGGAATGGCGCTCTTGCGCGGCAGGGGGTCATTTTCAGACGCCGCCGTCCCTCTTCTGGGATCCTTCGTGGCACGTTCGTGAAGCTTTGGAAGCAGCCGCACCATATTTTATGCACGGGTAACTTCTGTGCTTAAAATATGGCGTGGCCGCTTCCAAAGCTTCACGGACGTGCCACGAAGGATCCCGGAAGAGGGACGGCGGCGTCTGAAAATGACCTCCTGCTGCGCAAGAGCGCCGTTCCTCTCCCGGGACCTAATCCCACGGTAAGCACTGTTAAGCACTGTCTGAAAATGTCCCAAGGGTCTATTCAAATACTGGCATAGTTAATTCACTTTCCAAAGGGAAAGAGGTGTTTTGTCCATTGCAGCAAAAACCATGAAGTCTTATGGCACCTTAAAGACTAGAATTTTTATTATGGCATCAATTTTTGTGGACAGGAGCCCACTCCATCAGATGCACGAGGACTTCTCCTAAGCTGGCGTGGAAGAGAGAGGGAGAGAGTGATGATTTCAGACTTGTCTGAAGTACAAGCATTAAATTGCGCTTTGGATAAGCTCGTTCTAGATCCCAGAAGGATGCAGTTAATCACTTAAGAGTACATATTGATTGGAATGATTAACAAAGCAGAAACATGTGAACATTATAGCAGGGTGTTTCAGCTTTTGTATTTTTTCTTAGGGGGAAGAGGGAGGAGTTGTAAAGGAGGCCATTCTTCATCAAAGAAACTTCCAAGACAGCTTTCCACATGAAACTGCTAAATTACAATTTATCAAAGAGCTTCAACTCTCCCTCTCAAAGTTTGAATAACTGTGTGTGTGTGCGTCTAAGCCAACATCTTTATACAGCCTAGGCCTGAACTGGACACAAAGCACTTCAGTCGATAAGAGATACTGAACTGTTTCAAAAGGAGTCTTCTGTAATCTTTCTCTAAAACACAGGAACATCATACTTAAAAGAATTTATAGAACTTTTCTTCAACTTCCTTTCAGATTCAAGGGTAGCATCACTGCCATTTGAGAAACACACTTATTCACTAAAAGCCAGAAATTGGTTTACTTTCCCTGTGGTTCTAGTGCAATTAGACAAAATTAAACAAAATTTTAAGATGCAAGCAAGAAAACAGCAGTATAGAGGAAGCTGTAGGCAATGTTAATTCCTTGATCTGTTTCTGTACATTTAATTTAGAACATTAATTGAATGCTATCTATCTCTGCTCATTTCCTTTAAGGATTAATTATTAGTACACTATATATAATGTTAGTCGTCACTGTAACATTTGATTGCTAGTCCCCACTGTCTGTGGAGATTTTTGTCATGGTCAGCCAGGACTCTGAGGACTCAGAAGGCGAGGAGGCTGAGCCAGTGGCAGAAGAGCTGGCTGAGTCTGAGTCTAGCCCTGAAGAGCCCAGGGCTCAACAACCTAGCCCTCCCCCAGCACAGGGTCCAAGCCTGGGAGACATAGTGGAGCAAGAGCAAGAGCAAGAGCTAGAAGAGCAGGTACCTACCTTTAGCCAAAGGAGAGCAGAGAAAGCGTGGCTTCGTCGTTCTCAGAGATTAAGAGACAGAAGGTCATCAATCACCCCGCAGCTGGGAGTGGGAGCTGGGCCAACATAAGCAGCTATGGGATGCTTAGTTCCTTGTTGCAAGCAGTCTGCATTTCCCGGAGGAAGCCTCTACCTGTGACTCTCCTGAACCTTGCTATCTTGAGACTTTGGATATCTTGACCTTGGACTGCCTTCGTTTACCCACCTGCCGGAACCCTTTTGACCTTGGACTGTCTCTTCGTGCTTCACTCTCTCTCTGTGTACTTCTGACCCTATAGGACTGCTACTGACAACACCAGGTACTGTGCTTTTCAACTGGGTTGTTGCCAAGCCGGGCTCCTTATCAGCTATTAAGTTGGCTTCCCGACAATTTTGTTTTTTACAGTTCTTCTTAGGTAAACAGTCCTTGGCCTGAAAGTCTCCGGTTCCAAACAGTAGGTTGCCAGACTGTATCAGGTTGGGGCTTTTGTAACTTTCTTAGCAAATATTCTTAACAGATATTGGAACAGGATGAGGTACCATAAAGCTTCATCAAGCAGGGCATAAGTACCTGTTTTCCTTAACCTTAACTTTGTTCCTTCAACAAGAACAGAACTCAATAACAAGAATTCCTCCATTCCCTTCGAGGCAATAGTTGTGTTGGGAAGGGACAGCTGTGGTTGAAAGTTGGGGTTTGGAAAGCGAGGGAGTATAGAATCATAGAATCATAGAGTTGGAAGAGACCACAAGGGTCATCCAGTCCAACCCCCTGCCATGCAGGAATACACAATCAAATCATTCCTGACAGGTGGCCATCCAGCCTCTGTTTAAAGACCTCCAAGGAAGGAGACCCCACCACACACCGAGGCAGTGTATTCCACTTCCGAACAGCTCTTACTGTCAGGAAATTCTTCATAATGTTTAGGTGGAATCTCTTTTCCTGTATTTTGAAGACATTACTTCATGTCCTAGTCTCTGGAGCAGCAGAAAACAAACTTGCCCCATCTTCAATGTGACATCCCTTCAAATATTTAAACATGGCTATCATGTCACTTCTCAACCTCCTCTTCTCCAGACTAAACATGCCCAGCTCCCTAAGCTGCTTCTCATAGGGCATGCTTCCAGACCTCCCATCATCCTGGTTGCCCTCCGCTGGACACATTCCAGCTTCTCAATATCCTTCCTGAATTGTGGTGTCCAGAACTGGACACAGTACTCCAGGCAGGGCCTTAACCATACCGCCAAATCAGCATCTGTGGGGGGGGGGCACACAGGCAGGGGCCCCATCTGGACATAATTCTCCTCCTGAAAAAACCTCCTGCTAGCTTTAAAACAACAACAAACCCCTCCCAAACTAGAAAGCGAAAGAGAAAGATGGAGCTTTCTTTCGGTGGCTGATTCTGTAGGGAGTTTGTTGCTCCCTCCCCCTCCTCCCAGGATCATCGTCAAATGCTGTCAGAGAGGTGTGTGTGTGAGAGAGAGGGGGGGGAGAGAAGGGAAGGGGGTCATCTCTTGTTCTCCCCTGCTCTATCTTCAGAAAAGGCTGGCTTCTTCCTTCCTTCCTTTCTTTCTTTCTCCCTTTCTCTCTTTCTTTCTTTGCCCCCTCTGTCTCCCTTCCTTCCTTCTTTCTTTGCCTCCCTTCTTTCTGACTTTTTGTCGCTCTCTCTCTCTCTCTCTTTCTTTCTTTCCTTCTTTCTTCCCTTTCCTAACGTACACAGAGATCCCCTCCAGCCCATCTTTCCAGCTGCTCTTTACCTGTCCTTCTCTCCCCTTCCTCCCTCCCTTCACCCCTTGGTCTTCTTCAGCTTCCTCCCCTTGCTGCCAACTGAGTTCAACCTGCAAAAAGAAATTGTGTGTGTTTGCCCATGTGCCTTGAAGTCATTTCTGACTAAGGCAAATTTATCATGGATTTTTCTAGGCAAGGTTTGTTCAAAGGGGGTCTGCCTTTGACTTCCTTTGAGGCTGAGAGAGTGTGACTTGCCCAAGGTCAGTCAGTGCGTATTCATGGCTGAGTAAGGATTCAAACCCTGGTCACCACAGTCATAGGGCAATGCTGAAACTTCTACAACACTCTGGTTCTTTTAACAGAAGAATATAAAGAATATAAATAAAAATTTGGAGTAATATTACCGGGAATAATGGTGTTATTGTTGTCACTAAGCACCAGTATCCCATTAGTGCTATGTGAGAGCCATTGGGCTAAGCAGTGGTTCTTAACTTTTTCTTTACCAGGGACCCCCTTTAAATATCTTTTGTTGCCCAAGATTTAACTCAAGATTTAAAACCCTAATAATAATAGCTAACAACAAAAAGAGTACAATTACACCATCCATTAACCTTTCCCTCAGAGGCACTCTTGCTTCTTCCTGAATGTTTGTGGCTGGAGTGGATTGAATGGTAATGTACAGGCCAAGCCAGCCAGCCTTTGCCTTGGGTCCTGTCACATGGGTGTTCCACTAGGGAGGATGTGGGCTAAACAGCCTTCAAGCCTTTGTGGACCCCCTGTGAGGTTATCATAGAATTGTAGAGTTGGAAGAGACCACAAGGGCCATCCAGTCCAACCTCCTGCCATGCAGGAAATCATAATCAAAGCACCCCTGACAGGTGGCCATCCAGCCTCTGCTTAAAGACCACTGGGCTAGAGAATGCTGGAAAAGGAACAATGCAACCAGACCTTGAGAAGGGTGGCTGGCAGGGGAATTCTGGGAGGTGTAATCCAAAAGTAACTTTCCCAGGCTCTGAATGCAGCCTAGAATCATAGAATCATAGGGCTGGAAGGGGCCCCAACAGCCATCCCATCCAATCAGCTTCTGCCCTGCAGGAACACACAATCAAAGCCCTCATGACAGATGGCCATCCAGCCTCTCTTAAAAACCTCCAAAGAAGGAGACTCCACCACACTCCCAGGCAGTGCATTCCACTTCTGAACAGCTCTTACCATCAGGAACTTCTTCCTAATGTTTAGGTGGAACCTCTTTTCCTGGAGTTTGAACTCTTTGCTCCATGTCCTAGTCTCTGGAGCACCAGAAAACAAGCTTGCTCCATGCTCAGTATGACATCCCTTCAAATACAGTCTTCCAGGTGAGGTCTGACCAAAGCAGAATACAGTGGCACTATTACTTCCCTTGATCTAGACACTATACCACTATTAATGCAGCCTAGAATCACATTGGCACTTTTTGCTGCTGCAGCACACTGCTAACTCATGTTTAGCTTGTAGTCTACTTTCTTTCTTTTTTTTTTTGAAGAAATCTACACCATTACGTTAATTGCTAATTAACAAAAAATAATTTGTTAGTGCCTATAATTGGTTCTGTGCAGGCATGGATTCTGAAAACTGTGGATAATAGTGAACACCACTGAAAATAATGGGACTTCTGGTTTAAAATACCATAGAGTTGCCTTGGAGGGCCTAGAAAATGGCTACGGAGGACACATTTTCTAGTTAGACTCTATGGTAGGTGTGCTGTTTTGTGTCCCATGGATAATGAATCTGTGGATACGGGAGTCCTACTGTAATCTGAACATCATGTACTGTGAATAGGTTAGGTTACATTGACCTGAGATAAACATATGGGGCCCCCAAAATAAAGCATTTCAGGGACCCCCAAAATTCCTTAAACCGGCCCTGACTCCAGGTGAGGTCTGACCAAAGCAGAATACAGTGGCACTATTACTTCCCTTGATGCCATCATTCAACTTGACAGGGCTTTATGGTACTGTAACACCCCATTATCCCCTGCTGAAACACCCAGCATTCTCTGATTTATAATAATAATAATAATAAAATTTATTTATACCTTGCCCCTCTGTTAAAACAATCGGGGCGTCTTACAAAAATTAAAATACAATACAGATTTGGTTCACATTTAATTGGCAACAGTGTTTAATATCCATTTGGCCTAACATGGGCTTTCCACAGGCTGAGGGGAAGGAGTCAAGCTAAGGGTAGCACTATCAAGCCTAGAGCAGCCCCATAAATTATCCAACATTGACACCTCAACACAGAAAACCAGAATCTCCTTTGAAATGGAGAAGGTTCTTTCTGCTTCCAGCCTGCTAGGAAAGGCAGACACCCATGGGTATAGTTGGTAGATGCATTGCTTTGCAAATCATGCTGTCACCCACACATCCCCAGGTCAAAGGAGTGTTGCCTGTCAATCTCCAGCTACCAGATTACCCCTATTTTTCAGTTCCCGACTAGCCCAGAATTTCTTTGCACACATCATTGGAAACTATCTGAAAACAAATGTTCTTTTTATTTAAATTGCACCTTCAAAAAGGTATTTTCCTATTTAAAAAAAACCCTGGAAAAACCAGTTCTTTGGTTTTGGCTGCCCATTCCTCCCGAATCCACATCACTCCATTGCTTCTTTACCCCTCCCTTCTCCAAATCTCCCTCCCAAATCTCGCTAACACCTCCCAGATCCCCCCCCCCACTGGCTTCCATGTTGAGGCAGCCATCCTCTCCCCCGCTTCTTTAACCCTAACCTTCATTCCAAATTCCTCTCTCCCCCCCTTCCATCACAACTGTTTGCTGCTACTCGAGAGTAATTCTGCTCCTCGCAAGGAGAACCTAGCTCCAGGATCAGGTGCAGTATTTCCCCAAAGCCTTAGCCTAATCCCATTTCTAACTATTTCCTGCCTTACTCTAATAGTCTCATTTGCTTGATAAATGAATGTGCGTGATGTGTGAATGCTTTTAATTCAGTTTAATAAAGTTTCATCAGTTGTTTTGAACCTCGGAGTCCATGTTCTTCCTGGATTCACCTGTATACACAGGGAACAAGATTCTGAAAGTTACACAGCCCCTCACTTTGCAATTTGAGTTGCTTTTAATTTTCCATTGTAAGATCAGTTCATGCATGGATTTTCCACGGACACAAGGGTTTTGTGTCCTTGCTCCAAGATCTGTTAAGGGTTAGAGTTATAGGAGCCCCATCTCAGATCCAGTCTGACAACCCTATAAAGAGGCTCTTTTCATCTTCTGATTCTTCTAATATATCTGTACTTTTTAAAAAGTCCTTTACCCCTCAGTCACACAGGATATTTTAGTACCGGTGAGTCTTGTTTTGTTGTACAATTCACACATCGCAAGACCTACAAGGTAGGCATTTTCTGACATTGTCAACTGAAGAGATATAAACAATGTTGCTGGGTTTCAGCCACCAGCAATTTTATACTTTTTTTTTTGCAACCCCAACTTGTATTTTTAAGAAACAAGTTGCCAATAATTTTGAAACAAAATGAAGAAGAAGGGGAAGAAGAAGAAAGCTGACATTCAGAACAAACATTCCACCATGCATTTTCTGGTGCTCGATATTTTAGTATTGTAGAATATCCTTCATTCTGTACTTACTAACACCCCTGTGGACATTTTTATATCCCACAATACACTCAGATGTTCATTAGGGTCAGAAATTACCAAAGATTAAAGGTTGATTAAAGGTCAAATTGGTTGACCGGCCAAACCCAAAGGGTGCTCAGCAGTGGCTCCTTTTCGTCTTGGAAAGATGTGACCAGTGGGGTGCCATAGGGTTCTGTCCTGGGCCCAGTGCTATTCAACATCTTTATCAATGACTTGGATGAGGGAATTAGAGGCATACTTATTAAATTTGCAGATGACACCAAATTGGGAGGAGTAGCTAATACCCTAGAGGACAGGATCAAAATTCAGAATGACCTGGATAGACTGGAGAGCTGGGCCAAAGCTAACAAAATGAAATTCAATACGGAGAAATGTAAAGTACTGCATTTAGGGCGGAAAAATGAAATGCATAAATATAGGATGGGAGAGACCTGGCTGAATGAGACTACGTGCGAAAGGGATCTAGGAGTCCTAGTAGACCACAAGTTGAACATGAGCCAACAGTGTGATGCGGCAGCTAAAAAGGCCAATGCGATTTTGGGCTGTATCAATAGAAGTATAGTGTCTATATCAAGGGAAGTAATAGTGCCACTCTATTCTGCCTTGGTCAGACCTCACTTAGAATACTGTGTCCAGTTCTGGGCACCACAATTCAGAAAGGATATTGACAAATTGGAGCGTGTCCAGAGAAGGGCAACTAAAATGGTGAAAGGTCTGGAAACGATGCCTTATGAGGAGAGACTTAGGGAGCTGGGTATGTTTAGCCTGGAAAAAAGACGGTTAAGAGGCGATATGATAGCCCTGTTTAAGTATTTGAAGGGATGTCACGCTGAGGATGGAGCGAGCTTGTTTTCTGCTGCTCCAGAGACTGGAACACGGAGCAATGGATGCAAGCTCCAGGAACAGAGATTCCACCTCAACATGAGGAGGAACTTTTTGACAGTAAGAGCTGTTTGGCAGTGGAACACACTCCCTCGGAGCGTGGTGGGGTCTCCTTCCTTGGAGGTCTTTAAACAGAGGCTAGATGGCCATCTGTCGGGGATGCTTTGATCAAGATTTCCTGCGTGGCAGGGAGGTTGGACTGGATGGCCCTCGTGGTCTCTTCCAACTCTGCAATTCTATGATTCTATGATTCTATGAAACTTTTTAAATCTGCTGGGATAAGGGTTATGCTACCTGCCAAAGCACAATGACACACAGAAAGCTAAGGGGGGAAATGCAGACCAGATTGTAACATTAGTTTTAGTTTCTAGTTTTGGAGGGCTTTGATTTGCTGCACCAAATCTCTGAATAAGCTTTATGTCCAAAGAACTTTTCATTTGCCAGTGCTGGACGTATGCACTTGTTAGCACACAAGTTTCTAATCTGAATTTAAAAGTGTTGATGGAAGCAAAAGGACTGGATTGAAAGGAATTCTTCCCCATGCAGAAAATGTAATCTCTGCAAGCTGCTAAGCTGGACCCAGATAATCAGAAGTGGAAGGGAAATCACTGCTACCTTGCCAGTGGTTATAGTGCAAATAAAGTACAGTAGGACCCCCATATCCACTGGGGATTGGTTCGGGGGTGCATGGATACAAAAAACCATGGATAATAGCAAACACCATTGAAAATAATGGGACTTAAAATACCATAGTGTTGCCTTGGAGGACATAGAAAATGGCTAGTGAGGACACATTTTCTAGGAAGACTCTATGGTAGGTGTTCTGTTTTGTGTCCTGTGGATAATTGAATCAGTGGACAGTGAATCAGTGGATCTGGGAGTCCTACTGTACATGTGTAATTAGCACACACATCAATTACAAATGTTTAAAGGCAATTTCATTTTCTCATATGACACTTGAATGTGGCCTTCTCCAAACTGCTTCCTCCTGCGGTATGTTGGGCTACAGCTTTTTTTCATTTCCCACATGGAGATATTGAGAGTTGTAATACAACCTCTCTAGAGGGCACTAAATTGGCAAAGTATATTATTATTATTATTATTATTATTATTATCATCATCATTATCATCATCCTACCCTTTTCCCAGTTCAGGACTCACAATGGCTTCCAGCAGTTAAGCACAGGTAAAAATTCACAGCATACAAAAGTTAGAAAGTAATTAAATTATCAAAAAAAAGTATTAAAAGTAATGCCAGTTAAAACAAACCCCATCAAAAACAACAAATAAAAATCCAGCCCATTATGCAAGGTCAGTTTCTCTTAAAAAAAAAAAAACATTCTCAAAGGCCTGCTGGAATAAAAAGGTCTTCACCTGGATATAGACAGATAGTAAAGAGAGCAACAGCAGGTATAGCTTCTGACTACTAACTCAAGCTAGGATGAAGACAGTGATGCAATATCTTATCCAATCATGCCAAGCCTCCTCAAATCCATTTTGGAGAAAAGGCAAGATGTAAATGAATAATCTATCAGTCAATCAATCCATATTTTGCCATTTTGCTCACATGCGTAGTCTTGCTAGATTAGACAAAAGGTCCATCTAGTCCAGCATCCTGTTTCTCACCATGACCAACCAGATGCCTTCAGGAAGTCCATAAGTAGGGCATGATGACCACACCCTTCTCCTTCTGTTATTCCCCAATAGCCAGTACTGAGCCAGTACTGAGAAGCTGCTGAGCCAGAAATTGCAAAGTTGTTTTTAGAAAAGATTTTACTATGTAACTCATTATGAGCCAAAGCCCCAGTAATCTAGCACCATTCCAAAGGTTCTTTCTTATAGAATCATAGAATCATAGAATCATAGAATTGCAGAGTTGGAAGAGACCACAAGGGCCATCCAGTCCAACCTCCTGCCACGCAGGAAATCTATGAGTTCTTTCTTTTCTTGGCCTCTTTGTGCTAGGACTGCAGATGGATGTTGGCCCAAACAAGGTAAAGAACAGAAGATGGCAAACTCTGAATGGAAAGACATCCTAGAGGAGAGGGGATATGAACAGAGCCTGCAAGGCCTCAACACCTGAAAAATACTGGCTGTTGCTTTCTTACAAAGCCAGATTCCAAATTCCTTCTGAAAGTCAGTTCCCCAGCCTTAGATGTCTAGGACAGAGGAAGCGAGGAACAAGTCTCTTGCCAGCAGCCTCAGTGCATTGAAAAACATATTTTTAATAATATCCAGATGGATCCACAGAAATGGTTAGCTCTCCCCCCACCCCCCTGCCCCCAAATCAGTTGCAGATTGGGAGAACTCAAGCGCTGTGATTCCCCAAGAGACCAAGGATCTGTCTTAAATAACTAGTTTCAGCACTCATTAGTTTATTTATTATCTTGTCCAATGCTTTTGTGCTCCTTTTAGAAAAAAATATCCACTTAAAAAATAAACTGGTTTAGGATTTGGGGAGGGGGGGGAATTAATATGCCCCCAAAGCATTTGTGACCTGCAGGAAGTAGTAAGAAAAGGTATCAGGTAAATGTTATGTATTACAAGGAGGGAAGTAACGGCATTATTATTGTACTATTATGTGATTTTTCCAAAACCATTATTACGCCCTTCTTAGCCCCACCATAAAAAATTATAAAGAAACATATTACTTGTAATACTACTCTGAATCTGGAAGCTGCACATAGCCATCATAACTGGAAGCCGTTGAACAAACATAACTGAGCACACAGATTTTTTTAAATCTGTAGACTTACTTTCTTTCTTTCTTTCTTTCTTTCTTTCTTTCTTTCTTTCTTAAAAAAAGCCTGTCAGTCTATCTTGGGGAAAGTGCTCTGATTTTATTGTACACTGTCAAAAATGTAGGCACATATTTTCCTGATGTACATACAGGAAAGTGAATGTCTTATGGGGTATCCTCTAACATTTTATTCAGAATTTTAATGTTTTTAGGGTCATGTGATTACAGATAAAATGCATAAATTTTCAGACAGCTTAATCAAAGTGTAAAACTCATCAGTGGTATGGCTTGCTTTGCATACAGAGCAGCAAGGGCAATTAAAACATTGCATTACCTTCAACAGTTATGAATTTGGGCAATAAGCACGTCGAAAAAAGGGCCCTTGAGATACATAGCTGGGTCCAGAATTGCCTTTTTATTCAAGATGAGCTTTATTACCATGGGACCTGTATGAACAGCAGCAAAGCTATCATGCTGAGGCTAATTACTATAACAAGGCCTGCCTTATTTAAAATTAAATTTAAAAATGGGTGCTGGAATCTAGCCTTATAGCAGTGTTTATCCTTTATATGAAACCTCTTTCCCTGGATGGTTTGGTAAAGAATGGTTAATTGCATACATTCTGGGTTTGAAAAACCAAAAGGAAAATTGCAACAGTAATCCTCCATAGACAGGGGAGTGACATGTACCTAAAGATTACTGTGAGACAAAAAAATCCTATGTGCTCGCTTCATACCATGCCATACGATAAATAGATTTTAACCATAAGGATGTGTGAATTGCCACATGGTGTTACAACCTCAAACCCCCCCAAAGGGGGGGGGGAGGAAAGGAAAGGAAACATATCTGATTTTTTTAACCTTACAGTTTGGGGGACATTTCCCCCTGTATTCAATACAGTCTTTTGGGATGACTGAAAAAAACTCAACAAAGATGTCCCGAAAGTACTATGGGTAAAAGTAACATCACAAAATGTTGTTGTATGCCTTCAATTCATTTCCAACTTTTTTTTTTATTATAATTTTTTCCAGTTACATTATAAGTCAGCAAATTTACATAGACGTCTTTATACATCATTTCCCTTCTTTTTATTATGTCCATACATTTACTCTCCAATACCTTTCTCTTACCAACTGTAACTTCCTTTCTAAAAATTCAAACCCTGTTGGGGATTCCTAGAAAAAAGACTTCTTCGTCCCCTTCCTCTTCCTCCTTCCTTTCTTCCTTCCTCTAATCTATATTGCTTTAGCTTTTTTCTGTTCCTTTCCTTTTTCCGTTGCCCACTTGTATGACCTCTTTCTTGCTAGCTTCTAAACTTAGTTGTCTCCTTATTTGTAATATCTTATCACTATCTAATTATCTGAATTTTTCTCCCCTTTATTTCCTTTTCCCCATACTTCTTTTTCTTTTTTTCCCATTTAAACCTTAATTCCCTGCTTGTCTCTTTCCCTTTTCCAGAAAACATTTAACCGGTTCCCATTCTTCCTCCAATTTTTCCATATTTCTTTCCTTAAGTAAAGCTGTCAATCTGTTCGCATCCATCATTTCCCATAATTGAATAGTCCATTCTTCTATAGTAGGATTTGCTTTTTCTTTCCATTTTTTAGTGTATATAATCATAGCTAATGTTATCATGTATTCATTTCCAACTTTTGATGACCCTAAAGCAAACCTATCACAGGGTTTTCTTGGCAAGATTTGTTCAGAGGTTTTTTTTTTCTCCCTTTGCCTTCTTCTGAGGCTGAGAGAGTGTGACTGCCCAAGATAACCCAGTGGTTTCCATGGCTGAGCCAGAATTGAGCCCTGGTCTCCAGAGTCATAGTCCAACACGCAAACCAATACACCACACTTTAATAGGTACTCTTTATGTGTAAAGGGATATATCTTAGAATTGGTTCTATTTTTTTGGTTTGTGTTTATGAAAAAGAAGCAGAAAGAGAGAGACAAAAATCAACACTTTCTCTTCTTCCATAGTAGACAAATTGCTCATTTTCCTTAATATTACTACAAACAGTATTAGAAGACAGTTGTACTCCAAAGGTTTTCCACTCCCCTTTAGCGACCTATCAGGATACGGCTCATTATCCAAATATCCAAATATTGTATACAAATATATAATAAGGAAAAAATGTACAATTTTCGTCTCTCACAAAGACAGCTTGTAACCTACCAGGACATTCCTGCATTCTGAATCAATTGATGATATTAATACTGAAATATGGAAACTATGTAACGGGGAATCTGGAGATAAATTCTTCTCTAAAAGATGATCCATGCATGCTGAAACACAATTTCTGAATAATGTATGTTTACTTACTGTGTGATCTATACTTATCTTTCTCAAGGTTTAGCATTAAATTCACAATATTCAGCAGGGAACCTGAATGGTGCAGCTGTCAAAAGGCAATAGTTACAATAAAGTAAACATACAGCCAAGTATAGTATAATCTGCTTTGAAGTATTAATAAGACCTCCCAAAGGATACATTTTCCTGTCACAGAAAATCACTATGATCAGCACCCATACCTTATACTGATTGTAGGATTATTTCTGCTCTGTTTTCATTCTCTGCTTCCTGCAGTGTAACATATTGTATGAGTCATAGGCTTCTCCATAAATCATCAGCATGTCCTATATTTGAAGCACCAGAAGACAATAAAGGGTGCTGTGTTTTTCTTCATGAATCTTATGTAGTGTACTTCATTTTCTGCTGTTACAGTATATAAAGTTTTTTTTTTTAAAGGCTTTGCTAAGGTCTTCTTAATTAACAATACTAAGTAGAGATCACTCACTAAAAATACGTGAAGAACAATGGGGAAAAGGTCTGGGTTACTTTAAATAAAATTGGAAAGAAATGGACCTCTTGGGGTTTTTTTTTAAAATCTTCTAAATGGGTTAATAACCAAAACTTTTAAATATATGATGATAAAGCTACATAGACATACAAAATCTTAGAGAGGTTTCAGATAATAAAGAAGCAAGAAAATCAATACTTAGAATGATTTAAGAGGTTGAAAGTGAGGAAGGAAGAGAGGGATTTGTTATTTTAATTGTAAATGGGAAAGTATTGAAAAAATATGTGTTTATGTAAAGGAAGATAAATGTAAAAAAGAATAATTAAAAAAAAGTAGGGTCAATCTTGGTTATTCTACCCAAAGTCATTCATTGAATGCTTTGCATTCAGACATACCCAGCTTCAAATCTTTGCCTATGTAATTTTAAAAGTTTGCAATGGTCTTTGGACCAAGCAATAAATGATTTAATAATATATATATATATATATAAATCTGGGTAGCAATGCTACAAAAGCCAAGGCCGAGTGAGTTGTTTATCTCAGGAGGCAGGTGCTGAGGGACCTCAAATGGACAGACCTATTAAGGACATGATTTTTCTGCCTCCAAAGCTAACCTGCCACCTCTGCTGCAGTGAAAGGCATTATCTTGTCTTCAGTAGTAAAATATAGTATAGTAACATGACCATGGCTGGGGTTCTGTTGGAGCATTATGTCGGTATAACTGTGCCAGGGTAGGCAGAGGGGCAAGGGGGGGAAAGGGCACAAGAAAAGTGCTCATGAAGGCAGGAAGACATTGGAAAATAGGCTACTCTGAGGTAATGCATAGGGACCAAGAGCCTACATCTGTGCACAGCTCCACATATTCAGCTCTGCGTTCCTCCCCCATGAAACTTCTACTGCTGTCACTTACTGGGGTGGTGGGAGTGGGGGTGGTGGAGGTGATTTTGAAACAACTGGTCTCGGCTTGATTGGGAAGGGGGAGAGAGAAATGAGAATGTGCTCTCAAATTGGGTGCACCCACCTTTTCCTTCCCTCTGGAGGACAGAGCAGCTAGATCTTCATGGTCTGAATTGCCTTCCCGTCCCTCCCAGCCCCACCAATAAGAGACAGTAACCAGGGGCCCTCCCAGGGCTTGACAGGTGCTTGGTGGTGGGAGGGTTCAGGGTGAGCACAAGGGCAAGAGGTCAGCACTCTGCACCCTGCCACAAAAGGAACTTCACACACACACACACACACACACACACACATGCTAGACTTCTAATCCTTGCTTATCCATGGAAATTGGGTGATCTTTGGAAAGTCATGCTCTGTCAGCCTCAGTGGAAGGCAATGACAAGCCCATTCTCAACAAATCCTGCCAAGAAAACCCTATGATAGGTTCACCTTAGGATCTCCGTAGGTCAGAAATGATTTGGAGGTGCACAACAACAAATTATACTTATGGGTACATAAAGGTAGAATTCAAAGACATAGTTGTGTTAGGAGATTTTAACACAGGGGAAATAACCCCCCTGGAGATTGGGAGAGAAACGGCTGTTCCACTGCCAGTGTTCTGTTTCGTATGCCCCTTTCCTTCTCCCGATCTCCCTTCATCCTCCCTCCATCCTGCTTCCATTTTCCTTCCAATGTTTTCTGCTATTTTTTTTTACTAATGAAGAACTTTCATTAGTAAAAAATATTGGAAGGAAAATGGAAGCAGGATGGAGGGATGACGAAGGGAGATCGGGAGAAGGAAGGGGCATGCGAAACAGAGTGCTGGCAGCGGAATAGCCCCTTTTCTCTCCTGATCTCTGCGGGGGTTATTTCCCATGTGTGAAAATCTCCTTAGTCTGGATCAATATGCAAAGGGATCTTGTAACAACTTTGAGACTGTGGAGATTATCAGACAGGAATGCAAAAAGAGTTCCTGTCCCACAATTTTCAATCCCTCTCCTTCCCAGGTACAATAACCCTCCCCACCACACTTACCTTCTCTCCCATTGACAGGCAGCCCAGGAATGAACGGAGCTCTAATGGAGCTCTGTTCACTTCCTGGACTGAAATTCTGCCCGTTCTTGTGAGAAGACAAGTACAAGAAATGGAAAAAGGGAGAAATCACCAAAGAAGAATCCAAACAAATAGCCAGCTCATGTAGAGGGAAAGTCAGAAAAGCTAAAGCACAGATGGAGCTCAGCTTGCTAGAGAGATTACAAACAATAAAAAGGGCTTTTTTGGTTATGTCTGTAGCAAAAGGGAGAACAAGGAAATGGTAGGGCTCCTGCGTGCAGAAGATGGCGACAAGCTAACAGGAGACAGAGAAAAGGCAGAACTACTTTAACACTTTCTTTGGTTCAGTCTTTTCCCAAAGGGGGAACTGTGCTCAACTTGGGGAAAATGGAGTAGATGATGCAGCAGGGGGAATACAGCACAAAATTGGTAAAGAGGTAGTTCAGGAATACCTGGCCAGTATAAATGAGTTCAAGTCTCCAGGGCCAGATGAACTTCATCCAAGGTTATTAAAAGAACTGGCAGAAATAATCTCAGAACCCCTGTCAATAATCTTTGAGAATTCCTGGAGAACAGGAGAGGCCTGAGCAGACTGGAAGAGGGCAAATGTTCTCCCCATCTTTAAAAAGGTGGTGGGGGGGGGAGAAGACCCAAATAATTACAGCCCAGTCAGCCTGACATCAATACTAGGAAAGATTCTAGAGCAGATCGTTAAACGGTCAGTCTGTAACCACTTATAAAGGAATGCCGTGATCACTAAAAGTCAACATGGATTTCTTGAAAACAAGTCATGCAAGACTAATCTTATCTCTTTTTTTAGATATAAAAACTTTATAGATGAAGGAAATGCTGTGGATGTAGTATATCTTGGTTTCACTAAGGCTTTTGACAAGGTCCCTCATGATATTCTTGCAAAAAAAGTTAGTAACCTGTGGGCTAGACAATGCGACTGTTAGATAGATTTGTAATTGGTTGACTGACCAAACTTAAAGGGTAGTCACCAATGGCTCTTTTTCATTCTGGAGAGAAGTGACCAGTGGGGTGCCACAGGTTCCTGTCCTGGGCCCAGTGGTATTCAACATCTTTATCAATGACTTGGATGAGGGAATAGAGGGTATGCTTATCAAGTTTGCACATGATACCAAATTAGAGGGGTAGCTAATACCCCAGAGGACCGGATCAGAATCCAAAATGACCTTAACAGATTAGAAAGCTGGGCCAAAACTAACAAAATGAATTTCAACAGGGAGAAATGTAGGATACTACACTTGGGAAGTAAAAATGAAATGGACAGATATAGGATGGGTGACACCTGGCTTAATGGCAGTGCATGTGAAAGGGATGTAGGAATCTTAGTGGACCACAAGCGGAACATGAGCCAGCAGTACGATGTAGCAGCTAAAAATGCCAATGTGATTCTAGGCTGCATTAATAGAAGTATAGTGTCTAGATCAAGGGAAGTAATAGTGCTACTGTATTCTGCTTTGGTCAGACCTCACCTGGAGTACTGTGTCCAGTTCTGGGCACCACAATTCAGGAAGGATATTGAGAAGCTAGAACGTCTCCAGAGGAGGGCAACCAGGATGGTGGGAGGTCTGGAAGCCATGCCGTATGAGGAGCAGCTTAGGGAACTGGGCATGTTTAGCCTGGAGAACAGAAGGTTGAGAGGGGACATGATAGCCATGTTTAAATATTTGAAGGGATGTCGTACTGAGGAGGGTGCAAGCTTGTTTTCTGCTGCTCCAGGGACTAGGACATGGAGCAATAGGTTCAAAATACAGGAAGAGATTCCACCTAAACATTACAAAGAATTTCCTGACAGTAAGAGCTGTTCAGGAGTGGAATACGCTGCCTTGGAGTGTGGTAGAGTCTCGTTCTTTGGATATTTTTAAACAGAGGCTGGATGGCCATAATTTGATTGTATATTCCTGCATGGCAGGGGGTTGGACTGGATGGTCCTTGATTCTGAGCATGGGAAATTCAAAAATAAAGACAAAAATATACCCCAAAAAAGCTACAAAAAGCACATACACACACTTTAAAACTTCCAAGTAAACCAGGGAAATTTTTAAAAAGTGCATCACCTACCTGGATGTCCTGATCTCACCCGGAAAGGTTCTGTCAGGACTGCCCATTGACAGTGCATTCATGTAAGTTAAATGGCCTGAGGTGTCACACGCCGGCAATGCCAGCACCACATCGCAACAGGGGATCTATTGACAGCTTGGGCTGTCAATAAAAAGAAACTCCATAATGACAACAGTGGAGCGCAAAAGGACATTGTTGTCTGATATTGGTGTCCTTTTGTGTTCCTCTGGCATCATTATGGCACCATATTAGCTGCTTCTGATCATTTCCTAATTGAGAGACAGAAGTTAGTAGCATAAGCTTTTGTAGACTTAAGTCTACTTCATCAGATGCATGGAGTGAAGTGTCTGGTAAATTACCTTTATAGCTATGAATGAGCAGGTTGTATATGTGACTAAAAATAGAAATAGAGAACTTTTGGGTATGAAGGTGAGGTGACAAGTTTAGTTTTAAATATGGTCATTGGGGGACAAATGCAGGAGGAAAAATGTTGCCTGAAGCCCAAGTGAATAGACAACCATATGAATAGTGGAGGGGGTTATTGGAATGTAGTGTGCTGCTGGATGGGAACGAGAAAGGCCTGGAGAACCCTCATGAGGCTGGGGTGTTAACTAGTGTCATAATATGTGTAGTGTGCCAAGAAACCATTTTCTCTGTTCCTAGGCGCTTCACTCCACGGATCTGATGAAGTAGACTTAAGTCTATGAAAGCTTATGCTACCACCTTCTGTCTCTCAGTCTTAAAGCTACTGTAAGATCCCTTTGCTTACATGAACAAAATTCAGTAACAGGATGCATACACTCCAAAATTTCACAGGTGAAGACCAGGAAACGTATAAACAAGTGACGTCAGGGTATGGGGAAGAGCAAGATTTTACCCCTCCTCTCCTTACCCCCATGCTGAATTAATTGAGTGTGAACTATTTTTGTATTTTGAAGTTTGCAGCAATTGAGGTATGCTGAGGATGAAGGCAGAAAGTGGAAGGAGGTGATAGAAACTGAGACATTTTAAAAGCAGCTGAAGAGGTGGGGTAGCTGAGGCTTAATCAAGACTGTCCCTACAAAATTGGGACTGTTGACACATGCATGTGCATGCACGCGCGCACACACACACACACACACTTCTCTCAGTCCAACAAAGCCTCCATTTCAAGGAAGATCTATGAATCATGGTTTCGAAGCATAATAGGTTTGTAAAGATGGCCATGTGGGCTGCATGTGGCACTGACCCCTCCTTCTGCAGCCTCTTCAAATTCCTCTCAAACCCCCTCAAAGCTCCTAGACATTCAAAATGTATTTATTTTTCTAGAAACCATTCTTCCCCAAATGACTAGAAAATGTCACCTAGAACAGTGATTTCATTCTTAGCCCCAGCCCCCCTCAAATTTTTAGCCAAACAAACGTGAAAGTGAAAATTTCCAGGATCAATTTTCAGCTTAAAACCTGGAGATGCATCCCGCCACAGGGAGGCTGGGGTGAAAATTGGACACCCCTGTTTTAGGATATGGTCAAGCATATATCTTTCAAAGCATGTGTCTAATTCCAGTAAGCATGCTTAATGTTATGTTCACTTTCCTCCTCAAAAGCTAGCTTTCAAATTCAGTCAACTGTTCAGAGGGAAAGCAGTTTGTAATTGCTAGTCCAATTAGACCTGCAATTACGACTTTCAGATCCAAATGTGTGAGATTTTACACTCAAGCTCTTTTTCAGAAAGGCATTCTCAGAGGTTGCTGGCAGATGAAGTAGAAACAATTCATTTACTTTTAGCCCACAACACACCTGACACTTAGCATACTTATTGAGATGAAATTAGTAGAATGTCTTCCAGCCTTAAATAATATTTATATAACTGATCTCTTCTGAAAATGTTCAGAGCTGGGCCCTTTCATAGTAAACCATTGTAGTGCTATGATTCCACTTTGGCTGTCCTGACACCATCCTATTGGGATTTGTCATTTAGGGAGCGGTACTCAGACTTCTCGGCCAGAGAGCTCTAGTGCCTCACCAAACTACAACATCCATGATGCCATAGGAATTGCCACAATAGTTAAAGTGGAAACCTAGTGCTATAATTCTGTAGTGTGAAAGGGCCCATATTTCCATCACCATAATACAGCTTTAATCTTGTGTAATTCTGGTCACCCAAAGTTATCAGGCATTTAGAGAGAGAGAAAAGATTTTAGCATGTTGTGCTTGCTTCTTTTGTTTTCTTTTAAATTCCTTCATTTTTAAGAAAATAAGAGCTTGATGGTGACTAACGTGTGTGTGTGTGTGTGTGTACCCCAATGTCAGCTGTTGACTTACTACAACCTCATGAATCCCATAAGGATAGCTTAGGCAAAGAATACTCAGAGATGGTTTTGCCAGGTATTTCCTCTGAAATACAGCGAACAGCCCTGCTATTTGTTGGCAGTCTCCTATCCAAGTACTAGCCAGGTCTCACTCTGCATAGCTTCCAAGAGCAGATGGGATCTGGTGCCCTTAGGGTATTTAGGCCAGTGACTAATACACCCAAGAAGCAAATCACCTCATTTGAAATGTGGTGCTGGAGGAGAGTTCTGCAGTTATCCTGGACTGCCAAGAAGACAAATAAATGAATCCTAGAGTAAGGCAAGCCTGAACTCTCCATCAAAGCCAAGATGACTAAACTTAGACTGTCATACTTTGGTCATATTGTAAGAAGACATAACTTACTAGAAACAACAATAAGGCTTGGTAAGGTGGAAGGCAGCAGAAAAACAGGAAGACCACATTCCAGATTGATAGACTCAATCAAGGAAGCCACATCCCTGAGAGCTAGACCTGAGCAGGGCTGTTATGATAGGGTGACTTGGAGGTCTCTCATTCATGCGTTCACCATAAATCAAAGTCAACTTTGTTAACAAAGTCAGCAGTTAACAAAAACAATAGTGGCCACCCCATGTCCAGTTCACTTTTACATAAAGGTCTGTGGTCTCCATCTTGAAATACAGTTGCTTTCTCTAGTCCTAATTTTTCCCCGTATGGGAGAGGCTGTAGCTCAGAGATAGAACATGAGTTTTGCATGCAGGAGCAGGCAATACTTGGCATTTCCAAGTATCGCAGAAAAAAATACCTTAGTGACTTCAGACTTTTTCGGACATCTCATATACACCGCAAGCAGCCTCCTCGCATTGCGAGGCTGCTGCGCTGCAGGGCGTCGCTTTTGGATGACGCTCTCCCCTGCTGGTACTGTTGCAGTACCACGGGGACATTTGAGCATTATATTTGGCCAGTTTTTAATCATGAAAGTTGATCGCGATTAAAAACCGGCCAAATATAACGCTCAAATGTCCCCGCGGTACCGCAACAGTACCGGCAGGGGAGAGCGTCATCCGAAAGCGACGCCCTGCAGCGCAGCAGCCTCGCAATGCAAGGAGGCTGCTTGCAGTGTATATGAGACGTCCGAAAAAGTCCTTCATGACTAATTTAAGACCCATTAATTTTTATGGGTCTTCTGTAAGTATAACTAAGTTATAGCAATGGTTTGTGGGTGAACCTGGAAAATGGGTACAAATAAGGATGGCTTGTTGTTTCTATATGGAAAAGAAATCAAATCATGAGATAGTACCTGGATTTTCAAACAATTTGATCTGCTATAGAGATTCAGCATGCCATTTTTCTCTGTTGCTATATATGCATTCTAGTCAAACCACCAGAAGCACAGAAACAACCATAGCTTTCTTACTAGTGCTGTTTGTGTTAAAAAGATTATTACAAAAATACCCCAACACCACAACAAAACTCTGCAACTAATTAAAAGAAATTCTTTCAGCTAAACATGTGCTAAGGGGTTTTTACGTTCATTGCAGTTCCAAAATGCTAGGAAACTGCAGTTGTAAAGGGCCACATTCTTAACAGGTACATCATGTGAACAAAATGAAAACGTTGTGGTATCTTATGTCTGGTGAGTTCCAATTCCTCCATCACCTTGGGGCAAGATGGTTGTCGGTGGAAGAGTGGTGAGCCTACATTGCAGATGTGCCTGTTCATGGAAGAGATACACAAAGTTTGTGCAACTGAAGTCACCATTCTGGGTTGCAAGTACTCAACTGGCAACCAATACCATGCACAGAACAACAGAATGGCTGAATTTGTCTTTTTCTCACCAAGCAATACAGCTAGACAAAGGCCAATTTCCACAGATTCATTAAATGCCATCTCATTCAAGAGATATGCAAACCCGTTTCAACCTTTCCTTTTCTGAACCTGAAAAAATAACCTGAGCTATTTCCCCTCCACCCCAAGTGTAGAATAATGCACTGGAAATTTCCCCTCAATGCCCTCTACACAGTATCAAATCTCTCAAGCTTGACTCGACTGAGTTCACAGAGGGCACCTTGACCATATTGGGCATGTTGGAAGTCTTATTGCCATGAGTATCCCCCTGACCCTGCTGCTCACATACTGGCTTAGGAGTCTTGATGCTGTCATAGCATCATCAAGAAGTGAAAACCTGACCCTGCATGACTATGGAGATTATCAGACGTGCCAAGTATCCCAGGACAGGGATGACAGAAGATCAGTAAAAGGCTTACCTTTCAGACGACGTTGTCCCTGTCCCGTTCTTCCCCTGTGCTGCCTCCGTTCTGTCCCCGTTTTCAGTTATTGATGGCTTAAGTCATTAATAAAAAGTCTGTTCCATTTTGGAAATGGAATCATGGGCATCTGAATGGGAGCCCTGTTCTGCTGTTGGGATGCCAGCATCACAGTGAGGTCACTGTGAGGTCAGTGCCGAACACTTCTGGTTGAAATTGGGACGAGGAGGTAAGACAGGGATGCTATTAGAGAGCTTGTCTGATAATCTCCTATGCATGTCCTGGAAACATACATCTTGCAATTTTCTTCATCTTTACCTATACACACAGAGAGGTATGTTACACTTTCATTTTTCTATCTCTGTTAAAATTGAAGGGTAATTTCAGCAATGAGGTCAGGGTGTTGCCTCTGCTTTGGAGCCATGTCAGAGAATGTGGCTGACTGACTGCTATACTTGTGGTGCGTCTTAAAACTGAGCAGCGCAATACCACATTTTGTCATGTCACTCCTGCTCTCTAATAAGTGTGGAAGCAGCAGCAGTATGGTAGCAACAGAGAGGGTCCTGTGCTCTAGTGAGTCAGATCCTTGTGTTAGAGACCTTCCTAAGGCTTTTTTGTATAAGATGGGGGCAAGCCCCTGCCTGCCCTAATACAGGAATGAGTAATATAACAATCACTGTCATGTTACTAAACATGCCACAATGTTATTGCTAATTAGTAATTAGCATTACCAAATGATGTAATGAATTCTTTTTAAAAGTAATATTCAAAATATCTGGACTGGCAATTTTTTAATTGCAGTTATGGATTCATACCATGGAGTTATAGATCTGCAAGTGTTCCCTATTCAGTAAGACTATGTAGTCTTATGGTAAGCTTAAGGGGTTGTTTAGAAGATGAAAAAAACCCTCAAGGATGTGGGAAGAATACCTTTTTTTCAGATGAGCTCCTGCTGGGATTCACCATATTGGGAAGGAGGGGGGCTGAAAACTCCAAGTAGTTCGGGATTACAGCTTTCATGGTTTCTCACAATCTTTTTTTAAAAATTACACAAAAATGCACATTACAGCCCATTTGAACAACCAATTTGAATTGGGGCACATCCAGGAAGTCAAAATGTGATTCGTTGGATGTGCCAGAGCCACCATTGTTATTTTTTGCAGCCACAATCGAGCACTGTTGTTGAGCGGCAGAGCCAAAAAAAAAAGTTTTTAAAGCAGAAGATCACTCTTTTGCATCTCTCATTTAACAAGGAAAAAAAGGAGGGGGGATAGAGGGAGTTTTTGGGGAATAATAAGGCAGGTAATTCACTCACAGTCACCATCTTTTCTCGTGAGCATGTTCCATGTGAAATTCAAACTTGGATAGCTTTCCATGCTAGTGATCTTGCGAATGAATTGTGGGGGCAAATGAATACTGCTGTGATAGTGAGGTAATGTGCTATTTTCCACAATTAATTCTCCCATCTGACTGAGCCCTATGCAAATCCCCTTCTCCCATCTAACCTAAGAGCCAGCAGCTAAATCAGGCAAAAGAGGTCTGTTCAGCTGGTGATGGAGGTGCAAGGAGGAGGATGTTTCCAGAGCCTTCCCACCAGCAGCAAGTAAGGCTGTGGTAATCAGAAGCAGGACCCCTGTTGCAAGTCCTTGCAGTAGCCTTGCTTGCTGGTGGGAGATGCTGGGAAGGTCATGCGCTTTGCACCCCTTCTTCCAGCTAAACGGACTTCCTTCACCTGATGTAGCTGTTGGCTCTGAAAGTGGGCTTGAGGGGGTTGTCAGACCAGGAGACATTACTTAGCTACATAATACTGCCTACACCTACTGCCAGAAAGTGCACCAGACTACCCCAGAGGAATGGATCCCTGTCCCCAAAAACTATTTTAGAATGGCATCCAAATTGCACTACTATTTCTTTGGAATGTCTATGGAAACTACAATGGCTGGGATCCTGTTGGTGTCCTATGCATGCATATGTTTCCCTACAGAAGTGGTTGAATATGCCCAGGGTGGAAGGGCTATTTTCAATTCAAGGTTATGGAAGTGGAGTTGTGCATGTAGTAGCATTGCACAAAGCTGCATACTGTGTATGGATGCAGACATGCATTGTGCATACTTACGTGTTCATTATGCATGTGCATCAGATTGCACATTGAGTCATGCAATGTCTTTGTTTGTCTTTGAACGTTTTTTTTTTTTTAGCTGCAGGTAAGTGAAACACATGGATGCCAGTCCCACGGGTAAGGGGGCTGTACTGTTTGTATACATTTAGATGGTAATAAAAAAAATACTACAAGACTATTGTGTAATAGAAGGAGCCCCAAATGATCACCTATTTTTAAAAACCCCCAAAGAACATGCATTTCATTAACTTTTTATTTTTATTAGCAGTTCCTAAGCCATAGCCTCAGATCGTGGTAATTAAATCACCATGCTGTAATACAGGCATTATAAAATCACTGATGCACACTGGGGACTAAATACCTAGGACAGCTACATTCTTATGCAGCTGGAATTTTTAAGATGGTGTAAAGCATGTCACGAAACAATAAACATGATTGAGAGGCTTGTTTGCAGGAACTGTTCCACTGTTCTCACTCTACTGTGAGCAACAAAAAGGGAAAACTGTCTTAATTGGCTGCATTATGACGATCAAAGAAACTAGCTGGTAAATTTTAAAAAATAAATAAAATAAAAACAATATGATGGGCTCTCTCTTTAGATCACGGTGTAGTTCAGGGTGGGGAGCCCTTCTTTAATTATCAATTGTTATTTTGATGCTAATTGGCTTCAGAGGCTGCAAGGAAGCATGTAAACCTGTCTGCAAAGAGTTTCCTAAATCACCATCTCCAGACAGGAACAGACTGCAGACATGATCTCTGACAGCAACAACTTTTTTCTCCCTATCCTTATCTCTTTCCCATCCTTTCAGTTCCAGGAAATGTAAAACTAGTTTCTTCTCAGTTCTCTTCCAGTTTAGCTTGATCTGATATACTTTTCCTGTTTGAGTGTTTTTGTTTTTTCACATGGAGAATCAAGAATGCCTGCATTTTATGTCCGGGTAATATTGCTTTAAGGGCAAAAGCAAAAATGTTGGAGCAACAGACCACAGACTCGCACAGCTGAAGTGGGTTTGATCACAGCTGTGGCTAGGCAGAAGGTTAACAACCAAACATTCCTATATAGTCGAAGCACAAGATGCATTGTGTGTGAGTTGGTGTTGTTGTGAGGAAAAGGACTGTTGGTGGATGTTGGAGAAATTGCTGTTGAGTTTGTTAATGAGCTTTGCTGTGTATGTTTATACTGAAACTGAAGATAAAGGCCTCCAGATATCTTTGGATGAACCTTGCTGCCTTTAAGTCTTTTTTGTATGTGAAAGTGGGACAGAGCAGTGAAATGGCTGCTAGGTAAAGCCTTTGCTTTTGTGTCCATTCTGCTGCACAGTTCTGCTGTTAGGCTACTCCTGGGTTAGTTTGTCCCCAGGCTGTGCCAGGTGCCTCTCAGTGGGCCTGTACTGAGTGGACAGGATATTCATAAGAGACTGTGAGAACCCTGGGTTCAAATAATTTCTCAACCATTTTCCTTCTAAGTAGTGAGAGGGTCTGTCTGTATTGATTTCCCAAAAGTTTGTCATATTGAGTCTGTAGAGCAAAAGACCTAGTCTGCCAAATATGTCTGTGTCAGAGAAAGCTGAGAGATATAACTGTACTTGTTCCAGCTTAGCCAGAAGCCCACACACATAGAAAAGATGCTATGCTTGAAACAAATAGTATGGTTTGTCTTCTGAAATCAAAGACAAGGTCTTCCCTGCTAGCTAAATTTAGTACACAATAGTTCATTCATTTAACCTAGGCAAGCACCTGAAGTTATCTCCTTCTGGGCACACTGCCCAGTTCAGCTGCCTAAGGTATCAAAATAAGAAAACACATAGAGCTGACAAAGGATTTCTGTTGTCTGTTTGGTACACATGCACAGTGCTGTAGATTTTTTTGGGTTCTGTTTCTGTGTAATAAAAAGCCTGTGTGCCTTTAATTCTTTGGCACAGTTTGGCAGGGATGATCCCCCTGTGTCATTTTTGCTAGCAATTAAAGAGTCATCTGAGTTGAACACCTGGACTTTTGAGCTTCATTTATTTGTTACCCAGATAGACCTTAACATTTTGGTGCATTGGCTGGGAAGCTCAGGGTCAGGGATATTTCCCCTGCCCCACATTTGTTCCTGGCGGTTCCTGGATCGCTTCATCACCCACAATGGGGGAGCTCCTTCAGCGTTTGGCTGATTCCCAGGTTTGGCTGCAGGAGGGATCAGGGAACGGCCAGGCCAACAAAGGGAGACAGAGGTTTTATTCATATTGCTTTCTTCACCAGTGCTGGAAGACACTGGTTCAGGCTAGAAGACACCAGTTCAGGCGAGTATAGAGGGGCCTGATTTTTTCTGTACTGTACCTGTCCAATCCAATCTGGATTGAAGGAAAAGTTGATCACTTTTCAGTCTGTTTCTCTGTCGGGGAGGTGGAAAGGGGGTTTCCTGTTGTGTGTGAATGCTGTGTGAGTGGTGAATGAATCCCTCTTGTGTCAGCAGACCGGTCCCCCCAATTACCATGGCTGGTCTGTTTACCTGTCACCCTCCCTCACTTGTCTGTCTACTATCCTTTTAGAAATCAGTTAGGATAGGCAGGAGGATGGGGGGAGGCTCTTTAAAACCTCTAAACACCATGCATTCCTCTGAAGGTTTTGATACCTCCCAATGCAATGTTACTGACATGAAGACCAAAAGGCACCCACCTGAGAAAACTTTTTATAGCCTGCCTCTGGGATGCAGTAATTGTGAGAGCAATCCTGAGAACCCTGAAAGATATACCATATGCTGCAAGGTAGAAAAAGATTCCTGATGATCCACCCTCCCTTGAGCCAGCCCAAGATGCCTGATTGTTCACGCACCAGAACAAAGCCTGTATGTTACCCTGTTCTGAAAAGAAGAAATACTGCCCAGCCCAGGAGAGTGCTACCCAGCCCAGAAGAAGAGTTGCCACCACCTGATGTTTGTCCCCCAAGGCAACTACCCTTTGCATCCCTGATGTCACCAGCCAGTATATCTGTCCTTGGAGAAGGTTACAGACAAGAAAATCACCCTGTCCCTGAACTTAAAGCCCAGGAAGCAAGCCCCTGAACATCCAGCTGTTTAATAGAAAAACAACAGAAAAATAAAAGCCAAAGTCCAACAAGAACAAAGCTCCTCTGGCTGGCTTCAAGCCATCACTGTTGTCTTTCTGAACAGTACCAGCCACAGTCCCAGACCTCTACAAGGGCTGCAAGGCCAGATTTGATGATCCTTGTTAATATCTGCACTCAACACCCTTCAGCATCTCTGACTTGTTAAACTGGAAGACACATGGCGCTCTTAAGAAGAGGAACCAGAGAGACTTTTAAATATGGTGTCTGCCATAATTGCTGCACAAATTCCTACCTGGGGCATATCCAACAGTTAATGGCCTACCTGATGATTAGTGAACAAAGAATGCAGATTCAGGCCAATTTAAAAGAGAATGCCAGAAAGGCTGCCTGTGATGAGAGAGCCCATGATCCAGATGTTTACCTACAGACCCTTGCTCCACTGTCAATCCCAGAGGATAAAAAGAGACCAGGCAGACTGTAGTTCTTCCCTGTGTGTCGTAGTCCACCCCTGATACCCAGAAGAAATTACAGAAGACTGATGGGGTTTGAAGAGATGTCCCTGGTCCCAACTGAAAGCTATAACAGATAAGGTTTACCTCAATAGAAAAGTTAAAGAGAGACAAGAGGCCATCAAGCAGATGAAAGAAAAGGCCAGTCTGCAGGCTGCAGCTTTACAGCAAGTAACACACTCACATTAACTCAACAAGTATCCCTTATTGAACAAGACACTGCATTCTGATAACATGCAAAAAGCCAGAACTAAAGCTCCCACAACCACAGCTCTCTAGTGTAAGAACGGTATGCAGGGGGAGGAAGAAGATAGATGCGCGCAGGTGGTGCGCAGCCTTGAAGCCCCCAAAGAGAAAAACACTCCCAGACTAGAAGGCGGCTGGCTGAATTCCAAGAACTGAGAGGCCAAGCAGGGAACCAGGCCAGGAACCTCATGTCAGGGCCTACCATGAATTCTACTCTCATACCCAGAATTCAGGACAGAGCACGACACCCCAACCCCAACAACAACCACGTCAACATCCTAGGGTTGCCACTGATTCCCACCACCAGTCCCTGTTGAGACAGAACCAAGGTGCTTACTGCAAACAAGAAGGCCACTGGAAGGATCAACGTCCTGAAAAGCGACCGCCCCTGACGGCTTTGTGGAAGAGGATGAGAGGGTTTCCGAGGATGCGGTTTGGGTCGAGCTGGGTAGCCAGACTCCTTCCCTCCTGTGCCAGCAGCCCTTCAACCCGCAGGCGGCAGCATTTCAGCCTGACCAGATGTTCCAACCTGACCAGACTGCCCAAGCCATGGCCTTGCAGGAGCACGAAGACATCAGAGAGACCAAGGTTCAACATGAATTCACTTCCTTGCCCTCCTGTCCCTGACTGGAAGAGACCTCCTGTGCAAAGTGTGTGTCATCTTGTCCTTTCATCCTGATAGATCAGTAACTGCTACAGCTGGGAATCAGCTCTTGACCCTTACCTGTCCTGTACAAGAAGCCTGTATAAGAAGCCTTGAGAATCAGCCCTGATCTGGGGCTCTGTGTCCCCTGTTGGTTCAATGCTCTCCTGAATCCTGAAGCCTCACTGAATCCTGAAGCCTCATAAGTCATTAAGTTCCTGGTGTGTGGTCTGAAGATAATCCTGGAGGCTTAATATGAAATGTTGAACCTATCTGAACTCATCTAAAGCCTGAAGTCTGCTTAGACATGTGAACCAATCCCAGTATCCCATCCCAGCAGTTGCTAGAGCCTCAATGCAGACACACATTGACAAACTGATTTAACTGAAGATTCTTATTCCCACTGTCTCCCCACGAAATACATCTCTGCTGCTTATAAAGAAACCTAGCCTTGAATAATCAACCTGTAAGAAGTCTTAAGACAGTTAAAACAAGCCTTGACCAGTCCACCAGCCTCGAGTCTGCCAGACATTTTCCAGTTGTTCATAGATGACAGCCAAGGAATGGCAGTTGGAGTCCTGACCCAGAGTTTTGGAAGCTGGAACAGACCTGTACCCTACCTCAGTAAAAACATGGATCCTGTGAGCTGAGGATGATGAAGTTTTCCTCCTTAAAGAAGTACAGAGCACACCCAAACAATGTTCTCCAGTGAGAGTGGTGATAAACTGGATGAAAGTTCAGAGTTAAAAGAAAGGGCCCAAGAAAAATTAGAAGGCTAAGCCAGTGGTTGATAGAAAAAAAAAGCCTCAAAGAAAGTTGAGAAAAGAACAGCTGCAGAGCCAGTATCAGCATCTAACCAGTTTTAGAGAGAAAAGGAGAAAGAGAAACCTGATGATACAGGAATAGATGATTGAAAAGCTATGGTCAGTGATAAAGAGAGAAAGAGAGAAAGCCTGTTCATATTAAAGTCAAGGAGCAAAAGGATGAGGATGAAGATGATCAAGAGAAAGATGAAATGAAGATGGAGAAGGTGAGGGAAATAAAGATGAGAAGACTTCAGATGGAAGAAAAACAGAATCTCAAGCTGCTGGCTGTTTAAAAAAAACTGAATAAGAAAAAAAAGTTCTGATCTAGAATATGATTCAGATCATAGAATCATAGAATTGCAGAGTTGGAAGAGACCACGAGGGCCATCCAGTCCAACCCCCCTGCCACGCAGGAAATCACAATCAAAGCATCCCCGACAGATGGCCATCCAGCCTCTGTTTAAAGACCTCCAAGGAAGGAGACCCCACCACGCTCCGAGGGAGTGTGTTCCACTGCCGAACAGCTCTTACTGTCAAAAAGTTCCTCCTCATGTTGAGGTGGAATCTCTGTTCCTGGAGCTTGCACCCATTGCTCCGTGTTCCAGTCTCTGGAGCAGCAGAAAACAAGCCTGCTCCATCCTCAGCGTGACATCCCTTCAAATACTTAAACAGGGCTATCATATCGCCTCTTAACCGTCTTTTTTTTTTTTTTACCTTAAATCCTGCTGCTCTTATGCCTGTTCCAGAAGCTCTTCTATATAACTGCAAAGAAATCATGACAACTGTCCCCTCAAAATGACCTGATTTAAGAGATGTGTCCATTCCTGGAAAAATTATACTGTTCACTGATGGCAACAGTTTTGTCAGCAAACGCCAAGCAAGCTATGTTGTTGTTACTGAAGATAAAGTTCTGATGACCAAACTCCTACCAGTGAAAACCTCAGCTTAGAAAACAAAATTAGTTGTGCTAATCAAAGCCCTGCAATGAAACAAATGAAGAGCCACCATTTGTACTGTTTTCAGATATGCCTTTTTAACCATGCAAGTATATAAAGCCCTGTACAAGAAACGTGGGTTCCTGACTGTACAGAAGAAAAAAGAGATAGCACATATCCAAAAATCCAACTGCTGCAAAATGAGATTTGAAACCCAAGAACATAGCTATCATCCTGTTCAGCCCACACTGAAAAGTCAAACTCTATTGCCTGAGAAAAAAGTCTGCATTGACAGAGCCGCTAAAAGAACAGCTCAACAGTCTTTACCTGAACCTGAAATCCTGATGGTTGTACCTATGCCTGATTACAGTAACTCTAAATATTCCTGGAACAAACCTGAAGAAGTAACTTGTCAGGGCTATTACAAGCACCTTGGGTGATGTAGTCTCCCAGACAACTGTATATGCATTCCTGTAGCTCTGAGACTTTCTGTGATACAACACATGCCTGACTCAGCCAAAGAAGCCTTAAAGATACCTGATAGAGAAAACTTTCTATGTCAATAAGTTGTCCTCCTGTGTACAGAAGTGTCCTGAATCTGTGTTACCTATGCCTGATCCAACCCCAGAAAGAGATTGACTTCACACATCAGATCAATGTAGATAATAAAACAGCTTTTACTGCAGAAGCCACTGCCAGATTAAATTGTGCTCTGGGCTTAAAGCTGGAAATACCATTGTGTTTGGAGACTTCAAAATAGCAAAGAGTAAAATGTGTCAACCAAATTTTCAAGCTGCATTTGTGGAAGATGTGCCATGAGATCTGTGCCAAATGAACTATAATGCTGCCTGCTGTACTGTTATACATAAATATACCCCTGAACCAGATGGCCTAATGCCCTATAAGCTGATATACAGAAGACTGTCACCCCTCCCCGTGATTGGGAAAGTTCTGGAACTAAGGGGGGAGATTTCTCTCAAACAACAGCTCAGAGAGTTAAAAGATGCAGTCCTGGAAGTTGGCCAGTATACCAAACAAGCCCCTTGGAATTTACTACACTTGACCATGCTTTCTGCCCTGGTGATTCAGTTTGGGCGAAGAGTCATAAAGAAGATGCATCAAAAAGACATGAGAAACACCATTCATTGCCTTGTTAACCATCTCTACTGCTTTAAAGATTGGAGTAAGTCCTGCCTAGATCCATTTGCTATAGAGGCCATCCTAGTACCCAGCATCCTGGTCAGTTACCTGCCAGCACAGCCTTTAAATGACCCTGAGGCAAAGATTCCCCCAGTAATCATCCATCGAAGCCTCCTTGAGTACTGGTGCTTGAGAGAGCGAAGACATCAGATGGGAGAAGCCTCCTCGGGACCAGCAACTGAGTGAGCGAAGCTCTGGAGGGCGCTGCAACCTCTCCCAACCTGGAAAGAGGAGTTGGTCACCGCCCAAAGATGAGAAAATCTGTCCTGAGTTGGCTTGTCTGCCTTGCTTTAAAACATAACATTTGTTTATAATGTTCTTACTGGGTATAATTATAATGTTGCTTTTGTTCCCCCCACACTATAAGACCAAATTCACCAGTGAAGTTTTCCGTGAGTAAAAAACAGCGCGGCCGCCTCCAATGCTAGCCGCAACAGTCATGGACGACGCTGAGAGAGAAACGTCGTCATCCAAAATGGACCCCTTGCTGCTCAGCACCCTCGTTACTGCTCCGGAGGCTGCTTGCACAGCAAGAGGCTGAAAGAGGCGACTGAAAATCTCCCTAGTCTGCCAAAATATGTCTGTGCCAGAGAAAGCTGAGAGATATAACTGGACTTGTTCCAGCTTAGCCAGAAACCCAGACACATAGAAAAGATGCTATGCTTGAAACAAATAGTATGGCTTGTCTTCTGAAATCAAAGACAAGGTCTTCCCTGCTAGCTAAATTTAGTACACAATAGTTCATTCATTTAACCTAGGCAAGCACCTGAAGTTATCTCCTTCTGGGCACACTGCCCAGTTCAGCTGCCTAAGGTATCAAAATAAGAAAACACATAGAGCTGACAAAGGATTTCTGTTGTCTGTTTGGTACACATGCACAGTGCTGTAGATTTTTTGGGGTTCTGTTTCTGTGTAATAAAAAGCCTGTGTGCCTTTAATTCTTTGGCACAGTTTGGCAGGAATGATCCCCCAGTGTCATTTTTGCTAGCAATTAAAGAGTCATCTGAGTTGAAAACCTGGACTTTTGAGCTTCATTTATTTGTTACCCAGATAGACCTTAACAGTAGCAGGAACAGACTGGCTTAACTAAAGGAAAAGCCTAATTGCTCAATTGCAACAGTGACTGAATTAGGATTTTATCAGATGTGGAAAATATGGCATCCTATTGATGCCTAATGAATATGAAAGTGTGCAAATACCAGATGATGCTATGCTTTCATGATGATGTATTGTAAATAAGACATCCTTTTATATTGTCGGGCCAAGCCATCAATAGATCAGCTGTGGTGGAGGGTTTTTTTGTTTTTGTTTTTTGCCATGATTGCAAGCATGTGAAACCATGTCCTGTTCTGCTGGCACATTTCCAGAGTCAATAGGCAATCCCTGCCAGAACACTTCCAGGTGGGAACACGAAAACTAGCCATGAGATGCTCTTTTTATGAACCTCCCCATGTTTCAGGAAGGTTTTTAAGTGTGTTTCAGTGCTTGTGTGTTCATTTTGTTTTTTAATTTAACTATTTTTACACTTTTAAGTGTACTTGTGTCTTCTCGCAAGAACCGCCAAGATCACACTTGGCTGCAAATGTGGAAGTATGAGGCTTCTTTTTCACATGATTATGACAACGTTTGATATTTTCGGTTCTTTTGCCAGCACAAAAACAGTGTAAAATATGGTGCCAAAAGAATGTTTTTAGACACTTGTCTGATAAAAGTCCTTAGAGTCAAATCAAATGTTACAGGAAATGCATATTTCCTGTCATAACAACACATTTTTATTCCAACCTCACAGTTCCCTCAAAGCTTTGTATCTGAGCCATCCGACTTGCAAAAGATGCCCATGTGTAACTCTTATGACCCATCACAAGAAAGCAACTTAATTTGCAACATGTGGAATGAGAAAAGTTTGTGTTAGGTTAAAGAGACATCTTTTATGCCTTAAGGAACTATGTTTCTAATGACATGCTAAGTGCATTGTCTAGTCTGAGCCTTAGTTGCATGCTTTTCTAGAACAATTAATACAGCATACCAATATTTCATGCTTTACTATGAACGTTGATAAGAACCTTTTCTGGTACTCCATGTCTCCCAGTTTCTTCCACTTCCACTACTGCTGAGTCCTAAACTATTTTTTAAAATCTTAAGGATAAGTAATAACACTATTGTTGAATGGAGGCATGATGACATGATGTGATTCAACTTCTGAGCAACTCTGAGCACCTTTCCTATAATAGTGTAATTTAGCATGGTATTATTTAACGCCATAGCTGAACAAAAGCAATTAAAGGGACTCATTGGTTCAGTCCTTTTATCCTGCACACAGATACAGAGAATCAACCAGACTTCATGGCAGTATGGTCTCATAATTGCTACATCAGGGCTGACTGGGAAGCACTAGAGCAGACCTCTCTGTCACAGTTAGTTAAATATCTGCTTTCTCCCACTTTTCTCTGTACACAATTCAGGTTCAGTTCAGTCAACCAAATTAATGTGGCATTATTAAGGATCTTTCAGTGTTGGGGTAGCAGAATGGAGAGTTCAGTCCCTTGGGGGCACACTTCACAGTTCATCAGAAAGGATAAGGTTATCAGTGGCTGTATGGTTTTCAGTACCGTTGTCCAGAAAACAAAAGTTATATGCATATAAATTACATGCTCCTGTCCAGTTTTAAGGCTTTGGTCTTGTTGGCCATTGTGGGAAAGTATGGTAGGATAAATGGGCCTTTGGTATGACCCAGCATGGCTGCTCTGTACATATGTCTGTTTGTGTGTTTTTCTCTCTCTTCCGCTCTGTGTGTGTGTGTGTGTGGGGGGCTAAATTCAATTGCTACATGAACTAAAGCAGATCAGTTGAAACAATGGGGCTTATTTACCACTCAAATGTTGTGTTACCCGAATTACTGAGAAATTCTGTGTTTCTACCAAAAATCAATATTTCTATGGGGAATTTTAATTAGCTCAAATAGAGGCTGCAAGGGGTCAGGTAACAGTGAGATCTTTTGACCTATGTATACCGGTAGTAACTGATAAGACTCCAAGCCAGGAAATTAAATAAAAATGGTTTTTATTGAAAAATAATCAGAGGAATACATACATACATACATTGAATCATAGAATCATAGAGTTGTAGAGTTGGAAGAGACCATGAGGGCCATCCAGTCCAACCCCCTGCCACACAGGAAATCTTGATCAAAGCATCCCCGAGAGATAGCAATCCAGCCTCTATTTAAAGACCTCCAAGGAAGACCCCACCACGCTCCGAGGGAGTGTGTTCCACTGCCGAACAGCTCTTATTGTCAAAAGGTTCCTCCTAATGTTGAAGTGGAACCTCTGTTCCTGGAGCTTGCATCCATTGCTCCGTGTTCTAGTCTCTGGAGCAGCAGAAAACAAGCCTGCTCCATCCTCAATGTGACACCCCTTCAAATACTTAAACAGGGCTATCATATCACCCCTTAACTTGTCTTTTTTCCAGGCTAAACATACCCAGCTCCCTAAGTCTCTCCTCATAAGGCATGGTTTCCAGACCTTTCATACACACACACACTCAGGTTTCAAGCACTCACACAAGGCTATCAAAGAAAGTAAGAAGTATTGGTATAGAGGAATAGTGTTTGAGATGATGGGCTATACTATACATGTCTGAAGAGAGATCCGTGCAGAGAAGAATGGCTGGATGCACCTAGTGACCCAGCAAACCAGCAGAGTGATGGCCTCTGGGAAACTGAGCACACTTTGGTGGTGTTTTTGGGTGATATTTGTGTTTGACCATTATATTAAAGCCTTTACTTGCTATTGGTTTATATAAAATGCACATTTCTAGGTAGCTAAACAGTCAAGACCTTCTGCCCACTGAATGATGTGTGTGGAATATTTGTCTTGGAGTATGAATGTTTTCTGTCCAGTGACAGCATACAGAACTCAGCCACACCAATTACCTGTTAAATTCCATGTCACAGGATAATTTCAAACTACATCTTGTTTTAGAAAAGTGTTTGAAACTTATGTCTCTGAAACTATATTGCTGAAACAAGAGGCTGTCAGACATGCCCAAAATCTCATGTATCACAAAGAAATGTTGTCTCTTATCTTAAAGATTTATGGGAAACGAATGTAGCAATTGTAATAGATAGATGTAGGTGGGAGAAAATATGCAATGAGCATAACTTGAAAACATTATCAGTAAGAATAAAAGCAAATTATTATAAGATAGTATGGAGATGGTATCTAACACCAGTAAGATTGAACCAAATAGATAAAAAGTACTCAGCACAGTGTGGTGGCACTGTAAATATGTGCAGAGTTTTTGGCAAATGGTAATGAAGGAGATAAAGAGATAAATGGACCTTTATGCCTGAAATAGTGTTATCATATTACAACAAAATACAAGAGTCCCAAGCTATTAAGGATTTATTAACAAATTTGCTGACAGCAGCAAGGTTAATAATAGCAAGGAAGTGGAAAACACAAGGCATTATCAAATAGAAGAATGGCACAGTGAAGTATAGGATATAGCTATAAATGAGAAATTAACAAACAGTATTAAACTAAAAAAGGGAATGCTCAATAAGGAAGATTTTGGAGATAAATGGAGCAAGTTTTTAGAATTTGTATTAATAAAAGGGAGAGGGAACAAACCAGTGTTAAAAACAATGGGATTTTGGAAAGAGGGATGAATGTAAGGTTGAGGTCCCCCCAGGGTGGAGGGAATCACTTATATGTTAATAATTATTAATTGTTGTATTGGTTGGGCTTATAATTTGTATGTTTAAATTGAAATAAAAATTAAAAAAGAAAAAAAAATGCCTGTTGCATCACCCGAAGAGGCCAATTTTTTCCTTTAAGAGCCATAGAAGTGTTTAATAGGCCTCAAACATCCGTTTTTCTTGAAGCAAACGAGGGAGATTTTCACATGGGGAAATTATTCCGCAGGGAGACCGGGACAGAAATGGGGCTGTTCCAATAGCAACGCCCCATTTCGCATGCCCCCTTCCTTCTCGCAATCTCCCGTCATCTTCCCTCCGTGCTGCTTCCATTTCTGTCCCGGTAAGTTCCGTGATTTTTTACTAACAAAGAACTTTTGTTAGTAAAAATCATGGAACTTACTGGGAGAGAAATGGAAGCAGTATGGAGGGAAGATGATGGGAAATCGCGAGAAGGAAGGGGGCATGCGAAACGGGGTGCTTCTACTGGAACAGCCCCGTTTCTGTCCTGATCTCCCCAGGGAATAATTTCCCTGTGTGAACATCTCCATAGTTTTAAATCTCAGGATGTTTTAGATATTGAGGCTATAATAAGCTTCTCTTGGCTGATTTATATAGGAGAGCTCTTTACTTCCTCTGATTTTTAATGTTCTTGACATCAAATTTATTTCTTTGCAAGAAACATTTATAAACCAATTGTTGGTTTCAGTTTCTCTGAGGATACAATTAGTCCTTAACGGTACACAATCATAGGTGTGCCTGTGGGACTCAGGGCTGATGGAAAATGTATATGTGTGTTGTAGTTATATTTTGGGAAAATAGACCCTAACTTGGACAAGTTAGAGGTATTGACTCTACACAACTAAGAAACCCCTGGTGAGCACGGCTGTTGCCTATGCCGTTAGCAGATTCTGGAAGCTATTGTCCAAAAAAACACAAACCCTTGTCTAACCTCTGAGATAGGCAGGACAACTTATTCTTTCTACCCCAATCCCATCTTTCTGAATACACATACAAATGTAATGTACCTTAGAAGCATCTGTATGTCTAGCCAACTCACTAGTGCCCAGTGGAGATTGGTTAGAATTTCTTTTTGCTTCACATTTGATATGAATTTACCCAAACTAGCTATACCTGGTGCAACATACACCGTTATCTGCATATATAAAATGCTTCAGTATATTTCTGTCCCCACTCTGCTGATTGTCCACTTAGTAAACATGTCAAGAGTACGATCATTTGACACATTACTATAAAATCTTTCAAATCAACTATAATGGCTAGTTTCATGCTGAGAGCCCCTCCGCTGCCATCATGCAACCACGCGTACACATGGACAATGCTAGACACAGACCACACACATCAAGATGAGAGGGCCATTGAACTGTTTGTACACACACACACACCATGCATGCCAGAATGTGAGGGCCCTTCCTCCTCCACCACCACCATGGAATCACGCATACACATACCATACTACACACACACAGACACACACCACACTACACACATACACCATGTGCACCAGGACATGAGAGCCCCTCTACTGCTGCCATGCAACCACATGTACACACACACCATGTGCGCCAGGACATGCCATCCCCTCTGCTGCTGCCATGCAATTGCACATACCAAACACACAAACATCATACTACACACATACTACAAGCTGCAGGATGCGAGAGCCCCTCCACCACTGTCATGCAACTGCACATACACACACACCATGCTACACACACATACACACACACCATGGACACCAGGACACGAGAGCCCCTCTGCCGCCACCATGCAACCATGCACACACACACCATGCTACACACACTATACACACATCACATGTGCCAGAATACAAGAGCCCCTCTGCTACCACCATGCAATCACACAAATACCCCATGTTACACACAAACACCATGCACACCATCAACAAACACACCCCACACTACATACACACACCATGGTACACACACACTACACCCCCTCAAGCCTCACACAAACACCCCCATGCTCTACACACACACACACACATGCCAGGACACAAGCGCCCCACCACTGCCATGTTTAGAAAGGATTCAAGCTTTCCAACCCAAGGCCTGAGGCCCAACTACAGACAGCACAGAAGGTCCAAGGCCCAGCTACAGACAGCACAGAAGGTCCAGGTCCCAAGGTCCAGCTACAGGCAGCGCAGAAGGCCCAGGGCCCCAACCCAAAAGTAAGGCCCTAAAAGCAGGGAGCAGCTACAGATAGCACAGAAGACCATGTTGTTCTGGCCAAGACTGAGGGGACAAACACCACTCTTAAATAGCAGTTCCCCTGGCTGCTTCAGGTGTGCCACATGAGTGCAGACAGCTGCGTGTGATAGCTTGGGCCTGGTTCTTCCAAGACCCCAACAACCAGAGCCTGAGTGAGCAAAGAGGCTGTGTCAACTGCTGCAGCCAGGGGCCTAGTCCTGCGAGGAGAGGCAGATCCTGGCAGCCAATCAGCACACTGAAAACAGCAACATACCTGTGAAAACACACCCAACTAAAGGTGGTGGCAGGTTTGGGTGTGCAACACAAGTACCCTGGTGAGATCAAACTCTTTTACCGCAAAAGGCTCTGATGCTGAATATAAAGTTCAAAAAAGGAGGAAGTTTATTTTAAAGAACAAAAGTAAAGGGCTTTCTCCTCCCCAGCTCTTAAAGCTTGAAATAAAGGGTACTTTACAGTTTGAGTTTCAGCAATCTTCAGGGTGTCATCTCTCTGGGTTTGATCTTGGTTTGATCTCCTCACTCAATGGAGCTGGTGCAGGGTCTTTCAGCTCCTGATTCCTTTGACTTATTTGTTGTTGGTAACTAGTTTGGCTAAATGGTGTAAGAAATACCCTTCCTGGCTGTCCGGGCCTGTTTGCCACCAATAAAACAGCTCCCTGCAAGCTTACAGCAAAGACTGAGCAAAACTAAAAACTACTAGCTAGAACAGAGCTTGATGGGAAGGGACAAACCAAACCTGGAAAAATGCAGGAGAATTCTTCAACTCCTTCCACAACTCTAATACAATGAAATATTCCTATGCTTAGACATACTAAGGCCTGAACTAAAACAAAGGAAAATGCAGGGGAGATTCAAACAGTCCTGGCTGGACAACACAATACCCAAGAGAATTATATATATAGATTCCCAAATTACTTGATATTTGGGGTGGAAAGAATGTGGAATTTAAAAACATCAAATGTGAGAAGGTGAGTGTTTTATTTTGAAAATGCTTAAACTTGAATCACCATGTATTCAACCATGTTGGTACCAAATTAGTGTTACTACCTTTCCCCCTTAAGTCCTCCTTATTTTTAACACCTAGATGGCAGACAGATAAAAGATGCAGGAAATAGGTCCTATGAAATAACTGCATCCATGAATTTGGCTGGTGCAGACTGAGGTGAAAGTTTTTACAGTTCACTTTTAAGAATTTGCCAACATTTGCAAATTTATACATATTCGGAAGGGAAAGAATTTGCAGTTTAAAAAACCAGAATGCGTGACAAATTTAAACTCACATATTCTTCCATTCCTAATGCTCACACACAGGATATTATTAAAAAGTAGATTGGGGGGGGGCATGTGGCCTTCTAGTGATTCTTGAACTATAGTAAATTTACTGGCAACAGGCACAATTCTGTTTGCTTAATAAAGTGTCACATACTTTTCTGAAGGTAACATTTGCTACAGTTATTATATGAAACAAGAAATTAACCACAACAATGACTCTCAAAATGCACTGCTTCCTCCCACATCTTCTGAATCAGAACACATCACCCTTCTGCTCTTTGCAAGAACTCCTTCTGTGTGGGGAAGGGGACATTTAAATCCACCCCTCCCCTTTGGATCTAATTCTTTCTCTTTATAGGTGTTTTTTCATGGTACTCATTCAATATATTTCTCTTGTGTAGGCAGCTACTTAATTGGACCTTATAGCAGAATATAAAATCACATGTTGCATACACAATGAAAATAGAGAGAAAATAGTTTACCCATGATTTCTGAATTTTCTGACATCTGTGCAAGGTAATTTCTGCAGATGTTTCATTTAATTTAAAAGTGGAAATTAAAAACAAATATGAAAATTAACTGTAAAATCAATAAAGTACCCAACTGTGACAATTCAATAATATTTCCCCATCTGTTGGAAGGACTGCAGACGTTTGAGGACAGGCAGATGTTTCTGTTAAAATAATCAGCAGCCCACTGTCTAAAATCAGCAGTTTTATTTTCTATAACCTTATTTATTTAAATTATGGATTGATTATCAGGTTGTATCCTGTGGTGAAAGCTTAAGGCAGGTAATGACTCATTTTCAAACAGAAAATATGCCATCTATTAAAAAAAATACTTAGGGTTGTCTCCAGTTGAGCTTGTGAAAAGTACTTCTTTGAATGCAAGGGCACATGATTTTTTCCCAGTTGCCCCTTACCCACTCTAGACCCTTGTGCATCTGAAAAGTGTTTAATGAGTGTTGGCAGATTCTCTAGAACCAAGTGGAATATGGTGTAGAGAACTGTACTAGGAAGATAAATCAGTGAAAATCAGCTTCCTCACTCAAGAAGCCATTTCAGTGAAAATTATACAGTGGATTGCATACAATGGATTGGGTTGTATGCAGATTGCTGTAATGCAGAAATGTGCAGCTATGTTAGTATTAGTGTCACTAGAGGACAATAGAGAAAAAGATGGATAGCTAGGGTTTCATGAGGTGTTCACCTCTTTGTATTGTCTATTCTGTTGTTTCTTCATGAATAGTTGGATAATTCAGGCTTCTCTTCACTTTCCCCTACATATTTCTTCCTGTCTGTGTCTTATTCATTTAGTCAGTGGTAGCAGATGCCATCTCTTCTCCAGTGGTAGCTCTTGGCTACTAAGTCTGATGGGAAGAAGGTCAGAACACAGAGGTTACAAAAATTAAAGCTAGGTAGGTGTGTGTGTATGTTTGGATTTATCCATTGTCCAGTCTTGCCTTGAGACCTTGGCATCTCTTTTTCTAGAAATCAAACTGTTACTGTAAGGGTGTTTCCTAATTATCTTTGCAACTCTGGTAATAATTAAAAAAATCTTACCAGTCAGCAACTTATGGTCAAGAAGGAAAAATGTCCTAGTGTCAGCAATCTTTTTTTTCCCTGTAGCCCAAGTAATGCTCAAAATTCTACAGCAAAGACTTTTACAATATATGGAGTGAGAAATGTCAGATGTCCAAGCTGGGTTCAGAAGATGTAGAGGCATTAGGGATCATATTGCAAACATATGTTGGATAAAGGAGTACACCAAAGAATTTCAAAAGAAAGTCAATTTGTGCTTTTAGATTATAGCAAAGCTTTTGATTGTATAGATAATGAAAAACTATGGATCTCTCTTAAAGACATTTCATTGTCCTGATGTGTTAACTGGTACTCTGCGACAAGAGGCTAATGTTAGGACAGAATATGGAGAAAATGAATGTTTTCCAATTGGCAAGGGGGTAAGGCAAGGCTACATTTTATCACCCTATCTGTTGACCTTGTATGCTGAACATATCATACATAAAGCAGGGTTAGACACAGAAGAAGGAGGTGTGAAAATTGGAGAAAGGAACATCAACCATTTCAGATATGCAGATGACACCATATTACTAGCAGAAAATAGCAAAGACTTGGAATCATTACTGAAGAATGTCAAGGAAAAAAGTGCCAAGGCAGGTTTATGGCTGAACATTAAGAAAACAAAAATAATAACCACCAATCATTTACATAACTTTAAAGCAGATGATTAAGGCATTGACAGAATGCAAGATTTTCCATATTACTCCATCATCAATCAGAATGCAAACTGTATGCAAGAAATCAGAAGAAGATTAGGACTTGGATGGGCAGCTATGAAGGAACTAGACAAGATGCTAAAGTGTAAAGATATATAACTGAATACTAAAGTTGGGATTGTGCATGCCACTGTATTTCCAATTTTCTATGCATGGTTTTGAAAGCTGGATATTGTAGAAAGCTGATAGGAAGAAAATAAATTCATTTGAAATGTGGGGCTAGATAAAAGTTCTACGGGTACCAGGGACTGCAAAAAAAAAAAAGAAAAAAAAAAAGAAAAGAAAAATAAATGGGTTCTAGAGCAAAGCAAGCCTGAACTCTCCCTTGAAGCCAAGACTAAACTGAGTGTGTTGTACTTCGGCCATATCATGAGAAGACATGACTCATTAGAAATAATGCTTGGTAAGGTAGAAAGCAGTAGGAAAAAAGGAAGACCACAATCCAGATGGATAGACTCAATAAAGGAAACTATGTCTCTGAGTCTGCAAGACCTGAGCAGGGCTGTTGATGATAGGGTGACTTGGAGGGCTCTCATTCATGGGGTAACCAAAAGTTGAAGTTGAATTGACAGCAGTTAACAACAAACAACAACAGTAGCTGATGTTCAGTGAAAGAAGGAAGGAAAATAATAGACATCTCTGCAAGTACCATAATGTTTACCCAATTGATTAATGAAAATATATTTCCACACAAGGACATCTGTAGGCTTAAGTTCTGTTTAAAGGTATAGAGAACAACATGAGGATAGAAGGAATACAGTGGGCTCTTCCCATCTGTGGAGATTCAGTCCCCCCTTGCATGGATGGGAAAAAACGCAGACACTCAAGCCCCATATTAATCAATGGCAATGTGTGCATGCTGCTGCATGCTGACTCACCTGCATGCACGTGCTGCAATTGAATAATATGGGGCATGGCCATCCATGGATGCCCCAATCCACAGATGGCTAGCCCACCTATATGTCAGGCCCACTGTACCTGTAACTTGAAAAGATTTAGTATAAAATTAATTATATTACCTTGCAAGTCAGCCTAACTCAAATCAGCACAATCTATCAGTTCAGATATTAAATGCATAAATTTCTATGCGTATGATAGTTGTTTAGATAATTACTTTAGAGTATGCTTTTTGACACTTCATTTAGTTTGGAAGGAAACCTGAGGTCTTTAGATTTTCCTTGGTTTTTTTCTGGGCTGTGAGGCCGTGTTCTGGAATAGTTTCTTTCTTACGTTTCACCTGCATCTATGGCTGGCATCCTCAGAGAATGGTTGGGTAGGAGTGTGTGTGGAGTTTATATGCTGTGAACCCCTGTTGGGGAGAATCTGTAAATTTGTGTAATTGAATGGTTAGTTTCTGGGTATAGAAATGCAAGGCTTGTTAGTGTCTGTTTGGTTAATGGTTGGTTGATGGGCCATTATCTGCTGGCCCAGTTTTTAAATACAATAGCATTAAAACTCAACATTTACAAAAAAATTCCACCCAGGGACAGGGGGATTCCCAGCAGATAATGGCCCATCAACCAACCAACCATTAGCCAAAATGACACTAATGAGCCTTGTATTTCTATACCCAGAAACTAACCATTCAATTACACAAATTTACAGATTCTCCCCAACAGGGGTTCACAGCATATAAACTCCACACACACCCTTACCCAACCAGTCTCTGAAGATGCCAGCCACAGATGCAGGTGAAACATCAGAAAGAAACTATTCCAGAACACAGCCTCACAGCCTGGAAAAAAACCAAGGAAAATTTATGGATGCTGGCCGTGAAAGCCTTCGACTTGACAAACCTGAGGTCATGTGCAAATGCAATACTGCAGTATCTAGCCAACATGTAAGGGGAGGGTGATAAAAATCGTGTCTTGTGGGTATACAGCACATGACTCAAGCAACTAAAAATTGGCCTGAAAACTGAAGAGAGAGAACTCCATCTTATTCAAAGCAGTGTTTCTTGAAACACGTAGATCAGTGCAAAAATTCTCTGCACAGAAAATGCTGTTTCCTATGCAAAAATGTTTTGTGCAAAACAATCATTTGTGAATTTTGTGTAGAATGAGTCTTGAACTGCAAAGGTTCTTTTCAGTCCAGGATTCTTCTCATCAGGGTTTCCTGACACCCAAAAAACATATTTTTCAACCATTTGTAACATATGTATGAACATTTTTCTCATGCGTGGCAGTAGCATAGATATAGGATGGGAGAGACCTGGCTGAACGAGACTACATGTGAAAGGGATTTAGGAGTCCTAGTAGACCACAAGTTGAACATGAGTCAACAGTGTGATGCGGCAGCTAAAAAGGCCAATGCGATTTTGGGCTGTATCAATAGAAGTATAGTGTCTAGATCAAGAGAAGTAATAGTGCCGCTCTATTCTGCCTTGATTAGACCTCACCTAGAATACTGTGTCCAGTTCTGGGCATCACAATTCAAAAAGGATATTGACAAATTGGAGCATGTCCAGAGAAGGGCAACTAAAATGGTGAAAGGTCTGGAAACCATGCCGTACAACGAGAGACTTAGGGAGCTGGGTATGTTTAACCTGGAAAAAAGACGGTTAAGAGGCAATATGATAGCCCTGTTTAATTATAGTTGCCCCTCCACATTCGCGAACTTGACATTCGCGGTTTTGCTTATTCGCGGTTTGGGGAGGGCCCCCCGGGGCCCCCCAAAACCGCGACACGGGGCCTCCAGAGGCCCCGTGAAAGCACTGGGAGGGAGCGGGGAGGCCTCCACGGGGCCTTCGGAGACCCTCCGGAGGCCCCGCGAAGGCCTTGGGAGGGAGGGGGGAGGGCCGGGGAGGCCTTCACGGGGCCCCCGGAGACGCTCCAGAGGCCCCATGAAGGCCCGGGGAGGGGGTGGGGAGGGCCGGGGAGGCCTCCATGGGACCCCCGGGGTTGCTCTGGGAGGGCGGGGGAGGCCGGGGAGAGCGACCACGAGGCCCCTGGAGGCCTCTGGGTCGCTCTGGGAGGGCGGGGGGAGGCCGGGGAGAGCGACCATGAGGCCTCCGGAGGCCCCGGGGTTGCTCTGGGAGGGCGGGGGGTGGCTGGGGAGAGCGACCATGAGGCCTCTAGAGGTCTCTGGGTTGCTCTGGGAGGGTGGGGGGAGGCCGGGGAGAGCGACCACGAGGCCTCCGGAGGCCTCTGGGTCGCTTGGGGAGGGCGGGGGGCCGCCGGAAAAAGCCACCGCGAGGCCTCCGGAGGCCTTTGAGTCGCTTGGGGAGGGCGGGGGGAAGTCGGGAGGAGCAACCACGAGGCCTCCGGAGGCCTCGGGGGTTGCTTGGGGAGGGTGGGGGGAGGGCTGTCATTATTCGCGGAATTTTCAAATTCGCGGGGGTCTATGGAACCTAACCCCCGCGAATGTGAAGGGACAACTGTATTTGAAGGGATGTCACGCTGAGGATGGAGCAGGCTTGCTTTCTGCTGCTCCAGAAACTAGAACATGGAGCAATGGATGCAAGCTCCAGGAACAGAGATTCCACCTCAACATTAGGAGGAACTTTTTGACAGTAAGAGCTGTTCGGCAGTGGAACACACTCCATTAGAGCGTGGTGGGGTCTCCTTCCTTGGAGGTCTTTAAACAGAGGCTGGATTGCCATCTGTCAGGGATGCTTTGATTGTGATTTCCTGTGTGGTAGGGGGTTGGACTGGATGGCCCTCGTGGTCTCTTCCAACTCTAAAATTCTATGAGTCTATGATTCTATGATTCTACCCTTTTCATGCACTCCACAACTAGCTCAAGGACATGGTGAGATGCTGGGGGTTAGCTCTTAGGGCAGAACATGTAAACAGTTTTCTCCCATGATAGTAAACATCTAAAATAATTGACAATGTCCAGCCCTGTAATGAAACATCCAAATCTGCTACCCATATTGAACCAGCAGAAATAAGTTTAGGCTGAGCAAGGGAAAAAAGGGGAAAACATCAACACTTCATAGCACAGTGGAGTGCTTTAAAAATTATCAAGAGAGGAAACCTATAGCAACAAGAGACCTCTCTGGCAAAATGCAAAGCAAAACAATAAACCAATTAGAATGACAGTAAAACAGGATTTAAATGTAATAGAAGCTAATAACAGTACCATTATTCAGTTTCCCTGAAGACTTGCCAGATTTGTTTAAGGATGAATTTTTAAAGCTGTGATAGTGAAACTACTGGATGTTCCCTCTGTTGTTAGGTTAGTTGGAGACGGAAAGAATTCATATATTCCTTTGATAGCTTTTCCCAGTGGACTGTTGCTAAGGGCAGTTGCTATCTTCACACTGACTAACAACAATGGCTCTGGTCTTGAGAAAGGCAAAACAAGTTCCGAGAGGCAGAAATGCTCTTGTTCACCTCTTGTTGCTGGCCATACACATGATAGTCTTGTTCTGCTGCATCTTTGCCCCTAGAAAATGGATGTTTAGAATTTTTGTAGTCTCTTAATGAATGTCTTAAAGCAGTAATGGGCTGGATGAGGAAAAACTGAGATTAAATCTGGACAAAACGGAGGTGCTCACGGTAGCGGCCCCGAAACCAGGAGTTGGGTTGCAACCTCCAGTCCTGGACGGGGTCACGCTCTCCGTCAAGGACTGTGTTCGCAGTCTGGGGGTGCTCCTTGATTCATCGCCTCAGATGAGTAGTCAGGTGAACACGACGGTCAGGAGCGCTTGTTATCAGCTTCCAGTATTAAAACCTCTCCACTGGCTGCCTATCAGTTTCTGGGCCCAGTATAAGGTGTTGGTTATTACCTTTAAAGCCCTAAATGGCTTAGGTCCAACTTATCTTTGGAACCGTCTCCTCCCATACATTCCTCCCTATGCACTCCGGTACTCTGGGAGGAATTTGCTTCAGCCTCAAAAATCTAGGCTGTCTGCAACCTCCTAGACGGCCTTTTCGGTAATCACCCCCAAAATTATGGAATGGCCTGCCGAATGAGATCCATCAGATGACGAGCTTGAGTAGCTTTAAAAAAGCACTAAAGACGGATCTCTTTTAGCAGGCCTTTTCTGATTAGATCCCGGCCTCAGGAGCGCTTGGCCTCTTTTACTCTTGCTGGTTATCGATTTTTTTTTATTTTTTTTTAAATGTGATTTTAGATTAGCTGGTTTTTAAATTTTATATTGGTTTAATATCTTTTTATGGGGGAGGGTGGGTGTGGGTGGTGTTTAGGGATTTTAATCTGCTTTTGTATTTTAATTGTTGTAAGCCACCCCAATTGTTTTTAACAGAGGGGCGGGGTAAAAATAATTTTATTATTATTATTGTTGTTGTTGTTGTTATTGTTATTATTAGAGGGGAATTTGCTAAAATCTAAAACCTATTTTCTGTCTCCCCTTTTCCCATACTACAACAATGGCCCAAAGCACAACCAAGTTCTATGAAAAAGTGGGTACATTTAGCCTAGAGAAAATGAGATTAAACATATATAAAGGTCGTCATGAAGAAGATGGGGCAGACTTTATCTTTGTTGCTCAAGAAGGCATAAATAGAACCAATGAGCAAAAACTGAAGAGAAGCAGGCTACTGGACTTACCCAGCAGCCATTTTGCGGTCTGGCAAAGGGCCCAGTCCCCCCCCCTGGGAAAAGAATGGCCACTGCCATGCCTCCGTCTTTGCCCCAGCAGGTTTCAGGCTGGTTGGGGTTGAGTATGGAGAGGCGGCCAATCAGGGCACAGCCTGACTGTATCTGATTGGCTGAGGAGTTTGCCCTTCAGCCAATCAGAAGAGAGTGCCCAGCTCAAATCTGATTGGCTGAAGGAAAGAGAGAAGCCCATCTCCTTCAGCAGGTTTCCCTCTGGTGCAGTGGAATTTATTCCTGGCCACCTCACCAGATCAGCCAGTAGAGCTGTCATCAATAAAGTTGTGGCCATTTAGTGCCAAAATTGTCAAATTTTGTTTCTGGCTTTTTTGGGGAAGGGGGATGGGCATCTGGCTTGGACATATAAGCAGGCTGCTGGACTTACCCAGTGGCCGTTTTGCAGTCTGGCGAAGAACTGAAAAATCTGCCTAGAGAGACCATAGTTTTCAGATGATGGATAATTGAAATTCTGGGTACTGGTCCCACACATACGGGGGTGAACTGTACAGGGCATTATGAAAGCCCCTTTTCCCTGAGCAATCAGCCCTCAAAAGCTTGCTGAAACAAACAAACAAACAAACAGTCTTCACCTGCCTATGGAAGGTTATCAAGGAAGGCACAGTCTATTAGGAAGGGAAGTCTAGGAAGGGAGTTCTGGAGCCTGAGAGCAGCCACTGAGAATGCCTTCTCCAGTACTCCCACCAGATGTACCTGGGACAGAAAGAAGGAAAGAACATAGGCAGGTTCATAAGAAAGAATATGGTCCTTCAGATAACTTGGACCTGAGCCATACAGCAGAAAGAAAAGTTGTACCTGAAAAATCTGTTTGTAAATAGAACAGACGCCCTCAGGAAGTGGCAAGCTCTCTTCCACTGGAGGTATTTACACAGAGGCTAAAAGGGCAGTTGAGCAGGGGATTGGACTAATTGACATAAAAAATTATTTCCAAATCTAAAATTCTGTGATTAGTATGTCTTTTCCAGTCAGTGGCAGCACTCGGGAGGTGTGGAGAGGCTGAACTGCACCAGGTGACACCATCGGGCCTTAGTAACACTACAGTTCCCAATAAGAGAATTGGACTGAGGAAAAATGCTTGCTTACTCACTGTAGCCCCCAAGTGCTCCTATAGCTCTTTATACTAAATAATTGTAATAGAAGTGTCTGCTTTCTCTGCACCAGTTCCTCCCATTTGAAATACTTCTTAGTTTATGGTTTACTTTCCTTTTCTGAGGCTATAGTACTGAATTCTTGTTTTGTGTTGTTGCTGCTGCTGCTGCTGTTATTAATATAACCATTATTAATATTACTGTGATCTGTATTGATATTTTTATTTTGCACAAGACATGACTTAAGCCAGAGAAATGATATAGTACAATGCCTGTATCTGTGGGACCAATACCCATAGCTTCACTTACCCATGTCTGAAAAAATATGTTCTCTCTAGGCATTTTCTAGATCCTCCAGTGCAATTCTATGGTATCCTTCTCCCAGAAGTTGACCATAGAGTTGTGCTAGAGGACCTAGAAAATGCCCAGAGAGGTGTTTTCTCTAGGAATCTCTAGCTCCTCCAATGTGACTCTGTGGTATGCTTGGGCTGGAAGTCATTCATTTATATAGGGTTCACTATTACCCATGGTTTCACATTTCCATGGTATGTCCAGGAACATATCCCCTACAGATATGGGGATCATACTGTATTTCTTAAAAAATGACACAAACTTAGCACCATAAGCTTACTCCACAGTTGCTGATTGTTTACTTTAACCTGATATTTTGTTTTGCTTCCTTGGCATCTATCAGAATACCTAAAATGGTTAACTATTCAGAATTCTCCACTCTGGAAATAAAATTGTGTGGGTCCATATTGGAGGCAATTGGTTGTTCACCTGCTGTAGGGTTATCTCAACTGAAGCCATTCAGCCCTCCGGCACGGAAAAGTTAGTTTGAGGTGGGGAGGTACAATTTACAGAAGCTCCCAGCCACACTGGTTTTCTAGGAGTTACAATTAAAAAAAAATTCCATGCTTTATTCATTTTATTGATATATTGCTATCAGTCTCCTGTTGGAAATATCATTGCATTGGTATCATTCTACTGTTTCAAAGCAGGACAAGTTCCAGTAGTTTCATACTGAGATATCATCTCATTGCATGGCTAAAATGAATATCTATAGAAGCCCTCCAGATCATCAACCTATTGGATAATTTAAGTATAATTGAAGTATTATGTTTAAAAAGCAACAAAAGTCAATATACAAATGATCCAAGATGAAACTGGTATTGATTCCATCTTCTCCAGATTGTTAAAATCAGAGCATGAGAAAAGGCAGTGTTCAATTAACATGTAGAATTACATTTCTAATTGCCCTGACTACATATGTTAACCTTAGACAACAAATTAAATATTGACAAACAGCTGATGGGAACACAAACCCAGTAAAGAACAATCACACTGAGATGTATATACCTAAGTGTATATACATGAAAATGGGAAATTTACAGTATAGGAGATAATGTTTTCACATATTCCTGTTTTATTTTTTAAGTTGGGAGTGGGGAACCTTTGACTCATCAGATGTGTTGCACTACACAACTCCCATAGCATAGTGTAGTGGTTTGAGTGTTGGTCTAAGAACTTTATCAGACACGGGGGAACATGGCACAAAACTGTATCCCAAACTGTGTCACAGGAATGCTACAAGAACAGAAAAGGCAACATTATCTGATGCCTGCATCCTCAGACATTCCAGGGACGTAGCACAGGAGTGAATAAAGTGTCCCTTTTTTATTGATGGGCTAAGCCATCAATAAAAGGGACACATTATTCATGCCCATGCTATGCCCCTGGAATGGTTGTATGGAATGGGACGATGTAATCTGGTAATGTCGCCCATTTTTGTTCTTATAGCATTCCTGTGATGCAGTTTTTGCCATGTCTGATAAAGTTCTATGACTCTGGAGACCAGGGTTTGAATCCCCGCTCAGCCATGAAAACCCACTGGGTGACCTTGGGCAAGTCACATACTCTCAGAAAGTCAGAAAACCCCATGATAAGGTTACCTTAGGGTCACCATAAATTGGAAACAATTTGAAGGCACACAATAACGACAATGACAACGACAACCCAAAATATCTGAAGATTTCTTTACTGAAAGGGAATTGCCAGGCATAAATTGCTATTCTCAGAATTGCTATCCTCCCATGGACAGTGCATTGGAATTCTTTCAGTTTTGTTGTCAAAAATCACTGCAACCATAAACAATCTTACCCTCAAAATGCCTAGCTGATGTTAGAGTAGAGATGGGCATCTCTCTCTCTCTCCAGTAATGCTTTGTCATCATGTTTGAGATTTGTCTGCCTTTGCAAGCAACAGCTACTAGTGCTATATGCTAGCACTGATAAACTGTGCCTTTGAAAACCAGCCCTGGCCCTGGATGTAGTGATAATTTTGAAGTGCAGGCCCTCATCATGATAGCCTCTATAGTAATATCCCCAATGAGAGTCCAATAGTACAGGGGGCTCTTTTGAGTTCTCAATCTCAATCTCAGTTCCATTTCAGCCAGGATCAGAGAGCCAGCATAGTGTAGTGGTTTGAGTGTTCGACTATAACTCTGGAGACCAGGGCTTGAATTCCCACTCAGTCATGGAAACCCACTGGGTGACCTTGTGCAAGTCACCCTCTCTCAGCCTCAGAGGAAGGCAATGGCAAACCCCCTCTGAACAATTTTTGCCAAGAAAACCCTGTGATAGGTTCACCTTAGAGTTGTGATAAATCAGAAGTGACTTGAAGGCAAACAACAATAGGATCAGGTCTTTTGTGGTTCTTGCTCTCTTAATACTAAGCCACTGCAAATTAGGTTTCTAGAACACGGTCCCACAGCCTGGAAAACCCCCACAAAAAACCTATGGATGCTAGCTGTGAAAGCCTTTGACTTCCCACTGCAAATTATTTTTGCAGGGATGACTCATTACAACAGATTATTGTTGAAAAATGCATTTCCCCTCCAGCTAGTCTGAGAACCTTAGCTAAAAACAGAGAGCAGTACAGGGGTGTGCAAGGCTGGAGGTTTCCAGATGATGTCATAGTCCTTCCTACTCATTAAGTTCTGGGACTTTGACCCCACAAGACCTATCTCAAATGCACCACTGCTGCCACAGCGAGAAAAACAAAACAATACATCATCCTGCACAATGACAAAATTGCTGAGAAATTGCAATTGCAGCAAATTTGATGCAAATACCAATGACAGCAACACAGCTCCCAATGGGGCCCATGGTAGACCTGACACTGTAGAATCTGCCCACTCCTTTCTTAAACAGTTTTTGGCTTTGCCTGGTCAGTACAGTTGGCTGGTCAGTAGTGGGAGAAGGAGGTATGCTTTAAAGGCCCAGAAGAAACATGCTTGGCCCCTTTAATCACTTGACCCTTGTGCATTTGGTTATTGTAGTGGCACCCTCTGACTCTGCATAGCAGACAAACAACCAGCAGTTTTCTCCTTCCACCAGATAAGAGGTCCCAGTATGAGTCTTGCCAGACTTACTACTTAAGAAATTTCTGGTGTTTTACCTAACACTCCAGTAAACATTTGAATCCAGTAACTGTCTTGGTGAGGCATTTATAATTTGAACTGTCACACAAACAGGAGGGAAAGTAATAACTGTGGGAAGGAATCACACAGCAGCACTGACCACATGGTTGCCACATGTAGACATCTAAACAGAGTGGTGAGAGAACTGGCATGAAGCCCAGAATGGACTTGTATACAAAGACCCAAATGAACTTGGCTAAGGATATGTCTATAGTGCTGAGGCATTGGTTTACCCAACACAGAGAGATACTCACCAGCCCCCCCACCCCTTTTCATGCACATACACCGAACTAGCATCTCTCATTTTGATGTGGAAGGAAGCCGTAAGGAAGTCTCCCTTCCAGATTCTCTCGACATCTTAAAATGGGGATGTCTCATTTTAGGGTGAAGGATGCCAGTTCCAGCTTATGGTATAAGTTCATCATCCTTAGCTGAGAGGCTTATATCTGAAAGCTTCCCTCTCTCGAGTTCCTTGCTGATACATTAGGAATGGGGTGGGAAGAGCAACCAGTTCATAAATGTGTAGCTAAAGTGTGGTCTTGCTACTCCTTTGAAGATGTTACACCCTTCATGTGTGTAACATGTGAATGAGGCCTGTGGTTTATCTCAAGCTGTCTATCCTTGGAAGTATCAAACAGTTATTCTTATGATCTGGAAAAACTAAATATACAGAGAAATCTCTGGTCTAAATACAGTCTACTAGGGAAAGCTGGCATTCCACATCATTATGAATGCTTTACAAATTTTGTTGCAGTCTATTTCTGATACTTTATCATCTTTCTAGTTGGCAATTCACATCACTTTGAGAGGGTATTAAAGATTTCTCATATCTAACTTCTGATGGAAATGTATTGCATGAGGCACATTCCCTAGCAGTATGGATGGCAGTTTGAAGCTTTAGGGGCAAAAGCAGCATGCTTTACTGGTATTGACCCTTCTGATTGATGTGTCACCATTGACTTTGCCAGAAAGACAAAAAGAAAGAAAGAAAGAAAGAAAGAAAGAAAGAAAGAAAGAAAGAAAGAAAGAAAGAAAGACTCACCCTAGGATTCATCAGAGCAAGCAAACATTACAAAGATTTCTGTTCTTATGTAAATGCAATGTGTAAATAATTCCTGCTCAATCTTTTAAATCAACCTTAATAGTCTAGATGAGCTGCATGGGCCATTCAAACTTTGCCCTACGGATCTACCCAAGATTTTCTAATTTCCACCTTAATTCCATAAAACCAATTGAGTATAGTCTACCTAAAATAGTTCCAGGTATTGTTTCAGCAGAGGAGAACATCCTAAATCAATTAGCAGAGTACTGATGTACTCAGGGCAGAGTTTGTTGCTCTCACATTATCATGAATTGACTTAATTAGAATTTCACTGCTTAAAAAACGTTTATTGCCATTTTAATACTTAAACCATTAAAATAGTTGATTGAAAACATGGGCATAGGCCAGGGCAATTTAATGTGTGAAGCAATGAAGCTTTCTTCAGAGCGATATTAAAAACAAAACAAAAACCTTCTGACTTATTTAAGAAGGACATTCAGCAATATACAATGCTATTCGGTTAAATTGTATAATTGCTGTCACCAAAGGACGTAAAAAGATGTTGAAAAAAAAGATGAAATTAGGTTTCCCAATCCTTCAGAAACAGTCTTGGTTTGTTTTACTAGGATTGCTGATTGGCTGGTGTTTTACTGGTTTAGCCAGTATAGCTATGATGTTTTGTGAGCTGACTAGTGTTGGAGTTTCTGAAAAGCTGGTCAAATCCAGATTCGGGTAACGCTAACCTCTCACAGATGTTCAGATGAACTGTTGAAATGACAGATCAGGATTGCAAAGGTAGGGGCCATCCCTGATCTACAGCTGCAAATTTCTGTATGTGGGCATTTCCTAAACGACCAGAAGCACTGCAAAGTCGGGGAAATCCTGATTAGATCATCCTTGCATGGTTCATGAAAAAAACTAGAAAAAAATATGCTTGCGGTCAAACTGATATTTTCCCAGTTTTTCTTTGTTTGCACATTTTGTGGGGTTTTACTGGCACATTTTAGTAACATGTGAAGTACTGGAAGATGTGAGAATTATTGATTCCCTGGTTAGATAGTATTGGATGTATTTTGTGTATGTGAGTCATCCTATAGAAAAATTACATTTATAATTCGTGCAAACTACAGAAAATTCAACCCAAGTAAATCCTTTGACCATTTTGATCTCACACAACATCCAAGATGTATTGATGCAGTTAACAAATGCTCAGAGTGCTGTCTTATCACAGAATCATAGAATCATAGAGTTGGAAGAGACCACAAGGGCCATTCAGTCCAACCCCCTGTGCTACAGAAGTACCCAAACAAAGCATCTCTGATAGATGGCCATCCAGCCTTTGTTTAAAAATCTCCAAAGCAGGAGACTCCACCACACTCCAAGACAGTGCATTGCACTGATGAACAGCTCTTACTATCAGGAAGTTCTTCCTAATGTTTAGATGGAATCTCTTTTCCTGTAGTTTTTAGTCCATCACTCTGTGTCCTTTGTGGCTTTCTGGAGCTGCAGAAAACAAGCTTGTTTCATCCTCAGTATGACATCCCTTCAAATATTTAAACATGGCAATCATGTCCCCCCTTAACTTTTTCTTCTGCAGGCTAAACATACCCAGCTTCCTAAGCTGTTCCTCATAGGGCATGGCTTCCAGACCTCCCACCATCCTGGTCGCCCTCCTCTGGACACATTCCAGCTTCTCAGTATCCTTCTTAAATTGTGGTGCCCAGAACTGTACATCGTATTCCAGCTGAGTTCTGACTAAAGCAAAATAGAGTGGCACTATTACTTCCCTTGATCTAGACACTATACTCCTATTAATCCAGCCTAGAATCGCATTGGCTTTTTTAGCTGCTGTGTCACACTGCTGACTCATGTTCAGCTTGTGGTCCACTAAGACTCCTAGATCCCTTTTGCATGTACTGCCATCAAATCAGGTGTCACCCATCCTATATATGTGTTTTTCATTTTTACTGCCCAAGTGTAGTATCCTACATTTCTCCCTGTTGAAATTCATTTTGTTAGTTTTGGCCCAACTTTCTAATCTCTTAGGGTCATTTAGGAATTCTGATCCTGTCCTCTGGTGTATTAGTTACCCCTCCTAATTTGGTGTCATCTGCACACTTGATAAGCATGACCTCTATTCCCTCATCCAAGTCATTGATAAAGATGTTGAATAGCACTGGGCTGAGGATAGAACCCTGTGGCACCCTGCTAGTCATGTCTTTCCAGGATGAAGAAGAGCCATTGGTGACTACCCTTTGGATTTGGCCCATCAACCAATTACAAATCCACCTTTTATTATTTATTTGTTTCTACCCCGCTCTTCATCCACAAGGCTATAAGAGTGGCTTGCAAATTGTTTTAAGCAATAGCCATTTACACATCTACACTGAATTAAGCAGTTTCCAACATGTGTTAGCTAATTGCCTCCACAAGCTAGGTACTCATTTTACTGACCTACAAAAGGATGGAAGGCTGAGTGAACCTTGGAGCCTCTGGAATTGAACTTGCAACATGGTGACTTGCAGTACTGGCATTTAACCACTGCACCACCAGGGTTAACGGTTCTATTGTTTAACCCACATGCTATTAGCTTTTTTTGCAAGAATATCATGGGGGACTTTGTCAAAGGGCTTACTGAAATCAAGATACACTGAGAAACTGAAGCGAAACTAAGCACTTGTAGTACAGCCCTCCCCGGTGCGGGACAAGTACCCACTGTTTTAATTATCCCTTGCCTGAAAAAATATGGTCTGTAGGCATTTCCTAGGTTCTCCTGCATGACTGTTTGGTAGCTTTGAAGTTACTATAGAGTTGCACTGGAGCTGCCTAGAGAGGTGTCTTCTCTAGGCAATTCGTAGGTCCTCAACCACGATTCTACGGAGTTTGCTATTGCCCACGGTTTCAAGTATTTGTGGTAAGTCTGAGAACGTACCCCTTGTGGATATGGTGGGTGGCCTGTACATACGTTAGTTTTAATCTTTTGGCTTTTGTATTAAAAGCATTTCTGCATTTCCATTAGTGGTGTGAACAAACTGCAGGATTTGGTTTGAATTCTCATTTGGTGCTTTGGAAATTGGCATAGTGTGACTTGATTGAACTTGGAGGCTATGTGATATGACTTCCATTCCAAGTCAAATTCAAAACTTTGCACCTCCCACTCACTAGCAAGGCTTGCCATGCCAAATTGCCATATTTACTTGCTATAGCTTTGTCAAAACTGCCAAATTTACCTGCTATAGCCTCCAAAAACAGCTGCCAGCAAGGCTCCTTCTATCAAGTCTGCCTGCTATAGCTTCCAGAAGCAGCTGCTAGCAAGGCTTGCCATGCCAAATTGCTATATTTGCTTGCTATAGCTTGGTCAAAACTGCCAAATTTACCTGCTATAGCCTTCAAAAACAGCTGCCAGCAAGGCTCCTTTAAATCTACCTGCTATAGCCTCCAAAAACAGCTGCCAAGCAAGGCTCCTTTTGCAAAACTGCTAAGTCTGCCTACTATAGCTTCCATAAACAGTTGCTAGCAAGACTTTTTTTTCTTCATTTTGAAAAAAACTTGCATTGCCTTAGATACTCAAATATTAACAAAGGATAGTGAAAAGTTTTGTTAAGGTCACTATAATAATAAATGTCTTAGTAAATCATCTCTGTAGCTGTAAACATTAAAGTCACTAGTGGTGCTTTCACATATGTATTGTTAGATATTATTATTATGCCTGTAAGAGCCTGTTTCACCACTTAGCAGGAACATATGTTATGATTATTGTTTATAAATAAGGTTAAAAATTTATACAGTCCATGATTGCGTGTAATGTTTGAGAAAGAGGGGAAATGTAAGAAATTCTCACAACATATGATTGTGATTATTACTGTTGATTTTTTATGTATTGTACAAGTGCTTGCTTAAGTGATTTTTTTCTAAAGTTGGGAACCAGTTTATATAATTATACAACATGTGGCTTTGAATTGTATTCCTAAATGTTCATTAAAACATTGTATATGCAATAAGTCAAAAAGTATCACCAGAAGTGACTATTTCTTAATCCATTCATGTTGTGATACTGGTTTATGTTAAGTTAGCTAGCACTTGAATTATAGTGCAACCCATTTGATATGTTATAGACAAAAACATTACCATATGTGATTGTGTATTAATCTATGTATATGTGTACACATGGTTATTGTTTAATAATTAGCACTTGATTTATAGTTCAGTACTTGATTTATAGTTTAGTCTAGTTTAATTTAACACAGTTCTCCCAGTTGGTGTCAGGTTAGTTGTGAGGACCCTGCAGGAGTGGTGTTACTAATGAGAAAATTAAACATCTACCATTACGCTGTCTCCACACAAAACACAATATAATACTTTAGTTTCTACGAAATAACACTTTTTTCCCCAACACTTTCCACACTCTCGTTTCCCATCAAACCAAATTCCCTATCTTTTCCTCATCAGCCCTTTCTCTGTTTCTGACTGGCCCTAGATATAACTGTTCCTCTCAAGATTTAATCCATTTTAATTTGTTCTCTGCACCTATCTCTATTTGTAATTGCTGCTATCTGACTGTATAGTATTTCCCTCTTAGCTCCCCCTACCCCAGTACAGTATTCCAAAGGCTGTCATTAGCTGGCTTTATTCAGGTCATGGAGGCTAATAATTTAACTCATCTTCACAGTGGAGGATGGGTGTTTGGATTCTGGTCACTTTGAGGGGGACTATTCTTTGCCTTGGGAATAGGAATGTAAAAAACATTCACACATTTTCTCATCCTCAGTTACAAATGGTGTCTTGACATATTGAGAACATCTGACAGAAAAAAAATGTCAACTGCAGCAAGAATTTTCATTCCAATGTGAAAACAGAAAAGGTAGTGCTTTTTTTTTTTTGGTCAGCAGCAGGAACTGCCCACACAGACACAAATCAGCTCTCAATGTATTATCGTTAATGCAGTAAATTATACACAATATTTAGATAAAAGGATACATCTTTGATGCATTCAAAATAGGTTCCATGGCCTCTTGTGCAAGTGCTAGTTGTGCGGAGCAACCTTTGTCCCTCCAAAATGTTGCTGAACTCCAGTTCCTAACAGCCTTAGCCAACTTAGGCAATGGTGAGGCATAATGGGAATAGTCATTATCCAACATATGGAAGGTAGAAGGCTCCTCACCCCTGCACTAGGGGAACATGTCTCTCAGTGAAGCACAGTATTGAAATAGGGATGAACAGACATTAAGCTTTCAGGATCTACATTGCTTTTTGACTGAGACCCTGAGGCTCGCTAACTGGAACACTGGCTATAGGACATGTGCCAAGAATGAAGGAATAGAGTGCCTCTGAGTACCTGCTTAGCCTACGAGTTGGATGATGATGATGATGATGATTTTCATGTATATCCCACCTTTCTCCCACCAATGGAGCTCAGTACCTCCACTGAGTTCACAAGTCCTTTCACATTGAAACTCATTCCTGGTTTTCCTCTATGCATTCTTTTGATAATGTAATTTAGGAGGAAGTAGGAAGTTGAGTAGCTGTTGCTATTGTTAGCTGCCTGGGAATCAAGAATTCTTGTTGATCTACTCCAAGTCATCTACAAATCTACCAGCAGATCTTCATCTACTTTCTTCCCATCTCTACTTTACAGTACAAGTCTTAGCTTATATATTTTACTAGATAGCAAGAAGAGCTTTTGTAAAGTTTTACTCATCACTTGGGGAAGCTGGTTGATTGGCCGCCCCTCCTCAGGTTTTCAGAGAGTCTTGCCCAGTTTGACCTTCAGACCTTTGGGACTGAGGATAGGACCTTCTACATACAAAGTTTGTGCTATATCATAACATTACCACCTTTCCCCTACAGCTGCATTGTGTGTGGAGAGAACAACCTGTATGGATTTGGCATCAATTATCTCATGAAGCATTCTTCTACTAGGCCAGAAACAGTCCCTCTCTGAAAGTAAAAGGCTTTCTTGGGGCTTGTCTATACCAGCCCATAAAAAATGGAGTCCCTCATAGTAATGACATGTCGCAGCAGCTGCAACCTGTCCTAATGGTTTTTCTGCCCCTTTTAGCTCTGCATGCCCACTAGGAAACATGGCAGCCACAAGTGATTTACTCACATTTGCACTTACCTGAATGCCTTTAAAGAAAATGACATCCACAGTGAGATTGTGTGATTTTTCACTTTAACACAAAAGCAACTCTCCAACACCCCATTTTCTCGCCTTAGCACTTGCCCACTAAGGCAAAAATTCAACATGGTGGCAGTGGGTGCTTGCCTTGCTAGCAAGCCCCGCCCCCTGCATTCATCTGGCTAATCAGATTTGCACTTCCTCTCATTTGGGCAAGTGAATCAGATCAACTCAGCTGTCCTAATGAGAGGAATGAGCACCCACTTATTTTTTAAAAAAGATGGGGAAAGCTGCAAAGGCTTTTCTGGTTAGGTTTTTGCCGGTTTTGGCCCACCTCCTTCACAAAATGTCAAAATCACATGGAATGCCATTAAGACAGGTAGGATTTTCCTCGCATTCCGTGAGGAGTTTTTTTAACCATTTGGACAACCCCTTGAACTACTCAAAAGGTACCGTTAGGTTCAAGACCTCACATATATCACTCTGAAAAGTCGTTTACTTCCCAGTTGTAACCACCAATCAGGAAACCCACAAAATTAAAAACACAATGTTAACATTTTCATGATTTTTCCTGTGATCCAGAAGTCTAGAAGCATACGCTAAAATGGAGAGTGAATGTTTTAATTGGGAGAGGGGCTTGCAACAGAAGTTGCTTAAAGATGGTCAGCAGTGGAGGCATGTGACAAGTGGCCCATGCTTCACTGCCACACAGCAGCTTCAGTAAAGCAATTCTTCATGAATAGCATGAAAGCCAAACTCTGCCAAGATTTCTAGCCCACCAACTGAGAAGTGATAAAGACGGTAAAGCAGGCTATTAGGGATCAATGCAACAAATCAAGAGCTGTGCATTTAAACTGTATATTTGTCTGTTCAGGCATTGACCAACAGGAGATAGTAAGAGATAAGCTACAAGTAAGCTTACTGCTTGTCTGATGCCACGAAGATTTCATTGACTGGAGCATCAAAATGATTCATTGGAGCTGACTATTTCCAACCACTGGTCTGTTGCTCTGAGACTCCAAACAGACATAATCTGCCACACTAGACTGAACACTCTTTCAGTCTCTTATGTTTTTTGTGGAAGAAAAAAATGGGGACAGTGATGAATCCTGAACCCAACTTCCTTAAGTTTTGGTTTAGCCAACAGCATTTCCAAATATTGGTTGGTCACTTCCCTGAAGGATGCTAGTGAGACATTCTGGATAATTCTCATTCTGGATAACAATTCTGTGAGCTGCAGCATGAATTTTTATACATAGACATCTTCTGATTGAACACATGGAAATATATTTCCTTGAAAAGTTGAGACCAATTCTAACGCATCTTAATCTTTTTTTTAATTATTATTATTATTATTATTATTATTATAACTGCATTTTAGCACCTTTTGAGAGTCATGACTTTGCATGCTTGATTACTTCTAATGCACACAGTATGTGCCTATCCTGGAAGACACCTTTGTTTATGTATGTGCATTGCCCATGCTGACTCTCTTTCTCTCTGTGTATGAGTTGTATCCCCAAAAGTAATGTTCCAAGCTATGGGGTGGTGTTTTTTTTTTTTTTTTTGCATCAATAACGGCACTGGATTTTTATATATTTATTTTTTGAAAGTATGTTGAAGAGTTTCACAGCTTGCTCTTATGGCACAAGACATGCTGTGCACATTTACTTAATTACTTTCAGTATTGATATAGATATATAGCAGCTTTCACCAAACTGCTGATGTTCTGGACCACAATTTACATCTTTTTTACAAGCATCTTTTTTATTGCAGAAAAAGAAAATTATATTAGCAATATACAAAAAAAGTTTTCATTACAGCCTTTTTCTTTTCCCATTTTTTACATTCTCTGTATCACAGTCAAACACATTTTTGTTCTGATTACAATATTTTCTTAAACTGACTTCTAATTGTTTATACATAAAACAAAACATGTTTTTTTAATCTTTAGATCACATGTTCTCCTGACAAAACCCATTTGTCCCACCTGTTTACTCCACCTTTTACAATTCATTATATTATAAAATTTCAGTTGAAGCTGTCTCCACTATACAATCTACATCTATTGGGCTAGCACTTTCATCATCCCTGATCAACAGCCAACCTAGTGGGCCCTCTATGTCTCCAAAATTCTGGAGGGATCATACTGGGAGACACTAGTATAGAGTTATAGATCAACTAGATAGAGAAATGTGAAGCTTCAGATTACCAGTGCTGTGGGTGATGTGGAGTGAGAAACATTCTTCTGGCAGTGATAAGGAACTTGTGTCTCTGTTATTTCTGAGCCCACTGATTTTATACCTCTTTTTGATATGTGTTTCTTAAGGTGATGAGGGTTTGTTGTGATTTAACTGTAACTCAGGAATGGTTTGTATGAGGTAAGGTTTCTATACCACACACAGACATGTTTTCCTGCTAGTATTTGTTTTTGACTGTTTTTGTTTTTATAGTCACTTTATTTTTATTATGTATCAAGTCTGTGGGGGGGGTAATTGGATGTCAGACAGAGGGGGAGGGAAAATGGGGATTGTTTACATGCATTTATGCATGCAATGTTTGTTTATGTATACAACAGCAAAATCTTTCATTAAAATGTTAATACCCCCTCTGCAAAATAAATAAATAATCCAGATGAGCATGAATATTGCTCAGCATGCTGCAGAACTGCACTCAGTCTCATAGACAAAAAAGAAGAAAAATCCAATATAGCATTAGGTTGTGTCCCTCTGCAAAGGCTAGCATCGCGGTAACCAGCAGGTAAAGCAATGTCACAGTCATTAAAGCACATCTGCACTAAAGCTTTCACTTCCAAAGAGATTAGAAATTATCTGCATGGCTGGGGAAAGGCTGTTTCAAAGCAGGACACCTGTATTAACAGCCTTCCAGTTGACCATTCTTACCAACAAACTCAAATTACAAATGTGTCCTGTTGCTTCTGAAAGTTCTGACAACAATACAATGAACTTTAAACAGCCAGACTTTTGCTAGGAATCTTATCCCCCTGGAAAGCAGCAGTAGAATCCAGATGACTTACTTAGTAGGCCAGCTTTGTAGTGTTTCACAAACTAAAGCCACAAAGTGAGGCTGGTGCATTCCAGACCTGGATGAGTACTACCATGATTGTTTTCCATTGGCCAGGCCAGCTGGGACTGATGGTAAGTGGAATCCAAAATCTGGAGGACTACAGATTATCCAGCCATGCTATGAAGTGTAGTGTCCACCTTTGGGAGAGGCATGATAGCTCAGTGATTTCCTGATTTGCAAGCAGAAGGCCCCAGGATTCCTGGCCTCTCTAGCTAAAAACTGATCATTTCCCATATAATGGGAAAGATCATTTTCTACTTGAGATCCTGAAGAGATGGTGCCAGTTACAGCAGACAATACTGGATGAACAAATACTCTGACTTGGAATGAGGCAGATTCTCATGGTTGCTTATGATCAGGATGAAGAACTGTGCTTCAATTTGTTCAATTTCATCCAAATAATTACTGATGCCAGATGCTGAGACATTGATTTAGAACAGCTTCATTAGCGTTTGGTGGAGGAAGAAATGGTGGGTGCTGCTTTTTGTGTATGTGTGTTTTCAGTGCTTTTAAATGGTTTTAATTCAGTGTTCAGTATTAATATAACTTATTTTAGTGCTTTTTAAAAAGTATTCTTCATTGTTGAAAGTTAATGGCTTTTTTCATATTCTGTTTTAATTGCACTGAGAGAAAGGTAGAATACTAAATACATACATACTATACCATACCCTCCAATATTTTACAGATGAAAACTGGGTCAGCTTTGGCTACACAACATCAGAGTGTGGTTAAGATGGCAACAATGATTAATGAAGACACATGAGCTAGGAGTGGTTGCTGCAGTTTACTTTTGCCTCAGTCTACTAGGAAGGTGTTAGCATGCCCTGTTTATTAGTGTGCCCTATAAATATCTCATAATTGGAAATATTGGACACTTTTTGTGGTCAGGTTGGCTAGGGCAAACCAAAGGTCAGTTGAAGGTCATAATGTCTTGGGATAATGTAGAAATATTATGTTAAGAAAGCCCAAATTAGGATTGTGCAGAAGCTCCTTAGTAAACACAGTCATTAAGGAGGAATGTGCTGATCCTTTCTTCCAGCCCTAGGCATCTCAGCAATCAGTTCATTCAATCAAACAATTAAGTGATCATTCCCAAATTTATTCCTAAGGAAGGCCTTCCTTTACCCCTTCCTGTGCAACCTTGCGAGGTTGTGTTAAGCCCATCAATTCCTATCTACCAGCAATTAACACAATCAGTTGAGTTTCAATTTCTGTCATGCATTGCCTCTCAGAGGACAGTGAGGAGGAATCTGAAAGCTTTGATGGCATGCTTGAGCTAGAGCAGAGTGACCACCAGCCACCACATGCTGAAGAACAGAGTGTCCAACAGCTACAAGCCTCTGAGGGACAGGGTGTCCAGCAGGCTCACTCATCTGAACAACAGAATATTCCACAGCCACAAACCCTAGAGGAACAGGAGACAGACTTACCCAGTTTCACTCAGTGTTGTCAAGAAAAGGAATTTCTCTGATGATCACAGAAATTAAATAGGAAGCATGAAGTAATCAGGTACCACCTACGAGACTCAGCTGGACCATAAATAACCAGCACTTCCTCCGGAAGAGCAAGGTTGACAACTGACCTGTTTGGGTGAAGTATAGGAGAGTTTCCTTTGTCTATCCCATGGGGAAGCCATCCAGGCTTTGTCATAATCAGAATACCCCTTCAGGATATGAAATAGGGTATAAATACTAGTCCCCCAACAATAGTAAAGTGCTCCATGGTGGACGAATCCAGCTACTCTCTTTCTTGGTGAGCCCTGGATTGAAAGCTCCTGTGCCACCCTCAGATGCCTATCTGAGTATCCTCACTGCTTGAAGCTCTTTTCTCCAAGACTGGTAACTATTGCCATATATTCTTAAATCCCTCCCTCTATCTAATCTTTCTGTCTTACTCTACTATCGCCTTATATGGTTCTTAGAAACATGTGTTGTATATGTGAGCTCACTTTGTGTTATTTCCAATAAAAAATACTTTATTTCACATTAACTGGAGTACTCTCTACAGTTAGTTCTGGTATACATAGGTGAAAAGATCCCTGAAGTTACCCTCCTCTTGCAGGCTTCTGTTTGAGCTAATAATTCCCCCAGATAATAACAGAGATTTTGGCATCAGGAGGGGATCTCTAAAACACCCCCTCTTACTCTTAGGGTAACATTCTTTCCCTTCCTCTCCTCCCCACTCGCCACTGAGTTAATTGAGTAGAAACCGCTTTAGTGGTTTGAACTCAATTTGAAGCAACTGAAGTAAGCTAAAGACAAAGGCAGAAAGTGGGAGAAGAAGACAGAGAGAGAGACATTTTAAAGGCTGCTGAAAAGTAGGATGACAGAGGATTAATTGGGACTGTCCTTGTCAAACTAGGGCCTTGTCTACACCAGGAAAAAAAACCTGTACCTACCTGAATTCTGGTTCGATAAGAACACGACACAGGATCAATTAAGCAGTAAAAGTGCGTCCTGTAGGCTTTAGTGCAGTTTTTAAAAACTCACTCCTCACTCCGCAGTTTCCAGGAAAGTCCAGTCTTTCTTATGTGTGTCTATCTGCATCAGGGTGGCAGATAAAATCTTCAGGGGGGAGGGGTTAGTCATGCATGTTTGTTGCCACAAAAACAAGTCTTTTTTTTTTTTGAGTGAGAAAATTGCATTTGAAATATGTTTCTCTGGATTGCAGCCCACTTCTCTCCTTCCTAACCTGCAGTTCAACATACCGTCTACATTGAAAAATAAAAATAAAAAGTTTCTTTTTCCTCGGGGCCACCACCGCTGCCTTCCTGGCCAAACACCTCCACAGCAAAGCCCTGCTGGTGAAGTCACTTCCTCTAAGGTCAGAACAAGATGTGCAGCCATGAGATTAATGATGAGGGAGGTTGATTGGGCTACCTCCTTATCATTGTTTTCATGGCTGGGCACCTTGTTTTGATTTTAAAGCAAGCAACTTTGCCAGTGGGGCTCTATTGTGGGAGTCCTTGGCCGGGAAGGCAGCAGAGGCAGCCCTGAGGAGAAGGAGAAAAAAAGTGGTGCCAATTTGAATTTGGCCAGGGATGTGTGGACATCAAGTGCAGTAGAGTGAGCCCTCCATATCCACAGATTCCAGCATCCATCATGGTCAGTAAAATGAGTACCCAGCTTATTGGGGGCAAAAAGCCACTTAGGGAGTGCTTTGGCACTGATAAGTGGTATATTAATATAAATGCTATTCTTATTGCATCCATGGATTTTTGGTATCCAGGGGGGTCCTGGACCCAAACCCCAGTGGATACCAAGGGCCCACTGTATATTAAGGTGTGGTGCTAATGGTGCAACTCTGAGGTAGAATATTCTGAATTGCAGCCAGCTTTTTTTTTTCTGGTGTAGACAAGCCCTAGGACAGTTGGAGGCAATGAAATACATACATAATCTTTTTCCTTGAGTGAGAATGCAAACATGCACCTCCATCTGTAGACTGAAGTGGTAGTGTCCAAGAAAAGCTGTACCTCTTGGTCCTGTCACATGAGAAAAACCAGTCCTTAGAATAATCCCTCTTTTTCAGGCATTAGTGGTGAGTTTACAGTAAGCACATACCATTCCAAGCACTTTTCAGTTCCTCTGCATTATTCCTCTGCTGAAACTGTCAGATTACATCACTTAAAGAACCCACTTATGTGGTCCTTATCATGCAAACAGGGCTGATCTGTCTTACCTCTTTGCAGCTCAGCTTCTTGTGCCTATCCCTCCAGAATAATATGCTTCAGTAAACTGAGCTCTTATGAAAATGGAGTCACATTACAGAAAATTATTTTCTCTCTATTCAACATCTCCAAGAATTCAAATTAGGTACTTTAAGAGCTGCAAAGTGCATGCCGGGCTCCCATTTGCTGCCATTTTCTCCAACTGGTAAACCTTTCATCTCCTGAAGAGAAAATTGTATCAGGTTTACTTTAAAAGTTAATATTTGTGAGCACCTAAATAATACCTTTTAGGGACTGCAATTAAATGATCATTTCAGGAAGATTTCTGTTTAGGAAACATCAATTGTACCATTTTCTCCTAAAGTACTATGTAATTTGAGTACATCATGCTCAGTTACAAGGCCTATATGAACTGTGCAAAATGTTGAACTGATGCAAGCTTGATATCTAGCAAAAGCCCTTCTTTTCCTTCTATAAGCAAGTTGCTAATCCTTGCTCTTGTGGCATTAACTAAGGAAAAAAACAGTACCAGTTGCATCACAAAGAACATAAGAAGAACCCCACTAAATTAGACCAGATGACTATTAGTCCAGCATTCTGTTCCCATGATGGCCAACCAACCAACCACATGCTTATGAGAAGGGTCATGCCACCAGGCATATCCTGTGGTGTGAGTCCTCAGCAGGTGCCCAACCATGCTTACTCTTCACACTGGCCTTGAACAGCATTGTTGAGATAGCATGTGGACCATAACAGTTGCTCTTGAGAAAGCACAGATAAAATTGTAATGCTTGACCCAGTTTCCTGGGCATAAATCCCATTGACCTCAATGATACAGTGCATTAGATTGCACACTTGTCAGGAAAGCAGGGAAAGAATAGAGGAATTATGCTGAAAATTTGAATCTATTTCTAACTGATTATAATTGTTATTTTAACCAGAATCTGCATATTAGGATATCCATACTTCCAGCGTTATTTTAATGTAAGCATCTAGTACCCACAGCATGCTTGGGATGTTACAAAAAATAAAAAAGAAATAGTCAATTCTTCACTCAGCTGTCCCACACATCTCAAGGGCTCCAAATTGGGGGAAGGCTCTGCAATATACTATGAAAATAGTTGTTTGTGCCATGGGTGGAAGTGTGATATAACTGCTGCAGAACACAGTTTCAAGCACACAAGCCATTGGGAGACCTGGTGAATGCACCATCATCTGACTGGCAAATCCATGTTTGATTTTACTGCTGCCCCTCCTACACCTACTCTGACTTGTACAAGAGCTCTTCTGGTGCTGGACCCTCTCCTTTCTGAAGTTCAGCATGGGCAAAATTCCCATACAACAGGGACTAGGTACAGGAGTAATAGCAATGAAGTCAGGAGTGGATTTGAAGCTCTCTCCCTTGTGAGTGATGACAAGGAGAAGGAGAGCAGCAGAGCCAGTCCTCAGAGAATATGCATGAGACCTTGGACAGTTCAGCACACAGATTGGCCTCTGCCAATCCTCAGAGGAGGTGTGCGATGGTGGTAGGAGACTCTTTGCTGAGGGGCAGAGAATCAGTAGTTTGTGGGCCTGTGTCCAGAAAAAGCAGCACAAAATGCTAGCAGGATAAACAAGATCTGGGAAAGCAGCCAAGCCCCAGTGTTAATTAATTAGGGAGAGCCAGATAAGGTTCAGAACAAGCAAGGTTCGGTTTCTTGGAAAAGCAGCAATACAGGCAAGAAAGCACACAGAGAAGAGTCCAGAATACAGTCCAAAGGTCAAGGTTTACAGAAGGCAGTGTAGTCCAGAAGTAGGTCCATGGGTCAGCAGGATCAGGCAGCAGGGTAATCAGGAACAGTCCAAGGTCAAGGCACGAGTCAAGGCAGCAGAGATTCAGGCAGCGGAGTCAGCAGGAAGCTTTCTCCAGCCAGATCAGTTGATCTCTGACAAAGTTTCCATTGCCTCTTCCAGCCTATATAAAGTAATTAAGGCTTTGCCAGGTGTTTTTTAATGAGCAAGTTCTTCTCATAAATTCTCAGAGACCTCCTTTGAGCCTCCTTTTGAGCTTACTGCTGGGTATATGATGGTGGAGGTAAGCCCTTCTCCTCTTCTTCATTCTTACCTGAGTGGGCAGGACTCTCTGCTAGAACTGATGCCAACCCACTCAGACCAGGCTCTTCCTCTGCTCGAGCCTCTAGGTTGGCAGGGTTCCCTGCTGGCACAGGTGTAGATAAACCTGTGCCAGGGTCCCTAGGGCCATTCCCTGCCATGTCCTCCTCCTCCTCTGACTCTATAGCCTCATCAGGCTCACAGGGCATAACAGCCTGATAAGATGTCCCAAGAGGTGTGCTGTCTCCCAGGTGCAAAAATCTGCGATGTAACAGAGAGGCTGACGAGACTCATGAAGCCTACTGACCATTATCCCTTCCTTTTGGTCTATGTGGGAACCAATGATACTGCAAGGCATATCCTTTAGCATATCAAAAGGGATTATGAGGCTCTGGGTAGGAAGCTGAAGGACTTGGATGCACAGATAGTCATTCATCTGTCCTTCCAGTGGAAGGGTATGGCCCAGGAAGGGAGAGAAAGATAGTGGAGGTGAACAACTTGCTGCACTGATGGTGCCTCCAGGAACAGTTTGGCTTCCTGGACCATGGAGGTGGACTTCTGGCAAGGGATGGGTTGCACCTCACAGCAGCTGACAGGAATGTTTTTGCTAAGACTCTGAAAGATCTTATCAGGAGGGCTTTAAACTGAGTTGTGTGGGGGAGGGAGACAGTATTCGTGAGGGCAGGAGTTCATCAAGTGCTGGAGATAATAGCCTCAATGTTATACAGAGAACAAGGCAAATAGTAGAAGAACCCAAAAGTGGGAGGAATAAAACCTTAGATGTCTCTATACATTATGCGTTAAGGATGTGTACACCTGTGAACAGATCCACGACTTAAACCCTGGGAGCTAGGTTGAGAGCATCTGGGTAAAAATCAAGGGGGAGAGAAACAGCAGGGATGCCGTTGTGGGGGGTCTACTACCGACCTTCATGCCAAACTGAGGACTTGGATGATGATTTCCTAGAAGAGATGACTGCACATTGACAGAAGAGATGTAGTAGTAATGGGGGATTTCAACTATCCTGATAATATTTGTTGGAAGTCCAGCTCTGCCAAAAATGTTAGGTCCAACAAATTCCTCACTTGCCTTGCAGACAATTTCATAGTCTAGTAGGTGGAAGAGGCAACAAGGAGATAATCTATTTTAGATCTGATTCTAACCAACAGACATGATCTAGTTAATGGGGTAGAAGTGGCAGGATTCTTAGGAGAGAGTGACCATGTTCTCCTGGAGTTTGTTATACAGAGGAAAGGGGAGGCCAAACATAGTCAGACATGCCTTCTAGACTTTAAGAAAGCTAATTTCAGAAAACTTAAGGAACTACTTAATGGATACTTCCCATGATCAGGAATATTAAAAAAGAAGGGAGTACATGATGGATGGGAGATTTTAAAAAGTGAGATATTGGAGGCGCAACTTGAAACAGTTCCGACGAGGAGGAACAATGGCAGATGTCTAAAGAAACCAGTATGGATGTCTAAAGAACTTTCAACTGAGCTAAAACTTAAAAAGGATATGTACAAGAAATGGAAAAACAGGAAAAGCACCAAAGAAGAATTCAAAGAAATAGCCAGCTCATGTAGGGGAGAAATCAGAAAAGCAAAAGCACAGATGGAGCTCATGCTTGCTAGAGAGGTTAAAAATGATAAAAAGGGCTTTTTTGGATATGTCCATAGCAAATGAAAGAACAAGGAAGTGGTAGGACTGCTGCGGAGAGAAGGTGGTGAAATGTTAACAAGGGACAGAGAAAAGGCAGAGCTACTCAATACCTTCTTTGCCTCAGTCTTCTCCTAAAAGGAGAACAGTGCTCAACCTGGAGAAAATGCAGCAGATGATGCAGTAGGGGAAATGCAGCACAGAATTGGTAAAGAGGTAGTTCAGGACTACCTGGCCAGTTTAGCGAATAGGGCCAGATGAACTACATCCCAGGGTACTAAAAGAACTGGCAGAAGTAATCTCAGAACCACTGGCAATAATCTTTGAGAAATCCTGGAGAACAGGAGAGGTCCCAGCAGACTGGAAGAGGGCAAATGTTGTCTCTATATTTTAAAGGGAGGAAAAGGAGACACAAATAATTATTGCCCAGTCAGCCTAACATCAATGCTAGGAAAGATTCTAGAACAGATCATTAAGCAGACAGTCTGTAAGCAATGTGAAGTCGAAGGCTTTCACGGCCGGCATCCATAGATTTTCCGTGGTTTTTTTCTGGGTTGTGAGGCTGTATTCTGGAATAGTTTCTTTCTGACATTTCACCTACATCTGTGGCTGGCATCTTCAGAGAATGGTTGGGTAGGGGTGTGTGTGGAGTTTATATGCTGTGAACCCCTGTTGGGGAGAATCTGTAGATTTGTGTAATTGACTGGTTAGTTTCTGGGTACAGAAATGCAAGGGTCGTTAGTGTCTGTTTGGCTAACGGTTGGTTGATTGGCCATTATCTGCTGGGAATCCCCCTGTCCCTGGGTGGAATTCCTTTGTAAGTGCTGAGTTTTGATTCTATTGTATTTAAAAACTGGGAGCCAGATTTTGTTTACTTGTAAGGTTTCTTCTTTCCTCTTGAAGTTGTCCAGGTGTTTGTGGATTTCAATAGCTTCTCTGTGCATTCTGACATGATAGTTGTTGGCCTGGTCTAGAATTTCTGTGTTTTCAAATAGCATTTTATGTCCAGGTTGGTTTATAATATGTTCTGCTACTGCTGATTTTTCTGGCTGGCTCAGTCTGCAGTGTCTCTCATGTTCCTTGATTCATGTTTGCACACTGCGTTTAGTGGTCCCTATGTAAACTTGTTCACAGCTGCATGGTATGCGGTAAACTCCTGCAGCTGTAAGAGGGTCTCTTTTGTCCTGGTTACTCCAGATCAGACATCACAAGAGCAGCCAGACCCAGAAAAAACCACAGGAATGAAGAAGAAAAACATCCACCCAAAGGGAAGGTATTTTTACCATACATCAAAGGAGTCACAGACATAATAGGGAAACTGATGAGGAAACACAACCTCCAAACAATCTATAGACCAACCAAAAAAATCCAAGAAATGCTATGCTCAGCGAAGGACTACAGGAAAAGAGATTCCATGTAAACATTAGGAAGAGCTTCCTGACCGTAAGAGCTGTTCGGCAGTGGAATGCACTGTCTTGAACTGTGGTGGAGTCACCTTCTTTGGAGGTTTTTAAGCAGAGGCTGGATGACTATCTGTTGGGAATGCTTTGATTGTTTATTCCTGCATGACAGGGGGTTGTACTGGATGGCCCTCATGATCTTTTCCAACTCTATGATTCTACCACTCCTGTGGCAGTAGATCTGATGGCTGCCCCTGAAAGCCATAGAAGAGGAATGGTCAGAAGTATTTAATGGATCTATTTAGTATTTTAGAAATACAAGTAAATAGTAGGTTATGTAGAAATCTGTTAATATTGACTTTACATTTAATTGTAGCTTCAGTTCTAACTCCTATTGTAGACAATATTTTGCAATAAGACAGAGTTGTAAAGAAAAGAACAATTGATGTTGAACCAATTTACGAGTAGGCAACTTCCCCAAGACAATACTCTGAACTAAACTAAGGTGGATACTTTGTTGTGGGGTGGTGGTAGTTCTTGCTTGTTTGAAAAAGAAAAATATTACTGATTCCAAATGTTCCTGAAAAAAATTCATCTGCAAATGCTGTCATGTTGACATCACCCAAGGTTGAGAAACACATCTACAAAAACTCAATATTCTTTTCTTCCTTCTTTTTTCTGACACAATGGTTGAGTGAACTTGCTGTACATCTCCCTTTCTTTTCTTCTCAGTGTTTGCTCTGCTTTCAGCATCTGTAAACATGAATTCTTTTTAGACAAAGCTTCAGACTTCTGAAATAAAAACCTTAGGGAAATACTGGAGCCTTGTAAAACAATAGCAGGTAGGTTCAACCGTGTTTTCTTTTAAACAGCAAGCCTGTCTTAAGAAAAGTGGGGAAAAGCTCTGGCAGCCTTATGAAAGTCTACAAGATACTGGCTGAGAATGGGAAATCAGGCTGCAGATGGTATTTTAGAGACAAGACCTTTTGCCACAATGTGTGAATGTAGAATGATTCTTTGACTATGGCATTTCTTCTTCACCTTTCTTCATTGAAATTCATTCTCAGCTCTCAGCACCCTCTAACTCTATGGCAGGTGATTGTTTATTAAATAACAAGTGATCCATATTAATGCATTTCAGAGTGTGGAAAACCCCCCAGAAAAGACTGAAGTCCAGCTTAAAGCGAGATCCCAATCCATGGATCATTGTCCTGGGCCAAAACCAGACTTTGGAAGACCCTCAATATGGTGTCATCAACAGTGCACATGTTCATCCTATCACCACACCAAATCCCCAACTGTGCTGCAATTTCTATCATGGCCTTTTCCTGATGTTGCTGTCCAAAGGACCTTCTGTTGTGGCTCAGAGTTGGCCAGTGTCTTGGCTTCCTTCCATCCAAAGTACTGCAGTCATCCACCAGGTGAAAACATCCAGGAGGAGAAAGTAAGGGACCTTCCACCACTAGGGGCCATATTCTGTTTCTACTTGTAGCCACTGCCACCTCACCCCTCTCTTTCCCTAAATAGGTGCAACAACAGTTTTGAATTAGAGGAATGAAACAGAGTTAGGGATTCGTTCTTTCAAGCCCTGAGGCCATCAGCATGCCAATCTCTAAAACTGGGGCCTGGTGATGGCTGGGTTGGAAGACCCATTATCTGTTAGTTATCCATGAAGCCTATAAATTAGTAGGAAAACAACCAAGGAAAAACCATTATTTTCATGCCTGCATGTGAGTACCCAGAGGCATTGGCTGAGTGAGCATCTGACCAGCTGCATTTGAGCAGGGCAGACAGGTTGTGGTTGTCTTGATCTTGCATGCTGCTTCACTCTTCCCCTGCTTCAAAGAGCTAGAACTCATAGGCGGTGGTTCTTTGGGCTTCATGGAGCCAGGATTGAGACTAGGTGTGTCAATACCATCATTTTCTCAAGGAAAATGCTGGGACTGTGGACTTTATCACATGAGGCTAGAATCACATTATTATGGTGGGACAGTAGCATGAATGGCTTCCTATTATCACAAGACATTGCCCTGCGTCCATGGTCCATGTAAGTGCCACCTGTTAATTACATGTAACTTTTCACTGATGGGCAAAAGCCATCAATAGCCTTCAATATTGCTCTTTTTGCAGTATTGACAAGTGTGAGAAATCATGTCCCACTGTAATCACATGACTACAGTGTGAATGGGCAGTTCCCTTTCCCCCTCCCCTTTCTCAACAAGAACAAATAACTAAACTTCCAGGGAAAACATAAAGAGGATCTAGAGATGCTCTTTTAATCAACTGTCACCTCTTCTTGGTTCCTTTTTATGTTTAAGTGTTTGTGAATTTTTTTTTAGTTATTTATTTGTTTTTGGTGTGTTTAAGCAAAGTCATGTCTTCTCACAGCCAAAATTTCACCCATGCAAAATCCAGGATGTAAGAGAATTTTTTTCTTAAAGGCATATGCACAAGCCAGCACAAAGTGTTAATACTCTGTCATTAGAAGGCAACGCAAAGAGAAGAGTTACTATAGTGCAAGCTGAAATCCCATTTTTAAACCATTAGTGGTGCTTGTGCAATAATTCCATGACGGTAGTATCACATGATTACAGCAAGGTGTGATAATTACTGTGATCATGCCACTATCTTTCCACTTTCTTCAATTACAGCATTTTTAGACACTCATCTAATAAAGTCCTGTTAGTCCCAAGAAAAAGAGGTTCCTAAGATTGCCTTCTTCGAGCTTTCCTTTCCTCTTTTGTGAATGTTGAAACTGACTTCTTGCAAAGGTTTGCTCCCTTCATAGTGAAGCCTGCAATATTAAGGCAACCCCCCCCCCATGTAGGTTTTACACAACAGGGACAGCACAGTTGCTGCTCTACAAGGTTCTATCTCATGTTGCTCCAGTAACAGTTGAACTTATGAGATCACTGGCAGAGAGCAGGGCACTGCATGGTTACTTCTCTTCCTAGATTCCTTTTCTTCAGGAGGACTAAATGTATTATCAGCTTGCCTATAGGTCGTGCTTGTTTTTAAATAACAGAATAGCAAGGGAAGCATAGGAGACCAGCCACCATGCAATGCCAAAAATGACACTTGGGTTCCAAATATTTCTTTTCTCTTTCCTCCCTGGAACCTAGGAACCCTACAGGAAGACTAGCTCTCAAGCACAAAACAGTAAAAAAAAAAAAAAGACTGGGTTTTTCAAGGTGGCCTTTATAGGAAATACAGTCAAGTGTGGGAGGACAATTGTCAAGGGTTTCCCAAAGTGACTATGGTGTTCTGGCTTTCTGTATATATGTTGTTGTGTTTATATTATAGAAAATAAAGTTTATAGTCATTAGGAGTATTATATTAAATAAGCTAAGTGGTTTATTGGGAAGAGGTGAGAGCATGGAATGTTGGAGGTGACTGGTGATTTGTGTTTTGCCTCAGGTGTTTATTACTCCAGACACTTTTGCAAAGTCTTCCAAATGCGCTATGTGCCTTTGCTAATCTGTGATCAATTTCTTTGTCAATCTTGGCATCTGAGGAGATGATGCTTCCCAGATAGATGAACTGCTGAACGGACTTAAGCACAGATTTGCTGATGGCAATGTGGGGATGGTGGTGTTTGTCCTGTGGTGCAGGCTGGTAAAGAACTTCCATTTTCTTCAGGTTGACTTCCAGCCCAAACAGCTCTGCAGCTGTTGCGAAGCAGGATGTTAGGCGCTGCAGAGCTACTTCTGTGTGGGCAACAAGGGCAGCATCATCAGCAAAGAGCAGCTCACGGACTAGATAGTTTAGAGTCTTAGTGTGAGACCTCAGACGGCTTAAGTTAAACAAGCTGCCATCAGTATGGTAACATATATAGATGCCGTCGTCTTCTTCAAGCTCTGCCATAGCCCTTTGTAGCATCATGCTGAAGAAGATTGTAAATAAAGTTGGCGCAAGAACACAACCTTGATTCACTCCATTAGTTATTAGAAAGGGCTCTGAAAGAGCATCACCATATCTGATTTGACCGCGCTGGCCTTCGTGTAGCAAGATAATCATTTTAAGGAATTTGGGGGGACATCCTAGTCTTTCCAGGATCTGCCACAGACCTTTCCTACTCACGGTGTCGAAGGCTTTGGTGAGGTCAACAAACATTACATAGAGACCCTTGTTCTGCTCTCTACATTTTTCTTGCAGTTGTCTAAGGGCAAATACCATATCTGTAGTACTCCTATTGGCTCTGAAGCCACATAGGCTTTCAGGAAGAAGTTCTTCTGCAATAGCAGGAACTAATCTGTTCAAGAGTATCCTTGCAAGGATTTTTCCAGCAATAGAGAGCAGTGTTATGCCTCGGTAGTTTGAGCAATCGGATTTTGCTCCTTTTTTTCTTGTACAGGGTGATGATGACTGCATCTCAGAGCTCTGATGGCAGTTACCCCTTTTCCCCGCAATTCACAAGGAATTCATGGAATTTATCATTGAGTACATGACCTCCGTGTTTCCAAACTTCAGGTGGGATTCCATCAATCCCAGATACCTTGCCGTTTTTCATCTGCTGCATGGCATTAAGGGTCTCTTCCAAAGTGGGGGCTATGTCCAATTCATTTTTCACCGGTTTTTGTATCATATGTTGGATAGCTGAGCCTTGGACTACTCGGTTGGCACTGAAGAGACTTTGAAAGTGTTCAGCCCATCGACTCAGGATGGAGGCTTTATCAGTAATTAATGTTTGATCATCTGTACTGTATAAGGAGCTTTGGACCTGATAAGTAGGTCCAAACACTGCCTTAAGAGCTTCATAAAATCCTCTAGAATTACCCAGATCTGCACAGCATTGTGTCTTTTCTGCTATATTGATCCACCACTTGTTCTGCATCTCTCGGAGTTTTTGTTGAAGTTTACTACATGTGAGACGGAAAGCTCCTTTTTTTACATGGCAACTTTCTTACATGGACAAGGTATGTCTGGTGAGCAGTTCTCTTCTTTGCCAACAGCTCTTGGATCTCTTGGTTGTTTTCATCAAACTAGTCTTGATTTTTCTTGTGGGAGAACCTGAGGGATTCTTCCGTAGACTGGAGGATGCTGTTTTTGATATGTTGCCAAAGCATCTGTAGGATGGTCTTCAAGTTTTGTTTGCAGGGTTGCCTGGAATTTGTCTCTCGTGGTAGCTTGCTGAAGATTGTTGACTTGGAGTCTCTTCTTTAAGATGCCACCCCTCGTAGGTTTGAACTTAAGACAAAGGTTTAGTTTACATCTTACGAGGCAATGATCCATCTGGCATTCTGCACTGGGCATCACTCGAGTATGATGGACATCGTGAATGTTTCTCTGGCGGACTAGAACATAGTCAATGAGGTGCCAATATTTGGATCAGAGATGCATCCAGGTTGTCTTCAAGCTGTCTTTCTGCTGAAAGATAGTGTTTGTAATAGTCAGCTGTTGTTCTGCACAGAACTCTAGCAGGAGGCGTCCGTTATCATTGCAGTTTCCAACACCATGTTTGCCTAAGACACCTTTCCAGGCTTCGGAGTTCTTTCCTACTCTGACATTGAAGTCACCAAGGATAATAATTTTATCTTCTACAGGGACTTTTTGTATGAGGTGGTGTAGGTCTGTGTAGACTTTGTCTTTCTCTACAGGGTCAGCTTGCATTGATGGGACAATAGTATGTGTGTGAGAGGAGTCCCATGTTAGGAGGTCCCCAAATAATTGCGATGTCTTTGTCTTTCCCTAGTCAAAGAAGAGGCTTCTGCATGGATCCAAGCAAACTTTATTGAAGTATAGGGTCAGCAGATCAGACAATCATTGCAAGCTCTAACACAGTGACTCTTAACCTTTTCTTTATGAGGGACCCTTTTAAATATCTTTTGTTGCTGCGGACCCCCAAGACTTAACTCATTATTTAAAACAACAACAACAACAATGCAAGATAATAATAATGCAATTACACTATCCATTAAACCTTCCCTCAGAGGCACTGGAGGGTGGGGAAAGAATTTTCATCTGCTTCTTCCTGCAAGTTTGTGGCTGGAGCGGTTTGAATGGCAATGTGGAGGCCCAGTCAGCTGGCCTTTGCCTTGGCTCCTGTCATGTGGCCACTCCACTGCAGGGAGGAGGTGGGATGAGCAGCCCTCAAGCCTTCATGGACCCCCATGAAAACATCATGGCCCCCTGGGGATCCATGGACCACAGATTAAGAAACACTGCTCTTTCCCCCAAGTTTCACTTTTAAAACTGTTTGCAGTTACCCATTCCCCCTTCTCACTGTTTGGTAGCCTTCTTTTCCACAAAGTATCAGGCAGCTCCAGTGGCCTTGGTTCTCACACCCACAATCTCTGCACCTCCATCCCCTCCCATTTCTAAACATCCTTCAAACATGGCCACAGAGCTGCTCAAACAGTTCAAAGCAAACTTAACATGGCAGAGAGGAATTTTGGCGACCCTCTGACAATAATGCTTGGGTCCTACTCTTCTGAATTGTGCCTACTCAGAAGAAAGCCCAATTCAGTTTAGTAAACTTACTCCCAAGAAAGTGCAGAGCACTGCACCCTCAATTTTCAAGGGGGTTGATTCTGAAGACTTTATACATACTGGAAGAGACCACATACACATTAAAACATTTAAGCAATGCATCAATTAAACACACAGAGAAGGTAGGGTGAATACATAATTACTAATTGTTATTAAATAATGAACTCCTGTGGTTTCTGTCTGTTAGTGAGATAGCTATTTCAGATCTTCCTCCTGTTCCGCTCAAGTATTTTTAACAGCAAGAAATCAACCAGACAGAGTAGCTGAGCATTTGTTTCTCCATCTCCATGTCTACAGACATCAATACTGCAGAGCAGACAGGCAGATTCTCCCCCTTACATGATGTACTTATTATTTACAGAGGCCATTATCACCTGATCTTTTCCCAGCTTTGATCTTTACTTCTAATGCATGTGACTTCTTCCCTGGTTTATGACTTTAACTGTGCTGTTGTATATACCAAAATCATTACAGTAAAAAGGTTTTCTTTGCTAGAGCTTTTAACTGCATTGCTAACACATTGAATGAACACAACCAAGCAAGACTAGACTGCTCGATGTGCCTTTGTATTTCAAGTGCAGACTTTTAAAATTGTAAATAGCCTCAAGAGTGAAAAAAGAGGCTCCTCATCAGGGTGACAGTGAAGAGGAGCATCATCCCTCTCTCCCCTGTGGTGAGTCTGAGAAAAAACCCTCCTCTGAAGGTGCTGTTTGTAAGGGAAAGAAATCTCCCTTTGCAACTAATGGGGGATCTCTTCCCAACATAGTGAGGATGAAATGGGTGAAGTCCCTTTTCTGTTGCCATCACAATAATGACTACTCTCTGCAGTGCACCCTGGTTGATGCTACTTTTATTTTCCAAACACCCTGCATGTTAACTATATTTAACCCCCCCCCACACACAAAATCAGTGCTCCATTATTAGCTCTTGCATGCTCAGCGCAAGCCAGTCCCTATTCTTTTACAGCACATTTATATAGTATTTTAATAAACAATCCATTTTTCTGCGTATGGATGCCTGCACAACCAGGCTCAAATAGACTGGGCCCTTTCACACTACACAATTATAGCATCATGATTCCACCTGAACGACCATGGTTTTGTCCTATGGAATCCTGGGATTTGTAGTTTAGGGATGGGTATTTAGATTCCTGATCCAGGGAGCTCTAGTGCCTCCCCAAATGACATGCTGCCACAGCCATTAAAGTGGAATCAGAGTGCTACAATAGTGTGATGTGAAAGGGCCACAATTAGACTGTTAGTTGGAACAAGAAGCCTAAATGCTTCTTTAGCTGCTTTAGCTGCCATTAGCAGCTTCACTTGTCCCTAGGAGTATGAATGCAGGTTACTTGTGTTTGGGAACACCCTTATGCACAGGGGTGGTATGGAAAGAAAGGATAGCTGGAGCTACTGAAAGGGGGAAGCTACAGGCTTGCTACATCAAGCAATATCTGATGTGCTGTGATGCATACAGGGATGTGTACACCCAGCCAAGAGTCAACATGGAGAGGGGGGAAAGTTTTCTTAAAGCCCTGCAGAGATCCCCTCCTGCAAGCCCTGCTTCCCAAGAAGAAAAACAGATTGCACTCTTCATGTTTTCCCTTGATGCAATTATTCCAATGTCTTCTGAAATGACCTTTTATACCTCTGGTTTGCAATTGCGATGCTTTTTTAAAAAACTGTTCCAGAATTCCTAATAATTTGGTTCACTCAGTCCTCCTTCAAATGTATATTGGTATTAAATAGTCTCACAGACTAAGATTGCATCTTGATGAAAGGTTTTTCTATCATCTTTCTGGGGACATAATGTGTGTGTGTTTCATAACTTGCCTAGACAGACGCTCCAGTTAATGTAATGCTCATTCATGTGTAACATCATCATTTCTTATAGTTTTGAGCACCTAACCTTGAAACAGAATTCTCTAAATTTGTAGTTGTTCTGTGGATTAGTTTAAAACAGTCAGATTTCTCTATACTTAGTTATTTGCAGCTGGGGGTCAAAGGAAGTACACACACACACACACACACATCTGAAAATACATATACTTAAAATGGACATGATTATACTGAAGAAAGAACTCCAGTGTTGGCCTCAAATCCAGAGTGCCCCTAGCAATAGCTTCTTGTGAACAAAAAAATCCCAAGGTGCCTTTACCACCAGGTAAGTGCATCAAGGACAAACAGCAGTGGAAAACAAGGGGAAAGTGTGGTCAATAGTGCAATAGTCTGAACTGAGCCCTCAGAAAAAAGAAATCCAAAATAAAAATGACCAGGTTTTCTTTAGAAAATGTGTTAACTTAATATGGTCTGGACTAAGTGGAGTTGAAAAATATTCTGCCTCAGGTGAAGACAGGTTTTTTTTTTAAATGTGATGCTATATAGACATGAGCCAATTCAAATATGCAACTAATCAAGTATTAAATGTCTGTGTGTAAACTGGCCCTCTTTCTAGCAAATGTACATTTATTTAGTGTAAGCTTTCACTAAGGAGACAAAGGAGAATATATTTGGATCCTAGGATGGTTAAGACATTCAGTGCTCTTTGATTTTGTTACAGGATTAAACCTAAGTTATTTTGAAAAAATTATGAGTTTTGCAGACTTGGCACGAAACATGTTTTGCCCAAAGGTGGTTAATGCCTCCATTGCTTCTGGGTGATGAATATGTGCTAGGTGTCATAGGAGTGTTTTTACCAGAGCTATCCAAGGTGCTGAATGTATTTGGGGACAGTCTATCATGGATTCGCCATCACGAAACAATGGAGCTGCAACATGACTCCATTTTTGTCTTGTTTGGCCATTGCTATCCAAAACTTCAGACTTGTGTATTTAATTGTGGGGTACATAAATGTTTTGCTTTTTTGTTACTATAACCCAAAGTCAACATGTATTTGTCATTCCCTGCTTTATCTCCAAAAGCCTCCTGAAACTAGCCCTAAAGAATCATGAATAAAATATTAGAGTAAGTGAGCTAAACAGTGCTGGAAATCCATAGCTCCTCCACCTCACATCACTCTTGGGCAGTAGCAGAGCTCTATAACACTAGACTTAGAATCACCATATATTCTACTAACTTACTGCTAGAATTATTAATGCAATGCTATCTCAGCTTGTCAGAATTATTACCAAGTTATTCAGTCAGGATGGAATATTTATTTTCACCAGCTATTACTATGGCAACATTTATTTAGCATCAGTTAGTAAGGGGCTTTAAAAGTAGATGTAGATGTCTTTAAGATGACCTTCAAGATATATCTTGTAATACTAAGATAAAAGAACGGTGTATATATACACATACACTTACTTATATGAGAAAAAAAAAGAATGTGAGAAAATGTTGGACTCCTCTGTTATACTATTCATAATTTAGGTAAGCCAAGATATTGCAAGCTAACAAAAGTTACTTCTTCAAGAGGACATCTTCTGCTTCAAAAACTGTTTTTTATTGGTGGCAAAGGGAAAAGCATCCCTCTAATAGAACAATTTAAATGCATAACAGTTAAAACAAATTATTTAACTATTCTCTCCATGTCCCAGCATTCATTATGTTGACTAGTGGGACATCACTTATTCATAAAATACTTGGTCACTGAAGAAGAGAGAAAAATTCTGAATGTTGAGAGATGGTGTAATAATATCAGCAATGTAAAATGGGATCATCCTAAAGGTGGAAAAAACATCACTTTATTTTGTTCTACAGATTTCACAGTCTGTATATTTATACATCTGTCATTTTTTTTTAAAAAAAATAACTCTATCTCTGTTAAGTGGGGTAATTAGGACTGTTTAAATGAAAGAGGGAAAGGCAAGTTTGAAGTGACATGGTGGGTGAGCTGATGAAATTGCACCAGTCCATGAAAGTTTTCATTTAATCTTTAAGATTATGAAAGACTTTATTATTACTTCTATAACTGGTGTACATTCATGCCCAGCCAACAGTAGCTTTAGATTTTTCCCACAGGGGCAGGAGAGATAATAATTTGGGCCCATCAGTTTTTGGGAGGGGGGAATAGCCTTGAAATGGGCACTCACACACCCCTGGAGGATTTATTTTTTTTCCCATTAGGGGGATTTCTATCTATCATCTATCTATCTAATACTGGAATACTGTGTCCAGTTCTGGGCATCACAATTCAGGAAGGATATTGAAAAGTTGGAACCTGTCCAGAGGAGGGCGACCAGGATGGTGGGAGGTCTGGAAGCCATGTCCTATGAAGAGCAGCTTAGAGAGCTCAGTATGTTTAGTCTGGAGAAGAGACGGTTGAGAGATGACATGATAGCCATGTTTAAATATTTGAAGGGATGTCATACTGAAGATGGAGCAAGCTTGTTTTCTGCTGGTCCAGAGACTAGGACACAGGGCAAACGGTTCAAACTACAGGAAAAGAGACTCCACCTAAATATGAGGAAGAAGTTCCTGACAGTAAGAGCTGTTCAGAAGTGGAATACACTGCCTTGGAGTGTGGTGGAGTCTCCTTCTTGGGAGGTTTTTAAACAGAGGCTGGATGGCCATCTGCCAGGAATGCTTTGACTATGTATTCCTGCATGGCAGGGGGTTGGATTTAGATATATGATGGGGGTCCCACAGGACACATGATTTCTACCCCAATTTAAAACATGTATTGAATGTACATAAAGTAGAGTTTTGTAGTGCTGTGATGAAATGTGTTCCTGAGTCCCCCACCCCACCCCAATTATTCTGTTTTCTTGTCTCATTCTCAGGGCACTTTAGAATTTCTTTTGGTGGTGTTTTGGGGCTTACGTTACTTTCAAGCTGTTCAAAATAATGATGTGTCGTCCCCCCACCTTTCTTTGCATTGCAGCTCTCTCTCTCTCTCTCTCTGATGAGATGATAGTGATTATTTTATTTATTTACATCCTGCCTTTCTCATGATAATGGGACTCAAGGCAGCTAACAACATATTTAAAACAATACAAGTGAAAATCAATACAAAAATAAAAATAACAGTATAAATATAAAAATTAAAAAACAATTAAACAATTTACAAGTTAAAACTTTAAACATTAAAATATTAAAATACATTTTTAAAACTCTATAAAGATCCTTAAAAATCTTAAAAACAGCACCACACTACCTTAGAAGTCCATCCCTTGTCAGTTTGTAAAAATATGCCACCAGAAGGAGAGCAAGGACAAAGCCATCCTGGCCTCTTTGGGAAGGGAGTTCCAAAGTATTGGAACAGCCACTGAGAAGGCCCTCTCCCTTGTTTCCAACATGAGAAGGTGGTGGGACAGAGAGAAGGGCTTCTCCGGAGCTCTACAGGGAGATATGGTCCTTCCGATACCCTTGATGCAAGCTGTATAGGGCTTTATAGGTCAAAACAAGCACTTTGAATTGTGCCCAGAAGTAGACTGACATCCAATGGGGCTGTTGCAACTAGGGTGTTGGCTGCTCCCAGTTAACAACGTGGCTACAGCTCTTTAGACCAACTGAAGTTTCTGAGCACTTTTGAAAGGCAGCTCCACATAGAGAACATTACAGTAATCCAAATGGGATGTAACCAAGGCATGTACAGCCGTGGTCAGATCCAACTTCCCAAGGAACAGGCGCAGTTGGTGCACTAGCTTTAACTGTGCAAAAGCACTCCTGGTCACTGCTGAAACCTGGACCTTCAGGCTCAATGCTGAATCCAGGAGTAGCCCCCAACTGCAAACCTGTATTTTCAGGGGGAGCCAAATCCCATCTATCACAGGCTGAATCCCCATTCCCAGATCTTTCAACTGAGCAGGAGCACCTCTGTCTTGTCTGGATTAAATTTCAATTTGTTTGCCCCCATCTAATCCATTACAGCTATGAGGCACTGGTTTAGCATAGGGACAGCTTCCTTGGAATTAGGTGGAAAGGAGTAATAGAGCTGGGTATCATCAACATACTGGTGACACCTGACCCTAAAACTCTGGACAACCTCTCCCAGTGGTTTCATGCAGATATTAAATAGCTTAGGAGATAAAACTGAATCCTGAGGAACTCTACAGGCCAGTGGTCAAGGGGACAAACAAGAATCCCCAAGTACCATTCTCTGAGAGCACCCCTCCAGGAAAGAGTGGAGCCACAGTAGAACAGTACCTCCAGGCCCCATCCCAGAGAGGAGACTCAGAAGAATACCTTGGTTGATGGTATTGAAAGCCACTGAGAAGTCCAGCAGAACCAACAGGGACACACTTCCCCTGCCCAGTTCCTTGTGTAGGCCATCCACCAAGGTGACCAAAGTGATCTCTGTCTCAAACCAGACTGAAATAGATCTAGATAATCTGCCTCATCCAGGAACCCCTGGAGCTGAGAAGCCACCACAAGGTCCAGTACCTTGCCTGAAAATGGAAGGTTGGAGACTGGCCTATAGTTATCTAGTATAATAGGACCTTTTTCAGAAGAGGTCCTACCACAGCCTCCTTCAGGTGTGTTAAGACCCTGCCTTGTAAAGAGGCATTAATCACTCACCTTACTCACTCAGCTAATCCTCCTCTGGCCTGTTTAAATAGTCAGGAAGGGCAAGCGTCTAGTATGTGTAGGCGCTCACCTGCCCAAAGAGCCTGTCTGCATCCTCAGGCAGCACAAATTGATGAGTTCGTAAGCTCTCTGATCTTATAAATTTCTATGGAAAATAGATGACCCCTTTTCCTGGGCTTGAAATGTGGAAAGTTGTAGAGGCTGCAGATCCCCAAGAAAAGATTGGTCTGTGTTTGTAACTGAGGTGCCATGTCTTTCAGGTATTTTGGATGTAAGGGATAATTTCTGGATTCAGAGACTTAACACCTTAATACTGCATGGTCTCAGCCTAGAGGATAAAACATAACACCATCATCCATACCTTGGTTGTAGCTTACTTAGTTTTCAGCAGTTGAAGAAAGTAGAAGCTGAAGAGTTTTGATAATTTATTTACGTTCTGTTTGCCAGTTACTCTAAGAAATACGTTTGTGTATACATGTGTTTGTGTGTGAATGATTAACTACATCCAGGAGAAACTTTTTGAAAGTCTGTTTTTACACACTTGCACACAAACAGAGCCAATGTGCTAGCAAATCAGTTACTTTAATGCTCTCTGAAACCAGGACCTGTTGGAAAAGATTGATCAAAGGAAAGAGACTTGTTCAGCCTAATCATTATGTTTTAAGCCTGAACAGTTCATTATGAGGTGAGAAGTGAAGACTATTTATAAAGAGAAAGGGCTGTGAATTGGAAAGCAATTTATTTGTTTCATCAGGAATCCTCAAATTTGTTAAGTGCTCTAACATATGCCTTTGATATCAGCTCTGTTTTAGTACAGCAGTTGTACCAACCAACACTCTATTGATGCAGACTATGGATTTTTCAAATGGGGAATAAAACCCCCATCAAGGTCGGGAGGAGGACAGCACTGTCTTGCTTACAGCGCTCTGTTTCATACGACTCCATCCTCCTCCCGACCTTCCCCCATGTTGAGGGCAGGAGAAATGTGCTGCTTTTATTAACAGAGAACCCCATAAGTAAAACCTGGTGCGTTTCTCACTCCCCCAGCATGGGGGAAGGTTGGGAGTAGGATGGAGTTGTATGAAATTGAGTGCTGTAAGCAAGACAGCGCCATCCTCCTCCCGATCTCGACGGGTTTTTTATTCCCCATTTGGAAAAAGTCCTGGGTCAAAACCCTGGTTATTTATAGGATAGTGGAGATAGTTTCATAAATATGATTTTAATACTGCTTGTGTGTGTGTTTGCCAAAAGTTATACATTTCATTTTACATATGTTGTCTTCATGAGAATGAATAAAAAAATCCTTCCAAATACTGTATATAATTTTGAACCACTTCTTCTTTCATAACAGAGCCTGAGGCTGTTGCCACACAGCAGAAGTAATGCCGTTTGACATCGCTGTAACTATCATGGTTTTATCCTATGGAATGCTGGGATTTGTAGTTTGTTGTGGCACCAGAGTTCTCTGAAAGAGAAAGCAAAATATCTCAAAAAAACACAAATCCCAGAACTCCATAGCATTGAGCCATGGCAGTTAAAGCGGTCTCAAAGTGCATTATTCCTGCAGTGTGGCAGCAGCCTAAGGGCTTATCAACATGGGTGATTTACCCTGGCTTGCCCCTATTCCAGAGCCCTGCAGTCCACAGGGCATTTACTTTAGTCTGTCCCTAGGCAGTCCTCATAATCCCCGGGGCAGATATGGGGCTGGAATGGGGAAAGCCAGGATATGTCCCTTTACCACGTTATAAAATAATACCCGATTTAACCTGGTATTGTCAGATTGGGCTCCACATGTCTGCGGAGGGTCATCTCAGAACACCATCCCTCACTGCCACCGCCAGCTCCCTGGCTTTCCCAGAAGGCTGGTCACATGCAGGGAGCCTGTAGTCACATATTGTAGGCCCCCTTCCTGGCTTCCGCATCAGCAATGAAAATGGTGGCAGTGGCAGCTGCATTGACAGGCCAGCATCCTGTCTGGACTCCGGCCTGTTTTCTTCAGGTAACAGGGGGCGGGGGAATGGGCTGTCTCCAAAGTCAGGATATGCTAGTAGGGAACCGGCATATCTGTCGAGAAGCCAACTTAAATAGCTGATAAGATCACCCAGCTTGGCAACAACTCAGTTGAAAAGCACAGTACCTGGTGTTGTCAGTAGCAGTCCTATAGGGTCAGAAGTAATAATAATAATAATAATAAAATTTATTTATACCCCGCCCCTCTGTTAAAACAATCGGGGCGGCTTACAAAATTTAAAATACAATACAAATAAAATCCCTAAACACCCCCACTCCCACCCTCCCCCATAAAAAAACATTAAACAAATATAAATTAAAACAACTAATCTAAAATCACTTTTAAAACTATAAATACAATAAATATAATAAATGGCCAGCAGCCTAGAAGAGGCCAGGATCCCCTGAGGCCGGGATCTAATTAGGAAAGGCCTGCCGAAAGAGATCCGTCTTTAGTGCTTTTTTAAAGCCACTCAGGCTTGTTATCTGACGGATCTCATTCGGCAGGTCATTCCACAACTTGGGGGCGATTACCGAAAAGGCCCTCTGGGAGGTTGCAGACAGCCTAGATTTTTGTGGCTGAAGCAAATTCCTCCCAGAGGACCGGAGTGCGCGGGGAGGATTGTATGGGAGGAGGCGGTTCCGGAGATAAGTACACACACACACACAGAGAGAGAGCGCAGAATGAAGAGGCAGTCCGAGGTCAAAAGGATTCCGGCAGGTGGGTCAACGAAAGCAGTCCAAGGTCAAGATATCTGAAGTCTCAAGATGGCAAGGTTCCAAGAAGCAGGAGAGTCACAGGCAGAGGCTTCCTCCAGGAAACGCAGACTGCCTGAAACAAGGAACTCAGCATCCCCCAGCTGCTTATGTTGGCCCAGCTCCCACTCCCAGCTGCGGGGTGATTGATGAGCTTCTCTCTCTTAATCTCCGGGAACGATGCAGCCAGGCCCTCTCTGCTCTCCTTTGGCTAAAGGTAGGTACCTGCTCTTCTACCTCTTGCTCTTGCTCTACTATGTCTCCCAGGCTTGGACCCTGTGCTGGGGGAGGGCTAGGCTGCTGAGCCCTGGGTTCTTCAGGGCTAGACTCAGACTCAGCCAGCTCTTCTGCTACTGGCTCAGCCTCCTCGCCTTCTGAGTCCTCAGAGTCCTGGCTGACCATGACAATATCCTGCTAGTGTAGATAAGCCTTAAGCTATCCATAAAAAGTGGATAGCTTAAATTTAAACTGGTTTTTTCACCATGAACATGTTGCCTTTCTACTTTGCCACCTCCTCCCATACAATCCTCCCTGTGCACTACAGTCCTCTGGGAGGAATTTGCTTCAGCCACAAAAATCTAGGCTGTCTGCAACCTCCCAGAGGGCCTTTTCAGTAATTGCCCCCAAATTATGGAATGGCCTGCTGAACAAGATCCATCAGATGATGAGCTTGAGTAGCTTTAAAAAAGCACTAAAGATGGATCTCTTTCAGCAGGCCTTTCCTGATTAGATCCCAGCCTTAGGAGCTGTGTCTCCTGGCCTCTTTTAGTCTTGCTGGCTGTTGATTTTTGTATTTGTTTATTTATGTGATTTTAGTTTAGGTGGCTTTTAATTTTATATTAGTTCAATATCTTTTTATGGGGGAGGGTGGGGGTGGGTGGTGTTTAAGGATTTTAGTCAGTATTGTTGTATTTTAATTGTTGTAAGCTGCCCTGATTGTTTTTAACAGAGGGGTGGGGTTATTATTATTATTATTATTATTGCCCATAAGATGCAACCTCCCAAAGCAATGAACCAAAAGCTAGGAGAGAAAATCTATATCCATTCTCCAAGTAACACTGCTATTACCATTGGTAATGGTGAGCACCACCCTCAATATGTTGGAAACCTATCAGCCTGAGAGGGTCTCTTTAAGTAGTTCTGATCACAGGGACACACACAATATTTCCTTAAGCTTATCAAAATTGGTTTTCTAAAAGCCAGAGTGTGCATCTGACTACATTTGGCTGTCCCTTTTCTTCGTATAATGAATCCCAGGAGGATATGGTCACTTGCACTCAAGGTTCCTACTACTCCCACCTCACTGACCAGTTCTTCCATATGGTGAGAACTGGGCTTCATGATTCTTTGGACCTCACTCCACTATGGCTGTATCAGCATATATCTGTTGGTTTATTTCAGGCATAGGCAAAGGGTGGCCTTGGAGTGGCAAGAATGTTTTGGTAACCCCCTCTCTGAGATTGCCCTTTTTCTGACAAAAAGGGGGGTTGAATTACTTCCACTGGAAGCCTTTAAATGGACCCAGTTTTCAAAACCACAAACTCAACTTCCTCTCCCTCTCTGTCACTGACACCCCCCATTTTTTTTTTTTTTTTTGGCATTTTTGTCCATCAGTGTAGCCTCCAGAGGATCCTGAGGGAGAAACTCCATCCTCCAAAACCACTAAAGTTATCCACCCCGGTTCACTGTATGCTTGAATTCAAGAACATTTCTATAATGTTGCATGATAGAAAATATTTTTAGACTAACATAGTCAACATTTTTAGGAGAATAGCTGAGCAATTAGAAGGTAGACAAGTTCTCAGTGTGAACTGCATTTCTCAATACGAACTCCCCATGTTATATTTACAAATTTGGAATGTATATACTTGTAGGTACTTACATTGTAAGGGAAAGCCAATGTGGCATAGTGCTTTGAGTGTTTGACTAGGACTCTAGGAGACCAGGACTCAAATCCCCATTTGGCCATGGAAACCACTGGGTGTCCTTGGGCAAGTTACCCTCATTCAGCCTCAGAGGAAGGCAATGGCAACCTCCCTCCGAACAAATCTTGCCAAGGAAACCCTATGATAGGTTCTCTTTAGGGTCACCATAAGTCAGAAATAACTTGTAGACAAACAGCAACAACTTATTTGTTTTTTCCCTCTCCCCTAGAGAAATTCCTGCAGAATGCCATGCAACTAGGGAAAGGATGTAAGCAGAAAACAAACCCAAACAAAAGGTGGTTGCATCAGCATGCCATTTGAACAGAGAAGAGATGGAGAGATTTGTAGCATGAAGTACTAGTGGGTTGTGGTGTTATTAAGGCCAGTCTCACCCCTCCCTCCAACAGTGTCACCTGGTTCAGTTTGGCCTCTGCACACACCCCTACTGCTAGTGGGTCCTCTGAAGCAGTGCTTGCAGCCCATGACACGAGTGTCTATTGGACCAACTATCCATCCCCTTAACAGCCCCAGTGATAAACATCAAAGCATTACATTGAGACCGTGAACTTTTATTTAGTGGCCCTCAAACAGTTCTTGAAAGTAGCTCTCACCAAGAGAATTACTGAACTGTTAGTAATGTTATTAATATTACAGGCTTCATCACACTATTTCTTAGCTAGAGATCCATCACAATGTTTTCTGACTTCAGTGTGGCCAGGCTTAAATGCTCATCCATCATCATTATGCCTTGTATTTGACTTTCCAGGGTTGTCTGTTCACTCTCATCATTTTTACTTTTGCTTCAGAATTCCACAGAACACAGAGACCAAAGCTACCAGCCATTTTATAGTTGTAACCCACATTTTATTAACTTTAATAGAAGCTAACCAACTTCAGTGAACCACAGAAGAGGGGAAATTGTAGGTTCATGCAGCCTGAGAAATAATAGCCTTCCATGAAGTCCTTTATGACTTCTTGAATGATCCAGCAAAAATTAATCTTGACTAAAGTTAGCTGTGTCTAGGTCCCATTTTGTTGGTTCCAACAGGTCTTCACAGACACTAGAGGCTAAATGTTGCTGGATTATGCTTGTGACATAAGAGAAATGTAATTTGCTTAGTAATTCAATAATTGTCTGGATGGTATGGCTGAAAAGAAGTTCTCCAAAAAAATGAGAAACAATAATTGTACAAAGTTCCTTGCTACAGTAGCCCTGTATATGTTTAAAGTTAATCTTAATTTGTCTTATGAAGAACATATAGAAATTTCAAGTAATCATGAACTGCAGTCATGAGTATTTCAGCTGCTTAGTATTTATTTAAATTTATTTATTTATTTATTTATACCCCGCTCTTCAGCCACAAGGCTGTCAGAGCAGCTTACAAATTGTTTTTTAAGCAATAGCAATTTACACATCTACACTGCATTAAGCAGTTTCCAATGTGTGTTAGCTAATTGCCCCCACAAGCTGGGATGGAAGGCTGAGTGAACCTTGGAGCCCTCTGGAATCGAACTTGCAATGTGGTGACTTGCAGTACTGGCATTTAACTACTGCACCACCAGGGCTCCTTGTACGTTTAACGTTTAACATAGCATGCAGTTTGATTCTATTTCTATTTCCATTAAGGCTGTTGTGTAATCATCTTGAATCAGGAGCTTCCTTCCTTAAAGCAGAACTAGCCAACAACAGATTGCAACACTGGATCTCACCAACCAGACAGCTATCAACCAGATTCTAATTTTCCTTTATGATGGGGCAGGCAACTATTTGAGGTAAAGGAGCGGCATGGGTACCTTGGGAGATCTTGGAGAGCTACACTTCCCCCCCCCCCCCAATTGTGAATCTTTGGCTCCTACATGCCTCCAAAAACCCCTAGGATGCATTGGAGGCAATTTCACAATTTTTTTGTCTCCTATGTGCCATTTTAGGCCTAAGAGAGGCCTCAACTTCTGGGTCATTTCCACCTGGGGGAAAAAAGGCTTCTCCATGTCTAAAAAAGTGTGAGGGCCCAAAACCATCTGAAATTTTCCACACCTCCAGGGAACATTTGAGGGCTGGCGTCTACATTTTTGGATATGGTGGAAATAGGATATCTAAAACAGGATACAGTTGAACACCTGGGGAGGACGTAGAGAAGCAGCAGCTTCTGCCTTCACCTTTAGATGATGGCATAAGTATGCTGGTGGAGACATGCACTTTGTCAATGCACTTGCTAGCACTTGGACAGATTTGTTGTCTGAGGTGCATTTTAGAAACCATGTGTCATGTCTGCTAATGGCACTGAGTCCAATTTGTTTCTGAGCAAATGTGGTTTCAACCTAGAACACCCTAAATGGCTTGTGACCACAATATCTCAAAGGCCACCTCCACCCATGTGAGCCTTGTGAGAATTTGGGATCCTCAGCAGAGGCCCTATTATTTATCCCACCACCCTGTGAGTAGACAAGATAGGACTCACAAAGGAAACCCAACTTCTGGAAGGCAGAAAAGACTGTACTATCCCACATGGCCTTTGACCCTTAAAACCAGTTTTAAGGTTGGCTTTAAGGATTGGTTTAATCTATTGTTAAACAATGTTGACTTTTTAAAAATGATTTTAATTTGTTTAAAATGCTTTTATCTGTTGTGCATTGCTTTGGGAGTCCTGGTGGGCTGAGAGGCAGTGAACAAAAAACACATCCTGATAAAAGCCACACTTATATGCCAAAGGCCAAGTTAAACAAAAATGTTTTTGCCTACTGGTGGAATGACAACAGGGAGGGGGCCACCCTAGCTTCCCACAGGAGGGAGTTCCAAAGGATGGGAGCAGCCACTGAGAAGGCTCTCTCTTGTGTCCTCACCAAGCAGGCCTGTGTTGGTGGTAGGAAAAGCATTCCCCTGCATATCTTAAAACCCTTGCAGGTTCATACAGGGAGATAAGATCTCCCTGATGTTCTGTCATATCTCAAACAACAGTGGGCATTAAGCATTGTTACTGCACTTTCTGATACCAATGGCAGAGGGTGTTTTTCAGACTTTGGAACTGGAGGTATGCCAAATCCATTGTTGTTGTTGTTCTGTTTAACCCACACAAACACTTCAGCTCATTCGATGATTAGCTAACAAACGTATCCTGAAATATTTTATAAAAGCCCACTGGCATCTTGAAAATCAGTTTACAGCTCTAAATATCAGCTAGACGAACTAAAAAGCAGTTACTTCCCATAATTGTGAGTGATATTGGTTAATTTTATGCATGGCTAGTTGAGAAACCAAGGGCTATAAAAATCATATGATAATGAAAAGAACAGTCCTAATAGCTTTTATTTATTGCCTCTGCTATCACTGAAGACCACAACCACTATTATAAATGTATAAACAATACCAATGAAGGCTTAATGCTTTTTATCACCAATCTCCATTGTCTGGCACCAGCCGAGAAGAAGCTTTGTGCTCAATGTATTGTGTAATTAAGATCCTTTTTACCGGTTAGCAAAACTAAGACTGTTATCAAATAATTTATGTAGGAAATGAACAGCAGCTCGTGCAGTAACACACAATGTGGCAATAAGAATCCTGTAAATATTAGACACTCATATTAATTGCTACCACGAGAAACTAGGCAAGCGGCTAAGATATAAAATGATTATAACTCCAGCTGGTGTCTTGGCGACAACATGAAGCACCGTGAAGCTGTATGATCATCAGATATCAGGAATTTTTTTACCTCCCTCAATGACAATACAGTCGTCCCTCCAAATTCACGGGGGTTAGGGTCTTGAGACCCCCGCGAATGTGGAAAACCCGCAAATAAAAAATGCTGCTCCTGCAACCCCCCCCCCCCAGCGGGAGGGAGGCGGTGGGAGGGTGTCTGGCCAGCCTGGCTGGCCTCTCCGTGGCCTTCCTGAGGGGATTCTGGGGCTTTGAAGCCCCGGAGCCCCCTTAGGATGGTTGGGGAAGGCAGCGGGTGGGTGGGCGAGAAGCTGCCCTGCCTCTCTGCAGCCTTCCTGAGGGGACTCTGGGGCTTTGAAGCCGTGGAGCCCACTTAGGAAGGCTGGGGAGGGCAGCGGGTGGGAAGCTGCCCTGCCTCTCCATGGCCTTCCTGAGGGGACTCCAGGGCTTTGAAGCCCCAGAGCCCGCTTAGGAACGCCAGGGAAGGAAGTGAGCGGGCAGGAGGGAAGCTGCCCTTCCTCTCCACAGCCTTCCTGAGCAGACCCGGGGCTTTAAGGCCCCGGAGTCCCCTTAGGAAGGCTGAGGAAGGCAGTGGGCAGGCAGGCGGGAGGCTGCCCTGCCTCTCCGCAGCCTTCCTGAGGGGGCTCCGGGGCTTTGACGCCCCAGAGCCCCGTTAGGAAGGCCGGGAAAGGCAGTGGGCAGGTGGGCGGGAGGCTGTCCTGCCTCTCCGTGGCCTTCCTGAGGGGACTCCGGGGCTTAGAAGCCCCAGAGGCCCCTTAGGAATGCTGGGGAAGGGGGTGGGCGGGCAGGTGGGAGGCTGCCATGCCTCTCCTCTGCCTTCCTGAGGAGACTCTGGGTCTTTGAAGCCCCGGAGCCCTCTTAGGAAGGCTGGTGGAAGGCAGGAGAGAAGGTGCCCTGCCTCTCTGCAGCCTTCCTGAGTGGACTCTGGGGCTTTGAAGCCCTGGAGCCTCCTTAGGAAGGCTGGGGAAGGCAGTGGGCAGGCAGGCAGGAGGCTGCCCTGCTTCTCCACGGACTTCCTGAGTGGACCCGGGGCTTTGAAACCCCGGAGCCCCCTTAGGAAGGCCGGTGAAGGCGGCAGGCGGGCAGGCGGGCGGGAGGCTGCCCTGCCTCTCCATGGCCTTCCTGAGGGGACTCTTGGGCTTAGAAGCCCAGGAGCCCCCTTAGGAAGGCTGGGAAAGGCAGCAGGTGGGCAGATAGGAGGCTGCCCTGCCTCTTTGTGGCCTTCCTGAGGGGACTCCGGGGCTTAGAAGCACCGGACCCCACTTAGGAAGGCAGGGGAAGGCAGTGGGTGGGCAGGCAGGTGAGAGGCTGTCCTGCCTCTCCACGGTCTTCCTGGGGAGACTCCGGGGCTTAGAAGCCTCGGAGCCTCCTCAGAAAGGCTGGGGAAGGCAGCGGGCGGGAGCAAGGGATGCTGCCTGGCCTCTCCACGGCCTTCCTGAGGGAACTCTGGGACTTAGAAGCCTGGAGCCGTCTCTGGAAGGCTGGGGAAGGTGCAGGCAGGAGGTTGCCCCACCTCTCACCAGCCTACCGAAGGGGACTCAGGGCTAAACCGCGAAGAATCATAACTGCAAGCGTGAAAGCCGCAAATGTGGAGGGGCAACTGTCTTTCATGGAAGTGATTTCTACGGGGGTGAAGTATGCAATGGGTACATATTTCCAAATGAACAAAAAAATTAAAATGAAGAAGAGAAGGCGGTAAGCATTTTGAAACATTATAGGGTATTTCCAGATCCCACCACTCTAGTCACTGTTGTACTTAGTAACAGCTCTGAAGAGGCTACGGCCAGCTGGCTGGAACCCTGAATAGGAGAACTACACACAACATTTTGTTGCAGGTCCTACAAGTCAGGCTATAAAACTGATCTATAAAAGACACACATTTCAATTTAAAAATAATTAAGGCCAAGATATTCAATGTATTTGGAAAAAAGATTGATAAATCTCTCCATAGTTTATCAATTACTGTCCTAGTGGTGATGAATGGTCCTTGGTATTTGTGTCTGTCTGCTTTAAAATATGTCTACTATATTGTGTGCTGTACTTGAATTGGTTACTTACTCTCACATCTCGATCAGAAAATGGTGCTGTACACACTCAGACACTATTAGTCATCTTGTGTACACTGCTAGCATAAACCCCTTAATTTACTCATTTGTGAATGTTAATAGGAGGTTTTGCCTCTCTGTCTTCCAAATGAAAAAATGGATAACAAGGAGATGAGTGGATTCTATTCCTTCTGGCTGCATTTCAAATAATTAAAAACCATGTATTTCAGTGCTTCCCAATAATCAGATACTTGAAGCACCATCTAAACATCATCATTCCCTTAGTACTGTTCCTAGCCTATAGAATCTTCCCATATTGTTTGCAACTCAATTTACTTAATTTAAGCTTCTCACATCTTTGGTTAAATTAGCTGTCTCTTTCTAATTAACAGTTTGTACACTTGAGAAATATAACCTCTTGTTTTAAGAGTAATGACTCCTTCCTATTCTGGGAGCCTACTTAATTTGTTCTGTGTCACTAAGTGTAGAGATAGAATTGTGTAATTACAGGGAAAAGGTAAGTTTTCAACTGTCATGTCCTGCATTTATTAAAAGTTTCCTTGAGCAAAGGTGTCTTCATGGCTTTCCTTAATGAGATATTCACAGATCTACTGGCATTTGTGTTAAGGTCTTACAAGTTATATTGGTTGGTTCAGACAACCACTGAAAATGTGGCTTGAAAATTAACTTAAATGCTAATAATTTTTTTTTTCTTGAAAGTACAAGGACAATGTAGGAATTCAGTGGAAAAAACATCTGCCCAGGGCATTACTGGTTTTACAAAGACACACTGAGTGCTCAAAATTAGAGACTTTTTGTTTCTTTTGTTTTGTTTCTATGCCCCTGAGTGAAAGTACATAACATAATAGTTTGTATTTTCAGATGAACAGATAGGAATATTCATCACATCTAAATATGTATGTCACAGACACTGATATATAAATGCCCAACTACCTGCCAAAAGACATATGGCCAGATTGACAGGACTAGAACTAATGGATTTAAGTTACAGAATGGCAGACTTCAGTTGGACATGAATGTTCAACATTTTAACAGTAAGAGCAGTCTGGCAATGGAATTAATTAGGGTGTTGTTGTTTTTTTGTACCCATCCCACTGGAAGTCTTCAAGCAGATGCTGGAGAGCACTGATTTCCTGTGTTCAAAAAGGCATTGGACTAGAGGGCCTACAACATCCTTTACAACTGTATATATATCTCTCTGGCTTTACTTCACAAACAAAGATTCAGGAAGAACTCATCCCACGCTTTCTGCAAGCGCGCTGATGACTAAAAAGGCCAATCCGAGATTAACAAGTCTGGTTGCAGAAAGCACAGCAGAAGGTCTCCTTGGGTGATGTTTCCAGGTTGTGATTCTTTTTGCATTATCATTTCTCTTCAAGACTTGTTTGGCATGAGTTCTCAAATAAGGCTGCAGCATTGTGGATAGTGCATCTCCATGCCTCCTGATGTGAGGCCAGGGCGGACCATTGCTGGTGATCAATTTGGCCAAGCCTGAGATATTGTTTTAGGGAGTCCTCGTATCGCTTTTTTGGAGCGCCCCTCTTATGCTGACCCGTGGCGAGTTCACCGTAGAGTATTATTTTTGGGAGGCGATGGTCCTCCATCCTAGAAATGTACCCTGCCCAGCACAGCTGTGTTCTCAATATCATGGCCTCAATGCTGGTGATCCCTGCTTGCTCGAGGACAGCAACATTCATCACATAGTTAGTCCAGTGTATATTTAGGATTGTGCGTATACAGCGGTGATGAAAGCGTTTGAGGAGTCGTAAGTGTTGGCGATAGGTGACCCATGTTTCAGACCCATAAAGAAGAATAGACAGTACAATGGCTCTATACCTACTGATTTTTGTGCTTCACCTCAGGTGTTTGTTACTCCAGACTCTTTTGTAAAGTCTTCCAAATGCGCTATATGCCTTTGCTAATCTGTGATCGATCTCTTTGTCAATCTTGGCGTCTGAGGAGATGATGCTTCCCAGGTAGGTGAACTGCTAAATGGACTTAAGCACAGATTTGCCGACGGCAATGTGGGGATGGTGGTGTTCGTCGTGTGGTGCAGGCTGGTAAAGAACTTCCGTTTTCTGAAGGTTGACTTCCAGCCCAACAACTGTGTATAAAATGTGGCATTGGGTAGGTAATTTTATCAGACAATCTCATCTTAGGAGTCAGGTTTTATAGGAGCTTACTCCATTAGAAATTCTGTTAGTTATGATGAATAGTATAAGTCTGACTCCCATATACAAGTCTAGTTGATTTTGATATGGGTCTCTCAGCTGGACTTGGAAGGTTATGGGAGACCAGCTGGGATATTTGTTTACATGGGGAGGGGGGACACTGCATTGTGTAAGTTCCCTTGTAGACATTACTCTGTTTCAATAAGGGAGATAGGATTTAAAATGACATAAATGACACTCAACTAGTATGCAGTTGTCACTCACAGGCCTCATATTTTCCAATCTTTGCTGGTGATTTTTTTAAAATGATAGACTCTTTTGATATGTATAGTGGTTTCATAGTAAAATATCTAAATTCTGGGACACAGGGTTGTTGGTGTTTGTTTTTTTTTAAAAAAATCATAATATTGTGAATGAACAGTTTATAAAGACTCCAAAATTAGCCCTTTTGTAATAGCAGACTGACTGTCCTCATAGTTGAGAGACATCTATAATAGTTTCCAAATTCCATAATGAAAATAATAAACATCTTTTCTAATTTCATCTAGTTTTACTTTTGTGTTACACATGCTGCTGTTAATGTCACCAAATAACCTTTTCTGGACAGTTCTTAGATTTTTTTAAATTGATTTTTTGCCCCTACTGCTTGATCTGAGTTTTCATATTCCATTGCATCAGCTCATTTGTATCAAACACTAAAGGACTCAAGTAGTTGGTATGATTTTAAACTACAATCCATCATGTCCATTAGACCTGTTAACTCTAATATCCTAGAAAACTCCATTTTGGGTTAGTTATTTTTGTGCTATTTAGTCATTGCTACAGAGGTATTTTTCAGAATTGGACCAATCCTATTGGAACCTATCTGTCAGATAATTTGGTGTAATCAAATATGCTATTCAATTACTCATGCATTTGGCAGGCAAAAAGGCATAGGTGGCTACCCATTTTCCTTCATTAAACTATAAAAAGATGGCTATGATTGGTTTTCATCCTGATTATGACTTGAGGCAAATTAACTTTCACTTTGAATTTTGATGAATTACACTGGACTGCATACTGTTCAGTTAGAAATCCTTGTTCTATTTTTCATTCTAAATGCTGTTCAAACAGCAAATTTGACAGGTTATTAAAATTTTAGTATCACTTCCAATACACTTTTCCAGGCTTTTGTTATGCTTTCATAGAGAATTCAGATAGGTCCATCAGTATTTTTCCTTCCTCTCTTCATTACCCTGTTATATCAACTTCTTGGTCTATTAAAACATTGCCTCCTTTTTCTAAGCATGTGGTACTAAATAAAATTAAAAGAGAATTTTTAAAATGCATTCTTCCCTATTTGCCTTCTATAGCAATTTCCCTTTAAGATTTTAAGAACCTGTGTTCTTTATGACCACAGTTCTGATTACACCCAAAGCCAAACCCACAACATGGCCTTGAGAGGACAATAGCTTGAAGGCACATAGTACAATGGTGTCATTAAACTCAAGCAGATTTCCTTTAGTCAGTAGGTAAGAAAAACAAAATGACTGGGTGCTTTGGAATTCAAAAAGACCAGGGCATGCACAATATATGCATACATTATTCTTGTCTACTCTATAGGTGTTCTGCTCTATAGGCTTTCTAATGCAATAACTGCTACAGATTTCTGCCTAACATAGAATTTGTCAGGAATGGAACTTATCTTGAAAATGGACCCAGTGGAAACATTAATCCAGAAAAGGTTTGTTCTGTAGACTTAGTCACAGCTAGCAGACCTGTTGAACTGATGGGACATATTCAAGCGTTGGCTTAACAAGTCTCATTTATTTAGAGTCTACTGTAGCTGGGACTAACAATTGGAGATAGCTTATGATAGATACCCTGTGAAGCGATGATTGTATGAAAATAAACCAGACTGAGTAACTAAAGCAAGCAAACCACACAAACACTGTAAGTAAAAGTCTAAATGGTTTTACTCTTGGAACTCAAACATTGGGTCAAATAAAACTCTTTGATAACCAAATTGATCCTGCATATTTGGCAAACCCTTAAACTAAAGATGTCTAACATAGACTTAATATCTATGTTCTACCCTGAATCTAACACATTGAACAATCGGGTAGCTTTCAATGTAACTTTGTTTGCATATACATGTAGCATGTATTTGCATATACTTTGGTGGGCAAGGCATCTGATTGAGACATATTTGGTTAAATGTTAAATGCCATGGAATATAGTAATTGGGAGAGCTGTACAGAACCTTTAAACAACCCCCAATACCAAATTGGGTGAATTTGGACAGAAATAATTAATATTTCTGTTGAATATGTATGCATTAATTTAATTATATTTGTTTTCTATTGTTTTGTTTAATACTGTATGTTCCTTTTAAAAAGTTTTTAAAATTAGAGAGACAGAGAAAGAGAGTCATCATAAAATAGGTGTAGTAATAAATTCAACTTTGTACCCCCACTCCCAAGCCCTCAGATCCACTAACTGGATCCTACTGCAAAAGACACAGTGGAGGCCAAAGTCCTTCCACCAAAAAATACACTCCTTGTTAACTAAAGATTTTTTCATTGCAATAATATAATTTTGGGGGCTAGTAGGACATCCTTTTTTGCTGTCTTTGCTAAACAAAGAGGAATAATAAATCCTTGCTGATTTATGGTCAGTCACCCAGAGATCCACTAGTTGTCAGGTATCAGCTTTCCCAAATTCATACAGCATAAGTTTCAGAGTCCATCAGAAAACTTTATTGCTAGAAATTCAGGAAGCATAAAATACAAAGTCGTTGCTGCAAATGGAAGCCTAATGGGTACACTCTACATTAAAAGCATTTTACAATCACCAAACTCTGGTGAGCTACAAGAGCATTCATCATCCATCATCCACTGTCACAGACATTCCTGAAATAGAAACCCTTCTACCTAGGGTTTAGAAAACCATTAATTGCAGCTGTATCAGTAGCTCTCCTTTCCCAGGTGAAATCCAAACAGTTACACATACATCACCCACACAAACTGCAAGGCCCAAGGTCACAGGAAAATTAGTGAAAATGGCAGGAACAGGCGCCAAGGGACCCAGTCCTTTGGGTGTACACTAGTACATCCAGATCTACTTGTCTCCAGCATCTGAGGAAGTAGACATAAGACTTTATCAGATGAGCCCCTTAAAGTGTTCTTTTGCGAGCATTAAAAAAAATATCCATTTTTATGCCAGCATAAGAATGCCCCACCACCACCACACTTACCTTGCTTTCCCAACAAAGGCTTCCCTGGCAATGAAAGAGGAAGTGAACGGATCTCTGTTCACTTCCTCCTTTGAAATCCTGCAGATTATCATGAGATTTCATAGCGCGGGAAATTAAAAAAACAAAAACATACAAAAAGTGGCACAAAGCACAAAAACACACTTTAAAACTTACAAGTAACCCAGGGGGGTCATAAAAAGTGCATCACTTACCTGGCTATTGTGATCTCACCTAGAAGTGTGTGTGCTGGACCGGCCATTCTCGATGCATTGACGTGAATATAATGGCACAAGGTTACACATGCTGGCAATGCCGGCACAAAAGTGCCATAGGGGATCAATTTGATAATTAAAAAATATGGGTTTTGGCAGGGACATAAACACCAAAGGGTGACATTGTGGTACGCATACCCTTTCACATTTATGTGGCATCATTATGATGCCATATTTTATGCATCTGATAAAGTCCTAAGTCTATGAAAGCTTAATCTCAAAGGTGCTAATAGATTCCTTTGCTTACTGATATTCCAGACTAACATGGCTGTGTCTTTCAATTCCAAATTTACCTTGTAAATTTGTCCATCCTGGGTGGAGCTAATCCAGGTAAGCTGCAGAATGCAATGAACCTGTTGCATGATTGTGTCAGTTTGCCTTTGTCCTTAAGGAAAGGGAAATGGTTGTATAAAGTAAAATGACCCTCATGCATTAGGATCATTGTGCTACTGTGGGATTGAAGACATTGCAACAGTTGTATGAATACAGAAGTTGTATCTTGAATGTCAATCAGGTGCCATTATGTGCTTAGCTACAAAGTTTCATGAAGATTCCACAACCTGCATCAGTGAAAATTGAGTTCCAGCTTTCTGAGAGGAGAAAAGCATTATCTGATCATGTGTAAATATAACCTGCCTGAGTGTTAATGACAAGACAGATGGAGAGTTGTGCAAACTATTCTGATCCAGCCGTTCCATGGCTTTTTGTGCCAAAGTAATCAAGCTGGGCTGCTCTGCAACAGATATATCATTCCCTTTGATTTATGATATCATTGATCCTTGCTCCATATCTCAAACTTTTATAAAGTGGAAATACAGACATTTAAACATGTTGCTCATGCTTAAAGTTTGAAAACTTTCCTCATTTTCCTAACAGGAAGAACCTATGCATTCTCTAACACTCTGAACAGACCACAAATGAGCAAACTCTGGAGCCCATACCCTTCAACTGTTCGTTTTTTGTCAGGGATTAATCCTCTGTCTTCCCCTTCTTTCAGTAGCTTTTAAAATTCTGGGTTTCTTTCTCTTCTTTCTACCTTCCACCTTTGCCCTCAGCTTACTTCAGCTGCTACAAACTGAATTCAAAGGGCAAAAGTAGTTTGCAGTAAATTAACTCAACAGGAAGAGGACAGAGGAGAGGAGGGAACAGAATCTTGCCCTTCTCTATAGACTCAGGCAAAAATATATCCACCCTATTGCAGCCTCTCCTAGCTGTCTATTCTTTCTCATTAATAAATGTTTCCATCTTGACCACACTCTGATGTTGTATGGCCACACCTGTTCCAGTTTCCATCTGTGAAATCTTGGAAGATATGGGAATCTGGACGACCTTGGGCAAGTTGCACACTCTCAGCCTCAGAAGACCCTGTGAAAGGTTCACCTTAGGGTCACCGTAAGTTGGAAATGACTTGAAGACACACCACAATAACAATGGGAGCCTAGAGGCCTAACCCTCAGATTTTTGCTACAGCTGCTCCATCACAGCTGCTATTTTGGTCGCCAGAATCAATATGCATCACTTCTGGACCTCCCTCCATCTGTTTGGGGGCATGTGGGTAATTTTGGGGTGGGGAGCATGAAATCGCCTTGCATACAATAGCCCCGCAAAGGTATTTTTAGTTTTAAAAATATGCTTTAGGGAGGCAGCAAACAGGTTTTTATACACACACAACCTGGAAGAAGACACAGCCTTTGTGGTTGGGTGGGGGTCCCAAATCCTGGAACCTCCAAAATGTCACATGGTGCCTCCAGGTTGCACAATTCCCATCCTTGATATAGATTGCCATCCAACTATAAAACCAGACCAAAACTGTAGCTGTTTTAAATTACTACTTTAAAAATATGCAACAAGGACATTCTTGAAATAATGTATGAGTACGAGACCCTTGCCATCACCTTCCTCCATCACTCTGCACCCAAGCCAGAAAGTGGCATTGGAACCTGGTTATATACATTTGACTATAATTCTCTAACACTATGCAGGTAATTGTTAAATATGTCGAATGAACAAAGGAAGCATAGTAGATCTGCTCTCTTATTATCATTTCAATCACCTTCCTCTGAGCTGAGTGCTGCTTTCTGAACTGGGGAAACATTGTTATCCATGGAGGTTCTCCATAGGATTTGATACCATGGAAAATCCCATTTCAGACCATGATCCTTCATGTATTGGACAGTGACAGAAATACTGACAAAGAGGATGGAGCTAACATGTTAATTCAGCAAGCTGAAAGAACCCCTGCATAGGACTTCTCTGAACTCTTCTCAGAAAGCCTGGGGAGTGGGGGCTTGCTCACAACAGAAGCATACTACATGCAAACAAACATGCTAACAGTGAGAATTATATATTATTTGGCACAGGGTGCCAAGATGCACAATCAAGACTTCTATCTCATAAAGCAATCTCAGACCAATCTGAACAGACCATATGAAACTAACAAGAGGATTTCCTAAATACTGTAGGTTTCAGTTTTCAGGATTTTTAATCATATTTCCATAGTATAGCACACAAAAGTAATAAAAATAAAATACAGCATGCACCTGTTGGAACCATTGGGACATTATAGTTATTACTTGGTCAGTTTCTGTTATCCCTCTCATCATCATACCCTGTGAGGCAAACTTCATGCCATCAAAAGCCATTGTGTCCCTATTCTCCATCCATTAGCATCCATGCGCTATTCATTCAGCTACTGTTGAAGGATACTGAACAGTAGAAAGCTCAGGAAGATGTAGGTGCTGCTCTGTTTAACATCCTGCTCTGATAGTCTAGTGACAGCAGTTTAGCATGTCCATATCATGATGCATGATGCATTTAAGTGAATATTTGTCAGTCATTAAGATAGATGGTGTACTTTGTGTGCAGGTCTGTGTGTGCAGGCACATACATCACAAGGAGCAAAGTGGCCAATGTGTAGGATTCTAGATGATGTCCAATTGCAACCGCCATCATCCTTTACCAGCATACTCAATGCTGAGGGAGCCACAGTCCACCAACATATGGACAGTTTCAAGGCAGATTTTGTTTCCATTTCCCTGGTGTTCTCATGCACAATGCTACATATTTTCACATAAAACTGCAATTCTTTTACTTTGGTGAACTTTAGGAAGTCTGCAATACTTTACAGCTATATTCATGGAGAAGACAAATAGAGCTGGAGACCTGCTTCTGGTTTCTGATAACAGAAATTTCGAAAACTCTTATTCCATGAAATTGAATAAAGTTTTCACAGACACTGGGAAACATCATATAACGAAATATTACAAAGTTCTTATAAAAAGAGAATTGGAACAGGAGCAGGTTAAAGAACAAATGGTAAAGTGGGCAAAAGAAATAGGACACGTGATAGAAATAGACAGATGGGAAAAATCCTGGTTAAATACACAGAAGTTTTCATTATCACAACATATGAAGGAAAATTACATTAAGATGTTATATCAGTGGTATCTCACACCAGTAAAATTAGATAAGATGTATAAAACATGGAAAATCTGATGGGATGATATGTGGTGGAGATGCTCGAAAGCAAAAGCATTGGAAAGCTATACATATTCAGATAAGTAAGATCCTGTTGTTAAATTATGCTTTGGAACCAGAGATATATCTGTTGAACATGATAGATACGGTAACAGGAGGGAAGATGGCAAGGAAGGATGGTAAGAGTAGGATTCTTCTTTATATGATATTGTATGCAAAATTTTGGAAAGAGACTAGGATCTCCACTATGGAGGAATGGCTTGTAAAATTATACGATACTCTAGAAACAGACAGGTTAACAGCTAAGTTAATAGACAAACTGCTGAATTTAGTAGAAAATGACTGGGAACCAGTCAAAAACTATGGGGGAAAAAAGGGATATTGAGGTTTAGAGACAAGCTAATTTCCCCAAAATATAATGAGGTCCAAAAGGACAAAGAGCAAAATATTTTAAATATATCGATATACAATAAGCATAATTAAAATTATAATTAAGAACAGTGGCATCGATTGTCATGTAATGAAAACAGAAATAGAATTAAGGCAGGAGATAGCTAATCTCAAACGAACCAAGAAGGAAGGTGATAAACAGAGAGAAAGTTAGGACATACACATTTTGTTGTATTTTGATATTGTTGTATTTTGCTATTGATAAGAGTGGAAATATTGAAATTCTATGTATGTTTGATATAGAAATGGTAGTTTTATAAAATGCAAGATACAAGAATCAATGATGTACTGCCAACGAAGGATAAATGATATAATAAAAAATATTTAAAAGAAAAAAGAAAAATCTTATTCCAATCTGCATAGCACCACCTTTTCATTTCCATATGTCTATCATGAGTTCTGTTTTTTTGGTTATTCTAAAATGTGATGGAATGTTAAATATTCAACAAATATTCAAATCCTCTATGATTAAAAGGGAGGGCTATATTTTGTGTTTTAATGGATCCCCTCCCCCGCAAAAAAACAACAACCCTTAGACATTAACATGAATAACAGTTTAGGAGTTATTTTCCAAGATACTTGGAAAGCAGAGACACAGTTTGTTTTGCAATTGCTCAGTTCCTTGGCCTGTTAAATTTTGAATAAGTAATCAATTTGGAATACAATGTAAAGAGTTTATGTTTCATCATTTTTCTTTACTGGTGAAATATTTATGTAAATATTCAGACTGGGAAGAGGTTGCCAGATGGAAAGGCAGTCGTTGTGGATTTCTTCCTGACATTTCTGACATATCGTGTAATACTGAATTGTTTTATGCTAACGATTTACACAAGAATACATATTATATTGCTACTTTGAAAGGAAAAAATTAATAGCTAGAAAAATCCTTGTCAGTGGGAAATAAACTAGTATGAACAAAAGTTGTTACCAGTGTTAAGCTACAAGAGCAACACTAGTTTAGGTACTTAAACCTGTTATGCCCCCGGTCTTAATATGCTACCTGAATAGCATGATGTTTCCTAGAAGTGCAAACTGCATTGGCAATTGATTTCTTTCTAGATAACAAGGGTGAAACTCCCTTCACTGGGGGGTCCAGTTTACCCCCCTCCCCCACTGTCTTTTCGCTAGTAAAGACCTTTTTTAAAGGAAACTTTTGTTTTTTAGTGTCTGCGGCAGATAAAGCTTTTAATGGGGAGTGTAGTGTTTTTCTTTTATTATGCTTTAAAGTATCTTTTAATGTTGTTTTTAACTGGTTTTAATGCTGTTTGTAACTGTTTTGACTTGGGTTGTTTTTTAAGTAGAAATTTAATTTAATTGTGTTTTAACTTTTATAATAACAATTTTAAAATTGTATTGTGCTTTTAAAATGTTGTACACTGCCTTGGATTCCATGCTGGGAGAAAGGTAGAATGTAGATAAAATAAATAAATAAATAAACTATGAAAGAAGAATCACATATTTGCTACATATTTTCTCGGCTCAGTGTCAAGTTTTATGATATTTCCCCCTTTTTCCTCCCAGTTAAAAAACAGATATCAGTGCTCATGAAATCAAAACCCATGCACAAAATTTACCTACAGTTTTATTTTGTTCTTGGGTGAGGGATATTCTGGGTTTGCCAAAGCACATTTTTTAAAAAAAAGAAAAAAAGAAGGACATGTCTAAATGAGGTGATATAATCCTGATTACTGTGTATTATTGAAAATTTGCAGCAGCATTCATTTTTTGCCACAGTTGGGTTTTTTTGCAAGATCGCTGGTATGCGAAGCTATCTGTGTTTGATGTTCACATGGGCATGCCTGCAGATCAAGATGGTGGCTGTGAGTGAATTACTCACATTTTTATTTTCCACAAGTTGCCATCACCCAACAGTATTTGCTTTTACAGTAAATCTAAGGTGCAGAAGTGTGATGTTCTGCTTAAACAAGCTTTAAAAAAAGCTGTTTTGTTGCTTCAGGGCATGATAGCTACTGCAAAAATCCAAGATGGTGGTTCTAGCCATTTTCTGGTTGGCAAGCTCCACCTCCATGCACATCCAACCAATAAAGTTTCCACTTCCACTGTTACTGGGAATGTGTTGCGATCCAAATCGGTTTCCCTTGCATTAAAAACTTTGGGAAAAGCTGCAAAGGCTTTTCCCATGCAGTATATAGTGGTTTTGGCCCTTGTCTTCTGACTATGGTGAATCACTGCTGGACCCCATTTGGACAAAAGGTATTCTCCTTGAATTCTATGAGGAGTGTTTTCACAGTTTAGACAAGTCCGAAGAGGCCCTCAAAAGATGGAAAAGCAGATTATTCTTACATTTACTTACATGAAAAATGGGAAGAAGGGAAGGAGAATAGAGTGAAAGCCAGGAAAGACTAATACATTACAGATTTACTATTCCACAGACACTGCAGTATGACTTCCTTGTACGTAATTGTTCATAGGACTGTGACCTTAATACTGCCAAACCTTGAGATTCCATTTTGCAATGCTATTAGCTATCTGCTAATTTATTATCAATGCCTTTCTGTAATCCCCTTTACAAGCTAAGTCATTGCCCATCTCCACATTATGTGACACTGGATTCTGTAACTTAAATTACACTTCTGAAGAGACAATTTATTCCTTGGCAGTACTGGGTCTTCAATATCAGAAAATTAAAAGCCACTGATCTTGAATGGAAGGGCCATCTTTCGTTTTGACACTTATGGAATATTTACCAGTTGATCAAGGCAGAAAGGACCTATATCTTATTGAATGATCACACCATGGTGTCTCTAAGGCTGGTGTCACCCCCATCCCAGGGCGTCACCTGGTGCAGTTTGGCTTCTCCGCACCTCCACCACTGGGATCACATGCTATAGTTCGTGGCATTAAAAGGATCAGGTAGCAGTTAGTATAAGAGACATACCTGAAGAACCACTGCCAGTCAGATTAGAAAATGGGCAGATGCAATTGTGTGTCCTTCCAATCACATAAAGGATCTTTTCTGCAACAGAGGCTTCTATGGATGGAGGTTCGCCACTGTTGCAAGCTTCCTTTTTCTCTCTCCTGCTGCTGTCCACCTTCTACACTGACTCAAAGGGTCTTCCAAACATCTGGGATCTGAATCGGAAAAATAGGCTGCAGAGGGAAGTGGGAATCCATTCAATGAAAACTACTGGAGCAAATTGCTTACCATAAGCAGAGGGATTCATTGAGGTGAAGCCTTGGCTTGAGTAAATATGAAACATCTTCCTATGTTCTGAGATTACTGAGCACATACTTCTACTTAAGGACTAGGGCTCTGAGGAGTAAAGCAGTAAGAACTTGGGCAAATCAGGAACCAGTCCATGGAGATTTTACTCTCTAGCACTGTTTCCACTTTCTGCTTTAGCTTGGGCCCTTGAATAGTTTCTGCACAGAAAATCAAACAGAACGTGGAAAATAAATCAGTGGAAGCCATGCTGTGCCTACAGAACTGCTGTCTTGTGTCAAGCAAATATTTTCCAATTAAATAACATCATTCTAAAGTCTTGCAATTGTGCAGCTGAAGTGACAAATCCATGACTAGAAGCAGAAATTGTACAAATTGCTTTGAAAATTGTACCATGGGACATGACGTGAGCTCATTTTAAAATAGCTTAATTTGGGTTTCTGCTGAGTGCTTTGACAGCCATATAAAGTTGGAGTGTCAATTAAATGTGATGATCATTCTCAGAAAAGTACAAGGAGATAAAGGAGGAGGAGAGGGGACATTCTGAATACCACATGAGGGAGGAAAAAGTACAAGGGTCACCTTCTGCCTCTGAGCAAAGTGCAGACATTCCAGTCCAAGAATTTACACGATTCACATTCACTTGCACTCTAAATCTCTGTGTATTGTCTAGCTTTGCCAATAGTGTTCTAAGAGACAGAATTCCTCATCAGAGCTTGGAAATGACAAGTTAATTGGTCCTCAAAATTGTTGATTTGTAAGAAACAGTATTCCTGATATAGTTAATGCACTAGATTTTCTATGCACTCAAAGTAATCCCATGCTTTAATTATTTAATTGATTTTGGGTCATTATAATTTGTTATAGTATAATTTGGCTCTCCCTATTTCTGATTCAGTAAAACAGGAAGGCTTCGGGGGGGGGGAAGGTTAGTTAGGATTGGAAGAGTGTATGAAAAGGCTGTTGCTAGGTTGGCTAATCTGCTTACTGCTTTTATGGGGAGGAGGAAAAGAGACAAAGAAAACTGGAGTTCAGGAGCAGATGATCAGTAGGAAAGCACTAGAACTGGGTTTGCAAGGTCTAGCAAATTCCTTACTTGCCTGGAAGACAATTTCATGGTCCAAAAAGTGAGAGAGGCAACAAGGGGGTCAGCTATTTTAGATCTGATCTTAACCAAGAGGGATGACCTGGTTAATGGGGTGCAAGTGGTGGGATCCTTAGGTGAGAGTGATCATGTTCTCCTGGAGTTTGTTATACAATGGAAAGGAGAAGCCAGGCATAGTCAGACACGCATTCTTGACTTTAGGAGAGCTGATTTCAATAAACTCAGGGAAATACTGGGGGTGATCCCATGGTCAGGGATACTAAAAGAGAAGAGACCTCAAGACGGATGGGACTTTCTCAAAAGGGAGATACTGAAGGCACAATTTCAAACAGTACCATTGAGGAAGAAAAATGGGAGGTGTCTCAAGAAACCAGGATACATGACTAAAGAAATATCAACAGAGCTAAGTTTTAAACGGAACATGTATGAGAAATGGAAAAAGGGGGAAATCACCAAAGAACAATTCAAACAGATAGCGAACACATGTAGGAGTAAAGTCAGAAAAGCTAAAGCACAGAATGAGCTCAGGCTTGCTAGAGAGTTTAAGAACAATAAAAAGGGGTTTTTTGGGTATGTCTGCAGCAAAAGGAGGAAGAAGGAAATGGTAGGGCCACTACGTGGAGGAGATGGCAAAATTCTAACAGGGGACAGAGAAAAGGCAGAATTACTCAACACCTTCTTTGCCTCAGTGTTTTCAGAAAAGGTAAAGGGGGACCAACCTGAGGATAAAGGTACAGAAGACACAACAGGGGAAATCCAGCACAGAATAAGCAAAGAGGTAGTACAGGAATACCTTCTTAATCTACATGAATTTAAATCTCCAGGACCAGATGAACTACATCCAAGAGTATTAAAAGAGCTGGCAAATATAATCTCAGAGCCATTGGCCATCTGTCGGGGATGCTTTGATCATGATTTCCTGCATGGCAGGGGGTTGGACTGGATGGCCCTTGTGGTCTCTTCCAACTCTGCAATTCTATGAATCTATGATTCTATGATTCTAAGAATGGAGATAGGGAAGAAGTGAGCACTGGCCTGTAATGGTGAAATGGAACATGGTGAGGTGGGAAAGGTAATTTGTTTGATCAGTAGAGGTCCGTCAAGTAATCAGGGAACTTTCTGATTGTCAGGCTCTTTGGGCATGAAGGCTGATGTTTTCCCACTACCCATCTATTGGCCTATATACAAGTTGTTGGAGTTTTTGTAGGTTCCTGGTGTGTGTGTTTTCAAATATCTTCTAATTTTTAATGATGGTTCTATTCCTGGACAAGAGTCATGCTATGAACTTTGTGGGCCCATCTGGAAGAAAATTCCATGCTGGAGGAAGGGAACTCTTAAATGGACTCTCCCCTCCCAAAGAAACAACTTTTAAAGATGTCAGTAACAAAATATGATCCTAGGGGTCAATGGTGACAACCTCCATACCATTCACTGTGATTCCCATGGTATCTTCTGAAAAAGAATACTTTAAATGGTGAATTTCTTAATGATAATTCAGCCAACCAAACCATTTGAATTATTAGCATTCTCTCTCTGGCTTTTCTTTGCAAATGAAGATTCAGGAAGGGCTCATCCCATGCTTTCTGCAAGCACACTGATGACTAAAAAGGCCAATCCGAGATAAACAAGTCCGGTTGCAGAAAGCACAGCAGAAAGCCTCCTTGGGTGATGTTTCCAGGTTGTGATTCTTTCTGCGTTATTGTTTCTCTTCAAGACTTGTTCGGCATGAGTTCTCAAATAAGGCTGCAGCATTGTGGATAGTGCGTCTCCATGCCTCCCGATGTGAGGCCAGGGCAGACCATTGTTGGTGATCAATTTGGCCGAGCCTGAGATGTTGTTTCAGGGAGTTCTTGTATCGCTTTTTTGGAGCTCCCCTCTTATTCTGACCCATGGCGAGTTCACCGTAGAGTACTATTTTTGGGAGGTGATGGTCCTCCATCCTAGAAATGTGCCCTGCCCAGCGCAGCTGTGTTCTCAATATCATGGCCTCAATGCTGGTGATCCCTGCTTGCTCAAGGACAGCAACATTCGTTACATAGTCAGTCCAGTGTTGTGTTCTTGCTCCAACATGATTTACAATCTTCTTCAGCATGATGCTCCAAAGGGCTATGGCAGAGCTTGAAGAAGAAGACGTCATTTATATATGTTACCGTACTGATGGTAGCTTGTTTAACTTATGCCGTCTGAGCTTGCACTAAGACTCTAAACTATCTAGTCCGTGAGCTGCTCTTCACTGATGATGCTGCCCTTGTTGCCCACACAGAAGCAGCTTTGCAGCGCTTAACATCCTGCTTTGCAACAGCTGCAGAGCTGTTTGGGCTGGAAGTTAACCTGAAAAAAATGGAAGTTCTTTACCGGCCTGCACCACAGGATGAATACCACCATCCCCACATTGCGTTTGGCAAATCTGTGCTTAAGTCAGTTCAGCAGTTCACCTACTTGGGAAACATCATCTCCTCAGATGCCAAGATTGACAAAGAGATCAATCACAGATTAGCAAAGGGATGTAGCGCATTTGGAAGACTTTACAAAAGAGTCTGGAGTAATAAACATCTGAGGCGAAGCACAAAAATAAGTGTTTATAGAGCCATTGTACTGTCTATTCTCCTTTATGGGTCTGAAACATGGGTCACCTATTGCCAACACTTACGACTCCTCGAATGCTTTCATCAGTGCTGTATATGCACAATCCTAAATTAGCATTAGTGGCAATGAATTAATCTTAGAATGTCTAATGCTTAGAATTATCAAATTAATTCGCAATCCTGATGTTCACAGCTCTGTTCCTCAGTGTTCACTTCATATATAATTTGCTAGACTATATCCTGGCAAGTAGCACTCAAATGACTGAATTCCCCCTTTATGTTGAAACCAAAGTTTTCTCTGCATTCCTAAATTAAAATATCAGAGAAAAGGCTAGGCTAAGGCATGAAAGAAAAGTAACAATAGCACTATACAGTCCATCCTCCATATCCATGGATTCAATCATTCACAATTTGAAAAGATTCCAAAAACCCCAGAAAAAATCCAAAAGGCAAACCTTGATTTTGCTGTTTGATATAAGGGACATCATTTTACTACTCCAATTTATATAATGAGACTTGAGCATCCATGGATTTTGGTATCCACAGGGGGTCCTGGAAACAACCCCCAGTGGTTTCCAAGGGCCCACTGTACCAGTTCAGACTGGCTTTATATTTGCAGGGAGGCAACTTAATTTTTTTCTTTTTAATTCAGGGGATGATTTAAGGCTATGATTCACACATTTGCAGACCAAAATATTATCAGACACCAAATTAGGAGGAGTAGCTAATACCCTAGAGGAGAGAATCAAAATTCAAAATGACCTGAATAGACTAGAAAGCTGGGCCAAAGCTAACAAAATGAAATTCAATACGGAGAAAAGTAAGGTACTGCACTTAGGGTGGAAAAACAAAATGCATAGATATAGGATGGGGGAGACCTGGCTGAACGAGACTACATGCGAAAGGGATCTAGGAGTCCTAATAGACCACAAGTTGAACATGAGCCAACAGTGTGATGCGGCAGCTAAAAAGGCCAATGTGATTTTGGGCTGCATCAACAGAAGTATAGTGTCTAGATCAAGGGAAGTAATAGTGCCACTCTATTCTGCCTTGGTCAGGCCTCACCTAGAATACTGTGTCCAGTTCTGGGCACCACACTTCAAAAAGGATATTGAAAAATTGGAGCGTGTCCAGAGGAGGGCGACTAAAATGGTAAAAGGTCTGGAAACCATGCCTTATGATGAGAGACTTAGGGAGCTGGGTATGTTTAGCCTGGAAAAAAGACGGTTAAGGGGCAATATGATAGCCCTGTTTAAGTATTTGAAGGGGTGCCACATTGAGGATGGAGCAAGCTTGTTTTCTACTGCTCTGGAGACTAGAACATGGAGCAATGGATGCAAGCTTCAGGAACAGAGATTCCACCTCAACATTAGGAGGAACTTTCTGACAGTAAGAGCTGTTTGGCAGTGGAACACACTCCCTCGGAGCATGGTGGGGTCTCCTTCCTTGGATGTCTTTTAACAGAGGCTGGATGGCCATCTGTCAGGGATGCTTTGATCGTGATTTCCTGCATGGCAGGGGGTTGGACTGGATGGCCCTTGTGGTCTTTTCCAACTCTACAACGATACGATTCTATGATTCTATTATTTTTATTTGAATTTATTATCTCATTCCAATGGCTTTCTACTATATATGTGTAGATCAGCCCCATTGAAAAAGGAGATGGCATCAAAAATAGAGATGAACAAAAAGGGAAATGATGTGTCAAAGCAGTGCTGAAATGTAGAGAAAGCCTTAATCAAGACTATTAGAGGCTATGATCAAAAGCATAAAATGCCTGAAGCATTTCAGTTTGTTCCTTCCTTAGGGGCAAATGAATATAACTTGTTAGAAAGATTCAGTGGAGCATCTCATCTTTTTAGAGGACGGAAGGAGTATAAGTTTTTCATTGTTTTTTAAACTTTCCAAAACTCTTGCCTTTCTTCATGCTAGTAATAAAAATACTGTAATGCATCAGACCCTTCGTTATTATTTTTTTAAATATAAAATTAAGAAAATGTTATTTAACATATGCAGACCCTTGTAACTGTATCAAGATTATTTTGCTACTTGACACAAAGGAGTAAAATTCAATCACCCTTCCAAAAATTCTTCATAGTGTTCAAAAGTAACCAGACTGCCAGGCAAATCTGACTGTAGTGCTGGATTTATGAGAATAGTGGTTTACATATCAGATAGGTGGTGAATCCACTCTGGGTTTTAGTCCAAAACTTAAAGGAAGCTACCAAATGTGTGAAAGCTACTTTGGATATAGGGTTCAATACCTTGGCTAGTTCCTTTAAAGTCTGGACTAGATCCCAGAAAGGGTTGACCACCCTAATAACAATGCAGCCAACAACTACTAGTGACGATAAGATAATGACCTCCATTTCACTGACACATAAGAGCTGTAAGCTGACTTGGAGCAGTGCTTTCCTAACTAGGCTTCCCAGAAACTGTTGAATCATAATTCTTAAAATTCCCAGCAAAAATGGCCAACAGTCAGGGATGATGGGACTTGCACATTAACAATACCAAGGCACCTGAGATTAAAAACCACTGCTTTAATGGCAGGGCATATTCTTAGTGCTTCAGCAACAGTTAGTAGCAACTGTTACCTTGGGGTTGCATATTCCATTCAAACAAATACTGCAGCAGTGACAACACCAACTCTGTTCTATGTCAGCAGAGTTGGACATACATGACACCTGTTGGAGTGCAGCACCAGGGCTATCAGTCTCTTCTTCTCACTGTCAAGGGTTGTCTCCAACACACTGGGAAAGGCAATTAGGGAAGGTGGCCAAGCCAGAAATGAAGAAATAAAACTGCCTCTAAGATGTCAGCGGAGAAGAATGAGACTGGCTGAGTCACTTAGGCAGAATGCCAAGTTTGGAAAGATAAGATTTTGGACTACATCTCCCAGAATTTCTCAGCCAGCATGGAAATCCTAGGAATCATAGTCCAGGAGACAATGTTTCCAAGTTCTGTGAGAACAGCAGGGTCTTCTTTGACCCAGACCTTGCATCTACCACCTGAGGCAACTCCCTCACTCTTCTACTGGTAGGACCTGTGATGGACAGAAAGGTAAGCGAATGGGATGAGATTATGAAAGGAACCAGTCCCAGAGCAGGAGACTGGAATGAGGGGGGTTCTATATGTTTGAAGCAACACATGGCAGTTAGCCAGGAGTTCAGTTGAGTCTGGGAGCATGAGTGGACTGGAGTAGAAGGCTCCATGAATGTGCTGAATATTGAGGTTTGAATTTAATAAGATTGGGTGCAAAGGGTTGGAAGTCTGAATGAGAAGGTTGATGGGTCAAAGAGTGAATGAGTCTGAGGTATAAGGGAAGATATTATAAAGATCCAACAACAATCTGTGCTAGGACTTTTAAATTGGGTTACTATTAGCAGTGGCTACTGAAAAGAGACAGTCTGCTCAGAAAGTGAACCATTACAAGCACAAGATTTCCAAGTTACTGTGCATCTTATTCCCTTCAATAAAGATACCCTATGTTGTTTGATGAACTACAGCTCTTGGCCATTCAACCTATACATAGTAAAAGATGTGTTACCACAGAAACGTCATACAATCCACACATTTGAGATAAAAGTTGCATCCCTGGTTTAGGCAGAAAGAACTAAGGGGACCATAGTAGTAACAGAGGGTGAAGGCAGCCCAGGCTGAACCCTCAGGTAAAGAGGGTTGGGACTTTGGAGTTCGTTCTTGACCACCTTGTGAGTTGTCACATAAATAGTTGGTGGCAGTGTCACAGGACCATCCCTCTGAATTCAGATGGCATTCACTTTAGAACACATTACAAACACTTGGTCAGACCTCACTGGGAATTTGGTCAGACGTCAACTGGAATATTGTGTCCAGTTCTGAGCACCACATTCCAAGAAAGATATTGACAAGCTGGAACATGTCCAGAGGAGCATGACCAAAATGATAAAAGGCCTGGAAGCCATGCCCTATGAGGAGTGGCTTAGGGAGGTGGGTATGTTTGGCCTGGAGAAGAGAAAGTTAAGGTGACATGATAGCCATGTTTAGAAATTTGAAAGGCTGTCACATTGAAGAAGGAGCAAGCTTGTTTTGTGCTGCTCCAAAGAATAGGACACGGAGCAAAGGATTCAAACTACAGGAAACAAGATTCCACCTAAGTAAGAACTGTTCGACAGTGGAATATGCTGCCTTGGAGTGTGGTGGAGTCTCTTCATTTGGAGGTTTTTAAACAGAGGCCAGATAACCATCTGTTGGGAGTGCTTTGATTGTGTATTCCTGCATGGCAGGGGGTTGGACGGATGGCTTTTGTGGTCTCTCCCAACTCTATGTTTCTACAATTCTACATATATAATTAAACCTTCTCATCTATGGAAGAAGAGGGTTACCTCCTTTGCCCTGCTTGCCAATGTTTTTTTCATCAAGAAGGGACAATTTGTCAAATTATTTTTTTTTCTTAATAAAAACAGTACCCTGTACATCCAAAGAGTGCATCCAATCAACCTCATGTAATCAGAAAAGAATCATGTTGCATCCAGCACACTAGAGGTAAATTAGGAATCACCATCTGGCAGAAAGAGTTCCTCAGAAATTGTTCTCCTGTTTTAATTAAAATATAGTTTAATTAGAAACAGGCATGTCACAAAGCTCTGGGTATCATATTTTACTAACAATTTCCCCCTCCTCTTTTTGAAATGTACGCATCAGTGGGAAAAAAGAAGATTTACACGTTCGTCTTGGGCAATGCTATCAACTCATCAAGGGGCTTGCAGAAATAAAAAGCTGCTATGTTTACACTAATCCAAAAGCATATTGAATATAATTTAACCTGAATGAGCAGAAACCAATGATTGTATAACCAGAAATGAGTTCCACATTTTTCCTACTTCCAAGTAAATTCCTACTCCTTAGTAAGCATGTTTAGGACTGTCACAAATTTTGCATGTTTCAGTACTATAATCAACAATCTTGACCTAACAGATTACACAGCTTTACTTCTATCAGATGAAAATAATTTTTACAACCACCAATTCTGATCTATTTATAAGATATACAGACAAAATATATCAATTTTCAAGCTGTAGATTTACCATTATTTGAAACATACTTAAGTATTGATGTATTTTTCTTTTCTCTGGTCACTTAGGAAAAGCTAGGAAAAGCCCCCCCCCCCAACACACTCAACAAATGCTTCCACCAGAAATGATTTTTCAGGGGAGTAATTAGAAGGAACTATTTTGATACCAAAAAAAATAATAAGAAGAAACTCTTCCATAGAATCACTGTGGATGAAAATATGAGGCTTGTATTATAGTAGTATAGTAATGGGGCAATAGTATAGTAATAGGAGCCAGCATGGTGTAGTGGTTTGCATTGGACTAGGACATTGGGAGACCAGGGTTCAGATCCCCACTCAGTTACAGAAATCTACTGGGTGACCTTGGGCAAGTCACACACTCTCAGCCTCAGAGGGAAGCAAAGGCTAACCTCCTCTGAACTAAAGTTGCCAAGAAAACCCAGTGAGAAGTTCACCTTAGGGGTGGCACAACCCAGAAACAACTTGAAGGCAAACAAGAATGGGACATACTTCTGCTCCACCCCCAATCAAATCTTTCTTGAAATGAAAAAAAAAACAACAACAACAACAGCATGGAAACAAATGAGGGAGAACATTTTATAACAATGGGTAATACCCCCATCCCAGATTGACTATGTCAATTCTCAAGATTAACCATCCCCACGTGCTCCTTTGAAATTGTGATAGGTCTCAGCAGATCATTTAATAAACAGTTTCATGTTTGCTTTACAAACAATGGAACATGTGTACGCCTGCCTTTTCTGCTTCTTCTCTCCCCAAATGAGAGAGACTGTTGCTCCCACCAGAAAGGGAAAGAGAAAGAGAAAGCTAGGCAGTGCATGTCCATGATGGAGGTGGGATGGGAGACTGTCTTGACTGGCTTGCTGCTCAAAATTCTAGGAACTTTGAAAATGCAGCAGTTAGTTCATATTTTAGACAAATTCAAATCTATCTCCTATTGAATTGTACAATGGGGCTGTTGGTTAAAGCAGGGGTGGGCAAAGTGTGGTCCACAGGCTGCATGTGACCCCCCCCAGGTTAAAAATATTTTTTGCAAATAAATTTTTATTCTGAAATATCCCCAAATATACTCTAGGGGCTTGGGGAGCATTTCCACCACATCTGGAGCCCCCCTGGACCTCCCAGGGGTCAAAAACTATTTTGTTCTTCATTTTCAAAAAAACTGTTTTGCCCTGAAATTCTCCAAAATGCCCACAAGAAGACAGGAGGTGCATTTTCACTACATTCTGTGGGCCCAATTTAGGTCCAGGACAGATATTTTTTGAAATCCAGAACGTAATGAAAATGCTTCCATACCACCGCAGAGGAGTTTGGGGTCAATGTATTTTTGTTATTACCAGCAGTGATGAAAAAGATAAATTCCACTGAAAATCAAAGCTCCAGGACCATGAATATTTATATATGTTCAGGCATACCTCAGTTAACAAAGCTTCTGACAACGAAGCTCTTTTTACAAAGGATTGTTATGCCTACCCAGCCTTCTCCTCTTTCCTCCTTGTCCTCTAACTATAGTGGGTTTGGTTTCAGGACTCTCCATGGATACCAAAATCCGTGCATGCTCAAGTCCCATTATATACTGTGGCATAGAAAATGGTGTTCTTTATATAAAATGGCAAAATCAAGATTTAGTTCTTGGAATTTTAAAAAATATTTTCAAGCTGTGAATGGTGGGATCTGTGGATACCAAATCGATGGCTACAGAGGGCTGACTATAGTTGGATGGTGGTGGTTGTTTTTTTACACTGTCCTGGAAGGACAGTGAAAGAGATATAGAAAGACACAGATTTCAGTGTAGGGTTACAGCAGTGTGCCCACAGTAAATATTTGTTTATTTATTTATTTGATTGATTGATTTGTATTCTGCCTTTCTCTGTATGCAGAATCCAAGGTGATATGACAATGCAATAGAATTCCTTCTCCATTCTAGAAGGTTCAAAATATTTTTGTTTACTTATGCAATGCTTATCTGACCTGGTTGTTTTATTTCAGATTAGTTTTGAATAAAAAGTTTGTTGAAATGCTGAACTGATCTTCTTTGTGTGTGGGGGTGTAGTAACCTGTCCTTATTCTTTCCATGTTTTTTCTGTCTCGTTGATCGTGAGTAAAATATTCTGATCGTTGATCGTGAGTAAAATATGACGGTCAAATGCAAAATATGACAGTCAAACGGACGCCCTCTAGCGCTGCAGCCTCACAACCTGGCGAGGCTGCTAGCATTATTTTTTGTTTGTCCGAAAAAGTCCTCTGGTACAAAATTTTCTGTTAAAGAAGTAATGCCCAGGAACACAGTTACTTCCTTAACTGAGGAATTCTTGTATTTGATGCAGCAGCAGTCAAAATATTTTGCAGAGTTCTGGTCTTTATCTGACTTTAAAAATATCATTTTAATAATGGTGACAGCACTATTGGTACTGTCTCCAAAATGGAGTCAAGTTGCAGCCCAGAAGGACAATTCTGTATACCAAAACATGGGAGGGAGATCTTGTCTGATACATCAAAGTTCTTGGATGGGATCTTACCACCTTGTTACTCAGATGTTCTTCAGTGTCTTAACATTATCAAGATTTTAGCACACCAGCCTATTTTCCTGCACCAATCATGTTAGTAAAGCAAATGGGAAAATACTGGTTCAGTGTCACACTCCTCTGCAATTGTGCAAGTGTGCTTCTTTGGTAATTCATGGTCCCTTCTGCACCAGCTCCATAACCCCACCGTATGCCCTAATCAGCACGTGTGCATTTTATTTTTTTATTTTCATTTTTTCCATGATTCCATAATTACGGGAAAACAATAAAAAGTACTTTTATTTTATTGTTTTGCCATAATTATGCAATCACAGCAAAAAATTTAAAAACTGAAAGGCAGAGTAAAAACGACCTCCTTGGGAATAATGAGCGGGGAGGGGGGTCAGAGAAGGGGAAAAGAGGAGAATCACACACCCCATGCCATATGACTGCCATCGTAGCATTACAGAAGGGACCTATCGCACCAGGGGGGCTAATGGAATAACAGCAATATTGGGAGCCATTGACAGGTTTTCCCAGTCAATGAAAAGCTGCGCTACTGAAATGAATGAAATGCAAAATAGCAACAGGATAGACACAACATTGTGTGATGAGTACAGGCCAAATACACTAATATCTTGATGTAATTTCATCTTGATGTAAAGTCCTCAGATCCATGCTGCTTTCTCCTTTTACCAGAAACACATTTACATACTAAATATAGTATTAAATTTTGTCAATTGCAAACAATGATTCTGCAATACAAAATCCTTTCTATTCTTTAGATAATCTTATTGTCAAAGGAAAAGATTGACAAGGGCTGGATAAAAGACAGAAATGCATAGGATGGGAAGTCAATCTGATGACTTTCTATCTGCCCTTTATTAGGTGGATGTGGGGCCAAATGTCTAAAGAATTAGAATGGAATGTGAGATTATAAAATATAAAATAATGAAATATCAATAGATCCATGAAGTATAGCAGTATGTCTTGAGAAAAATTAAAATCATCTTTATTTCCAGGAAAAATTCATTTAATAGTATAGACATAACAGCTATAAAATGAAATGGACTACATGTAAAAGCTATAAAAGAGATCTTCAACAGCTAATGTTTAGACTGTTTTCAATGCTAAACATGCATTTTTTTAAAGAAAGAAAAAAGTAACAATCAGAGCATTGGACTCTGGAGACCAGGGTTCAAATCCCTGCTCAGCCATGGAAACCCACTGGTAACCTTGGGCAAGTAATACTCTCTCAGCCACAGAAGAAGGCAAAGGCCAACCCCCTTCTGAACAAATCTTGCCAAGAAAATCCCATGATAAGTTTGCCTTAGGTTGCCATAAGTTGGAAATGATTTCAAAGCAAACAACAACAAATATATACTGTACATCCCTAAGATGCATATATTACACACACACACCATTATTATATGTCATTATCATTACCATTTGTGTGTGTGCACACACGCACATGTCTGTACAATGAAATGTAATTTGACAAGTGTTTGACTAGTCCTTCTTGCAGTACCTGCTGGGGTGGATTCCCATTTTTATGGGAAAAGTTTTGCTAGGAGGACACTCACTGTTCTCCTATATGTCCTATGCCACAAACCTTTTCAGCAAAGCTCACAGATTGTAAGTGCCCAAAACCAGCAATAGGCGGGCAATATTAAAAATGCAAAGCCTTACACTGTGTTGCGGTAAGCCCAGCACAATCACTGAAATCCTCTTTAGGAGATTACTCCTGATCGGCTTACTCCTATAAAGCTGGGAGGCTGTCATTTTAAACCATCAGTCCAATGCTCCCACCCTGTGCTCAGAAGAACTGCATAGGAAATAATGTGGTTTTTTTTAAAACAAAAATTACCTGTTTTGATTTTGATCCCTTCCTTCAACTAAATTTTCCAGGAGGACCGTTCCTTCAGAGTATAAGCAACAGTCCCAGGAAACTCTATAGATATAATGAGAGATACCAATCCCTCTTCCCCAAATTGACCAGCATGTGAACAAATCTTCCTGGATTGGTTAGTTCCAGGGAAGGACAAATAATTTTTGTGACATTTATTTATTCATCTATTTATTTATTCATAATATTTCTATCCTACCCTTTCTCCAATGAGCTCAAGTTGGTGTTGTTAACTGCCATCAAGTCAACTTCAACTTATGGCATGAATGAAAGATCTTCAAGCCACCCTATCACCAGCAGTCCTGCTCAGGCCTTGGAGACTCAGGGTTGTGGCTTCCTTTGAGTCTATCCATCTAGAATGTGGTCTTCCTCTTTTCCTACTGCCTTCTACATTACCGAGCATTATTGTCTTCTCTAGTGAGTTATGTCTTCTCATGATATGGACAAAGTACACCACTTTCAGTTTAGTCATCTTGGTTTCAAGAGAAAGTTCAGGCTCAATTTGCTGTAGGATCCATTTATTTGTCTTTTTAGCAGTTCACAATATCCGTAAAACTCTTCTCTAGCAACACAATACGAAGGAGTTGATTTTCTTCTTATCGGCTTTCTTCACTATCTAACTTTCACAACTACACAGAAAAATTTGAAATATGACATGGACAATCCTAACTTTAGCATTCAATGATATCTTTTGACACTTCAGGATCTTGTCTAGTTCCTTCGTAGCTGCCCTTCAAAGTTTTGGTCTTCTTCTGATTTCTTGACAGCAGTCTCCAAGCTGGTACATCTCCTCTTTGCTTTATCCTCACAACTGCACTGTGAGGCTGATAGAGAGTGAACAATCCAAGGTCATCCAGTGGCAAAATAAAGGAAATTGAACCTATATCTCCCAAGTGCAGGCAAACACTTTAATGACACCACCACATTGGCTCAATTATATAGTAGTTTAGGGGTTGTTGTGGTGGATTTTTTTACCCATATTGAGATTTTATTAATACAATTTCATATGTTCATTGCTTAGCTGGATAAACTCAAAGTGGTAAATTAATGCCATCCCCCTTAATGAAAATTCTCAACTGTTGAAGATTGACTGAAGTTGAAATAAAATTACTATGAAGTAGAGATTTTCAATTATCTCTTAATTACAGTTAGAGAATTTAAGAGATGCAAAGGCAGCAGCTCAGTTGTGATAGTTGAAAAACAGTTTGTGGAATAGACTGAAAACAAGGGGATCAATAAGACTTGAAAGTTAACAATATTAAGAGATCAGAATCAATGTGTTAATATTAATTACATTAGTTATGTGTTTATATTTTTAAAAAGCTTAAATCAGAATGGAAAGTAAGTTTTTGCAAATGAAATTTAATATAATTTTGAGTGTATTTTCTTGGGAATATGGAGGATAGTATTTTTGTTTGGTACGCTGTTTTCTTGACTCTCTTTCACCACTTCTCCTGCATCCTCATCAGAGTTTTGCAGCCAATGGTGTGGAGGGGGTGATGACTTTGAGGAATAAGCATGAAGCAGCAAAGAAAGGCAAGACAGGAAAAGGAAGCTCATAAAGGGCTGCCTATAATGCAGCGTGTGCATGTGGCAAAGAAGCTGCAGTGTAGTGAAGAGAAAAGGAGTGGATAGAAAGACAATGGAGATCATCAGATGCTTGAAAAAGCCCCAAAGGCACTCACAAGAATGATGTCACTGTACCAGGAACGGGTCCCAATTTCACACGACATTGTTCTCCTGGTGTGCTTGCTGTGTCCTCCCTCCATGCTGAAGTGATGAAAAAGGTGCCACTTTACATTATATTTATCATTATCCCAGCAGATGGAATGACAAAACGGCTTTTACATCAGTCAGTAGGTGGAATATCCAGTGTCAGGATCTGGTCCTTATGCTGTGCCAGTGCTCATTACAACACCATTAAAGCTGTGGATTGTTTTTTACCATTAGAATTTGTGTGTACATGTGTGATTTTGTTTTTATCTCCCATTTTGACCCATCTAGCCATTGGGGCAACAACCATTCTTCATCTCCCATGACTGGGCAAAAGAACAAACTGTATCTTGTTTCAGAGAAATCTACATTTCCATGGCTTGCAATATTTTCCAGTAAAGAAAATAGATGCACAAAACCACACATAAATTTGGAAAACATAGAATCATAGAATCATAGAGTTGGAAGAGACTACAAGGGCCATCCAGTCCAATCCCCTACCATCCTGGAATACACAATCAAAGCATTCCCGACAGATGGCCATCCAGCCTCTGCTTAAAAACCTTCAAAGAACGAGAATCCACAACACTATGAGGCAATGTATTCCACTGCTGAACAGATCTTACTGTCAGGAAGTTCTTCTAATGTTTAGGTGGAATCTCTTTTCCTGTAGTTTGAACCCATTGCTCCATGTCCTAGTCTCTGAACCAGCAGAAAACAAGCTTGCTCCATCCTCAGTATAGCATCCCTTCAGATATTTAAACATAGCTATCATGTCCCCTCTCAACCTTCTCTTCTCCAGACTAAACATGCCCAGCTCCCTAAGCCACTTCTTATAGGGCATGGCTTCCAGACCTCCCACCATCTTGGTCACCCTCGTCTGGACACATTCCAGCTTGTCCATATCCTTCCTGAATTGTGCTGTACAGAACTGGACACAGTATTCCAGGTGAGGTCTGACCAAAACAGAACAGAGTGGCACTATTACTTCCCTTGATCTAGACACTATATTCCTATTAATGCAGCCTATAATCGCATTGGCTTTTTTAGCTGCTACATCACACTGCTGACTCATGTTCAGCTTGTGGTCCACTAAGACTCCTAGATCCTTTTTTTATGTACTGCCTTCAAGCCATGTGTCACCCATCCTATATCTGTCCATTTCATTTATACTGCCCAAATGTAGTATCCTACATTTCTCCCTGGTGAAATTCATTTTCTTAGTTTTGGTCCAGCTTTCTAATCTATTCAGTTCATTTTTTTATTATGATCATGTCCTCTGGATTATGGCTACGCTTAAATGTATATACATGTGCACACTGCAGTCAATAGGAAAAATGCATAACTTAAAAAATGTGTGAACACATTGTATGTTGCAGGGGCACTGGAGAAAAATATGCCCAAATTTCCATGTGAGAAGAAAGAAAATATTGCCACCCTAGATGGAACTGGAATGGGATGAGAGTCTAGTGAGATTCTAGGAAATTGAATGAAAATGAGGCTGACAGATTTTCATATTTCTACACTGACATTTAAATTCTGAAAAAAATCTTTTTAGATCTCACACCTGTTACTGTAAGAGGTGAGGGGTGCTTTGAGACCCATCTGTGATATCAAAGTCTAGATGGGGGAATTATTAACTCAAACAGTATGTCTGCGAGAGGAGGTAACTGTGGGGACTTTTTCATCTATGTATACTGGTACTAGCTGCAGAGAACTCCAGTGGAATAAACTATTTTTATTGGAAATAACACAAAAGCATTCACACACGCAACACACATTCCCAAGAACCACACAAGGCTATTGAGGAGTAAGGTGGAATGATCAGATACAGGAAGAGATTCAAGGAAAATAGGGTAATAGTTACCAATTTTGAAGAGCGAAGTACTCAGACAGAAGACTGAGGGTGGCACGGGAGATTTCGATCTGGAAGCACGCCAAAAAAGAGAGCAGCCGGGCTCATACACAGTGGCATATTTTTCTATTGTTGGGGGGATAATATTTATACCCTGCTTCATATCCTGAAAGGGGTACTTTGGCTAATACAAAGCTTGGATGGGTTTCCCACTGGATAAAAAAGGAAACTGAAATGTAACTGATTGCTGTTTGTGGCTGGGAGATTGGAATTGATGGATTTATGACAACATCGCATTGCAGGGCAGGAGGGAATTCCGAGGGGATATTTACTTGGAGTTGGGGTGGAAAGGTCACTTGATTGTTTATGTTGGGTGACTCATTGCTGAGGTGCCCAGAAGGAATTAGCACATAACTTCTTGATGGCTTTGTTTACCAGGGGCTTCCCCACAATCCTAGTTTGGGCTTGTTTGCTAAAAATATTTCTAAGACACATTCCTAGGTCCTTGTGACCTCCACTTGACCTCTTTTTGGATCACCCTGGTCAACATGACCCCTTCAAAGTGTTTAATATTTCCAATTATGAGATATAGGGATGGGGTAGTAGGGCATGCTAACACACCTCTAAGTCTATTTGAGCTATTTATAGTAGCTTTCTGCAACCTGGTACCCTCCAGAGACGTGTTTGACTATAGATCCCACTAACTACAGCCTGGGCAGCCATTGGCTAGGTTAGGAAAGGCTCTATTATGGTATTGGATTTCTGTCTGAAACAGCAAATTTAAGTAGTTGATAGGGTATGGCAGATGCCCCATTCATTGTGTTATCATTTTATGCAGCTTGTCCATAAAACCCCCAGAGAAGAATGTACTGCCTGGCTCTGAAAAAAATAACCCGCTGTCTGTGGCTTACAGAAACCATGATAGAATATTAAATACCCTGAAAAATCCATGACACCTTCATTTACACTAATCCAGAAGCTCCCCCCGCCCAGCAGTGTAGCCAGAGTGAAAAAAGGTAATACAATTAAACCAGTTCCTTTAATGAAGATCTGAGAATGAAGGTTGGGTTTTTTTAAAAGAAAAAAAAAAATGAAAGCCCTGAAAGCTTGCCCCAAAAGAGAACAATAATCAAGCAGTTGCTGCTCGTGATGTGGAGAATGCACTTTTTAAAAGACCAGACAATAAATGTCAGATATAATATACGACAGTGATATCTTTTACTTCCGCTATGGCTCTTTTATTTCCACCCCCCCACACACATCTCTTGCTGTTAACTGTTCATCTCCTATCAGTTTTACCCTCATTGCCAACTAGCCTGGTCAGGCATTAAGGCTGTATTGGCTTAATTAACTGCTACAACTAACGAAGCAGGCAAATTCAGGCATGTCTTATCCAACAGCTCTCATAAATAAGCACGTGGCAAAAACCGTGTCATTTTTTAACTTGGCAAAAAAGCTACATGGTTTTCAAGTGCAATTTATATCAATTATTTTGCATTTTGTTCCATTGCGCTGTGAATAATAGAGCTTTGATTGCTTGTTCTTTATTGTGTGCATACAAACAGCCCTTTCTTTTTGATGGAGGCAACGTACAGTAATGTTGACACTATCAAGATGAACCAATCAAAAATATTGACATATTCTATTATGGCATTCATCTGTCAATATTTTCTGTGATCATAAAAGCATTCACTCATCACCGCAAAAAAAGAGCAATTTCCTCTCTAATTCACAAAAGCCGTCTGGAGTGAGATGCAGACGCTCACACAAAAGATAAGGAAGTATTTGGAATTGGGTTATGAACTGAGACACGGAACTATAGAATTTACTTGTATTGTGTCAAATTAAGCATGAGAGATATTTTTTACATTTGAAGACATGCATTTAAAGACTAATGCAGATGTAGTGTTCTATTCTGGACTTTCTATTATGTCCATGGGAAATAATGTATGTCTGCTATGCGCATGGGAGATAATGTATGTATATGAAAAAATATGTACAAACCACACTTCATGGGGAAAATATGTAACAATGCATGCACTAGGAAACACAACTACCAAAATATGCCTACATTTCCATGTAGAAAAAAATATATCTCACAACTCAACAGTGAACTGGGATGGACCAAGAATGCTGTGGGATTGTGAGAAACTAAAAAAAAAAAAAAAAATGAAACAGAGGTTTTCATATCTGCAACACCAACTTTTAACATTTATAATTCTGTTCCGTGACCAGTGCTGCAGTCCAGTTTGGGAACGGCATTTGCAGAGAGGTCAGGAAAGGAGGCAGATATGGAAGGTCTCTGCATGCTGATGTGCACCCTGTATGAAGAGGAGCCCAGGCTTCTTGTTCAGGCCTCATTCTCTGCAGTGGTTTCCCTCCCACACCCTCACTCCAATTCTGTGCAAGATTAGCTGCTCGTCCCAGGAGGTTGAGTAGGATTTTTTGGCTCATTTGTACTATGCACAGCTGGGGGTGGATGGGTGGGAGGTGGGTTGCCTACTTTGCATAGGTTAATCAAGTTGCATTGGGTGCTGTTCTGCTTGTAAATAGGTTGATCAGTCACAATTGGCATAGATGCTGGAGATGAAGGACATGTTTGTTTGCTCTTGGAGGTTCCTTTTCAGAGATGGGCCAGGCCAGAGACCTACACTCTAGAGTTATGGAACCCATGTGTAGGATATGTCTGGATCTTTATAGTAAACCAATATTAGCCACCCAGAGCTGTGAGGCACTGGGAAAGGGTGCTTCTTGGAAGACCATCCTCCACATGTTATGGTGTGACTGAGGGAGAGGAGGGGAAATGTTGTTTCATTCCTTTCTCTAGGCTGGGATTTTCATCCTAGGGTTTATCTACATGTGCCAGAATATGTTGGCTCCCCACGGGTGTATCATGGCTATGGATCACACCCATTCTTCCCCCATTCTCTCCACAAAATGGGCCAGAGTTCAGATGCGCACACCTGCCAATTTCTGCAGCCGCTGCCATAGCAGTCTCCCTTGCTCTCCTGGAAGCTAGGAAGCCAGCCTGACACACATGACCAAGGCCCCCTGTTTGTGACCAGCCTTGGCCACATGCTGCAGGACTTCTTCCTGCTGCGGAAGAGTGATGGCAGATCGGCAGCAATGGGCTGGCTTGTTGGAATGGGCTCCTGAAGTCTTGCAGGGCCTGGTCGTTTTTTTGCCTGCAGGAACGGTATTATTTTAAAACATTTTATTGGGACCTAGCCAATCTTCTCCCTGTCTTATCCCTGTCTTTTCCCTGGGGGTCATGAGGACTGCCCAGGGGCAGAACAGGACAAAAGCCCTGCATTGTCAGGACTGCAGGACTCTAAGATGTAGGCAAGGTGGGGTATGTTGCCCATGTAGATAAGCGCCTAATCTTACAGGCTTTGAGCCTTTAGCTTGAAGTATGTTGCCTCTGAATATCAGTTTCCCTCTTCTTTTCATTGTCTTTGAATTTAAGACACTGTGCCCCAGTTCAACCAAGCCTTTGTGTCTCCCTCTTTATTTCCTGTCTGTTTCTACATGATCATTTGTTCCAGACAATGGAGGATGCCTAGAGCTCCCAGGATTATCTTCAAAAGGCACCCCTCCAACCTTGGGCAGATCTGTTGCTGGTGCATCTATGGCTGTTTTCAAATACCTCTTGAGTAATAAAAGGTGGCATTATTCAACACCATTTGTGTAAGGCCTCACTTTATTTACATATAATTGAAAAGGAGAGACTGAAATATAGCATGTGGTAGAGATAGCTTACTTTGTTCTGCCATCAAACATTATAGCTGTTTCCTGCTTCTCCTCTGGCAGAAAATGCAGGTTAGGGCTCTCAGGGATGGAAAGAGAGAGAAAGCATATATACACATGCCTTCCCAAAAAGTCAGATGTATAAATATGAATTTTCTTCTAGAGACCAGGGAGATATAAATTTAACAGCAGTGAGGAAACTTTGTACTGAATGGAACAAAAATACAGCATATTAGAATAATAATATCCCACTATTTATTACAAAGCAAATTGTGTGTGGCAAATTCAACATATATTAGCATACCATTTTTCTCTCTCTGCTTTTCTATTTAGGCATCAAAAATTCTCCATATTTCCCCAATATGACAAACACCCAAATTGTAATTCTGTAACAGAATGAATACAATTGCTTATGGATAAACATTATATGCCAATAGAATAATGCATAAGATGTTACTGTTCAAGGGTTTTGAAAATACACTGCTGTGGCTTTGGCCACAGAGGAGTATAAATCGAAGAACAAAATTAGAGCTAGAGAAGAAAGGCATAATGAATGCATGCTGCATCTGTCTTAATTTATATCTAGAACTCTTTTCTGTTCTGTGATCCAAAGAAAAATGGGCATGTTTACATGGCAAAAGGTCAGTGAAAACTCAACTGGTAAACAAGATTGTTACCTAGGCTGCAGTGGAAAATGACTAATAGTATGACATAATGGATGCTTTGTAGGTTCTTTTATGCCATCTATTGAGCAGAATGATGGGCCAGATAATGACATCATTATGAACAGATGTATCCCTTATTATTTGAAATGTCATAGCCTAGAGGTCATGGACTTGTGTGACTTGTGAAGCATATTCAGAGCTAATTGATAGATATAAGGTTTTCCCCGGAGGTCACAGATTCTTACAGAATACTATCTTTCTTAACTTATTGAGGAATACTAGGTTGGATAAAGGCTTTAGTCAGATTTACAACAGACCCTCTGAAATCATTAGAAGTTATAGATGAATAACTTCAGGGTCATTGATTTGGACTAACTGTAAGTATAACTAAGTTGTAATGTTTATTAGTAAGGCTGCAATCCTTACTGTATATTCTTCAGTCACCTGGGAGTAAGTCTCGCTAAACTACAGGGCTTACTTCTGAATAGAAATGTATAGGCATACAGTATTCATAGCAGCGTTCCAGGTGAAGTCTTATAATGTTTAGCTTCATGTCTTTACTTGTAAAGTCATTAAGAAGGCCCCATGAATATGGCTTAAAATCTTTTCATTGTACAAGAAAAACCCGTTAGCTTTCAAAAATGCTGAGTGTGGAAAATGTTAATCATGAATTCTACTTGTGATTACAATTGCATAGCCCATATACAGGGAAAATGTTTAAACAATATCAAAAAGCTATCTATTTTGATATAGTTAGAATTGCTTAGATTTTGATATAGTTAGAATTGCTTAGATTTCAGAAGAGCAAATAAAAATTGGCATCTTAAATTCATAACAGCAGGACAAGCTTCTTAAAAAAAAAAGAACACAAAGGATTACTCAACTGTTTTCATTCTTCAGTGTTATAAGTCCTTCCTTAAGATGCTTATAAGGACCCAAAATAAATAGCTATCTCCTTTGGGAACAAATTTGAACAGAATGTTTTTAGGAGATGCACTGTGCTTTGTATAAATCACATATCTAAAATGATGCAACCACGTTTCAATGTTGGTATGGCAACTGGTATTATTAGAATAGAGCTTCTTCTTTTTTTTAAAGAGAGAACTGTATTAATAAGCTCTCAAGTACTAAAACTCTGGTGACTCAATATTATTTCCTCATTAAAAAAAAATTATGATCATTTTAACATTTCTGTTTCACTAACCTAATTTTCTTCTCCTACCAATGCTGAACGATCATTAACATCATTGTTTGGGATTAATTAATGGGGAGAAGTTAAAACCTGCTGGTCTCACCTGGACTTGCAGAGAATCTGTTGTGTTACTGCCTTTCTCTGTGCTTAGCAGTTTTACAGAAACAACAGACAGCAACAAAAGCTGCTGCAGAAAAAAATTCTTATCACCAAAATTCAGCAGCTTTTATTTAGTCTACCTCATTTCCAGTGAGTAAAAAATGGTGATTAAAAAGACCCTCAGCATACAGAAAAATGCCTAGAAGTATTTTTATGTTGGAGTTGATGAGGGTGTCTCAAGGCAATTTTAAATTTAAAAATGCATTTAATATGGATCCCCACAGTAATGAAAAGACACTGCTCAGGATGATGACAGAATGGTAGACGAAACAGAAGCCCACTGCCGAGGGTCTAATCCACCTCGTTCTTCATCTCAGCTCTCCCTCCCTCTGCGCATATTAGAGCTCATATCAGTTTAGCTCCTCCTCAATGGCAAAACTATATCTGCAAAGCATAGCAAGCAAGACAGTACAGTCTTGTTTCCATAACTAAGAAAAGGGGGTTCCCCTTTCCTACTTTTTATCAATTAGCTTTGGCTTAAAAACAGCCAACTTTGGGTTTCTGACTTTCATTGGAAAGAGTATCAGAGACTCTAAATCTGTGAAAGCAGAGGCCTCTACCTCTCTCTGCCCACCTCTTTTCAGTTTCCAGCCTACAGGCAGACAGATAAGCAGACCCATACTTTTAGATGGATGTTTTAATACGACACTGAGGAAAATAGTCAACCTTTTCTATTTACAAGGCAAAAGTACTGTGTTCAGCTTCCTCCCACCACATCACAATTATCAATAGTTCCTGGAGAAAAAGTAATGTTTGTTCTCTATCACTGCCACTGTTTCCTCAATCTGCTACATTAGTCATAGGAGATGTCCAACCTATGGGTCAGATGCTCCCTATCTGGCCTGACGACTTCATTATTCTAAGGACTTTATCAGACACAAAGAAAATGGTGTCATAATGATGCCACATAAACGTGCAAGGGTGTGCATATCAAATGATGTCACTCTTTCGCATTTATAGATTCGCATTTCCCAATCTATTTTATTGAGGGGACAAGCCGTCATTAGATTGGCTGTGCTGTTTTTTGGCCAGCATTGTTGGTGTATGAAACCTAGCGTTCTTTTCCCACGTACCTACTCTGTCAATGGCTGGACTGGCCAGAACACTTCTGGATGAGATCGTGACATCCAGGTAGGTGACACACTTTTTATGACCTACTCCTGCCAGTGTACTTGTAAGTTTTAAAATGTGTATATGCGCGCTTTCTGTCACTTTTCATGTGTTATTTTTTGTTTTATTTTTGAATTTCCCACACAATGAAGTCTTGTGAGAATCTGCGAGATTTCAAACAAAGAAATGAATGAGACTCCATTCAATTCGTCCTCATTGCTGGGGAAGCCTTTGCCGGGAGACAAAGGTAAGTCTGGTGGGCGGCGTTCTTTTGGCAGCATAAAAAATGGCTTTAATTATGCCGGCAAAAGAACATTTTTAGAGGCTCGTCTGATAATGTCCATAGTTAGTGCCTCTTAACCTTTTCTTTACCAGGGACCCTCTTTAAATATATTTTGTTGCCACAGATCCCCAATACTTAACACTGGAGGGAAGGGAAGACTTCTCCTGCTTCTTCCTGCAAGTTTGTGGCTTGAACAGCAATGCACAGGCCCAGCCAGCCAGCAGCCAGCCTTTGCCTTGGCTCAGTCATGTGGCTGAGCAGCCATCAAGCCTTCATGGACCCCTTGTGAGGACATCATGGCCCCCTGAGGATCCACAGACCACAGCTTAAGAACGACTGTTCTAAGTGTTACTGGCCTTATGTTTCCATATGCACACATGGCCCTTGATTCCTTTGCCTGTGACTTCTTTATACATGATGATTAGTGGCAGAAAGTATGAATCTGCTCCACTGAAGTGTTTTGCACTGTAGATGATGGGAAGAAATCCTATGTGTGGTGATTCACACAAAAATGCAAGTCAACCAGCCATTATGTTTCAACAGCCCACACAAAACGGCAGGGAATCTTTAGCCTGTGGGCTATATCTGCATGGATTCCCTCCAGTCTGTCCCCTTCAGAATCACCAAACAAGCTGCCCCTGAAGAACATAATACTCTGTTCCTCCCACAGACTCCCCTCTGTGTTTCCATGCAGAGCACTTGTAAGAAGAAGCATCTTTGTCTCATTGCTCAGCATGGAAGCCAAGCATGCTGCTAGTACTAACATATGAAGAAACTGCATGTTCCTCCATTAGTAGCTCACTATATTTACATGGTGACTACTGAGTACGGGAAGCTTCAGCGTCCAGGATTTCTCTCCCTCTCTCCCTCCCTCCGAGGTCTGTCTATTAAATAACAAGATTGATACAATAGCTCATCTTTATTTCTATGCATTACAAGACTAATGCTTGTCCCTTTCACACTCACACACAGAAGCAGTCAGTCTTGTTTTCCACTGGTCAAAGGCATAGAGCAGATCAGTTTCTGTAAGCTGTCTCAACACATCTGCAGTTCTTTACTGCATCAATTGACTCAAAATGTGTTCCTTTAAGTACCAATTTCACTTTAGGGAAAAGAAAAAAGTTGCATGGTGCCAAATCTGGTGCATATGGAGGATGTTCAAGTGTAGTAGTGTGTTTATTGGCCAAAAGCTGCTTCATAGAAAGTGCTATGTGAGCAGGTGCATTGTCTTGATGAAGAATGACACCATTTCCCCGCAGTTCTGCCCTTTTTTTTTCTTGACTCCTTCTCTCAGCTTTGTCAAAACATCCTTATAATAATGCTTGTTCAATTGTTCTCCTTTCTGAAACCCATTCTGCCAAAATTATACCTTGATGTCAAACAACAACAACAACCAATGAGTATGGCTTTGAATGAGGACTTGCTTCGACATGCTTTTTTCATTCTTAGTGATGATGGTGTTTTCCAGTGCATTGACTGTTGTTTTGTCTCAGGATCGTACTGGAAGATCCAGGTTTCATCACAAGTGATGATTTTTTCAAAAACGTTTGCGTCCACCTCAAGTTGCTGCAGAATGTCAGCACAAATGTCCTTACAGCACTCTTTTTTCTTTGGTGTGAGAACCCCAGAACCATCTTGGCACAAAGTTTTCTCATTTTGAGGTCCTCATGCAAAATTTTCCACACAGTGTCTTTGTCAATGATCACGGCTTCAGCTATCATTTGGACACTGAGTAAGCGGTCTCCTCGAACAATCTGGCTGATTTTCCCCACAATTTATTTGGTTCTTGAAATGGAAGGTCATCCAGGCTGTTAATCATGTTACACATTCTCACATCCTTCTCTGAATCTTTTGTGCCACTCAAACACACACACACACGATACATGCAGGGCTTTATCAGACCATGCTCCTCAGAAGTTCTTTTGCTGGCATAAATTGTGGTATTTTTATGCCGGCAAAAGAACTCCCCCCAACAGACCTTACCTTGTTCCCATTAAAGAGGCAGCCCAGGCTTTAACGGGGAGTAAACGGAGCTCCGTTCACTTCCTGGTTTCAAATCCCATTGATTCTCACGAGAAGACACTAGTGCGGGAAATTTTTTAAAAAAACAATTAAGACACAAAAAGTTCACACAAGCACAAAAACACACTTCTAAAGTTCCAAGTAATTTTTTTTTTGGGGGGGTGTCATAAAAAGAGCATCCTTTTGCGATCATTAAGTGTCCTTATGATGCTGTATTTGCATGGTCTGATAAAGTCTTCAGTCTTCCCTTTAGGCTTCAGTAAGCATTTGAAAAGATTCTATTGGTGTTTTGTTCAATTTTACTAAAAATTTCAAATTGACACATTATTCAACTTCTAAACTTAGCATTTTTCCTGCACACAACAGACAACACAGCTGCTTTAAATGACAACTGACAATTAACTGAACGGCTGAGAGTGTTAATGTTTGCCATGCAGGCTCAGACATATTCAAGGTCACCAACTCAAGTATTCACAATCAGTTCTCCCATGGCTAGTTAATAGACAGACCTCAGATAGATAGATAGATAGATAGATAGATAGGCAGGCAAATAGGGAAGAAGGGGTTGGAGACTGCAGGAAAGCTTGGTGGTGGTGGTGGTTTTGGAGACAAGCAAAATCTTTCATTTTTTACTCCAGTGGGGAGAGAGCATCCTGGCACAAATGTTACCTTGCATCTGTGGGATAAGAAGAAGCAAAAGGCTGTGTTTTAATTTCATGGTAGGCCTGGCAGGAAGAGCCTGGAGCTACTTTTCATAGTTTCATAGAATCAGAGTTGGAAGACACCACAAGGGCCATCCAGTCCAACCCCCCTGCCATGCAGGAATACACAATCAAATCATTCCCGCCAGATGGTCATCCAGCCTCTGCTTAAAAACTTCCACAGGGGGCAACTCCACCACACTCCAAGGCAGCCGTGCATTCCTCTGCCAAACAGTTCTTACTGTCAGGAAGTTCTTCCTAATGTTTAGGTGGAATCTCTTGTCCTGTAGGTTGAACCCATTGCTCTGTGTCCTAGTCTCTGGAGCAGCAGAAAACAAGCTTGCCCCATCCTCACTATGACATCCCTTCAAACATTTAAACTTGGCTATCATGTCCCCTTTCAAACTTCTCTTCTCCAGGCTAAACATACCCAGCTCCCTAAGCTGCTCCTCAGAGGGCATAATGGCTTCCAGGCCTCCCAGCATTTTGGTTGCCCTCCTCTGGACATGTTCCAGCTTCTTAATATCCTTCCTGAATTTTGGTGCCCAGAACTGGACACAGTATTCCAGGTGAGGTCTGACCAAAGCAGAATAGAGAGGCACTATTACTTTCCTTGATCTAGACATTATATTCTTATTGATGCAGTCTGGAATCGCATTGGCTTTTTTAGCTGCTGCATCACATTGTTGTCTCATGTTCAGTTTGTGGTCCACTAAGACCCTGTTGAAACCCCTTTTTTTTTAGTTTTGGCTCAGCTTTCTAATCTGTTCAGGTCATTCTGGATTCTGATCCTGTCCTCTGGGTTATTAGCTATCCCTCTTAATCTGGTGTCATCTGCAAATTTTAATCATGTGTTTTAAATGTTATTGACAGTGTCATTACATTTCAGTCTTGTTGTATGCGTTCAAGTAGCTTCTAACTTATGGCAGCCTTAAGATTGAAGGCCAACTCATCATGGGGTTTTCTTGGCAAGATTTGTTCCGGGGGGGGGGTGCCTTTGCTTTCCTCTGAGGCTGAGAGAGTGGGATTTGCCCAAGGTCACCCAGGGAGTTTCCAGAGCTAAACAGGGGTTCCAACTCTGCCCCTCAGAGTCCTAGGACTTTTTCGGACAAGCTAATTGTAGCGCTAACAGCCTCGCAACGTGGCAAGGCTGCTAGCGCTACAATTAGCTTGTCCAAAAAAGTCCCTAGCCTAGCAGCTGGTTGTCTACAAAGGTAATGAAAATAGCACATGAAGGACTTTATCACACAAACCTTTTAAAGGAGAATTAAAAGTGGATAATAATGCCTTTGGTGACACTTATCACATGATGTTGTCTCCAAATTGTTGCTGCTGTACCTCCAAAGCATGATTAGGGTGTCCCTTGCCATTGACAGGGAACACCCATCAATCCCAATTGATCAATCAGTCCCAATCATGCTGCTGTGCCATGAATTCTCAGGTGTGATAAATTTCTCCAGTTGCAGTCCCAAGACTGGGCAGTCACATGGTCTTAGTCTCATCCTCCCTCCACCTCCACCTCACTCCTGCTATCCCCAAACAGGCTGGTTTTCTCCCCCGCCCAACTTTTTTCCTTTCTTTTTTTTCTTTGTTTCACTGAATTGTATTTCCATAATTGCCAAAATGCATTACAACTAAAAATAAAAATAAAAAGCCATGAAAGGCATGCTGGGTAGGGCAATAGGGCAGGGAGGAGGAGTTAAGGGAGAGTCCAGAAGACAGCCTGAGGAACTGTCAGTGTCTAAAACAGCCCCGGGCATGCTATTGAGGGGACCCACTGAGGGCTGCCAAACCAGTTTCTATCCATTCACTTTTGCAAACATGATTGCAGCGACAATGGGGCTCATATGATAATGTCCTTAGAAACACAGCAGCACCTTCAAGGGTGACATCTTGGAGGTCCAAGAGGGTAACGCCAGTCCTGAAAGAAGTGATTACAGGTGGGCAAATCAACTGTTGGAAGCAATAAGCCATCAACATTTTTGTAAAGTGAACAGTGGGAGAGGAAGCAATGAGGAACTAGACAGCCCCTGCAGTTTATCTCCTTAACTTTTTGTACTCAAACTTATGATTCTTTTTTTGTTGACTTCACTTCCCTCTTCTTCCAGATGTCTCTCTGTTCCCTTTGAGAAGAAAGGAACTCTGGGTTCCAGTCCAATAATGGTTGCTAACTTATCCCCACTACTTTAGTTACTCTTGTAACCAGGTATGGCTTTTGTCTTTTACATTTACTGAGTAAATAAATGTAAGTTTTCCTTTTTACTTTACTGGAACCTCCTGAGTTTCTCTGCTGTTGCTTTTACAAGTTTCAACTGGACTAGACAAGCTGCACTCTGTATTATTTATATAGATAAATGTGTGTGAAAGAGAAACAGGGAGAGGGAGGAATGGTGGGTGGATAGATGTGGTGCCTGTTTGTATGGATCTGTGTGAATGGATGCACATGTGGACTGGTTTTAGTTCAAGCCACTCTTGGCATCAGCCCTGCCCACCAATGACATAATATAAGCCATGGGTGTGGTAACTAGGTTCCCCAACCTTGCCACAGAACATGGAAATATATTATGGCTGGTGAAATGTCTTACTTTCTTTCTATTGTAATGTGTGCAAAGAAACTTCAATATTTCATCAGAGGTAAATTGATAACACATAAAAAAAAACCACCTTTGGCCATACCAGCTGTGGATGATTTGCAATGCAATCCAAAACAAGGTTAGGGGAAAATGCCTTGAATTATCTGTGATATTACCATTGAAGGTAACTCATAGGAACCTGACATGAATGGTAAAAGAAACTAATTGTGAAGGAAACTCTGGACAGTTCTGCACAGGCACATTTTGGACTTCTTTTTGGTTATTATGGTACTCTGTGCCATGGAAATACATGCATTTAGAACATGTAACATACTTCACTAGATGCCACTTAATAACCCACATAAGCAGTGGGTTATGCTGATTATTGCCTTGTTTCATATCTGACTGTTTTTATCATGATAAAGCAGAGGCAACCATCCCTCATTACTCTCAGGCTCTATACATCATTTAAAATGTGAACATCCTGCTTAAACAAACCCAAGGTGGAAGTAAATTAGAAATACTGTATTCATATATATTGATCCATCCATCAAGCTCAACCTTTTTGCAAAACAGGCACCAGATTGGCACAAAGTTGCAGAAAATAAAATGAAGTGGCATAATCTGCAGTGCTTCATTTATTAAGTATTAACCAAAATTTATCTCAACAGAACAGCAATGAACTCATCAGGGGAAAAACATTAAGATCAATTGTATTAAGATCAGTTCCAAATATCTGGCTTTGTTGAAGTGGGGGGAGGGGATAAAACAGATAAAAGCACAAAGGGATTCAAAAATGTAGCTGTGTTAGTCTGGATTAGTATACAAAGGGATTTTGTAGCACCTTTGAGACTTAGGACTTTTTCGGATGCATGAAATATAACATAAGCAGTCCTAAGGAGACATAAGTCCTAAGGAGATTTTCAGACTACACTGTTAAGTCCTAAATTCTAAGGAGATTTTCAGACTACACTGTTATAATGTTACTATTCCACTTCAACTGCTCTGGCTTCCTCCTGTGGAATTCTGGAGTTTGTAGTTTAGTGAGGCCTAAGATCTCTGGCTGAGAGTTATAAATGCCCCTCCCTAAACTGCAAATCCTAGGATTCAACAGGAGGCAGCCATAGCAAATAAAGTGGAACAGTAACACTATAACAGTGTTGTCTGAAAATCTCCTAACTGAGAGAAAGAGAATTGGTAGCATAAGCTTTTGTAGACTAAATCTACTTCATCGGGTGCATGGAGTGAAGGGCCTAGGAAGAGACATTTATACCTATGCATGAGCAGGTTGTGTGTGTGAATGGTAACAGAAATGTAAAACTTGTGGGTATGTTGATGACGTGACAAATTCAGTTTTAACAATTGTTGTTGGAGAACAAATTTCGGAAGAAAGATACTGTCTAAACCCAAACTGAGTAGATAATTGTACACCCAAAAACCCTCCATCCCACCCCCCTCTTAAAATACAATTGGGATACTGTAGCTTGAGGAAAGCTTGTTGTAATTCCACGAGTTTTGTGTTGGGAACCAGAAAGGAGATATGATAAAATGAGCAAGAGAGCCCTCCTGAGGCTGGAGTATTAACTAGTGTTATAATATGTGTTGTGTGTCAGGAAACCATTGTCTGTGCTACACATCTATTAAAAATCTTAGTTTGTAGGTTTTTTGTTCAAGTACTGCTGTTCTTAGGTCCAAGATGGAATGTCTAAGAAGACTGAAGTGTTCTGCAACTGGTTTGTGTGTATTCCCATTCCTAATGTCTTATTTATGTCTATTTATCCTCTGGTGCAGAGACTGGCTTGTTTGCCCAATATAGAGTGCTGAAGGACATTGTTGACAGAGAATGACATCTATCACATTATAAGATGAACAAGTGAAAGTACCTCTAATGTTGTGAGTGATGTGATTAGGTCCTGTTATGACATTTCCCAAATGGTTGTAGTTCATTGATAATACATCCAAGTGGTCTGAGTTGGGAGCTGTATGTGACCACTAGTGGTGTTCTGCCATTTCCTGTCTTTAGTCTATTCTGTAATAGTTAGTCCTGGGTACAAGTCTTGCCTTCTTAAACTTCACATGGTGGATACCATAGCTTGAGGAAAGCTTGTTGTAATTCCATGAGTTTTGTGGGTCTTAGTAAATGTGATTGTATCAGAATGTAAACTATAGATTTGGTAATGAGTTTGTGGCTGAATGGAGGCATGCAAGTACATGTAGAGGTCAGTGGGTTTGCAATATAGTGTGCTACTTAGATGTCTGTTGTGCAGAGATATGGTGGTGTCCAGAAAGTGAGCTTGTTCTCTTAATAGTTCCAGGCTGAGATTAATGATGTGGTGGAAGTTGTTGAAATTCTAGTAGAATATTTTGAGTCAGTTCTCTCCATGAGTCCAATTATGAAGGTATCATCAATGTACCTCAGGTAGAGAAGAGGTTTCTGAGTGCGGGAGTTAAAAGTACAATTCAATATGGAAAGGAAACTCCAATGACGTATTAAAAGATGGTTAATTAGAACTTAAACTGCTAATGATTCTACTGGAACCACAGATATGCCTTTAAACAATCAAAATGACATTTGTAATTTAAAAATAAAAATAAATGTTCTTCCCCTATAACCTGTTTACAGTTATAACATTTGTGTTGTGAACAGAAGGTGCAGACGTAGAACGGAGGTCAGAGGTGTGACAAAATATTGCAGTGAAGTAACAGAAAGCTGAGCTTGGGCCTAGTTGCCTGCATGCCACAGTCCCTTAAGGGGACCTCCATGAAAGGGTGAATAAAAGGAGCATGGCAGCCCCATATCCCAATACTGGATTCAGTCCCATGCCACACTGCCAATGTTGTGATACAAAATCATAACACATCCATATTATAGAGCATAAAACACTAAACCAGAGACCAACTGCTGGAGAAGCAACAAGGGGAGACTATTTATCCTCCCAGAGTGGCTTGACAGAAGTCTCTGGCCTCCTTCCCACATGAGGAAAGGACCCTCCCCCTCTCTGCACCAGCCAGCCAGCTGATTGGTTGGTCTTTCCCAAAGCCTGTTAAAGTTAGTGGGCCTTTGGGAAGGATACCAGGATGGTGACAGAAGATGGCAAATCTGAAATTGCCCTACTCTACCTTGTAGCCCTGTAAACCAACCATCCTGGTAAATCAAGGGTAAGTTTTTTGGACTGAGGATTGGAGGATCCCCTAGCTGTATTGACTGGATGTTTCTGGAAAATATGGTCTACAAAATAACCTTTGCAAACTCTGCTAAAGCTCCATACCACCAACTAATCACTCCTCCTGTGTTTGCTACTTTTAACTTTAACAAGACCTTAAAATCCTGCCTCAGGAGCCAGATTGTTCTGCCGATATTGGTCAGTTTTATTATGTGTGAAATTGAATTCAGTTTCTCCACCTTCATTTGGACACACACCATGAAGTCAACAGTGTGTGGGCTGTGCCAGTACAATTAGGGAGAATTCAGATGACCCACACACCACATGTAATTTCCTTCCTAGCATCCCCACACACATACACCTCAAGCTCCTTATGCCTCCCAGAGTGAGCCAGACATGACAGGAATTCCAATGATCACATTATCACTTGATAAGTTATGATAATATGATTGCAGGTTCTCAAGTGTTCTGCCCAGCTGTAACCCTCCACATCTATAAAAACAAAACAGAAATTCAATGTATCATGTTAAAATCTATAATTAAGGTTTCAGTTGGCAGGCTTTGCCCAAAAGAGATTAATTCCCTGCAGTCTTTCTCATACTGTCTGAGACCTTCTCTCAATCATTGCCATCTCTTTGGCAAGTGTGTAGAGTACGGATGGAGGACAATTTCATTTGGCTCTGCATTTTTAAATGTACCAAGTTCACGCTTCCAAGTATAAGGATCAAAACACAGTTATCCTTTGAACTGTACACACTTCTGAATGTTTAGCTCAAAACTTTAGTCTGCAAAATGCATGCATTGCGGAAAGCTGTACAGAAAAATAAATGCATTGTTTAGGTATTTTAAAAAATATGGTCTGAGGCGTTAAACTGGACTGACTTATGCCTAAGTCCATGAGAAACTGACACAGATGGTATTTAGACTCATCCATCCACTTTTCAGCGTGCATTGCATGTGAGTTTTAAACAGAGTGGACAAATATTAAATATTATTTATAAACAACAGGGAAAACCTAAGAACTTGTTTTATATCAGGGCCCTTTCAGACTACAGAGTTATAGCATTATGATTCCACTTTAACTGTCATGACAACTTCCTATGGAATCTTGGGATTTACAGTTTAGGGAGGGATAATTAAAATTCTGAGCCAGAGAATTCTAGTACCTCATCAAACTACAGATCCCAGGATTCTCTAGGAAGCAGTCAAGGCAGATAAAGTGGAATAATATTGTTATAATTGTGCAGTGTGAAAGGACAAGTTTTCCCATCTTGCCTAGTTTTGCTTGCTATGATGGGCAACAACACTCTCTAGAGATCTTTCTCATTAAAAAAATAATAAACCTAGAGATACCATGGAATAAACAGTGTGTATTCCAGCACTGAGTTCTGGCTTCCCTAAAGTTGGTTGGGAGATTCTGGGAGTTGTAGTCCAAACAAATATGAATCATAGAATCATAGAATTGCAGAGTTGGAAGAGACCACGAGGGCCATCCAGTCCAACCCCCTGCCATGCAGGAAATCACGATCAAAGCATCCCTGACAGATGGCCATCCAGCCTCTGTTTAAAGACCTCCAAGGAAGGAGACCCCACCACACTCCGAGGGAGTGCGTTCCACTGCCGAACAGCTCTTACTGTCAAAAAGTTCCTCCTAATGTTGAGGTGGAATCTCTGTTCCTGGAGCTTGCATCCATTGCTCCGTGTTCCAGTCTCTGGAGCAGCAGAAAACAAGCCTGCTCCATCCTCAGCATGACACCCCTTCAAATACTTAAACAGGGCTATCATATCGCCTCTTAACCATCTTTTTTCCAGGTTAAACATACCCAGCTCCCTAAGTCTCTCCTCATAAGGCATCATTTCCAGACCTTTTACCATTTTAGTTGCCCTTCTCTGGACACGCTCCAATAGTTTTTTTCCATGCTCTGTTCCGTTCAATTTAGAATGAACTCATCAAATGTTTAGGCCAGCACTCTTGCTTCCTCCCCAGATGTCATTGGATTGCAGCTCCCAGAATCACACACCATTGGCTATGCTTGTTGGAGCTGATAGGAATTATAATCCAACAAAATCTGGAGGAATATATGATTTTCAAACTAGGTCTAAATTCAGTTGTTAGTCCCAGCTTGAACAGTACCATAGAATCAATGTTGTTTACCTAAGTGTTGACTTACCAGGTTCCCATTGTTTCAACAGGTCTACCCTACTTGGGATTCATAACTGGATTTAGATCTTAAAAGGGCAGGTCAAGAGCAACTAACATCATGTATGTGAAGTCTAAACTAAATAGTTGTTCCTGACCTGTTTATGAGGAAAATGTGCACTCCTTTGAGTGTGTTTGGACTTTATCAGACCACCCCCTAAAGACGTTCTTTTGCTGACATAAAAAATCCATTCTAATCCCGGCAAAAGAACATCCTCCACCACACTTACCTTCCCCTCCTGGCAAAGGCTTCTCTGGCACTGAAGGAGGAAGTGAACGAAGCTCTATTCACTTCCTCCTTTGAAATTCCGTGTGATTTCATTGTGCAGGAAATTTAAAAGTAAAACAAAAAATAAACTTCAAAAAGTTACACCAAGCACCTGAACACACTTTAGAACTTACAAGTAAACCAGGGAAAGTTTTAAAAAGTCTGTAACCTACATGGATGTTGTGATCTCACTCGGAAGTGTTCTGGCTGGTATGGTCATTTTCAGGGTATGAGGGGAAAAAACGTGATGTTCCATATGTCGGCAATGCCAGCAAAAAAAATGCCATGGAGATCTATTGATGGCTTTAAAAAGTATGGATTTGGGGCAGAATATAACTGTGAAAGGGTGATATCGTCTTATCTGCACACCCTTTCACAGTTATGTGGTATCCTTATGATGCAGTAATCATCTCTCTCTCTCTCTCTCTCTCTCTCTCTCTGGCTTTTCTTCGCAAATTAAGATTCAGGAAGGACTCATCCTGCACTTTCTTCAAGCGCGCTGATGACTAAAAAGGCCAATCCGAGATAAACATGTCAGGTTGCAGAAAGCACAGCAGAAGGTCTCCTTAGGTGATGTTTCCAGGTTGTGATTCTTTCTGCGTTGTTGTTTCTCTTCAAGACTTGTTTGGCGTGAGCTCTCAAATAAGGCTGCAGCATTGTGGATAGTGCATCTCCATGCCTCCCGATGTGAGGCCAGGGCAGACCATTGTTGGTGATCAATTTGGCCAAGCCTGAGATGTCGTTTCAGGGAGTCCTAGTATCGCTTTTTCGGAGTGCCCCTCTTACGCTGACCCGTGGCAAGTTCACCGTAGAGTAGTATTTTTGGGAGGCGATGGTCCTCCATCCTAGAAACATGCCATGCCCAGCGCAGCTGTGTTCTCAATATCAATGCCTCAATGCTGGTGATTCCTGCCTGCTCAAGGAAGGCAACATTCATCACATAGTCAGTCCAGTGTATATTTAGGATTGTGTGTATACAGTGCTGATTGTTATGATGCCATAATCAACTTGTCTGATAAAGTCCTTTGTTGTTGGGTCCTTTCAAATAATTTCCAATTTATGATTTCCCTAAGGCAAACCTATCAGGGGGTTCTATTGGCAAGATTTGTTCAGAGGCAGTTTGCCTTACCCTTCATCTAAAGCTGAGAGAGTGTGACTTGCCCAAGGTCACCCAGTGGGTTTCCATGGCTGAGCAGAGATTTGAACCCTGCTCTCCAGACTTGTAGTCCAATGCTCAAACCACTACACAACACTGGCTTAGTGTGCTTTCTTCAGTAATATAACTTAACAGCGGTAGAGATAGGATGGTTGATTTTGTCAAGCTCAGTTTTATTTCAGTCCTCATTTCTCTAGGGAAATGTCAATTCTGTCAAATAGCTTTATTTAAAATATGGATCAAAATGTATACATAGACGGTAGATGACCTTCGCCAAAACATCGACAGGGGAAATGTGACCCAGTTGGTGCTTTTGGATCTGTCAGCGGCTTTCGATATGATAGATCACAGCATCCTCTTGGAACGCCTGGGAGAGTTGGGGATTGGAGGCACTGTACTTCAGTGGTTCCATTCCTTCCTCTCAGGTAGATTCCAGAGGGTGATGCACAGGGACAGTTGCTCATCAAAAATAGAACTTAATTGTGGCATCCCTCAGGGTGCCATCCTGTCCCTGATGCTCTTTAATATCTATATGAAATCACTGGGAGAAATCATCTGGAGACATGGGGCGGGGTGTTATCAGTACGCTGATGACACCCAAATATATTTCTCCATGTGGTCATCAGCCATGACGACAGATGGTATTTCTCCCCTCAGTCACCGTCTTGTAGTGGTAATGGACTAGATGAGGCAAAATTGACTCAAACTGAATCCAGAGAAAATGGAGGTGCTTACAGTAGGGGCCCCTAAACCTGGTATCAGATTGCAATCGCCAGTCCTGGGCGGGGTCATGCTCTCCGCTAAGGACTGTGTTCACAGTTTGGAGATGCTCCTAGACTCATCACTTCACATGACTGCTCAGGTGAGTGCAACAGTCAGGAGCGCCTGTTATCAGCTTCGGCAGATATGCCAACTATGCCTCGAGACAAAGGACCTAGAAACTGTAGTGCATGCACTGGTAACCTCACAACTCGATTTCTGCAATGCTCTCTACATTGGGCTACCCTTATACCTAGTTCGGAAGCTACAACTGGTGCAAAATATGGTAGCCAGGTTAGTTACCGGGAAATCGCGAAGGGAGCATATTACTTCAATCTTGAAATCCCTTCACTGGCTGCCCATCAGTTTTCGAGCACAGTATAAGGTGTTGGTAATGACCTATAAAGCCCTACATGGCCTAGGTCCAACCTACCTAAGAGATTGCCTCCTTCCATATAATCCGCCCCGTACCCTTAGATCTTCTGGGAGGGGTTTATTGCAACCAATGAGATCTAGATTAACAATAACCTCCCAAAGATCTTTTTCTGTCGCTGCTCCCAGACTATGGAATGCCTTGCCGGAAGAGATCCGTCAAGCAACCAGCTTGGAGAATTTCAAAAAAAGCCATCAAAACGGATCTCTTCCGGCAGGCCTTCCTTGAATAGAACAGACCATTTTAATGGATGCTTCTCCCTCTTTTTATGTTTTTATGTTTTATGCTTATGTTTTGATGTTTTTATGTTATAGTTTAAAGTTTTAGGGTAGTATTTTATATTATTTGTGAATTTGCCAATTATTTTTAAATGTATGTATTATTATATGTAATTTTTAGGGGGGTAATCTGCTTTAAGCTATTACTGTTGTTTATGGATTTGTTTGTTTTATATCCAATTGTTGTGAGCCGCCTTGATTGCCTAATAGGCAAAAGGCGGGGTACAAAAATAAAGTTGTTGTTGTTATTATTATTATATTTTATGTACTTTTGTAAAAAAAAAGATTTGCCATTCATTTTGGATGCACATCTTTTTCATCAAATAAAGTATTTTGTACACATTTTTATGATAAGAAATGTACTTCAAACTTCAGAACTCTATGGTTTTCAAGAGGAACCTTCATTTCACTTGTGATTAGTGCATGTTAGATAATCTTATATAAAAATAGGAAACAAATGATTTTTTCATATAGCCCTATACATAAAGCACAGGTAATAATCAGAATGTTATTCAGGGGTAAATAATGTATTAACTTTAAAATATAAAGATAGGTGTTTTACCTTGCAAAAACTGAAGTCTCTCTATCTATAATCTGAACTAATTTGCCAGACATTTGGCTAACTTGAAATCAATAATTCATCACCTCTCCACAGTTTAACAGTACAGATTTTAATAGAGTCAGTTTAGAAGTTCCATTGAAAATGCAGAGTCATGGTGTTATTAGAGAGGTTTTATTAAGTCCAACCAGGTTTTGGCAGATGTCAGTATATCAGGATGAAGCAGAAACTTATGCAAAAGAATCTTACCAAGAGCCATACAAGACTGAATAAACAAAAAGAATATCACTCATGCTAGGTGGTATTTCTTCTGTGTTAAATCTTCTTTATGTATAATTCTCTTGGGTATGTTGCCATTTCCAGTGTGCTGATTGGCTGCTTAGGAAACTTACCAACCAATCAAAGCTCTCCCTTGGGCAATCAAAGTTCTCCCTTGGGCAGCCAATCAGCACACTGGGGGTGGAATCATGTGGAAGTTTAAGTCCTTTGTAAATATGGCGGTGGCAGAGAGGCTTTCCAGCAAGGTGTGTGTGTGTGTGTGTGTGTGTGTGTGTGTAGGGGTGGATGTAGTGAGGGATGTAGTGTGGGGGGTGTAACATGGGGGGAGTAGCATGGGGCGGGTGTGTCTGTAACATGGGGGAAAATGTGGACGGGTGGGTGCAGCATGGTGTGTGTGTGTTTAGAATATTCCTGTTTTGGAAATGGGGGAAATTTAACAAGTGCAGCTTCTTACCTGGTTGTGTGAAAAGCAACCCCTGCTGAAATTTTCCCTTTTATGCAACCTCTAATGGCACAGGAGCTCCCTCCAGCTCTTAATCTGGGAACCTTACGCATCACTCGAAGGAATGGGGAATGTGTAGAGCACAGCTTAGAAATGTTATAAAATTGGAAGGGATCTCCAAAGGTCATCCAGTCCAATCCCGTTCTGCCACACAGGAAGACACCATCAAAGCACTATATATAGATATGAACTAATGTCATACAACCAGGTAACAAGCTGAAAATCCCTCTTCTTTCCAGTTTTGCAAGGGGTGGCCCAGCTCTACCTAAGAGGGAAGACCCGGGTGCAAATCTCCAGCTCAGCAAATCTCCAGCCACAATTTACAAGGATGAATAGGTTCATGGTGGCATCTTTGCAAAGACTGTCTGGGCACAGAGTCTGTAGGTTTTACTTAGCTAGCTTCCTCCTTCCCACTCCCTCATTCCTTGTGGACACCCTCTCCTCTCCTCTGCCTCCATTTTCTGCCTAGAAGCAAGGGGATTCAGTGAAATCTTTCTTTAACTAGTCGCTGCAACAAAGTGAGAGGGAAGGATCTCCTCAGTTCACCTAAATCTGGGAGCAACCCCTTTAGCTACAGACTTCTGTCTTAATTTCCTTCAACTAGCTATACCAGGCATAACACACACCATTATCTACGTATATAAAATGCTTTAGTGTGTTTCCATTCCCATTCTGCTGATTGGCTGCTTAGGAAACATGTCAAGAGTACAATCATTTGACACATTAATATATAACTGTTCAAATCAACTATAATGGCGTATGTTACACCGGGTAAAGCTAGTATAAATATAAACAGCAGGGGGGAAAACAGCTCTGCACTATTTTCAGTGTGTGCATGGTCAGACATACGGTATACATAAAACCAAACATTTTGCAGAACAGAAGATCAGATGGCATTAATATTGGTTGTCCAATCCAGCATTCAATATTTTAAATGAATATGGTGAAATGTTGGCATTGATGTACTCGATTCTATTTCCATGAATGCATCCTAGGCACAAAACTGTTAGTGGATTCAATTAAACTACACCAGATTCAGAAAATCAACAGTATGCTCCACAGTGAACAGTCAGAACGCTATAACTATGAGTCCGTAGAAAAAGTACCTGTGGTTCTCCCCATGTTGATGCACTATTCTACCATCATCCCTCATCACTGGCCAGGCTAGCTAGGGCTGCTCAGAACTGGAGTCTGACAGTATTTAGAAGGCCACAGGTATTCTAGCCTGGACCTAGGTACAAATCTAATTAATTTCAATCAAATACAGTAGTATATGTTCAGGGAAGAGGCCACATAACTGCCCTGTGCTACACAGTTGTAAGGTATAAGTTCTATCTCCAAATATAATGAGTTAAAAGATCTTAGTTAAATAGAGCTGGAAAGACCTCTCTCTCTGGGACACTAAAGGAACATAGTGGAATAAATAATACTTTATTTGTTTAACCAAAGGTTTGACTCAACATACAATAACTTCATGTTTTGCATTTACATCACTCTTAAAGCAACAAGCACTATCAATGGTCATTGATAGAGTGCATGACTTGGGCACATTAAGTCTCAGTTTAAGTTTTCAGCTCTTCCCATTAAGAAATCTCAAATTGGATCTGCTCTGCCCATAATCCCAGAGTCACTGTTGAGGTAAAGTTGACAGTGTTGAGCTAAATGATTGAGGCTGTTTCAGTAGAAGACATATCCATATGTTAATTGTGTTACTTGTGACAAAAAAAGAAATAATAGAATCATAGAGTTGGAAGAGACCACAAGGGCCATCCAGTCCAACCCCCTGTCATGCAGGAATACACAATCAAATCATTCCAGGCAGATGGCCATCCAGCCTCTTTTTAAGGAGCTGGTGTCTGCCCTCTACTGCCTTTAGCCTATCACAGACCTAGGAATGTGGGAAAGGCAGTGGAGGGAAGTAGAAGAAGTAGAAAATAGTTTAGTAGCTGAAGGACAGTTAGTTAAGGTTGTGACCATTTCGAAGGATGTTTTGATCAGTTAGGGAAATTATTAGAATACAGTGATGTAGTCTGAGAGAAGGTGTAAATCAGCTGAGGTAGAAAATGATCTTGCTGTGAGAAAAGTGGTTGAGTTTTGGCCAGCTAGAAGGAAGACGTGCAGGAGGGCAAGTTTTGTAGAGTCCAGGGAAAGAGTGAGAATAGGGGCTTGTCTATACAAGCCCCCAACAAACATAGTGCCCCACAGAAAAAGCAAGTCGCGGCAGCAGTGATTTGCTTAATAATGGCTTTGTTTAGCAGCTCCCATAAGCTTTGCATACCAGGAGACAGCTGAGGAAGGGAGAAGAGGGTGAGAGAGTCCTCCTCCCTTTCTCGGTCTGTGGGGCAGTGGCGGCAGTGGCACGGGGGTGGCAGGGAGCCAGGGAAGGGGGAGAAGGTGGCAGTCGCTCTCCTCCCTTCCTCGGTCTCCGTGGGACAGCGATCACTCACTAAAGACAGAAAGAAAAATGATGGCTGAGGGTGCTTGCCCTGTAACCCAGCACTGTCCCCTGTACTTGTCTGGCCAATCAGTTTGCATTTCCTCTCATTTGGGCAAGCAAATCATATAGATTTGCTTGTCCTAACAAGTGGAAATATGCACCCTTACATTGTTGTTTTTTAAAAGATGGGAAAAGCCGCGAATACTTTTCTGGTGAGTTTTTTGGTGGTTTTGCCCCCCCTCCTTCACAATATGGCAAAATCAGGCGGAATGCCATTAAGACAGGGAGGATTCTCCTCACATTCTGTGAGGAGTTTTTTCACTGTTTGGACAACCCCTAGATATCGTAGTGGCAGAGTGAACTGAAGATAGTGAGGCAAACCTAGTATTTTTTATCTGGAAAGTTAATGCCTGCATGTGATTTTTTCCCCTGTTTCATGTTTAACCATTGCCTCAGTCTTTTTTGTGAGGGGATTTACTAGATCACAGACACACACCACCAGAAACCTGAAGACATACTCCCCTGTCTATTTATAGGATCATCTTATTTCATTTAAGATAACCTGACTGGGCTCTGGAACTAGGAACTGGGTGGGTAACAGGAATCCCAGGTAAGAATGCATAATCTAGAAGTGGGCTTGGTAAAACACGTTGTATTTTAAATATGCATCTTTATACTTCAAATATTTCTACTTTGTATTTCAGTATAAATAGGTTGACAAAGCTGTTTGAAAAAGCCCAAATATAATATAATAAATATTGTCTACATAGATGGAGACAGATTGTCCTCCGCTTACTTTGAATTCACCACATTATCAGCTCACTTGTCTATTTATACATCTTACCAGTTTTCCTATAAATATTTCCTATGTGTTATTAGTTTAATAAACTTTTATTTATTAGCTTAATAAACTTTTATAGTTGACTAAAGTATTATCTCCATACTGAATGTGAGAATCAGTCAGGATGCATCTTGGGTAAGGCATCCCAAAAAGTTCTCACTGAAATTCCAGTGCTTTAGGATTATTTTCCCACACTTCTCCTTTTCTAAAATTCACAATAATGGCATGAAAAACCTTGGATACAAAATACATATTTTTAAAAAAGAACCCACAATTTTTATCACCATACAAACATAAGAGTGGAGAAACATTGTAGATCTAGAGAATGCAAAAGGGGAACAGCTCATTAACTGTGAATCAAATATTTGTGCCCTGACATTTGAGACCATCTGGGCAGCCCCCCATATCCTTTTGATTATTCTGATCTCTAAACAGCTTTTGATGTCACCAACCAGGATATTTTGCTTAACGGGTTCTGTGGATTTGAATAAGGGTGGTTCAGATCTGACCAGTTTCAAAAAGTAGCACTGCATGGTTCCTGCTTGACCTATTGTATCTGAGTTTTGGTTCTACCTTTATCCTTCGTGTTATTAACATATTGAAGAAGTCTCTGGATGAGATCTTGTATGGATTTGAATCAAGGTATTACCAAATATGCTCATGATGCCCATTTTATTGTCAGAGAGAGGTTAAGACTGATTGCCAGGACTCATCAATGATCTGATCAGAGCCAAAACCTGAACCTGATTCCTGACCAAAGTAGAAGCACTGTGGGTAGTGCAAAACTTGGGGGAAAGGTTTTGTTGGGGGGTAGGGGTAAAAATAACAAAGTCCCCCAGTCCACTCCCAGTAGCCATGCTTGCTGGGGGATTCTAGAAATTGTCAACGGGGAAAAAAAACTTTTGCAAACACAGAATATGTCATTCCTAAGAGCCAGATGTGTGTATACTGCCTATTCTATTCTATTCACATTCAACCTGAAGAAAAAGGTGTACAGCTTTGGGGTGCTCCTTAACCAAACCTCGTCTCTACTCAAGTGTCCTCTGCAGCTGTAGATTTTACTGTACAGTGATAGTTTGATTGAAGTGAACCACACCCTAATAACCTCCAGCCTGGAGTACTATAATATGCTATAGAGAGAGCTACTCTTGAAAATCATTAGGATGTTTCAACTAGAACATAATTCAGCTGCTAAAATTATGGTTGGCCCTTTTCATCAGAGCCCACATTGCATCAGCTCTGAAGCAAATACTGTACTTCAGCTGCCTATTTGCTACACAGTCCAGTTCAAGGTGCTGGTGCTTACCTCTATAGCCCTAAAGAGTTTGGGCCCAAAATATCTGAAGGAACAGTTTGCTCTACACCAGCCTGCATATTAATGTCACCAGAGGCAGATCTTCTTGAAGTACTTCATCTCAGAATACTTACAAAAGAGAAGTCCTTACCTCTGCTAGCACTGCAACTTTAGGACTTTTTCAGATGGGCTTTTTATTCTGCGGCAGGCACAGAACAGGGTCAAGAAAGGGTCTCTCATTCAGACAACATCAACTGGTCCTGTGCTGCCCCCGTATTGCTCCCGGAATATTATATTCACTATGAAACATTGTGAATAGACCACCCGTTCCATGTTTGTCACAGAATCACAGGAGTGTGAACAGGAGCCCCGTTCCTGTCCCACGATGCAAGCCGTTGGGGGGGGGGTGCATTCAGGACAAGGAGGTAAGTGGCATCCTTTTTTCCCCTTCCCCAGGTTACTTGTTTTTTTAATGTGTTTTTGTGCTTTGTTTACTTTTAAACTTTTTTGTTTGACTTTTATTTATAAATTTTCCACGTAATTGTTCTCTTGCAAGAATGTGCGGGATTTTGTTTCTGGGTCATAAATGCAGCCTTGCGACAGCTGCATTTACTCCCAGCCAGCAAGGGGAGGGAGAGGACATTCCTGCCACGGGATCAAGGTAAGTGTCTGAAAGATTTTTGTTTATTCCATGGCAGGGACAGGAGTGGGGGTAGCGAGGCAGGAATGGGGCAAAAGGCCCATCTGAAAATCTTCTTAGACTACCCTCCCAAAGTAGGTATGTTTGGTGATGATGCTGGATTATATTTTGGCACAGGGCCGGTTTAAGGAATTTTGGGGGGCCCTGCAATGCTTTACTTTGGGGCCCCCATATGACTTGAAGGCACATGGGCAAGAAAGAAAGAAGCCCTTTCTGAGGGAGACAACCCTCAAATTCCCTGTCTCTCTCTCTCTCACACACACACTCACCCTCTCCGATGTGCCTCTCCCTCCAGCTTCTGCCACGGAGGGCTGCTGTTTCTCTTTCTCTTTCTCTTTCTCTTTCTCTTTAGTTTTGGAGAGGCTGTTTTGTTTGTTTTTTTAAAAAAGCCAGCAGGAGGTTTTTGGAGGAGGAGGGTAAGAGGGGGCTCCTCCCGGCTGTCTCCTCTCTGTTCCTTCGTCAGATTAAGGAGGCCAACACGGGGCCCTCTCTTGACCTGGGGCCCCCTCTTGACCTCGGGGCCCCCTGCCAATGCTGATTTGGCAGACAGGTTAAACTGGCCCTGTTTTGGCATGAGGTACAAACATCCTTGTGTGCCCAGGGATCTTAAATAATCATTAATAAATGTATTTACTAATTGTACACTTTAATTGTTTAATTGTTATGTTGTTTTTCATTGCATTGCAAATTTCATTTTTTTTTTTGGTATGTTATATGTATGATCTTTTGTTTTTCTTTCTTTTCTTCTGGGTAAAGGTTCAGTTGCTACAATTTTCAAATAAATATATAAAATAAATGTAACATTCTCGTTCTGTGTACTTCCTGCCATGCTACCATGTCACTGAAATCTTCTGCCTCTGTGTTCCCCAAGGCATTTCTATCACTTTCAGGTGACTTCCTCAAAATCCTCACATGTGTGTTTTTCCTGAATAGCCTCTTCTCGTTCATATTTTCACTGCTACCCAATTCCCCTTTGTCTCATACTCATTACACATTTGACAACCTGTCCCTGAACCTGACTGCTCCCTTTTCACTGAATTTATCATGTAATGTAGACTATATGCACTGTAGACAGGGAACTCTTTCTAAATTATGCACATTTTAAGACAGTAATCTTATGTATTAAACACATATTAAATTACTGAAACTTTTGCATAAGTCTTGTGCTTAAAGAATAAGGTGCTTCACAGAGCTGTCCATGGTACTGAAAATCTACAACTGCCCACTTAGTAATAATTGTTAGATCATCCTGGATTTCAGACAACTACAATGCCTTCAACCAGTAAAGTAAATTTATTTGAAGAACTGTGAACATCCACACACAAGACATAATTATTGTCACTGGAGATAGCTAGAAGTTAATATTAAAGAATCAAAACCTTTGTCCAACAGAGGTTTATGTATGTGAAGTCGAAGGTTTTCACAGCTGGCATCCATAGATTTTCCTTGAGTTTTTTCCAGGCTGTGAGGCCGTGTTCTGGAATAGTTTCTTTCTGACGTTTCACCTGCATCTGTGGCTGGCATCCTCAGAGAAATTCATTCTCTGAGGATGCCAGCCACAGATGTAGGCAAAACGTCAGAAAGAAACTATTCCAGAACATGGCCTCACAGCCCGGAAAAAAACCAAGGAAAATCTATAGGTTTATGTATGTTTATATTTTCACAGACAAGGGTCACAGAAATGCAAGTACCCAAAGTTAATAAGAAGTTGGTCATTCATTTTTTTTTATGAGAAAATCTTTTTCTCCCTGAAGAGGTGATTGAATTCCCCCCATTTAGAATTTAAATTAGTTTTAAAATAATGCTATAAAATCTCCATAGTCAGGTATGTTGCCTGCCAGTTTGTGCTCATCTGCTGAGAATTACCACAGTAGAGGGCAGGTTCTCTGTGGCTTTTGGAGAGTATGCCTGAATGGTTTAAAAAGCCACAGGACACTTAATGGATGGCCTCTTTAAGCAAATCACAATCGTAGGCATATGCAATGCAAACTCTGTTTCTACTTGCACCCTGGTGAGAAGACAATAAACTGTTTCTTCTTAAATATGAATGATGTGGCTCAACTGATGATCTTGGAACAGTATTAACTGCCCAGCAAAACTTCACCTGCCACCAACATTATACTTTCTTCCTCCCCAGAATTGGGAAGTAAGGTGTCATGATGAACAATGTTATCCATCATGCACTGAAAATTTGAATAATGAGGATTAGCATTGCCATCCCCCCTGTTTCTACCTTTAACACTATATATGTCACAACCCATATTTTCATGGGAGTTATAGCCAGACACTATAACTTCTCCCACCCAAGCCAACATTCTCCTCTTTTTCAAAAGCCACATGAGACAGATTGCTTCTCTTGGCATTTTAACGACACAATACAGGACGCAATACAGGTGCTTGAGTGCATGGGTGAGGGTTTATACTGAAAGGAAGAAGGTGGTACACACATGTAGGGTTGGCAAATAATTTCATTTGGTTTCCTTTTTAATAAAATATTCCCCAAAATTCATATATTTATTCATAAGAAAAGAGCTTGACAGAAAGAACTAGTTAATCTTAAAAATTGTGTGAGAGAAAAAACATGACTTAAAAAACCAAAACATTGAATGTGGAAGAGAGTAAAATTGACTGGTTCACTTCTCCAGGCAGAGAGCTTTGACTGTTTTAAGTCTGGCTTTGAAACCCAGAAAAGAAAAGGAAAAAGAAATGTAAGAAGTAATCTTTCCCCCTGCCCTCCATACTCAGAACTTGGTGTTTTACAAGGTACACTAGCAGTGACTAATTTATGACTCCAGTATTTACAATATTGTTCTTTTATGCCATACAGTCAGAGTTATTTATCAAAGATATTTTCCCTTACAGATAAAATTTTGCCCAAGACCAATGGAAACTGCAATTCAGTGAATTCTGAGCAGGTTCAATAAACCTGTCTATTTTCAGTCTGGTCTGAAATGTTTCTATACTATAATCTACCGCTTGTTGAACTCCAACAGAGAAAAGCTCTACTGTGCTGCTGTTCCTCAGCATGGCACATGTGAGCGTATCACCTGAAGACATTCCAATTACATAGAATTATTATTCTATTCTACATATTCAGCATCATTAGAGTTAAATCAAATCAGTGTTCTCTTGCAACATTCTTAGAACATGGCAGATGCCTTCTACTCTGTGTCACTGATTTGTATGAACAGACTCTCAAATCTGAAATATATTTCTATTGTAGCAAATGCCTTTGGCTACAATTCCCAAGGTGTTGTATGTGCAGTTATTTTTAAAGTGTTGGGGGAAACTGTGTTTTTTCCATCTTTCTTAAGAATGTCAGATTTATAGATGGGATCAAAATGTTGTAGTGTGGAATATCCCTGCCATGTTATTTTCCAGGATATTCAATTCCTTCCTCATGCCACCCCATTTTCTCTCCCTGCCAATAATCAATCAATATTTGATGCCCACTGAGCATGCTTCACCTTCTCCTTCACCTTTGGCAGCAGAGGTAGTATGGTTCCTAGTTTTTGTATACCACAAATCTTGCAATCCTCCAACCTGCTACATTGATCTTGTGCATTAATCTTGACAGGTAAAGATGATGGAATAATTAAATTAGCCTGCAGGTTTTAATGAAGAAACATCATTCACTCTTCATAGACTGGTATGAAGATTGGAACATAGCCATGGTTCAGACTGCATAGTTTGCAACATCTCGCAAACCTGCATCCAGGATCATGTATGTTTGAGAAAGTCATATGCAAGACTATATATGAGGGTAAATACTGCATTTTGCCTGTTTTTTTTTTTAACTAGAACATCAATTGATAATAAATTGGAATAAATGGACTTGTGAAACTGATAAAGACCAGAAATCCAGCCCTAGCTGCAGGGATACAAGGAATGAGCAGAGTGAAATGTTATGCTTACCATATGAAGCTCTATGATGGGTAATCACTTTGTATTGATGTTCACATGGGGGCAGTAACATTTAAGTCAGTCCTAACTGATTGGCTTATAAAATTCAGAATGTGCATTTAATTGGATCTCCAATTTAATATAATCCTCAATTAAGCCTTTCCCTATATGGAGACTATAAACCAATAAAGTAAAATCTCATTTAAAAATATTTTGCCAGGCACTTTATTCAAATTAAATAAAAAGAAAGAAACCAGTTTGGAAAAATCCCAACTATTCATATTTACAGCAGTTTATATTGCTGTCGCATATTGTACTGAGAGATTGAACAATGAAACCCTAGCTATCCTTGCTAAGCCATTCATTTCAGTGGGACTTACTCCCAGGTAAATGTGCATAGAATTACAGTGTAACAAGCCTTTGAGGAATGCACTCTTGAGTGGCTTGAAGAGTTTGATCTTTGTTAATTCCTGCATGAAATTATGTGTTTGGCATTTTTTAGACCAAAGTGTGGTGTGAATGTTGTGACATAGTTCTTACCATCATGCACTAGGAATTAAAAAGCAACAACCATGTATAACATCTCTCTATATAATTCTCTTGGGTATGCCCAATGGCCTTAGGCATGAAGGTACGTTGCCTTCTGGGTATGTACAATGGGTTTAGTTAGGTATGTTATGTTGCCTCTTTCAGTGTGCTGATTGGCCATTCCTGTCACTCACTCAGCCAATCACCACCCACATGCAAATCACTACCCACATGCAAATTCCCTTTCCACCTTACAATCCGCTGCTGCCACTCATGGCCAATCTGCATACTGACAGTGACCAAACAATGTGCTACAGTGTTGGCTATAGTTTCTAAGGCTACAGGCCTTTCCAGTTCACCAATGTCTCAGGGCTGCACAATTCCCACTTATGATTTAAGTCCACACAGTAATATCATTTCTATCCCCAGTGCGACAGGACCCAGGCAACCAGGAATGAGGTCTAAACACTGGGTGTGTTTTGGGTTTTTTTTTAACAGTGTATGGTATGCCAGGTCCAGCTGGTTATATATATGCTATAAGATATCTTCTCACTCCATAAGAATTCCAGCACATTGTGGGATATAAAAAAAGAATTCATATCCAGAGGAATGTGTGTACACTCCTTACATTACAAAGCTTACATTGTGGATCTAGTTCTGAGTGGATTATGTAAGAAAACATAACTCTTGAGAACTAAAATGACCCATTGTAGGACATGAAAGTTAGAAATATCAAAATAAAACATATAAATATGGATTTTGAAAGAAAAGACTATGGAACCTATATTAAAATAAATATTCTTGAGAGGTTTTTTGTAATGCTACAGATTAAAAAAGAAATGGGATTGAATTATGGGTAAAAACACACCAAAGTGTTTTACAGTCTGGGAAAAAAGCAGATTTGTCCATCCCTAATAGTAAGTAAGTTATACAGAGAGAAGAGATATATTTATAAAGTATTTCCACTTAATTAAACAGCACAATATTTAATAAAATTTTAGCCAGGGAGGAGTAGTAAGCTGCTGCATTGTTCTTCTTCCAGTAGTCTTATAATCCAGCATTACCTACAACTGCAGTTTCCTAAAAAAAATCTAGAGCTAATTCATCAATTTCATTCTAACAAAACCTGTTGCCTGGAAGAATGAGGACAAAGATGTCAGGACTCCAGAAAATAAATGGATACCTTTTCTACCATCTGCTACCCATCAGCCAGCCACTGGAGGGACAATGTACACCTGCAGGCAAAGGAGTTGAAATGCCTCTGAGATAAGAAATTTTAGCATCTTCAGCCAAAAGCCACAGAAACAAATACATTGAATGGAAATAAAAGGAAGAATGCTGTGTCTACATAGCTCCCTCCTTCTCTAACAGAAGAATGCAGATATTTTTATTAATGGTCCTGTTCCTTGTCTTTCTTTCAGATTTTACCAATACTTTTGGTTGTACAAGTGCTCGGGGGGGAAACACAGCATTTATTTATGTACACTATTAATTTACTTAGTATTCTGCCTTTCACCCAAAACAGGACCCAATGTGACTTATGGTAAAAATGAAAACAAAATAGAATTAAACTATTTGGAGAGCATACTTAAAATACAGTCATGCCCTCATATCCATGGAACCAATATCCACGGTTTCAGTGATCCATGAGACACAAAATAGGGGGCACATACCATAGAGTCACACTGAAGAATGCCTAGAAAGGCATCTTCTCTAGGTCCTCCAACAAAACTCTATGGTATGTTTTTACTGTATGTCCTTTATTTTAATAGAGTTCACTAGAGAAACGACACCGCAGAAAGAATCACAACCCAAAAACATCACCCAAGGAGACCTTCTGCTGTGCTTTTTGCAACCGGACTTGTTTATCTCGGATTGGCCTTTTTAGTCATCAGCGCGCTTGCAGAAAGTGCGGAATGTGTCCTTCCTGAATCTTTGTTTGCGAAGTAAAGCCAGAGAGAGAGAGAGACTATTATCCACAGTTTCTAATATCCAAACCCCAGTGGATATGGGGGTCTGATTGTAGTTTGAAATACATATAAAACCTATGATCAAAATACAGCACATCTCATTAAAAGACCATTCTGCCATGACCACATTAAAGACAGCAGACATGTTTGCCGGCTGACAAAAAGAAATCACAGGAGGCCAACCCATAGGAGGGAGTTCTACAGTGCAAGAGCAGCCACCAAGAATGCTCTCTCCTGTGTCTTCACTAACTCATGTAGCCTCATGTGAGGGTGGTGGGACAGAGACAAAGAAATTCTAAAGCTTTAGGCAAGTTTATAAAAGGAGATATGCTCTTTTTGATAGTCTGGGCCTAAGTCATATAGGGCTTTATAGGTCATGGCCAGCACTTTTGAATATGCCAAGAAATGAACCGGTAGCCAGTGAAGCTGTTTCAGCAAGGAAGTCTTATGTTCCTTATAACTAGCCCAGCCACAGCAGTTCGAACTCGCTGAGGTTCAAACTGCTTGAACTCCAAGCAGTTGCTAAAGGCAGCCTCACATAGAGTGCATTACAGTAATTCAAACAGGATGTCATCAAGGCATGGAGCCAACATCAAAATGGAGACTTCACAGACATACAAGAAGGTCTGAGAGGCAAATATTTTCTCCCACATGGTTGTTGTTGTGTGCCTTCAAGTTGTTTCCGACTTATAGTGACCCTAAGGCAAAACCAATCATGAGGTTTTCTTGGCAAGATTTATTCAGAGGACATCTGCCATTGCCTTCCACTGAGGCTAAGAGGGTGTGACTTGCCCAGTGGGTTTCCCAGTTTGACAGGGACAGTCCTAATTAATCCTCTGTCACCCCACCTTTGTAGCTGCTTTTAAAATGTTCCAGTTTCTCACTCCTCCCACTTTTCCCATTTGGCCTCAACTTGCTTTAATTGCTGCAAACTGAGCTTAAAGTGCAAAAGTAGTTTAAACTCAATTAGAACACCACCAGGGAGAGGAGGGGATGGAATGTTTCTCTTCTCTGGAGGCTTAGGCAAAAGCATACAGGTTCAGCCTCTTCTAACTGGTGTGTTCTTCCTCATCAATCACCTTTGCCATCTTAACCACAGTCTGATATTTTTTGGCCACACATGTCTCAGTTTTCATCTGTGAAATGATGGTAGGTATGTGGTTATAGCTAACTTTTTTCAGAATGGGAAACATGAGGATCTCCAAGTGTTGTCAGGCTACAACCAGGGGGTACTGTATAGTCAATTCTGAAGGACTTTGGAAGTTGCAACCCAACACACACACACATACACTTCTAATCACTTTAAAATTATATGAGGATGTAGTGCAGTGGTGTCTAACCTTTGGCCCACCAGGTGTTTTGGACTCCAACTCCCAGAAGCCTGAGCCAGCTGGTCCAGTGATCATGAATTCTGGGAGCTGTAGTCCAAAACACCTGGAAGGCCAAAGGTTGGACACCAATTATTTAGGGGAAACTAAAAATACTTCTAAATTGATGGTGTTCATCCCATTTAAATAGAAAAGGGAAAAGGAAGATGGTTTGTGTATGTTTTGGCCATGTTCTATAAATCAGCATCTGCATGCATACCCATTTTTATACCACATGAAGCAGACCTAAGTAGTGACAGAGATTTTTGCATTTGATGCTTGGCTTACTGCAAGATTTACATCTTAGTTAAACAGTTGAACTTCTTTGTCTTTTCCTTTTGTCTTGACAGAGGTGGGTGACCAAAGCAATAAAAAAAGAAAAAAGGGAAAGGCGTATTATTAGGTGTTTAAAAAATGACATAAAGTCTGAGGCATCATGGTTGCCACCTTGCATAGTAAATATCATATCAGTTTTGTCTGAATACAGGTCGTGCCTCTAAAGCATGTTTTAAATTCTGCACAGTGGGATGCTATCAATGATTTATCAGGCAGAGGAGCTCTGGCAGGGGAAAGGGAAGCGCACAAGATTGTTTTTTAGTCTCTGAACAGGAATGGGGCTACATCAAGTTTTCTATAAAACTGCTTGCCTTCAAGTAGAGAACAAATCACTATTTTTTCTTTGCTGTTGTTTTAAGGGTGAGGAGATGTACAAGCAGCACACCACCAGAAAGAACATCACTATCACTCCAGATAACACATCAGTGATCAAATGACTGATTGCATGTCAGCCACATCATATTGGCTAGGGGGAAATTCAATTTTAGTGGCACTCCCCAGCTCATGAAACCCTAATAGCCTTTTAAAACCCTTATAAAACCACCTAAATGAAAGCTGTGATATGGCTGACTAATACAAAAGTCAATCCACAGACTTACGACTGGAGGCATTGCTTTCAAGGGAATGACGATAGGGCGAACAACATGTTTCCTTAGTGTAGTGCAGATGCTGTTTCTATGTGGCAGCATGCATCAGATAGTCAAACAGAAAGAAATAAAGCCCTTTGAGGAGCTAAGTGGGTTTAAACAGACCAACTAGCAGCTCTTCTTGTGATATTTGACCCTTGAGTTACTCATGTGTAAACTCATACTACATAAATTATGATACATACATGTGCAGGCAATGTAATAAGTACAGTGCCTACAGTGTTTGTCCAGAGAGGGTTGGGTTCAGATCTTCACCCAGCCATGAAGCTTATTGGGTGACCATGAGTTTTCAGAATAAACTGCTCCACTGAACAAATTAGAATGAAATGTGGCAACCCTTGTATGCTTCCTTAAATTACCACCATCATCAAAGATCAGCATAGAAAACAAGGACCACCAAGATCACTCACCGTTTTTGACATAGTTTGTATAGCGACCCACAATGTCACCAAAAGTTATTCCCCCCCCCCTCTCTCTCTGGCTTTTCTTCGCAAATGAAGATTCAGGAAGGACTCATCCCACGCTTTCTGCAAGCGCGCTGATGACTAAAAAGGCCAATCCGAGATAAACAAGTCCGGTTGCAAAAAGCACAGCAGAAGGTCTCCTTGGGTGATGTTTTTGGGTTGTGATTCTTTCTGCGTTGTCATTTCTCTTCAAGACTTGTTCGTCGTGAGTTCTCTAATAAGGCTGCAGCATTGTGGATAGTGCGTCTCCATGCCTCCCGATGTGAAGCCAGGGCGGACCACTGTTGGTGATCAATTTGGCCGAGCCTGAGGTGTTGTTTCAGGGAGTCTTTGTATTGCTTTTTTGGAGCGCCCCTCTTACGCTGACCCGTGGCGAGTTCACCGTAGAGTAGTATTTTTGGGAGGCGATGGTCCTCCACCCTAGAAACGTGCCCTGCCCAGCGCAGCTGTGTTCTCAATATCATGGCCTCAATGCTGGTGATCCCTGCTTGCTCAAGGACAGCAACATTCGTCACATAGTCAGTCCAGTATATATTTAGGATTGTGTGTAGACAGCCCTGATGAAAGCGCTCGAGGAGTCGCAGGTGGTGGCGATAGGTGACCCATGTTTCAGATCCATAAAGGAGGATAGACAGTACGATGGCTCTATACACACTGATTTTTGTGCTTTGCACAAAAAGTTATTAGAGCTATACAAAATGCTGACAGACATTTGGTACAGTGGAATTGCCAGTTCTAAGGTGGCTTGGGAATTAGAACTATCAAGACCTCTCACTGAGACACAATGGAGGATAATACAGACCTATCCACGCTACAAATCAACTTCAGAACAGTTTTGAGAGAGTATGTTGAAATAAATGCACAGATGGTGTTTCTGTCCAATTAAATACAATAGGAATAATAAGGAGGCCTCTCCAAGATGCTGAAGAAGATGTGGGACATGGGAACCACATTCCACATGCGGCTTCAGTGACCAAAAGTTGCCAGTTCCTGGAGAGAGGTAAGCCAGTACTGAGGAGTGTTTGAGTGTTGGACTCAACACTCGGAAGACCAAGGTCTGAATCCCCACTCAGCCATGGAAACCAACTTGGGCAAGTCACACTCTCTCAGCCTCAGAGGGATGCAAAGGTAAAACACCATCTGAACAAATATTGCCATGAAAATGCCATGATAGGTTGCCTGAGGGTTGCCTTAGGTCAGAAATTACTTGAAGGCAAACAACAACAACAAAATTTGGTATAGTGGACTAACTCTGAGGCTTTGTTGTTACTCTTTATATATGAGGGTCCTTGAGCAAAAAGATCTAAAGGCACTACAGATCTCTAGAAAATGGAAAGACCTAGAAGGCTTAAGCATTTGAGAGTAGATGCACCCTGTGTGGAACAATGACTTGTTACAGATACTGATTTTAAACACAAAGCAATTATGTGAGCACATAAAAACAGACTCACTTGGAAAAAAAACCTTGTTGATCTCATATTGTGTTCATATATAAGGACATATCTATTCATTGCACACAGAATTCACAGACAAGATTTTGGAGGAATCCATTCTGAATTCTGGTTTAAAAATGCAATAATTATGATCATCAGCACTAAGCAATTTCTGATCTCAAGGGTTCTGTTCTGAGTTATCGTTGTCACTCCTCCCACTGTTATTTTTTGGTCCTTATATGTCAACATTTCATAACCATACACTGAAATGTTTTTATAAAATAAATGTATTTGTTTTTTTAAAAGAACCCTTCTATGCTTCCATAATGAAATAGCAATGTGATACATTCTCATGGTGTTAGATCTGATAGAACATACTGGTCAAGAGAATAAATGATCTGTTATAACTATTTACTCAGGTGCAGCTTTATACTGTCATAGTAAAGCCCTGTTTCCATGCTCATTAAAGAGAAAAGCCTCATTTGAAACATGAAAGCACCTTGATAGTTGCATTCTATGCATGCATTTCCCATTTGACTGTGTGTTACTGAGGGTAAAATGTCTTAGCCAAACAAATCAAATCACATGACATGCTTGCTGTGCTCAAATACTGATCTTTTGTTGCACAAATTAAATAAAATTATTCACAAACATCAATTATCCATTAACTAAGGAAATTCCTTTGAAACATCAAGGAATTTATTACAGACACTTTCCTCAGTAAACTCTATTATTGCTGCCAAGTGCTGGATTCTGTGTGATGTATATTGGATGATACATGTTATCATCCCCTAAAACCCAACAGCAGTAGTAGTAACAAATATGCCAGTGCAAGTAATATAGTTACATATACAGATAGGTTTGCTTCTATTACTAACCAACTGTAGTGCTTAGCATTGCCAGGAGAATCATTATCACATGTGCCACATTCATTCTGGAAATAAATAAATAAATAAAGGATTCTGTCAATGCAAATTTCACCTATGACTCACAGCCTATACATTGTGGGACACATTCCCTCCAAATCTGGTGAAAATCCATCCAGCCATTTGTGTATGATGCAGTGACATACAGATATTTGATTTTATTTATATAATTAGGGCAAACTGAGACAGTGTGGTATAGTGGTTTGAGTGCTGGTCTGGGATTCTAAGAGACTAGAGTTCAAATCCCCCCCAGCAATGGAAACCCACTGGTGATACTGAGCAAGTCACACACTCTCAGCCTTAGAGGAAGACAATGGCAATAGATCATGCCTAGAAAACCCTGTGAGAGGGTTGGCATAAGTCAGAGTTAACTTGAAGGCACATAACAAAAACAAGTGAGGACAATTTTTTTTTAAATGTAATTTTATGAACTCAGTTCAACATAGTACAGTCAAAGATATAGCTGTGTTAGTCTGTATCAGTATTCAAGGGGATCTTGCAGCACCTTTGAGACTGAGGGAAAGATGATTGATGCATCTGATGAAAGCAAACCAGGACTTTATCAAATTATCCCCCATTAATGTTATTTTGCCGGCATATTTTGTGGCATTTTTATGCTGGCAAAAGAAATGCTCTGTACCAGACCTACCTTGAGCAGTGGCAATGAGGCAGCCCCAATATAAATGGAGCATGAATGGAGCTCTGTTTACTTCTGGATCTCACCGATTCTTGCAAGAAGATGCGAGTATGGCAAACTTTAAATATAAAGCAAAATAAATACATAAAACATACACACAAGCACAGAAACACACTTAAAAGTCCCATGTACAGCAGGGGGGGGTCATTAAAAAGAGCATCCCTTACCTGGCTGTCCTGATCTCACCCAGAAGTGTTCTGTCATTGACGATGTATTAGTGGAAAAAATGGTGCGAAGTTTCAAATGCCGGCAATGTTTCCCAGCAACAAAGTACGAGGGGAGATCTATTGACAGCTTGGCCCGCCAATAAAAAGGAACAGCTTTTTGACAAGAGAAGATTGCAAAAGGACGTAGTTGTATGGTATGCACACCCTTTCACGATCATTAGGCGTCATTATGACACCATATTTGCCTGGTCTGATAAAGTCCCCAGTCTACAAAGCTTATGCTACAAACTTCTTTCTCTCAATTAGCCTTCAAGATGCTATTATATCCCTTTGCATCACAATCTTGAAAATGATGTACCACACTATTTTTTTTATGAATGAAAAAAAAGTAGTTGGAGTGCACACTACCTCCCTCCCAAAGTGAATTTCATGTATACCACATACCCTGGTGAAAATTTACCCTGCTGTTTTTTACACAGTTGGGTAAGTTAAAAAAAAAAAAAAAGAAAAGGAAATTTTATTTACATAGATGATCTCTCTCTCTCTCTCTCTCTCTCTTTTTTTTTTTTTTTTACCTCAGAGCACTCCACTATGGTAACAATCCAAGCAATGGATAGCAATTGCTTCTGCACTTCCAGTAAGACTTTGTATCAATGTTGTATACTGCCTGTACAGCAATTGCTTCTGAAATGTAGCTTGTCAGTAACACTTTGCAATATGGCAGAAGCACATCACAATGGAGGGCCATAATTAAAGGGGGGGGGGAAGGTCTCAAAATCACACAAGGCCAGCACATGGGGTAGCAGCAGACAATAAAGCAGGTAATTGGTAGGGATCTGCTTACTGCAGGGCACTAAGAGGCAGATATTAAAGTACACTCTTAACAATCATCAGAGGTGGTATCAGGAGGGAGGATTGCCTCAGTATAAGATGGCTGCTGACTCATCATCAGTTCCTGACAGAGCTTCCGAAGATGTTGTGAGTTCATTTGCAAGCCTTGTAGTCATTGGGGCCACTAGCTAAGCTGGCTGGGGTATGGTGGGAGCTACAGTCCAAAAACTAACTGTCTCAAGCTCTAAAATGTTTCAAGATCTGATGAGTTGCTATCTAGTCAGTAGTCATTCACTTGCATATTGCTGACTGGTCCATCCTCTTTCTAGACTAGAAGAATAATCTTTAATCATTCTGGTCCACATGAAACACTAAATACAAACGGGTCAGAAAGTGCCAGTCAGTTGTACGAGGCTCTTTTTATCAGGTTAAGAAATTATAGCTCTGTGGGCCAAGGTGCCAGTCAGTTGTACCAGGCTCTTTTTATCAGTTTAAGAAATTACAGCTCTGTGGGCCGGTGGGGGGACCTCATATAAACTGACTAACTAAACCTTTCCTTGCAGCGAAAACTTCAGTCAAATGAATTAAAGTGCTGCAAAATTAGCCGAACACACTCCCAGTATCATGAGAAATAAATGGCCCACAAAAAGGAAGGAGGGTTGATTTAACTGAGGAGAAATAGAGGAAGCAATGCCCAAATCCACTGCTTTGGGATTTGTTATTAAACAGCAACACTGAAATCACAGGTGCCTCCAAAATTAATTTTGCATTTAAGAGTACATATAGCTAGAAAGATATCTTAGTTCCTAATATCACAAATAGATACCAAATACATTTATTTATTTTAAAAAGAAAGGATTTAAGATTTTGACATGTAGGAATTATATGATATGATAGCCCTGTTTAAGTATTTGAAGGGATGTCACGCTGAGGATGGAGCAGGCTTGTTTTCTGCTGCTCCAGAGACTGGAACACGGAGCAATGGGTGCAAGCTCCAGGAACAGAGATTCCACCTCAACATTAGGAGGAACTTTTTGACAGTAAGAGCTGTTCGGCAGTGGAACGCACTCCCTCGGAGTGTAGTGGGGTCTCTTTCCTTGGAGGTCTTTAAGCAGAGGCTGGATGGCCATCTGTCGGGGATGCTTTGATCGTGATTTCCTGCATGGCAGGGTGTTGGACTGGATGGCCCTCGTGGTCTCTTCCAACTCTGCAATTCTATGATTCTATATGATTCTATGAATTCTGCACTCAAGAAATGACAAACATAGAATACAATTCTGAAAACAGAAATGAATCCACATCTCACTGAAGGCACTGGTAAAATCCCATTGGATTTTACTGGCTCTTGTTTGAAACATTTGTGCTCACTAATATAAACTTATTCTTTTTATAAAACTGGGCCATACACTTCCAGTATGGTATAAGAGAGCCCTCTTGTGGAATTCTTTTTGAATCTCTCTCTCTCACATACACACTCACACACACACACTCACAGAGGCATATATGAAGACACTGAATTACCCACTCACCCTCACATACAAGAAGGTCAAAATGAATTTCACTTAAGAAAAGATGGCATGGAGAAAGAAATAAAGAGGAAAATAACAACACAGGAAAACACTGCACAGCATCTTGGTGATTGACCAAATTATTATAAGCTATCTTGTTGACATGCCTGGGAAAGCGTCATGGCTTGTCAGCCAAAATATCCCATCACACATGCTAGGGATGTAAACCTTTGACTGTTAATCACATTCAAGGCTGAACAATTTCTGCAATTTTCTTCCTGTGAGGGAAAATAAATATTTCTGCATGTTCAGCAGGTGCTCACATATCCCAAAGTGTTTGGGGAAATTCTTCTGTGGAGAAATACATATGGGATTTTTTGCAAAAAGTTTTGCAAATAGAAGAAGAGGAGGAGGAGGAAGAGGAGGAGGAATGTTTTTCTGGAAGCAGCATTTTTTTTCTATGCAGAAAATGTGGCTTTGGGGGGAAAAATCAGTGTTTTGCGGAAAAAAATATTTTGTTGAAAAAGTGTGTGTGTGTGTGTGTTTGTGTCTGTGTAAAAAAGTTTTCAGAAACTTACATGAAATTTTGGGTGCAAAAATCATGTGTACAAATCCCGCCAGTTTTGCACAAATACCCATGTGTGTTTCTAGAAACATTGGGGAAGTTTGCACACAAAACACTCTTTTTTGCATAAAAAGCCTAATTTTCACACAGAAAAGCTCCAACTACATTTTTGGGGGGGAAACCCAACAATTTTGTTGGGTGTACCTGGAACAGTAGTTATTTGTATAAGAATGCTTTTTTATGGAAAATGTTTTTTGCACCAAAGCCATCATTTTCATGCAAAATCAGACATTTCTATGCAGAATAATCTGCACAGACACTTTGGGACGTGTCAAAACTTTGCATAATTCTTGTCTCTGTGTTATTCTTCTCATCCAGGTTTCCTAAGCATCAGGAAAACTATTTTTTGGCCTGGAAATGAATAACAATGAATATTCATAGAATCATAGAATCATAGGATTGCAGAGTTGAAAGAGACCACGAGGGCCATCCAGTCCAACCCCCTGCCATGCAGGAAATCACGATCAAAGCATCCCCGACAGATGGCCATCCAGCCTCTGTTTGAAGACCTCCAAGGAAGGAGACCCCACCATGCTCCGAGGGAGTGTGTTCCACTGCCGAACAGCTCTTACTGTCAAAAAGTTCCTCCTAATGTTGAGGTGGAATCTCTGTTCCTGAAGCTTGCATCCATTGCTCCGTATTCCAGTCTCTGGAGCAGCAGAAAACAAGCTTGCTCCATCCTCAACGTGACACCCCTTCAAATACTTAAACAGGGCTATCATATCGCCTCTTAACCATCTTTTTTCCAGGCTAAACATACCCAGCTCTCTAAGTCTCTCCTCATAAGGCATGGTTTCCAGACCTTTCACCATTTTAGTCGCCCTTCTCTGGACACGCTCCAATTTGTCAATATCCCTTTTGAATTGTGGTGCCCAGAACTGGACACAGTATTCTAGGTGAGGTCTGACCAAGGCAGAATAGAGTGGCACTATTACTTCCCTTGATCTGGACACTATACTTCTATTGATGCAGCCCAAAATCGCATTGGCCTTTTTAGCTGCCGCATCACACTGTTGACTCATGTTCAACTTGTGGTCTACTAGGATTCCTAGATCCCTTTTGCACTTAGTCTCATTCAGCCAGCCCCCCCCTTCCTATATCTATGCATTTCATTTTTTCGCCCTAAGTGCAGTACCTTACATTTCTCCGTATTGATTCCTTTTATCTCTAACACATGCACAATCACAACTCAAACCATGTTTAAAAACTGCTGCCAATAAATGACCTGTACTAACCTGTGGAAAAGATAAATGTGAGATAGGCACTTATTATAATGGGGTTTCAATCTGATGTAATTGGACTGGAATCCATTGGATGAAGGGCAATATATTGATGCCTTCAAGTTGTTTCTGACTTTGGATGACCCTGAGGTGAATCTATCAGGGTTTCCTTGGTAAGATCTGTTCAGCAAGGGTTAGCCATTGCCTTCCTATGAGGCTGAGTATGATTTGCCCAAGGCTTTCCAATGGGTTTCCATGGCCGAGTGACCAGCACTCAAACCACTATAACATGCTGGCTTTTGAAGGGCAAAATATACATGTTTTTTTTAAAAAATAAATGAATTATAGATATATTGGATGCATAGAAAATTTAATCTGCTGTTTTATTAGCTACCCCTACAAGATTCCCAGCCATTAATAAAACGTCCAGATCAACATACATTAAAATAAATTGGCAAATCATAACTACATAACCTTCCCAATTGGAAGGAATGAGTCACAAAGTGAACAAGAACATCATTGTTTCTCTATGGCCTAAATCTCATAATTAGTCAATGGGTCTATTCTATTCTTGTTGAAATTAAAAATGAAAATTAAGCTAAGGAGGGGATAAGTGATGGATAGATGGATTCTCACAATCATGTCTAGATTCTCCTCAAGTTGTTAACATTCATAAATGATAACAAGAGTAAGCATGTGATAATGTCTTTGCGCACCCTTTTCTTTCACTTGATTCTTTTATACATTGAATTATCATGGAATTCTACTCTTTGAATCATTACTGCCATAAAGATTGGCATGATACCTCCAGAAAAGTAAGCATTTAATAAAACATGAGTCTAACCAATTCTACCCCTGCACACCAGCGAACCTCCAATAGAACACTTCTGCAGCATCTGAGTGCATCTACACCTTCCTTAGGGTGTTTACTTTTCTTCTAGCCATACCCTATGATTAGGTAAACATGGGTGGGCCCTTTAGCTGGGTACTCATTATACCAGGCTATGAAAGGATGAAAGGCTGAATGAACCTTGGAGCCTTTGGGATCAAACTTGCAATGTTGTGGCTTACAGTACTGGCATTTAACCACTGTGCCACCAGGATTCCCAACCTGTAAGAGCAAGTTGACAGAGGAACAGCTCTCCTATAGATGGTGAGCAATACACACTAATGGTTTTTTGTTTTGTTTTTTAGTAAGGATAATATTTCATTGTAGTACCATAACAAGAAGAGTTTATTGATCACTCATGTGGGTAATGGCACTATGATACCATACACACCATGTGCAGCTAGATTTTCTTCATCTCCATTCCCGTAGTTTAAAATGCACACAAAATCTCAGTACCTAGTTCCCTGCAAAACTGTAGTTGCATGTATAAATTTCCTCCAAGGGTAACTGCAAACCAGAATTACACCATTGGTTTAGGGCCTAGATTTATGTACAATTACAGTTATCACATTTATTTCATTCAGCGACCCCAAATTGTTACACAAGAGCAATGTCCTTTGAAGGAAAAGAAAATGATCACAATATAAAGACACATATCCATCATAACGGTAGTTTCTACTTCCCTTCAAACATTCAGTTAAGTACTAATTTAGGCATGCACTCAACCTACTGTCTCATCATCACCATATGGCTTGCATCTAAATGTGTCAACTGCCTCAGCTCTGTTGAAAAGTATGATACTGGCAAGTACATCGAGCACGAAAGTGCTGAGACAATTTTGATCATAATGTAAGCCAACATGCTGGCCCTGACTGGGAGCTATCTGCATAGGAATATACACCTGTAGGCCTTTTTGGAAGGAGCTGACCCAAGAGGAACAGCAGAAGTTGGACTAGATCATACCTCTGAAGTACCCACATTAGGTGATCTATGATTAATGTTTCACATATACAAGCTGTTACTAGATATTACAGCCATAGCAAGATGCTCATCCCTGTGTAAATGCAAGCACAGTTTAAGATGCTTCAAATAACCAAAAATTGCTTAAGGTGGGTTCCCACATTGCTATCTAGGTAAATATTTTCACATAAAAAAGGTATAGTTGACATCATTGCGATTTCCCTATATTTATAAGCACTTGCTTCTGACTCAGGATTGACATTTGATCTGTTCCCTAAAACATGCATCAGTTCTTTTATCAATAGAGGAAGGGGATTTTCAAATGGATGCTGTAGTAAATCACAGAAACACAAAGCTCTCTTTCTGCATGCAGTACAACTTGGGCTCTTTAAACTGCAGATTCTACCTCTCCAGAGGTTTGATAGTCACAGTATAAATAGATGCAGATCTGACAGTTAAGTCTTCCAGAATGAAACAGCAGTCAGAACAGTAATCAGGCATCAAGTATAGTTTCTGTATAAACAGACTCCTGTTCTCCTACTAGCGTAGCTAATTCCAAGTTCAAACATAACAGCAGATTTTGCAGAATCTCCAGCTGTAGCAAAGAGGTGCAGAGTCACCTGAGAGCAGCTATTGCTCTGTAAAAAAATGTTCCAAGAAAAGCAGAGTTTTCCTATAGTATTGCCTAGCAGTGATACTTGCAACCAGAACAAAATAACTTTGGAAAGGAAGCCTTTACTTACAGGAGTGCTTCCATCTGAAAAGGTGTTCATGCTGATAGAACTGCTCATCTTGTCAGATGACAAGGAAGGTGGTGATGGACTGCGCTTCTCCAATTGGTCTTGGCTCTGTATATCTTGACGCTGTAGATATCCACGCCATGCTCTCTGAATGCTACATTAAATTTGAAATATGAGTGGTTATAGACACACCTTATACATTCATATAAAACCAAAATATTTCTCTCCAAGGAGGCCTGATGGGAGGCAATCTTGTCAACAAGGAATGAGATTGTGCACAGCATTTGAATCTAAATGTTCAAATCTCTCTTTTGAAATGACATCAACTTTATAAGAAACTACTCAGAAACATAGGGCACAAGCTAGCCCAAATCACTGGTGAACTCTTCCACATGGCAGAATTAAATATATGAGCCAGATTTTGGCTCATGACTCCCCCCTCCAAGTTTCATTTTCAAAGGAAGCAAAAAGTAACTTATATACTTTCCCTCCCTGCTGTGTTAAAGTCTTCAAGAACTGTGCAGTTTTTCACAGCTCAGAAATTATTCTGCACAAAATTCACAAGATTTGGTGGTGGGGGGGTGCACAGGAAGCTGCATTAAAATCCCACCTATTAATTTTGCACAGAATCCAGTGGGCCCACCTGCTCCGTGGACTCCAGATTTGTGATCATCATCTCCTAAATTTAAAATTGTGGTGATATGAATACAGACACCCTGAAGTGTCCATGCACACATTGCCACCATTTAATAATATGTGATGCAATCATCCACATTTTTTGTCATCTGCCAAGCCATCCCAGAACTAAACCCCCATGGATCTGGAGGGCTCACTGTAATTTCTGAACTGTAGAGATTCCCATCAGTCCAGGAATCTCCTTGTCCCAGCTTCCTGACACTCAAGAAACATGTTTTTCAGGGAGTGTGTTCCACTGCCAAATAGCTCTTACTGTCAAAATGTTCCTCCTAATGTTGAGGTGGAATCTCTGTTCCTGGAGCTTGCATCCATTGCTCCATATTCCAGTTTCTGGAGCAGCAGAAAACAAGCCTGCTCCATCCTCAGCATGACATCCCTTCAAATACTTAAACAGGGCTATCATATCACCTCTAAACCATCTTTTTTCCAGGCTAAACATACCCAGCTCCCTAAGTCTCTCCTCATAAGGCATGGTTTCCAGACCTTTCACCGTTTTAGTTGCCCTTCTCTGGACATGCTCCAATTTGTCAATATCCTTTTTGAATTGTGGTGCCCAGAACTGGACACCGTATTCTAGGTGAGGTCTGACCAAGGCAGAATAGAGTGGCACTATTACTTCCCTTGATCTAGACACTATACTTCTATTGATGCAGCCCAAAATCGCATTGGCCTTTTTAGCTGCCGCATCACACTGTTGACTCATGTTCAACTTGTGGTCTACTAGGACTCCTAGATCCCTTTCGCACGTAGTCTCATTCAGCCAGGTCTCTCCCATCCTGTATCTATGCATTTCATTTTTCCACCCTCAGTGCATTACTTTACATTTCTCCGTATTGAATTTCAAAGCTAACAAAATAAAATTCAATACCGAGAAATGTAAAGTAATGCACTGAGGGCGGAAAAATGAAATGCATAGATACAGGATGGGAGAGACCTGGCTGAACGAGACTACGTGCGAAAGGGATCTTGGAGTCCTAGTAGACCACAAGTTGAACATGAGTCAACAGTGTGATGCGGCAGCTAAAAAGGCCAATGCGATTTTGGGCTGTATCAATAGAAGTATAGTGTCTAGATCAAGGGAAGTAATAGTGCCACTCTATTCTGCCTTGGTCAGACCTCACCTAGAATACGGTGTCCAGTTCTGGGCACCACAATTCACAAAGGATATTGACAAATTGGAGCATGTCCAGAGAAGGGCAACTAAAACGGTGAAAGGTCTGGAAACCATGCCTTACTTAAGGAGCTGGGTATGTTTAGCCTGGAAAAAAGATGGTTAAGAGGCGATATGATAGCCCTGTTTAAGTATTTGAAGGGATGTCATGCTGAGGATGGAGCAGGCTTGTTTTCTGCTGCTCCAGAGACTGGAATACGGAGCAATGGATGCAAGCTCCAGGAACAGAGATTCCACCTCAACATTAGGAGGAACATTTTGACAGTAAGAGCTATTTGGCAGTGGAACACACTCCCTCGGAGCATGGTGGGGTCTCCTTCCTTGGAGGTCTTTAAACAGAGGCTGGATGGCTATCTGTCGGGGATGCTTTGATCAAGATTTCCTGCGTGGCAGGGGGTTGAACTGGATGGCCCTCGTGGTCTCTTTCAACTCTACAATTCTATGATTCTATGAATTATTTTTAAATGTTTTCTAGTATTCTTCCCATCTCTAGCCTGAATCCTGTTGTTAGACCCAACAAAGGCAGAGTCCCTGTATCAATGGCTCACCATTTCAACACTATTCAATGATTCTGCTCTGGTTGGGACTACCAGAAGACTTCAAACTGTGATGTTCAAACCTATGCTCACTGAAATAGGAATAAAACTCAATGAACTTGTTGGGACTTCTTTCTTGAGAGAACATATATAACATTGTGATATTTGTTTTGTTAATGGTATTTTAAAATAATTATTTTGTGTGAACTATAATCGATATAAGAACATAAGGAGAATGCTGGTGGATCAGACTGAAGGGTTATCTCCTGTGGCCAATCAGATGTCTATGAAACACAAGCAGGGCATGAGTGCAACAGAACTTCCCACTCCTGTTCTCCAGCAACAGGCAATAATGAAAGAGAGGTTCCCTTTCTTGTTAGATGTGATACATAGCAATCATGGCTAGTAGTCTTATTGACTATGAGACACTTGGGAATGCTGAGAGAGAAAATGAAATTAGAACAATAAAAATGTGGATGTCTTCAAACAGAAGCAAAGATGATATGCTTGAAGAACCTCTCAAAATGTTTTAGCTCTTTATTCACACAAGAAAAATCCTGCTTTTCTATACTTAGGGCAGAACAACCTGTTTTGATTTAGGTCAAGAAAAACATTATGGTATTCTAATTCACTGCATGTGTGTAGATGCACAGCATGCCTATGTACCATTTGAACTGGCTTGTTACTCTCGAGGTTTTCAAATCATAGATATTTTAAAATCTCAGTTGCTCAGTCACTGTTCCATATCTAACACTAGATGGCAGTATAGTATCAAATAAAATTTTGGTTTTGTACAGATGTGTGGGAGGTAGTTTAGTTAATACAGAAAATTTGCTTTTTAGATGAATGGGTAAGCCAGCCTTCTCCTACTGGAAGCTAAGCATGCAGCCTTAAAAGGGGGGGGGGTGAGTGTCAAGGCTAAGATCAGCAAACAAAACCAGGGATGTGTTTGAGCCTGGGCTGGTGAAAGATTGATCAATATAAGTCACTTATTTAGATAATAAGTCTTGCTTAAATGCTGTTTTATTCTAAACTATTGCAAGCCTTATGGATGATTATGTGCTTTCTAATATTTGTCATGGACAAATATTTCTAGGAAGACAGAATGCTACAAATTATCCTGACTATTCTATGTTGACATAAAATAAGCACTCGGAGGGAAAATACTTTTTGAACTACAACTTCCAGAATCCCTAGGCAACAGGACCAATGGATAGGCTGGTTGCAGGATTCAAGGATTTACAGTTCAAAGAAGTGTAACTGATTGCACCATGACATTCAGTCATTTTCAGTCATAAAAAAGGATCAAATATTACGCCATCCTACACCACCAATTTCTATCTTGCACATGTATGTATGTGCCTTCAAGTCACCTGTTGACTTATGGAGATCCCATGAATTTCATAGGATTGTCTTAAGGAACACTCAGAGGTGGTTTTGCCAGTTCCTTCCTCTAAAACATAGGCATCTAAGGGCCCACCTACACGAGGGAGAAAAATCCAAAGTACCTCAAAGTACTGTATTGGCATCTTGCACCAGGAGCGACATGTCTAAACATTTTTTCTGGCCTTGGAATCCCCCATAAGCCTCACATTCCTGATGGCGGCCAAGAGTTATTTACTCGCATTAGTTCTTCACCACTGCTGTGGTTTTTTTAAATCATTATTTTAAAAACATCGTCCCAAGGTGTGCTGGTGTGATAGAATGATTTACCAATTTTATAGGACAGCAAAACAGAAAATATTCATCCTGTTTTATCACCTTAGTGATCGTTCACTAAGGTGAAAATCCAACATGGTGGCAGTGGGCGCTTGCCCTGCTAGCAAGCCCTACCCCCACTCTTGCCTAGCCAATCAGATTTGTGCTTCCCTTTGAATTTTTTTGTTTTTCGATAGTCCAAACGAGCAGGAACATGCACCTCCCTCGCAGTTTTTGAAAAAGTACAGGAAAATCTGCAAAGGCTTTTACCCCATTGTTTTTGCCATTTGGGGCCCTCCTCCTTCCGAATAGTGTGGATTGGCACTGGATCCCATTTATACAGGTAGGTTCTGCTGTGCTTTCCGAAACTGGACTTGTTTATCTCAGATTGGCCCTTTTAGTCATCAGCGCGCTTGCAGAAAGTGCGGGATGAGTCCTTCCTGAATCTTCGTTTGCGAAGAAAAGCCAGAGAGAGATTCCCAGCAAATTTCATGAGGGGTATTTTCACCATTTAGATGGGCCCCAAGTATAACCAGGTCTCACTCTGCTTAGCTGCCATGATCTGGTGCCACTTCAAATCATCCTGCCTTACTTTAACTGCCATGCTAAGAGGCATATACTTGATAGTAATAGAGATTTTATCTCCCATAAATATCTATTAATATTTTAATAATCTCTAAAACACTTGTGCTTGAGCTTTGTTGGCTGAAAGTCGCATTTGGTGGGAAGGCTGCAGTCTTGAAAGGCTTCTAAGAAATCCATTAAATAATAAAAAAATAATTTAGTAAGGAAAAATAGCTAGTGAAACCTTTTGCACCAGACCTTTGGAGAGCTACATTGAGATTCAAATCACTCCCAATGGCAATATAATTATTTATTTAAATTCATACCTGTACTTTCCTTCTAACTCTGTTTATAGGAAGATATAGGGATCAAGTCTGTAGTCCAAAAAACAGGAACAGGTGGGGTACTTGTCTCCTGCAACTTATCTTTTGGCTTTTGCTATTACATACCTTACGAGCTGCTGTTTTGTTTTTTCACCTGGTAGACTGCTGATCAGTACTCCAGATAATCTGAGAAGTCAGGGATGAGGGGCAGGCAAGACAGAATATTTATTTATATTTCTATATTGCCTCTCATCCCACAAGGGTTCCCAAGGCAATTGACAAATAAAAGCAATTAAAACAATACATTTTTTAAAAAAACACACATTAAAATGCTCTTTTAAAAAGCAATCTAAAAACAGTCCTACAATGCAGTCCTAAAAACAGTTAATAGAGCAATTTCAGGCATTGAAGACCATGTGGAACAGTACTGTTTTGGCTGCCTGGCAGAATCTCAAAAGAGATGGAGCCAGACTAGCTACCTTGGGTAGAGAGTTCCATAGTTGGGGTGCTGCCACAGAGAAAGTCCTGTTACCTGTACGTGCCAACCTAATTTGTGTGTTGGAACACACAATAGAATCTCCTCTGAGGATCTCAAATTTTGGGCAGGATCATATGGGAAGAGGTAGTCTTTCAGATATCTTGATCCCAAGTTGTTTAGGGCTTCGTAGCAGGACAGTCAATGTGGTGTAATGGTTTAAGTGTCAGACTATGTCTTTGGAGACCAGGGTTTGAATCCCCACTCAGCCATGTAAACCCACTGGGTGATCTTGGGCAAGTCACATTCTCTTAGCCTCAGATGAAGGCAAAGGTAAACCCTCTCTGAACAAATCTTGCCAAGAAAAGCCTGTGATAGGTTCACCTTAGGGTCACTATAAGTCAGAAGTGACTTGAAGGTGCACAAAACAACAATAAAAACCCCCTGTACAGTCAATAAAACATATCCTCCAGCATTTCAGTGGTGTAAACTGGGAGACATGTAGCTCTTCAAGGGCAACCCCTCATAGAGTGCATTACAATAGTCTAATTGGGAGGTAACTAAAGTAGAAATACATTTCAGGAAGCCTGAAATCAAGGGCTTTGGGGAAGGGAAAGGGCACTTGGGATGGCTAGGCAACATCTTCCAGTTTGTATTTTGATTTGGAATTTGGAAGACATTAAAAACTCGCTGCTCCTTTAAGATACACTTTAAAAACCTATGAAGTCTTTTCTAACAATCATGGCTTTACCTACCATCCCTAGGGCTCATCTACATGACAAAAAAATCTGGCAAATATCAGCAAGAATGCAGGCAGAATACCTTTAATTTAGATGAGCTCCTGCCAGGATTCACCATATCAAGAAGAAAGCGAGCTAAAAACTCCATATAGACCATGATAACAACTTTTGCTGTTTCTCATGATCCTTTTTAAAAATTGCATGAAAATGCACATAATTGGTCATCTCTACAACCAATTCAAAAAGGGAGCACAGCAGAGCGGAAAGCTGATTGGTCAGATCTCGGAGGGGGCAGGCTTGCAAGGAAGGGCTTGCAATGCCAGAGCCACCATTGTTGTTGGTTTTGCTGGCACTATCATTCAGGCAGAGCAAATGTATGAAGTTGTATTTAAACAGAAAGCAGCTCTTCCGCATCTGTCACTTTAAGAGAAAAAAAAGGGAGGAACAGAGGGAGATTCTTGGTCTCAACTCACTCACAGCCACCTTTTTTTTCCCCCTGTGGATGTAAACTGCAAAAAATTTCTTTCCAAGCTTATGAATGAGCCATGGGCACAAATGGGAACTGCAGAGAAAGGGAGATAAGCCACTATTTTTTGCTACAAATTTTCCCATGTAGCTGTGCCCTTTCTTAGTTTAAACAAGCCTGCTGCTTTCACATCTAGAATCCAAGCAATAAGAAAACTTCATCATTTATCATTTAGGATTATCTAAATGCCTAGGATATTTATATCTGCAGTAAGACTGTAAACTGAAGCATACCAGCTTGTAATTCATCACTGAGAGCCTGCATCAGAAGATGTACACATATCTAAAAGCTATGTTGCTATACCTACATATCCCTATGCTAGCTTGCAAAACTCACCTTGTAAGCAATGCAGCCCCCCTTCCCCACAACACAGTCATCTCCATTTTGTTGAAAAGTGGGGGGAATGAGCTAACTAGATTTTCTTCTACCTGGACATGCAGTGACAGGCATCCATAGAGCCCTCAGGGGATCCTTGAGATGTTCCTATATATGACATCCTTGCAACACATCTAGCTATAGGAAAATCACTAGACAGGTCCCTGTTCACCCCTCTGCTTTCCAGCAGCACAGCAATGGATGTGTTGTGGGGGGCGGCATTGCTTACAAAGTAGTTGGGGGGGATTTGTGCTGCTAGTTGGGTGGAACAGAATTCCAGTCTCCACAATGACTTATCAACAAGATGCCATATTGAACTTACTTTTAGGTAAATTTACTTAGGATCCATGGATAACAAATACAGTATTTATTTATTTATTTATTTATTTATTTCATTTCTATGCTACCTTCTCCCAGATTGGGACCTAAGGTGGCTAACAATACATAAAAAACAATAAAAAATAAAAATACAACAGTTAAAAGATTAAAAACAATTAAAATCATTAGAATTTAAAATTATATAAAAACATATAAAAGTTAAAAGAATAAAAACACATCCCCATAAAAGCCTCCATGCCTACAGCTACAAATTAAATGCCTGCTGGAATAAAAATATCTTAGCCTGCCAGTGAAATGCAAGTAGGGAGGGGGCCAGCCTAGCCTCCTGTGGAAGGGCATTCCAGAGGGTGGGAGCAGCCACTGAGAGGGCTCTCTCTCATGTCCTCACCAGATGAGCCTGCGATGGTGGCGGGTCCAGAAGAAAACCTTCCCCTGATGATCTTTAAATTCTAGCAGGTTCGTATTGGGAGATACAGTCTTTCAAATAGTTTGGACCCAAGCCATATAGGGCTTTATAGGTCCTTACAAACACTTTGAATTGTGCCCAGAAACGAACCAATAGCCAATGAAGCTGTTTTAACAAGGGAGTTATATGTTCCCTATAACTGGCCCCAGTCAGCATTCTGGACCCACTGAACTTTCCAAACATCTGCCAAAGGCAGCCCCATGTAGAGTGTGTTACAATAATCCAAACAGGATGTAATCAAGGCATGTGTCACCATGGCCAGATCTGATGTCTCAAGGAATGGGCTGGATCCCTATTCCCTGCTCTGCCTTTTGACTGATCAGGAATACCTGTCTTGTCTGGATTAAGTTTCATTTTTATTTATTTTTTTGCCCTCATCCAGCCCATTACTGCCAACAGACATTGGTTCAGTAGCAAGACAGCTTCCTTGGAATCAGATGGAAAGGAGAGATAGAGTTGGGTGTCATCAGCATACTAGTGACACCACACCCCCAAACTCCGGATGATCTCTCCCAGAGGTTTCATATACATGTTAAATAGCATGGGGGACAAAACCGAACCCTGAGGGACCCCACAGGCAAATGGCCAGGACATTGAACAGGAGCCCCCCAGCACCATCTTCTGAGTTTGCTCCTCCAAGAAGGACCAGAACCACTGCATAACAGTGCCCCCAAGTCCCATCCCAGAGAGGCGGTTCATGCCATGGTTGATGGTATTGAAAGCCACTGGGTAAAAATATTATTTTCTGCACCTAAAATATTTCCTTCTTAGGAAATTCTACTTTCTGTGCAACCCTCGCCCCCCCCATCCCTCATGCATTTTTTGCAATAATAAGTTCCCCATTGCAGTATCCTCTGTGCATGATTATTTTCTGTGCAGAAAATTCTGCATTCTGCACAAAATAACCATTTGCAAAATTTTGTGTAAAATAAATTCTGAGCTGCCAAGATTCTTGTCAATCCAAGATTCTTCTTGTTAGGATTTCTTAATAGTCAGGGAAAATGTTTATGAACCATTTCCAGATATGTTTGACTATTCTCCCATCCTTACCATAAAATTAACAAAAACATTAAATCAGGAAAGTGAAGTCTCATTACACTACAATTGTAAAGTAACTTAGGTCTCGTCTGCACAGGCTGAATGAAACAGCTTCCCCCTGTTCCCGTGCCCAGTTGTTAGGATTATGCAGGGTTTTGGTCCTGATTCTAGTCTGAACTGTTCGGATGATGTCCAGAGGTAAACCCCCTTTAAAAGAGCTTTAAAAAGTAGTAGGAATACCTGATCCTGCAGAAAAACTAGACCATTCTGTGGAGCAAATGGGCAATTGCTTGCATGTGCCCACTCTGCCCTATCTGTGGCTGCTTTGGCCACCGCCACTCATGTTGCACATTGCACTCTTTGAGGTCACAACAAAGCATGTGATCAAGGCTGGGCACCTCATTTCTGGCCTCAGTAAGCATGACACTGGCGTTGGAGGTAGAGCACACACGTGCAGACAGCTGACCATTAGCACCATGGAGTGCAAGGTAACAGGGGGAATCTGGGAAATTCCAGAGCCAGAAAACTTCAGCCAGAATGTGGAGTATTCTGGTCAGTGCAGACAAAGCCTTAGTCATGCCTTAGCTATCAAAAAAATGAATGAATTCTAGTAACCTGGAATTATGTGAAATTATTTGAAATTAATTGCTTATGAGCTCTGACATCTACTCCCATGCACATTGCATATTTAAATAGATGTGTCTTGAGACTGGTTTTCAGTGTTTTTATCTTTTGTTGTTTATTTATTTATTCCCCCACCCCAGCAAACTTTAAATATCATTGGGAAAGAACTTTTTGAGGCAGAACGATCTCACTTCCCACTTCTACTCATTCCAGTACTAGACTAGATAGTAGTAGTAGTAGTAGTAGTAGTAGTGTGCCTTCAAGTAGTTTCCAACTTATGGTGACCTAAGGTGAACCCATCACAGAGTTTTGTTAGCAAGATCTGTTCGGAGGGGGGATCCCTTTGCCTTCCTCTGAGGCTGAGAGAGTATGACTGGCCCAAGGTCACCCAGTAGGATTTGAACCCTGGTCTCCAGAGTCATAGTCAAACATTCAAACCACTACACCAAAGTATAGAGAAGAAATTCCAGGCCAGCACTCTTCATTACCATCCTCAGTGATTGAATGTTTTCTCTTGATACCTGTCTCCTAAACTCTACGTTCCTCCAGCTATTTTTCTTGCCCTTTTATATCCTAAAGATGCAACTACATGCAACTCTAACAGGGTCTTTGTATCCCATGATTCAAACAGTACCTGTGGTGAAATAATTGAGATTAAGATCATAGCATGGAGACTGAACCCTTTCTCCCATACAATTTATCCAAGAAAATCTGCTCCCTGCAGCTGTTCCTTGCCCTCCATGCTGCTCCTTGCTGGTACTAGCTAATAAAAGCTGAGAGAATTATCAGCAGGAATCTTCTCCCACTGAACATATGTTTTTAAATGGGTATGAGTTTAAACTGATTTTAATTCTACTTATATTTTTAAGTATATTTTAACTTTGGTATATTCTAATAATGTGGATATTTATCTGCATTTATTCTAACATTATAAGCTGCCTTGGGGCTGGAAAAAAGATAACATAATATACAGTTGTCCCTCCACATTCGCAGCTTTAAGAATTGCAGTTTTGACTATTCGCGGTTTTGGGAGTGGCCCCCCCGCCATCCAAAAACCTGCAATGGGGTCGCTGCTCCTGGGAGGGGCGGGAGGGGGCAGGAGGAAGCAGCCACCAGGCTTGGCTAGCCCTGTTGCTGCTCCGGGGGGGAGGGGGGGAGGAAGCAGCAACCAGGCTTGGCTAGCCGCATCGCTGCTCCTGGGGGGGCAGGAGGGGGCGGCAGGAAGCAATGACCAGGCTTGGCTAGCCCTGTCGCTGCTCCTGGGGGGCTGGGAGGGGGCGGGAGGAAGCAGCCACCAGGCTTGGCTAGCCCTGTCACTGCTCCTGGAGTGGCGGGAGTGGGGAGAAGCAGCGGGGGTTGCGGGAGGGCAGTGGTGTGACCTAGTTTTTATTCATGGTTTTTTCACATTCATGGAGGTCTCAAGCCCCTAACCCCCACGAATGTGGAGGGACAACTGTAATATAATATAATCTCTCTCTCTCTCTCTCTCTGGCTTTTCTTCGCAAATGAAGATTCAGGAAGGACTCATCCCGCGCTTTCTGCAAGTGCGCTGATGACTAAGAAGACCAATCCAAGATAAACAAGTCCAATTGCAGAAAGCACAGCAGAAGGTCTCCTTGGGTGATGTTTCAGGCTTCTGATTTTTTTTACGCTGTCATTTCTCTTCAAGACTTGTTTAGCGTGAGTTCTCAAATAAGGCTGCAGCATTGTGGATAGTGCGTCTCCATGCCTCTCGATGTGAGGCCAGGGCGGACCATTGTTGGTGATCAATTTGGCCGAGCCTGAGATACTGTTTCAGGGAGTCCTTGTATCACTTTTTTGGAGTGACCTTCTTACGCTGACCCATGGCGAGTTCAGCACAAAGGCATATAGCACATTTGGAAGACTTCACAAAAGAGTCTGGAGTAATAAACACCTGAGGAGAAGCACAAAAATCAGTGTGTATAGAGCCATCATACTGTCTATCCTCCTTTATGGATCTGAAACATGGGTCACCTATCGCCACCACCTACGACTCCTTGAGCATCAGCGCTGTCTACGCACAATCCTAAATATACACTGGACTGACTATGTGAAGAATGTTGCTGTCCTTCAGCAAGCAGGGATCACCAGCACTGAGGACATGATATTGAGAACACAGCTGCGCTGGGCAGGGCACGTTTCTAGGATGGAGGACCATCGCCTCCCAAAAATATAATATATAAATATTGTTATCATTTTTTTCACCATCTACCAGATGTTACCAACTTGAGTATGGAGCATCAATGATTTAGATTCTGTCTAAGAATCTAGAAATCAGAGAGGTATCATCTAATAACGTAGCACATTCTAAGCAGCGTTGATTTTTGTAATTTTGATATTGTAATCCAATCTATGGCGATTTTATTCAGATGTTTGGTAACCCCATTTGGAATTTCTCCTTGAACACCTATCACTACTGCAATTACAGTTGTCTCCCCACCCCAAAGGTGCTAAATCTCAATTTGTAGGTCTCATTATTTCATAACCTTTCCCCTCTCTTTTTCTTCAGTTCTGCTGACCCTGGGGGTTGCCAGATCTACAATCCAAGCTTTCTTTTTCTTAGCTATAGTTGTGTCTGGCATATTATGTTCTAATTGTTTGACAGTTTAAATATTAAAGTCCCATAGGATATTTCCATCACCAATTTCAACAACTTATCCAGGCTTATTTTCCTATCAGCTCTTTGCAGATGACAAATAATATTTTTGGCACAGATTCCATTGTAGCCACTTTATCATGACAGTTCTTATATTCATTGTACATAATCTTTCTGTATGAATAACAACAATAACAATACAGTAGGTATTGAATAACAGCAATAACAATACAGTGGATACAGGGGTCCTAATGTAGATCAAACTACACAATATACTTAGCAGGCTTTAGAAAAGGCCCTCCCTCAAGTGGAGAAGGACATCTTTCTTGTGTTCATACCTATACATCTTGCATCTGGTCTCTATGCATCTTCCATCTAGTCTGATCACTGGACAGTAAACACAGGTTTAATTTGACTAGGGGCTCAGTTACACAGCAGTTTTTATTGCAATAATTTGCACTTTAGCGCTTTTTCTCACCAGTGCCGGGTAGTTTAGACGATTTATGGGAAAATCAGTTGTTCTTTCCCCCCCCCCCCCACTTTCTAGTTCAGACAGGCAAAGGTGGGGGTGTGGCCTCCCAAGCACATAGATGGAGGGAGGAAAAGAGAGAGAGAGAGAGAGAGAGAGGCAAAGGAATGCCTTAGGAATGCCTGCCTTTCAGCTACGGAGCCCCCCTTCCCCTCACCCACCGAACACACACATGCTTACTGGGAAAAAATATGAGATGGAGGGAGGGAAAGATTGACAGAGAGGAATGCCTTAGGAATGCCTGCCTTTCCCTTCCTTGGACATCCTAACCAATCACAGCGCAGCTCTGTTGTGACTGTATCGGAAAGATTACTGGTAATTTTTCAAAATGGTCGTTCACATAATCAATAATGTGCTAAGTCGCACTACTTTTCAAAAAAGTAGGGAAAAGTAGCGACATCCCCTTCATGCTATATTTGAGTTTTTTACCTTCCCCCCTTCTGAATGAGACAATACTGTGGCACAATGTGTGGGAACAATGAGGAATCTTTGTGATATATTTAAGGGAATATTTGCCTGTGTAAATGAGCCGTAGGTCTAGTTATAGGGAACACATATCTCTCATGTTGCAACACCTTCACTGGCTACCAGACCATATGCAGGTACAGTTCAAAGTGCTAGTTATGACTTTTAAAGCCCTACACTACCTGGATTCAGGCTATCTGAAAGACTCTATCTCCCTTGATAAGCCTGCCTGATTTTTAAGATATCAGGAGGCTTAGATGGCCACAGTCTGCTCTCTTTCCAGCAGCAGGCAAAGACCTTTTTATGCAGGCAGGCCTTTGCTCTTAACGCACTGTGGCAGAAGGCTCTTTTAATGGGTGTGTTATGCTTTTATCCTTTATACTATGTTTTAATGTGTTTTTAAGCTGTTTTAATATAGTGTTTTTAGCAGAATGGTTTATTGAATGGTTTTTAAACTTTGATTTCAAATATCAAATAGGTTTTAGCTGTGTTTTGTTTTAATTTATTGTAAGCTGATTTAGGTCCCATATGGTGAAAAAGGTGGGATGGACATAAAATAAATAAACTAACATTATTATTTGCAAGTCTGGCACATGTCTCTGAATTAATCTCATTGTTGAACAGAAAAAGTGTTAATTGTAGGGAATATATGCTCCCTTTAAAATCTAGTTTCACTCCATGATTCTGATCTATATTCTTTCACCCATGGCTGCAGTAAGTTTAGCAAACCAAAAGATCCCTCAATGTTATATTTATTATTATTGATTACAATTATGAATTACTATGTTATACCTATTATTATTACAATTATTTTTAACAGTCACCCACCATACAATCTGCTTTTTAAAAAATAACAGGCAATACTAACCATTGGATTCAAAGATGTGTTCAGCATCATTTCTAGCCTGACCCCAAGTCAAGGTGTGCAGAAAATTTATCTGAGTCTACAGCAGATCTCTGGGTAATTTGATGCAGTTTAGCAAGGATTTCTGACTCCCAGAAGTTGAAAGCATGAAGTGAATCCAAAAGGACTCCATAAGAAAATGTGCCACAAAACAAACAAACAAACAAAAACCACCCATGAGTCTGGTATGCTAAACAAATTCTAGTATGTTAAACAAATTCCTGAGTTGAGAATTTTTCATTTTGGAGTGTGCTGCTGGCTTTTACCTGATGCCAGCTGGTAGCTTGGGATACAGGTTGAAAATGAAATAGAAGCTGCAGGTCTGAGTTCTGCCCTCTCTTAACCCAAGACACACTGCATACATGTCTTGCAAACCTTCCCATCAAGAAATCCTTCACCACCACCTCTCAGGTCTGCGTCTTATTCATTACTTTGCCCTATCCTGAGAGCCTTGCCCTTCAACTTCATTTTATTTCGTAGAGAGAGGATAAAGGTGCTATACTCTGCATCTCTTCCATGACTGTCACATGGAGTCCTGGGCTCATTTCTCCTACACTAGTTCCCTATGATTGCTGAATATTAAACCATTTCCACCCTTGCAAACTAAAATCAAATGAAAAATGGAAGAGGATACAGGAAGAGTGAAATGCATGTGAAAGATTATATATTTGTTTTGCACACTACACTAGGGCTTTGAAAAGTTACTTTTAGGGGCAATAACTCTGAGAACTCTCCAACCCCCATGAACAGAACCGCTGCCCATGTTCATACTCAGGGGTAGCTCTGTTGGTGAAATAGCAAAATAAAACAAAATACAACATCCACAAAAGAGTGATACATTTATTGGCCAAACAAAATGCACTAAACACTTCATGCAAGCTTTGGAAGCTCCACTGGCTTCTTCATCAGGCAAAATATGTTGAAAAATACAGGAGAAGGAAAAAGTGACAATGCTGGAGTAACAGGTGTACATTTTGCATCAGATGTTGTTTATGTCGTAGTTCAGTTGGTCTGGAGGGATTTCAATTCAGGCAGAGGCCACTCCCCCTCTTTTTTTTGGCCATGTGGAGATCAAGTCAAAGGACAATAAAATTTAAACTCCATTAGCAGCGGTAAAGTAACTCCTCTTGGGATCTAGGGTGTCTCTGTCTCTTGTGGAGCCATAGGCCCCTTTCCCAGGCAGAGAACATGAATTTCTCAAGAAGTCTCTGTACTGCTAAACTTGGAAAAACGTTTAGGTGCTGTCTATGTAAAACTCAGCCAATAGTTCCAGAGAAGAAGTTTTACCTTTCCTGGAGGCAGAAACCTCAAATAGTTAAGTCACTGTCCACGTTGTAAGGGTATCTGGGAGTTGTAGGACTTTATCAGATGTGGCAAAACTGCATCATTAGGATGTGACAATATCACAAAGGCCTGGAATTATCAGATTACGATGTTGTTCAACTGTTCCTGCTGTGTTGTGCTGGCATAAAAAGTGATGCCTCATTCGCAAGAGTGCAACACAGCGGGAATGGGTGAATGACAGGACGTCTCATAATTTTGCTCTTTTTTTTTTTTTGCCATCATTGCATCCTAAATGATGGATTTTTTTTGGTAATATTTGCCTTGTCTGATAAAGTCCATAGTCTAAGTGTTATACATCCAAGCCTTGTATTACATATAAGGTTGCCAGGTTGGATATGCGACAGAGTTCATGCAACTTTAATCTGTGGAACAAGATGAGGTACTGTAAAACTCTCTCTAGCTGGATGAAGTCACCTCCTCTCATACCTTCCAAACTCCAACTTTTACACACAGCTGTCCCCTCCCAACATGGCTCTTGCCTTGCCAGTGAAAACCAGGGAAGGGGGTATGGAGGTGCCAGAAGCAAGAACAGTCCTGGGCTCTCCTCCATGCTCCCTCCCTCCCACACTCCATCACGGAAGCAAGAATCACATTTGGAGGGCACAGCTGCAGCTGAAATTTAGCATTTGGGAGGTAAGACAGGACAGATACCTTCATCCAGCTTTACAGAGTTTTACAGTACCATGTCTTGCTCCATGATTTCTCCAGAATGAAAATTACAGTAGCTCCAACCTGCATCCAATCTGGAAACTCTAATTACATATCAACAAACACAGGATTGTCATTGATTTTGTACTCAGCCAGAAGCCATAGCCTCCTCCCACCCCAGCTCTCTGAGAAGTCTACTTGTAGATCACTTTTGTTTCCTTATGGTGGTGTCCAGGGATCACCTATTGCCAATGGAATGAAACAGGGGGAACAGTGATTGCCCTTTCCCCCTAGAGACACCTCTCAGTACACCCTAGCAGATGTTGTGCGGGCAGTGAGTGGCACAGGGGAAAGGAGAGATGGGAAATGGTGTACTGATTCAACACAATCCATTCACTGCATTTTGCCCAAAGTCTCTTTGTTATTGGAAATGCAACAATGCTTAGCAGTTACGGAATTAAAGTCTTAGGGGCTTACCACACTCTGAAGAAAAGCAACAAAGCAGCAGGAATGTTGTTCCACCTTCAATGCTGCTTTACTGAATGATGTAATCATTGGTTTGTTCCAGTCCCATGAGGGACTGAGGTAAAACTGCAACTTTTTCCTAACTGGAAAAACCTGTTAGCAAAAAGATGTGGTTTTACCTCAGTCCCCCATGGGACCGGAATGAAAGAATGCCAAAAGAGCAATGACATCATGTGGTAAGGCAACACAAAAACAGAATATTCCTGCTGCTTTGCTGCTTTTCTTCAGAGTATGGTAAGCCCCTTAGAGAAAGTAACAGTAATAGATTTAAATACTTTTCACTGACCCATAGTGCTCTCAGCTTTTACCCACCTATCCGAACCTCTCTGAGATGTACTCTGATATTCCTAGGGGTCTTTCCACCTCTTCTCTTCCTGCCTCCATATTCTCTCAGTTCTACCAAAACTGACGCTAGCTTAGTTCAGAGTTAGCTTAGAACTCTTAGGAGATTTTCACACCGGGCCAAAATGCCCCCTTACTGCCCCACCACCTCCTCTCCCATTCCTGCCACAGAATAAAGTAAATCTTTTACATACTTATCTTAATTCAGTGGCAGAAATGGGATTCCCCTCCCCTCGCTTTCCAGTCATAAATGCAGCCGTCGTAAGGCTGCATTTACAACATGGAACTGAAACCCTGGCCATTCTTGTGAGAGAACGGCTGGGCAGCAAATTCAAAAATTAAAACAAACAAACAAACACATAAACATAAAATCAGTTCACCAAGCACAAAAACACACTTTAAATTACACAATCAAAACAGGGAGGGTAAAATAAAGGGTGCCACTTGCCTGGATATCCAGATTGTGCCAGGAAGTGCTCAGATTGGACCTCCCTTCCAAAGCTGTTATTTCAGAACAGGAACGGGGCTCCTGTTCGCACACCCGTGATTCCGTGACAGACACAGAACAAGTGGTCTATTCACGACCTTTCATTGTGAATACATTATTCCAGAACAGGCATGGGAGCAGGATGGATGCAGGACAGAATGGGGTCAATGTCATCTGAAAGGGAAAACCTTTCCCGACCCTGTTCTGTTCTTGACATGGAATATAATAATAATAAATAATAAAATTTATTTATATCCCACCCCTCTGCAAGCAATCGGGGCGGCTTACAATGATAAAATGGTAGACAGTATAAAACAACCCAAAATCCCTCCCTCCCTCCCCTTAAAACATTATTAAATTAATACAAGTTAAAATCAATATGTAATACAATATGTTAAATACCCTTTTAAGCAGGCAGCATCTGTTTGGAGGTCCAAAAGCAACCTCCAGAGGGGGTTCCTGAGGCTGGGGTTAGCTATTCCGGAAAAGCCTGCCCGAAGAGAACCATCTTGACAGCCTTTTTAAAGCTGTCTAATGATGTCAATAGGCGGATCTCGTCAGGCAGGCCGTTTCACAATTTGGGGGCAACAGCCGAGAAAGCCCTCTGGGAGGTAGTCGCCAGCCTAGGTCTTTGTGGCTGCAACAAATTCCTCCCAGAGGACCTGAGATCACGGTGAGGATTATAAGGGAGAAGGCGGTCCCTGAGATAGCTTGGACCCAAGCCATTTAGGGCTTTAAAGGTGATAACCAACTCCTTGTACTGGGCCCGGAAGCTGATAGGCAGCCAGTGGAGGGACCTCAGAACCGGAGTAATGTGGTCCCTCCTAGATGTTCCAGAAACTAGCCTGGCTGCCATATTTTGTACCAGCTGTAATTTCCGAACTAGGCACAAGGGTAGCCCCATGTAGAGAGCATTACAGAAATCCAGACGTGAGGTTACCAGCGTGTGCACAATGGTCTCAAGATCCCTTCCAGAAAAGGGCGCAGCTGGCATATCAGCCGAAGCTGATAACAAGCGCTCCTGACTGTCGCATTTACCTGATTTGTCATCAGGAGCGACGAGTCAAGGAGCACCCCTAGACTGCGAACACAGTCACTGGAGGAGAGTGTGACCCCATCCAGGACTGGAGATTGCAACTCGATTCTTGGTTTCGGGGCCGCTACCATGAGCACCTCCGTCTTGTCAGAATTCAGTCTCAATCTGTTTTTCCTCATCCAGCCCATTACTGCCCGAAGACATTCATTGAGAGAAGAGATGCCATCAGAGTTTGAGACCGACGAACGAGATACGGAGAAATAGATCTGAGTGTCATCAGCGTACTGATAACACCCAGCTCCATAACTCCGGATAATCTTACCCAGCGGCTTCATATAGATGTTAAATAACATCGGGGACAGAATAGCACCCTGTGGTACTCCACAGGTGAGCTCCCTTTTACTGGAGCTACTGTCCCCGAGCAGCACTCTCTGGGTCCTGCCTGAGAGGAAGGACCGGAACCACTGCAAAGCAGTGCCTCCGATGCCTAACTCCCCCAGGTGATCCAGAAGAATGCTGTGATCTATCGTATCAAAAGCCGCTGAGAGGTCTAAGAGCACCAACAGGGTCACATTACCCCTGTCGATGCTCAGACGCAGATCGTCGGTCAAAGCAACCATGGCAGTCTCAACCCCAAAGCCTGTCCTGAAGCCAGTTTGAAATGGGTCTAGGTAATCGGTTTCATCCAAGATAGCTTGGAGTTGAAGAGCAACTGCCCTCTCGATCACCTTGCTCAAAAATGGTAATAAAGAGACTGGCCTATAATTATTCATAGCCAGGGGGTCCAGGGAAGGTTTTTTCAGAATAGGCTTAACAGCCGCCTCCTTTAAACATGATGGAATATATCCTTCCCTGAAGGATGCATTGATGATGCTCACCAGGAACTTCCGCAATGCATCCCCTCCCTGGACGGCCAGCCAAGACGGGCAAGGGTCGAGGGGGCAGGTTGTCTTCCTCACACTACCAAGGAGCTTGTCCACGTCATCGGTACTCACAGATTGCAGCTGATCCAGTATAATTACATCGGCAGAGTTGCTGGACACCTCGTCCATTGTTTCTGTTACAATAGTGGCATCTAGGTCGGCTCTTATCTGAGAGATTTTATCTGCAAAGAAGTTATTAAATGCATCACAGCAGGCAGTCGTCGGGTTAAGCAGGGGATTCGGTGCAGGGGTCACCTGCGCCAGCTCCCTCACCACCCTAAACAGCTCTGCTGGATGGGACTCTGCAGACGCAATACGTGCAGAAGAGAAGGATCTTTGCGCTGCACGCACTGCCTCCCGATAGGACCAAAGAAAGTTCCTATGGCGAGTTCTGTCAGATAAGAGTCGAGTCTTCTGCCACCTGCGCTCTAGTCGTTGTCCAAACCACTTCATTTCCCTAAGCTCAGGTGTATACCATAAAGCTCATGTGAAAATATCCTTAGAGAGCTTTCCTATCTTTAACAATTTCTTACAATAAGCTTGTTCCTCTAGTCCAGGGTTTCTCAACCAGGGATCCCTAGAATTCTAGGGTTCCACAAGAGGTTGCTAGGGGTTCTGCATGATACTGAGATTGAAAAAATAAACATTTTTTTTTCCTAGCTGTAGATATAATAATTTTTAGGCATGGGTTCCCTGAGACTTGAAAATTGTTTCTAGGGTTCCACCAGGGTAAAAAGGTTGAGAAATGCTGTGGCTTCCATCTTTACTTCTTAATCAGAACTGCTAGATGCTGAACACATGTACTCTCCATCATTTCTATCATTTAAATCTTACCTAAAAAGAAATATGTGAAGAAGACACACAAAACTAAAAAACCTGGTTGACATTTCTTAGAGCAGTCCTGTGGGTCCAATCTAATATATGTTATCCCTGTTTTCGCAGCACAGTTAATAAGATACTCCAATAATTTTGCTGTCTCTGGGCCAATGGAGGCTTTGCATGTTGTAAAGTCACCCGCTTATTAGCCATAATGCAACCTGGAGCTCTCATCCATAACAGTGTTCCATGTAGGGTCATATTGCTTATTTGCTGTCTTCTTCCAGAATTCTGCAAGCAGTACACAAATGGCATGTGGAATCTCCCTAGACTGTGCGCTGCATTCACCACCCATGGTAATTTTTAGTTTATGGAATTTAAATGAGGTTCAAAATGCTGTCCTTACCATCATTCTGTGGGATTAATGTTAACCTTAAGCCTAAGAAACAAGAATGAAGACATTTACACATTCAAGCCAAGCCGCCAAATAAAGCATCTCTCTGAGCACAATAATACTGCTATATTTCTAAAGCAAGCATAAAAGAGCAAACTTTATATCACTTACACTTTCACTTTTGATTCCAAGGGCTGTAAATTAATGTGATATTGCTGGATATTATTTTCCACATCCATAGCAAGCTGGTGACTGTAAAAAGAAAGAAAGAGAAAAAGCAGGGAGGATATCCATTAAAATCTATTTGAGCACATCATTTCTACAGTCACCATGAGCATCTATCCACTTAAAAGAGAATGTACTCCAACTGCGTGCTCTAAAATGGGCCTTTCTTGGACAAGGAGTAAGAAAAACATTTCATTGGCTGCCCTAAACCATTGACAAAAACAACCTGATTTGCCACTCTTACAATTACTGCCCACCCCCGTAACTTCTTTTCTTGACCTTTGCAATGCTGCTGTTGCTTTGCTAGAATGCCAACATAGTGTGTTCTCCAAGGTGAGGTCACCTGGAACTGCTCCTTATGTGACTGATAAAATACATGTGGCTGTGCCAGCATTATCTCCTATTTAGTCCTCAAAACTATCATGTGGAAGCATGATCCTGAAGCCTGAATGCCATGCAAATCTTCTTTGTATGATACCTCATGTGATACTTCATATGTTACATCATTATTTTTGCTCTATCCATGCAACACTCCTCCTTAAATCCTTATCTCTCTTCAGTCTCAGGTCCTACACAAATCCTCTGAGGTACAGGTCCACTTCATCTTTGTGCTGTTATATCCCAACGTATACCTGCAAGTGACTTTTTCTTTCACTGGTTGAACTCCACCACTCAAAGCCATCTGAAAGTCTGCTTCTTCAAATGACCCCATGCTTCAATCCTGTTACCCAAAGAAGTGGAGGTGCTTTAGAGACCCACTCATGATACCAAAACTATATTAGCATTTGGGTGAATTATTATTAGCTCAAATGGAATGCTGTGATAGGCAGGTAACTTCAGGACCTTTTCACCTATGTATCCCAGTACTAACTTCAAAGAACTCCAGGTTAAAGTGAAACAAAAAATGTTTGTATTGGAAATAACACTAAAAGTAATCACACATGTAACACATGCTCACAAGAACCACACAAAGCTATCCAAGAGTTAAGGCAGAAAGGTTGGATAAAGGAATAAATTTTGGAAATAGGGTGATAGTTACCAGTCTTGAAGAGTAGCGGATTACTCAGACTGAAGTCTGAGGGCGGCACTGGAAGTTCTGAGTGGTTGGGTCTCATCCACAGTGGCACACTTTGCTATTGTTTGGGTCTAACATTTATACCCCATTTCATGCTTTGAAGGCACATTCTGGCTACAGTGATGGCTAAATGACTCTCCCACAGGAGGATCAAAGGAGAATGAAGCTTCACTGATTGTCTTCAATGGCTGGGTGATAGGAATTGATGGGTTTATGACAACCTGACATTGTAGGATTGGGGGGGTTCTGAGGGATATTTCTTGGGAATTTGGGTTGTGTAGGTCACTTGATTGTTTAGGATGTGTAACTCACTGCCAAGGGGCCCAAGAAGGAATTAGCACATACCTCCTTAATAGTTTTGTTTACTAAGGCCTTCAGCAAAATCCTAGCTTGGAAGTGCTCACTAAAATATTTCTAGTACACCTTCCCAGATCATTGTGACCTCCATGTGACCTCACTTTGGATCACCTCAGTCTACTTGACCCCTTCAAACCGTCCAATATTCCCAATTATGAGATATTATAGGGAGGGGTAGTAGGGCATGTTAACAATCCCTGCTACTCTTCATGCCTGGTTTCAATTCCCACAACAACCCCCATCATGGCACTTTTCTCTTTTGAATCTCTCCTCCAGACTGATTTTTTCCCCATGGACTATTACCATATCCTACTAAGCCTCTATACATATAACTGAAATATTTGCATTTTCTTCCTCACTGATCCTTCCCTTCATTTCACTTCTCTCCTCTGTTATTTCCCCATATTGTTTTATAGACTATGGATTTTATCAGACACATAAAATATGGCATCATAACAATACTACATAATTGAGTGCGCATATCAGACAACGTTACCCTTTTGTGGTTATGTCCCCGTCAAAACCCATAGTTTTTTATTGATGGCTGAAGCCATCAATAGATCCCTTTGGCACTTTAGTGCCAGCATTGCCGGCATGTGAAACCTCATGCCATTGTACTCATGTCAATGCATCAATGGCCAGTCCAGCATGAACACTTCTGGGTCAGACCACAGCCGCCAGGTAAATGATGCACTTTTTATGACCCTCCCTGGGTTACTTGGGACCTTTAAAGTATGTGCATGTGCTTTATTTAACATTTTTAGTGTTATTTTTAGGGGTTTTAAAATTTCCCACATGATGAAGTCTATCAATAATCCACGGGATCTCAAAGGAAGAAGTGACCGGAGCTCTGTTCACTTCCTCTTTCATTGCCAGGGAAGCCTTTGCCGGGATTAGAGGTAAGTGCAAGGGGGGGGGAGGCGTTCTTTTCCTGGCACAAAAAATGATTATTTTTTTTTATTCCAGCAAAAGAACGCTTTTAAGGGGCTCGTCTGATAAAGTCCTATGAGACTCTTGAGATAGGAATCTGTGCTCTCATACTTTGCTTAGCACCATTTTCATATGTGGTACTTTTTAAAAGAAAAAAAACCTATCAAAGATGTGAAAATGTATTGATTGATTGCTTGGAAATAAGTTCATCTGAAATTGTATTAGAACCAGGGTGAGCCACTTAACTCCTATCTGAGCCTACCACTTATCATTTCATTCCTTTTCACTGATTATTCAACCAAAGCTTCAGTTGAGTAAGCCACTGGCTAAACTGAATAAAGCTTGAAGCTCCTATTAAAACACATGCAATCTTTTTTTTTAATTTAAAAATAAAAAAATCTTTAGTACTTACTTTTCAAGTAAATATTTTCCATCACTAACTTGCTCCAATGTATGCTGCAGTCTTTTGAGTTCTTCCTGCAGGAAAACAAAACAAAAAACAAAACAGCAGACACCAGCCTATTAGCTTTCTTAAATTAAATTAAATATTAGGCTTCAGGCTTCACTCATAAGGATCAGATAGCTCACCAGCTGGAGTGGTGGTTGTTGAATCCATTTTAAATGCTGAACAACATATCTACTTTAGTACAATTTATTACTTTATGTATGTATTTATTTATTTAATTTATACCCAGCCTTTCTCCTGGCATGGGAGAAAAGCGGCTAACAATATATTTTTTAAAAAATCTCAGCTAAAACCTTATTTTACAAAAGTTAAAAACAATTAAACAAACAATTCTATTTAAAAGATACATGGTTTAAACAGTAGAAAACACATTTAAAACATAATCAAACAGATAAAAACACAACACACCACTTTCAAACACTCTTCTGCCACATGACTTAAGAATCAAAGGCCTGCCTCAGGAAAAAGCTCTTTGCCTGCCAGTGGGAAAAGTGCAGAGACTTCCTTTGGAAGGGAGTTCCCCAGCCTGGGATTAGCCATGGAGAAAGTTCTCTTTTGTGTCCTCACCAAATGTGCCTGTGATGATTGTGGGTTCAAGAGAAAGTCCTCTCTCCAAGCTCTTAAAACTTCAGCTGGCTTATATAGGGAAATACAGACTTTTAGACAGTCTAGACCTAAGCCATGGAGGCTTTAATATTCATAACCAGCACTTTGAATTCTGCCCAGAAATGGTAGCTAGTGAAGCTGTTTTAATAGGAAGTTATATGATCATTTGAGGTGGCCCTAGTCAGCAGTGTGACCATAACATTTTTGACCTGCTGTAGTCCCTGAACAGTTTCCAAAGGCAGCAATGCATACAATGTGTTACAGTAATCCAAATGAGATTTAATCAAGGCATGTGTCACCACAGCCAGATCTGACAACTGCAGGAATGGATGTAGCTAGCACACTAGTTTAGATGTGCACTCTTGGTCACCAACAAAATCTGGGCATCCAGGCTCACATCACTAAAGCTGCAAATCTGAGATTTCAGGAAGACTGTAACTCCATCCAGAACAAGCTGAATCTCTAATTCCCTGATTTGCTTTCAATTGACCAGGAGCATCTCTGTTTTGTCTGGATTAAGTTTCAATTTGTTCACCCTCATCTGGTTTATTACTGAGAGCATACACTGGTTTAGTACAGAAGCACCTTCTTTGGAGTTAGGTGGGAAAGAGTGATAGAGTTGGGTGTCATCAGCATACTGGTGACACCAAACCCCAAAACTCTAGACAAATTCTCCTAGCAGTTTCATGTCAATATTAAACAGCATGGGGGACAGAACCAAAACCTGAGAAGCCCAACAAGTCAATAGCCAGGGTAGTAAACAGGCACCCCCCCCCAGCATCACCTTCTGAGTTCACTCCTGCAGGAAGGATTGGAACCACTGTAGCACAGTGGCTCCAAATCCCATACCAGAGAGGTGGTCCAGAAAAATACCATAGCTGACAGTATCAAAGGCTGCTGAGAGATCCAGCAGAACCAATAGGAACATATTTCTCTTGTCTAGTTCCTGTTTAGTTCATGATGGCCATAGCTTATCCAGGACCCTCTGGAACTGGAGGCCACCATATGCTCCAGAACTTTGTCTAAGAAAGGGATATTGGAGACTGGCTGATAATTCTCCAGTAGGGTGGGGTTCAGGGATGTTTTTTTCTATAATGGCTTTACCACAGCTTATTTTAGGCAGGATAGAAACCTGCTTGCTGCAGTGAGGCATTCCCTATTCCACTTATCCACTCAGTCAGTCTCCTCCTACCTGCATTTAAGAGCAATATTATCTGCAAAGTGTAATGCAAATTTTTGGATACTTGCCAGAGCCTCAACAGGAATATAGCCAGCCTAATTCCCTTGGGAGGGAGATCCAGAACAGATATCCTGTTACAGAGAAAGCACCTTGTGCATTCACCCTGGCTCACCTAGGCTCTCAGGGTGATAGGACACACAGGTCCTCCACTGAAGATCTCATACTGGAGTCAGGCTCATATAGGAGGAGACTTTTTTTCAGATATCTTTGTCCTAAGTAATTTGGGGCTAGGTTAAAACAAACACCTTGAGCCATATCACATGAGAGAAGGTAAGCAGCAGTAAAGCCCAAGAATAGTGCATCCTGCCTTGCCTTATCATATGACATCTATATGCTTCAGCTGTTCTTCTGTTCCAGTCCTGTGGGAGATGGTGGTAAACGTGAGCCTATTTGGTAACTGGAAAAAATCTGTTAGCAAAAAGACTCGTCTTTACCACCATTTCCCATGGGACCGGAACAGAACAGCTGAAGCATGCCGATGTCATGTGATAAAGCAAGGTGGGATGTGCTACTCTCAGGCTTTACATCTACTTCCCTTCCCTCATGAGATAAAACCCCTTGAATTGAACTCAGAAGCAAATTAGAAGGCAGTACAGTTGGTTCATGATTACTGATGCATGATCTCTAAAATGTATGCCATTATGCGGCAGACTCCTTTTGTCATATAACACTCACAGCTTTTAGTTACTTTTTTTTTAGTTGCAATGATACATGGCCTCAGTTCTTAAATGTTTGTATCACAGTCCAACAGCTTTAGCATCCTAATTTTGTTAAGTATAAAACTAATAAAAAGAAAAGGATACACTTCTATAAATGCGACTGTAACAGCAAATAACTACAACTGCAACAAATTATTTAAAAAGAAAAAAAAAGATTTGCCAAGTCTGCTTTAAAGATGTTGGGATAAGAAATCAGTGGTTAATTAGTAATATGATATTATCAGTCTTAAAATGGCCATAATTTAGAGATGGATAAAACTGTCTAAACAGCAAGCCAGCGGATATGACTGTATTGTTTCCATAAACCAAGGAGAAAGAAAGTCTGAATGCTAAATGACCAGACTCTGGGTTGTTGTTTTAGCTTAAACATGCCTTTACAAAGATTAAGATGTTGGTAGCAAGGGACAAAATTGGCTCTGAAAGATAGCAGTCAAAAGATAAGCCCATAAGCCTGGTTACATTTGCTGAATTGTTAGCAACAGCTTAACTCCTTGAATTACAAGTGTGTGTTTGTGTGTGTGTGTGTGTGAGAGAGAGAGAGAGAATGAGAGAGAGAGAGAGAGAGTTTGGCAATATGGAATTCATCATAAAAGGACTAGCAATCTAAGGCAAAGAGCAAAAAGAACAGGCCAAGCAGGGAAAAAATATTTGGACAATTGCTGGTTCAAATCCTGTTGCAACTTTTGTTGGGATGGTGGTAGACAAGGCAATGGACAATTTAAAGGAGGATTAAATATGGAGGTTACTTCTACCAGATGATTAATCATGACATTTATCTGGAACCTCCATTTTGGCCACTGGATAACAATTGCTGGAGAGCAGTATTTCATGCCCTACCTAAGGACTTTCTGGAGGAAATTAGTTAGCCACAATGGGAAGAAGAATTCTGGATGAGATGGACCTTTTTATAATGTTCTGGGAGTATATGTAGGGATAAGTGTTGTTATCATCTGAGTATGCTGTCTCAGAGGATTATTCCCATTGTGGTAACATGACAAAGGGTCTAATGCATGATTTTTCTTAGTAGCGAAAAATCGAAAAGAGGGTAATGGTGAGGCAAAAGGCTGGCATGAAGCAAAGAGGAGAATCAAGGTAGAGCAAAGATCAAGTATATCAAGGTGAAGCAAGGTTGTTCTGAGAAATTTTGCTGCCTGAGACAGAGCAGAGCTTGTAAAAGTTACTTCTTTGGTCTACAGTTCCAAGGTGCTTCCACTCTGCACTGAGAAACTAACAAGTGCATCTACGTTGACAGCTGGATACAGTATCTTCCTTTTCACCTTTGGGTATCAGAACAACTTAGGGCAGGGGTGAGCACAGCAAAAGCACAGCTGTCTAGATGTCAATAAACTGTAACTCGTAGCAGTCTATGATAGTATAGCCAATGGTGAACTACGCTAGGAGTTGCAGTTTGACAACATATGGAGGGCCACAGAATTCCTGGCTTAGGGGTAGCATGAGACCTTTGAGTGGCAAGGCAGGCTGTTTGATATACAGAGCTCTAGCCCCCGGGACCTCATCTCTGCTCCTCCCCTTCCCCAGCACCTACTATCTGAGGCAGCTCTCTCATTTTGCTGAATGGTAGGGCTGACCTTGGCTATGGAAAAAAAATCTAGAAACAGGAGAACAGTGTCCCCGTGTCTGCCAGAAGAAGAAGAGCAGTAGATTAGGGAAACAGTATCTGCCCTTGATGTTAAGAACAATTGCCTATCCATGGAGCGCCTATCCTTCAGTGTCAAGGGACCTTTGCTAGCATGCTTTTCATTACAAATATTATAGCTTCAGATTTAACATAATAGAAAATTATTCAAGCAAAAAAAAATATTAAGGAACCTGAATAGCCTAGAAAACAAACACATCACCTATAGCTTAATATATCTAACTGTTCCTCTGTGGGCATCAGTTATATATGCTAATTTAACATGAGGTGGACTTGAAGGCAATTTAAGAAGCTTAGGCAGTGCTTTATGTCTTCCTTTAGCTCGTTAACTTCAGAATATAATGCAAAAACAAAAACCAATCAGAACTAAACAAGGTCAAAATAAAACAGTTTGCCTTTTTTTGCTAGGGAAAAAACCTCTCAAGGTTGTTGAGGTTAAGATAATTATAAGATGAAATGAGGACATTTGCATTGTACATTCTGTCAGTACTGCCCTGAAATCAGAGTTTGAAGTTTGTCTGCAAGGAGGCCACAGTTCAGGCATATGTGGATTTGCCTGCTGAAATTAAGGGCCAATTAAAGAGTGATCCATAGTTCACCTGATATTACAGTTACAGAAGTGAATATTTGTTGCCCGCAAGTTGTATTTTCAATGGTATGTCTATTATAACTAAATATAAATAAGTACAAATGCAAATACAAATTCTAGCCCCCCCCCAAAAAAAATCTACTTCTGGACAACAAATATACTAAGTTGGTTTCATTTCAGAAGGCTGAATGAAAAAAAAAACACATTTTTATATTATGAGAGCCAGCATAGTGTAGTGGTTTCTGTTTTGGACAGGACTGTAGAAAACCAGGGTTTGAATCTGTTCTGAGCCATGGAATTCCACTGGGTGACTTTAGGCAAGTAATACTCTCCCAGCAATCCCATTTTCACTGGCAAACCACCTCTGAATAAATCTAAGATCTCCGATAAGATCTTAGATAGGATTGCCATAAGTCAGAGTCAACTTGAAGGCACATAACAATGAATTTATATTGTTTAATCTTTTATATATGTGATTTTATTTTATTTTATTGTTTTTAACTGCCTCAGCTACTTTGAGTGCCATGCAAACAGTAGAAGAGCAGGATAGTGTGTATATAAATTTTAAAAAATGTAAAAGGGGCCAACCAAGGGACATGCAGCAATTCTCCTATGAGGAAAGATGATAAAGCTTGGGCATTAAAGTTTAGATAAAATGTAAAAGGCATACATGATAGAGATGTATAAAACTATGTGTAACATAGAGAAAACGTATGGGGAGAAAGCGGATACCCAAGGATGAAGAGTTTAAAATATATTTAATAAATAAATGGCCATCTGTTGGGAGTACTTTGATTGTGTATTCCTGCAAGGCAGGGGGCTGGACTGGATGTGCCTTGTGGTCTCTTCCAAATCAATTGATTCCATGATTCTATGCAATAAAGAGGGAGTTCTGCACTCCCCAACATAATACCAAAACCAAAGGTTATCTACTGAAAATATGTAGTGGATGATTAACAATTATGGCACTATAGTCCACTTATCTGCCATGGCTGCACCCTGTGGAATCCTGGAGTTGTTGTTTGGTGAGGCAGTAGAGCTTTCTAGCTGAGAATTCAAGATACTCTGCCCTAAACTTCAAATCCCAGGATTCCATAGGATGTTGCCATGGCAATTAAAGTAGAATCGTGGAGAGTGGAATCCACTCCACTAGTGTGAAAGGGCCCTAGAACAGATAAAAAGAGGTACAGTTGTCCCTCCACATTCATGGATTTGGTATTCACGGTTTTACATATTCATGGCTTGAAAATATTCTTAAAAAAATAATAATCCAAAAAGCAAAGCTTGATTTTGCCATCTGATATAAGGGACACCATTTTGCTGTGCCATTGCATATAATGGGACTTGAGTAGTCATGGATTTGGGTATTCACGGGGGGTCCTGGAACCAAACCCCAGCGAATGTGAAAGGACAACTGTTCTTCTTTGTGCAGTGCATAGTTAGGCTTGTCATCTATAGCAGCTACATTTGTAACCCATCTTTCCTCCTATGAACCCAAGGTGGTGTACATGAAGTTTTCCTTTTATCCTTACAACTCCTTGGAAAGATAGCAACCAAGCTAAGGTAAGAAACTGCCTTATATGAGTAGCCAGTACATTGGCCCATGTGCTGGCCATTGACTCCATAGAATATACAATGACTGATAGCTGCTCTCTAGGTTTCAGATAGCAGTCTATTCAAACCCTACTTCTGAGGAATGAAACTGGGATCTTTTCTATGCAAGACATACACTCAGTCACAAAGCCAATTCCCTTCCCCATCTGAACTTTGTGGTTAATCAGGGTGTTGAACCTGTGAACTAAATCCATTTTTTAGTTCCAACTAAAGCAGACACAATGAAAGCAATGGGGTATACATTAGCCTTGACTAATGTAGTTGGGGTTACAACTGGATAGAGCCCCAGGCCTCCTTCTACCCAATGCTGCTGTCCAACACTGGAGATTATCAGATGTGGCTAATGTGGCACCATAATGACACCAGAGGAATGCAAAAGGATGCCAATATCAGACAACGACATCCTTTTGCATTCCTTTCTATTGATGGGCTAAGTGTCAATAGATCGCCTGCCCCGTTTTGGTGCTGGCATTGCTGGCATGTGAAACCTCAGGCCATTTAACTCACGTGAATGCAACATCAATGGGTGGTCCTGCCAGAACACTTCTGGGTGAGATCGTGACATCCAGGTAAGTGACACGCTTTTTATGACCCTCCCCAGGTTGCTTGGGACTTTTAAAGTGTGTTTCTATGCTTGGTGTAACTTTTTGTGTGTTATTTTACTTTTTATTTTTGAATTTCCTGCACTCACTTCTTCTCATGAGAACAGGCAGGAATTCAGTCCAGGAAGTGAACGGAACTCCATTAGAGACCCATTCATTCCTGGGCTGCCTATCGACAGGCGAAAAGGTGATGGGGAGTGTTATTGTGCCAGGACAGGGATGGGATTGGAGATTGTGGGACAGGAACAGTTTTCGCATTCCTGTCTGATAATCTCCACTGGGTTATGTAACAGTTACCAGAATGTTCATTATTGATCCCTGCATGTATTGCAAGAATAGTCATGCCAATGCAGTTCCCATCCTAATTTACAAGAGAAATAAAAGTTTTGCCAGTTTTCAAATGAAGGTGTTGTCTCGTGAAGGTGCTCCCAACATGGTAATACTGCAAATTGCAACGTTCAGAAAGGTAGCATCTATGTGGTAACTTTCCCTGCAAAAATGACTGCCAACATTAGTCTGAGGTTTCTGCAGTGGAAATGTTAGTTCTTAGATGTACTTTTTCTTTGGACTAAAAATGGTGCCATTAGTGCCATTTACAGAATTATTTAATGCCATTTTCATTTCTCATGAGCTTTGGAGAAGCTGAACCATACCCAACAACAACTTAGGTAGAAAGCAGTTTATCAGAATGTGTAATCCCCCTGCCCCCGGATCCAAGTTGTTCTCCTTCTCTGAACATCCCATCTCCATTTTCAGCAAAAGAGCTGAAATGCTAGAAGATTATTTTAAATGACTTAGTACTGCTGAACAACTAAAAAAACATTTGGAAGAGCCTAGTCCTGAAACTCATTGCCATCCTTGAACAATAAAGTTTCTCCCTGTTTTTCTTTTCATATGCATGAAACTTAGGAAACTCTGCAAGTTTTCCTGAAAAAAATGATTTGCCTATAGTGTGCTTGAATCTAAAAGATAAGCTTTTTCATTTTTTCCAAAGCACTCTGGTCAATTTTGTTTTCAGTATATCCTAAAGCAATGTGAGGTAATTTAGAATGTGGAAACAATTTACAATTGACTTTATATATAGCCAAGGGTGACAAAACCTTCATGACTTACATAAATCATTCTGTGCATGTGTTTGACATCATTTTATATTAACCTAAGGGTAAAGGCTTAACAAAAAGTAAGAAAAAAATGTCTCTGACATTTTTTTGGCCATTCAATCATTCAATTAAATATTATTGGCTTGTTCTTTATGGGAAGCTGTAATAGGACATCTACAAAAGAGGCTAGTAAAGTTTGCATAATTTGGAAGAGCTGAAGACATAAAATCTATACTAATTTCAGTTTTGCGTCATTAAACATGAAGTATTGATTATTGCTCCTTGCAACAAAATTTATGAAGCTCGCTATGTTGCTGTGTCCACATAAAGTGATTTTGATGTTTTGCCCTCAGACCCCAACTACCATAAATGATGGCTCCTGGCGACAGGCTACAACTGAGATGCCGTTGTTCCAATTCATAGCCTTAGGAGATACATCTCACAGATTATGCTGGGAATGACCCAGCTGCAAGCTCTAACTTCAGAAAATTAAATTGGAAGCAATCCAAACTTCTGTTGAAAGACGCAGTGAATTACGAGGCCTCCATAAACTTGTTATAATGTAAATGTACTGTAAAATTCAGGGCAGTGCTCCTTTCTCCCATTCCCGCTGTTAAGAATGGGCATTAATAGTTAAGAAGAAACCGAGAGCCAAAAATGCAAGCTTGCTTTTTGAAGCACCAGCATGTTGCTCATCTCTTGTCTCTGTGTACACACTATTTATGAAGTTTGTAGATCTATACAGATAAGGAATAATATTGTGGTGCTGCAGTCTGGTATGGCTTGCAAAAAAAATCTATCAGCATAAATGGTAGAAAAGCCCATTATGTTCTTCTCACAGCCACTTATATGTACCTTAATATGCTCAAATGACATTGCTTTAGCACAATTAGCTATATCAATGCATTTCTGGAGGAGCGTGAGAATTACATCCATATAGATTGAAGCCATGTTGCTCTGATAACCTTTCAAGGCTAGAATCTAACTGGATGGGCCAATCATGTAGATGCTACACACACTATTTATATTTTTTTATGCATTTAAAATATTTTGGTAACATTATCAAAATATGACTCCAGGGCAGTGACAACACAACAGACAATGGCTATTATAAAATGGATCAAAATTCAGCAGGGATTTTAAAATGCTGAAAAAGAAAAGTGTTGTAGTCAGGATAGAGTTCACAGGGTTGAAATGGTGATACCTTCTGAACAGCACAGTCAATGATAACATCTGGCACTGTGTTCAGGTTTCTCAGTTCCATCTGACATTAGCTCACAACAGTTGAAGTTGGGGGATTGTACTTTCATAGCAGCAGTATAATTTTATGAGTTATCCCTCTTGTAATGCAAAGTATTTTGAGATGGCATGGTCTTCCCCTGGCAATTAAGACCTATATACTTTACAAAAGACCTGCTTCCTATGAAGAGGAAAACCACAGCACTGCTTTGTTAGATTAGATTAGATTAACACAACTAGATTTGCAGGGCTCTCCTTTGGGGCATGTGGGACTCTTCATGAGGATAAGGAAATTCATTTCAAAATTTACCACTGCACTTTAAATGCTGAGAAGGCTTTTTAAAAAAGTATTTTATCTTTCAGCTGGTGAACCTTTCAGGAGAAGACATTCCTTACTCAAGGCATAGGTTCAGGGGTGGGGGTGAGGTTACCTAAATTGTCATACAACTCACCTCCAAGAAGGCAGACATAAAGAGAGGAGCAGGAACAGAAAAGAACATCACACAGGTTGATACAGGACTAAGTTGTCCTTCAGATTGGTTTCTAGATAAATAGTCGTTTAAAAGTAGCCCTCTGAATTAGCATTGGAACTGTACAGGCAGCCAGCAAAGTCTTTCTAAAATTAGCAAAATACAGTCTAAAAAGGCTGTTCCTGCTAAAATTCTAGCCTAAGAATGGAGGACGTGCGGCCCTTTAGATGGGCACCATCAACATTGGCTGTATAGGACTAACCAGAGATCACATAGATTGCTGGAGATGGCCAGGGAGCTGCTTTAAAACCCATAAACTTCTTCTTCCTGTAGAGCTCTTAGAAGGATGTGATTTAAACTCTATCTCTACCAATTGTCTCATAGGAGAATGCTTAATTTGCTGTAGGAGCTCTCCTCATTACAGGCTGACCCTATCATTATGCAAAGTAAGGAAGAATCCTTAGCTGGCAACTGCTGTGAGGCAACAGCAAGGGGGCTGGAGAAGAGATCTGACAATACCATCAGACCCCCATATCCATGGGGGTTCAGTTCCTGGATTTACTGCAGATACTGGAAATAACGGATAACAGCTTATTAAAATAATGGACTTCTGGTAAAAACACATCATAGAGTTGTGTTGGAAGACCTAGAAGATGTGTAAAGAAGATGCTTCCTTAGGAATTTTCTAGGTTGACTCTATGGTATGTGTCCCTGTTTTGTGTTCCATGGACAACTGAAACAACAGATATTGGTCCATAGATATGGGGATCCATCAGTACTAGCAGACCTATCCTACAACCCCTAAACTAGCCTGTCGCCTTCATGTGCAGAAGATACCCTTTTTATTTTATTTTATTTATATGCCACCTTAGCATGGCACCCAAAGCTGCCTACAAAAAGTCTAAAACATAAGCTTTGAAAAAACACCTGATAATAAAAAAGTTAAATCACAATTAAACAAGTTATCATATTAAAATACCATTAAATTTTTAAGTGTAAAATGAGTTACAAAAAAATAATTGAAAAGACCTTAATTCAGTAGGACCCCCTATTCTCCAGGGGATTGGTTGCATCCCCTCCATTGATACCAAAAAACACAGGTAACAGTGAATGCCATCGAAGATAATGGGACTTCCAGTTTAAAATACCATAGAGTTGCCTTGGAGGACCTAGAAAACATCTAGAGAGGATGCCTCTCTAGGCATTTTCTAGGAAGACTCTATGGTAGGTGTGTTGTTTTGTGTCCTTCAGATAACTGAAACCGTGGATATTGGTTCTGTGGATACAGGGTCCTACGTATTCTGGCAGATTCATACAGGGAGATACAATCTTTCAGGTAGTCTGGACATATGCTACATAGTTTACGGCCAGCACTTTGAATTGTGCCCAGAAGCAAACTGGTATTCAGTGAAACCGTTTCAATAAGGGATTCCATCACCACATTTCAGAAAGATTTAACTGCCAGCCCAGTTTCCTTAGTGTCATTTCCTGTCACCACTTTGAGAGGCACTAGAGAGCAAAATGGAGGTGTTTGAGATAGATAGTACAGTTGTGTAGGCCATACAGCAGATGAAAAACGGCAAGGCAGCTGGGATTGATGGAATCCCACCTGAAGTTTGGAAACACGGAGGTCATGCACTCCACGAAAAATTCCACGAATTCCTTGTGAATTGCTGGGAAAAAGGGGAACTGCCATCAGACCTCCGAGATGCAGTCATCATCACCCTGTACAAGAAAAAAGGAGCAAAATCCGATTGCTCAAACTATCGAGGCATAACACTGCTCTCTATTGCTGGAAAAATCCTTGCAAGGATACTCCTGAACAGGTTAGTTCCTGCTATTGCAGAAGAACTTCTCCCTGAAAGCCAATGTGGCTTCAGAGCCAATAGGAGTACTACAGACATGGTATTTGCCCTTAGGCAACTGCAAGAAAAATGTAGGGAGCAGAACAAGGGTCTCTATGTAACATTTGTTGACCTCACCAAAGCCTTTGACACTGTAAGTAGAAAAGGTCTGTGGCAGATCCTGGAAAGACTAGGATGCCCCCCCAAATTCCTTAAAATGATTATCTTGCTACACGAGGGACAGCGTGGTCAAGTCAGATATGGCGATGCTCTTTCAGAGCCCTTTCTAATAACTAATGGAGTGAAGCAAGGTTGTGTTCTTGCACCAACTTTATTTACAATCTTCTTTAGCATGATGCTCCAAAGGGCTATGGCAGAGCTTGAAGAAGACGACGGCATCTATATACGCTACCGTACTGATGGTAGCTTGTTTAACTTAAGCCGTCTGAGGGCTCACACTAAGACTCTAAACTATCTAGTCCGTGAGCTGCTCTTCGCCGATGATGCTGCCCTTGTTGCCCACACAGAAGGAGCTCTGCAGCGCCTAACATCCTGCTTTGCAACAGCTGCAGAGCTGTTTGGGCTAGAAGTCAACCTGAAGAAAACAGAAGTTCTTTACCAGCCTGCACCACAGGACGAACACCACCATCCCCACATTGCCGTCGGCAAATCTGTGCTCAAGTCCGTTCAGCAGTTCACCTACCTGGGAAGCATCATCTCCTCAGATGCCAAGATTGACAAAGAGATCGATCACAGATTAGCAAAGGCATATAGTGCATTTGGAAGACTTCACAAAAGAGTCTGGAGCAATAAAAACCTGAGGCAAAGCACAAAAATCAGTGTGTATAGAGCCATCGTACTGTCTATCCTCCTTTATGGATCTGAAACATGGGTCACCTATCGCCACCACCTACGACTCCTCGAGCGCTTTCATCAGCGCTGTCTACGCACAATCCTAAATATACACTGGACTGACTATGTGACGAATGTTGCTGTCCTTGAGCAAGCAGGGATCACCAGCATTGAGGCCATGATATTGAGAACACAGCTGCGCTGGGCAGGGCACGTTTCTAGGATGGAGGACCATCGCCTCCCAAAAATACTACTCTACGGTGAACTCGCCACGGGTCAGCGTAAGAGGGGCGCTCCAAAAAAGCGATACAAAGACTCCCTGAAACAACATCTCAGGCTTGGCCAAATTGATCACCAACAGTGGTCCGCCCTGGCCTCACATCGGGAGGCATGGAGACGCACTATCCACAATGCTGCAGCCTTATTTGAGAACTCACGACGAACAAGTCTTGAAGAGAAACGACAACGCAGAAAGAATCACAACCAAAAAACATCACCCAAGGAGACCTTCTGCTGTGCTTTTTGCAACCGGACTTGTTTATCTCGGATTGGCCTTTTTAGTCATCAGCGCGCTTGCAGAAAGCGCGGGATGAGTCCTTCCTGAATCTTCGTTTGCGAAGAAAAGCCAGAGATTTTAAAATGTATTTTCATGCACTTGAGTGTTTTTATTTTTGCATGGTTTGGGGACAAACATTGCCTGCAAATATAAAAATTGGGGATCAGTGGGGCTTTTGATGGGTTCCAGGGGCTGCATGTAGCCCTTTGGCTGCACAACATCCACCCCAGTGTAGGCTTTCCATCTTATCAAGAACTCAGATGTGAAGGAGGCCCTATGCTTAAAAAACACAGATGTCAGAGCTGAGCCTGGAGGTCAAATGACTCCACCCCCACCCCATCCACCCCACCCCCATCGCATACAGTACATGCCAAGCTTAAAAGTCAATTTATAATTCTTTTTTTCCCTATGATTGAGCCATTAAGTATTTTACAGAATTGTAATGTGATAAAAGAAAACTCTGCTCCTTTTGTCATGTGACTTTTCAATTATTCAGATGTGTGAAAATCTCACAGTCTTGATGTTACTAAGCTTCTTAAAGAGCTTCTTAATCCCACCTCCATTTTCTTCCCATCCTATTGTTGTATATCAAGCTAGAAGACTTTGTCTTTTCTTCTCAGACTGAATTGTGTGCACTTTTTAAACACAATTTTCCAACATGTGCAGTTATTTGCACAATTTACCTCTTGTTTACCTTTCCCTCACTGAGAAATTTTCTAATTTTTTTCAATTATATCTATTTATTCTTATTTCATTCATATTTTAAAATTCACATATTGTTTTGTGAACACCTTACTTCTATACCTATACCTACACCTATAAATCTCCCAAGGTTTGCAAATGCTTCAGGCAAGGTGCTCATTTTCTCACCTGTTTTGAAAGGTGTGAAGAGCCTACTTTTACATCAAGTCTGACAAAATTTCTTTCCATCCCTGCTTTTAATGTTACAGGGTGTGTGTGGCCTTATTACTTAGGTAATAAGGTACCTAGATCATTAACTAGCAGCAGATCCCCAATATCCAGATAGCATAATTTCCTACTTCTACGTGGAAATGCCAGGGATTGAACCTGGGACCTTTCATACTGAATGCAGGTGCTCTACCATTGACCTATAGATGCTGAGTCCTCAGAAACTGAGGAGATTTTCACACAGGCTATATATCCTGTGACAGGAACAGAACAGGGGTGGGAATGGTTTTCCCTTTCGGATGACGTTGACCCCGTTCTGTCCTGCATCCATCCTGCCCCCGTGACTGTTCCAGAACAACGTAATCACAATTTTTCATCGTGAATAGACCTCCTGTTCCGTTGTTATCACGCAATCATGGGTGTGCGAACATGAGCCCCATTCCTGTTCCAAAATGACAGCCACAGAGGGAAGATCCATTCTGAGCACTTCCTAGTACGATCTGGACATCCAGGTAAGTGGCACCCTTTATTTTACCCTCCCTGTTTTGATTGTGTGATTTAAAGTGTGTTTTTGTGCTTGGTGAACTGATTTTATGTTTGGGGGAGTTTTATTTTTTAAATTTATCACCCGGCCGTTATCACGTGATAATGTGATAACGTTTCAGACGGCCGGTCGTAAAAGCAGCCTTACGATGGCTGCATTTACGGCTGGCCAGCAAGGGGAGGGGGAGCCTGTTCCTGCTGCGGAATTAAGTTCAAGGGAGGCCCCCTCCTCATGTATTTGCTAACATGTACTTGTTTACAGGGGAGGAGAGAGAGTCGGGCGGTCGGACCGGCCAGTGGCTCTCTCCTCCAGGAGGCGGGTCGGCATGGTTCGGCCCACCTCTTGGCCCACATGGATGGGCCTTGCGGACGTCACGACCCATACATAGCCACCAACCATTCAGTTGCAATTGTGGCCTATTTTATTGACAAAACGAAAACATATACTACAACATATATCTACCTCAAGTTGTAATCATTTTACTAACCTGTATCTAACCTTATATTCTGAATATGTAACCAATACAATGTTAAGGGAAATGTTGTGTCTCTGTACCTTATTGACGAGGGCAGAGGGCGGTATGGCCTGGGTTTACAAGAGGGCTCGCCGCTGGCCGGCGGGCTGTTTTGCGGCCTGGCTGGTCACCCTCTTCTCCAGCCCTCCTCTCCTCCCCCTCCCTCGCACTGCCCAGCCTCGCGAGGGGTGGGGGAGGGGGAGAGGGGACCACATGGCAGGCCCACGGGGGCCGCCATTTTCGCCGTCTCCTTCCCAGCGGCCTCTGCTGCTGGGAAGGAGGAGACAGGCAAGGGCCAATGGAGGCAAGCTAGCCTCACCCTGATTGGCTAGGGGGAGGGGCGCGGACCAAGGCTATTCAAGCCCAAGCATGGCCACGCCCCTCCCAGTGAGAAGGCTGCGACGGAGGCGGCAAGACGCTCTTCTATTATTATTATTATTATTATTATTATCATCATCATCATCATCATTATCCTTGTTGTCATCATCATCATCATTAAAAATACAGTATATGTGCAACCAGATGTGTTTGGGTTCATTCATACATAGATTTGTCTTTCTAGAAAACATACACCAGTCAAACACCAAAGAAAGTCAGAATAAAAGAAGGGATCATGTGGTACAGAAATTAAGCCAAGAGCAGCACCTAGAGGGCAGGAATAATTGGAGCCTTTCAAACTGGGAAGATACAACTGCTAATTAGAACACAACTGGGATAAACATTAAGCTTTGTGGAAGCTATGTGGACATGGTTAAGCGATGGCACCGCAAGCAAGATTTCTAAATACCTACTCAATAAATGGAAGACACTTACAGGAGCAATGGCTGCCAAGCAATTATCTCACACTGTTTATTGGTCTGCCTTTCATTTTTCTCAGTTCTAACAGATGCTGTCATTCAGTGTGTGTCCTACAACGTTTTATTAGAGCCTCTTTCACAGGGCAGTAATCAAGAGTAAGGCTAATGTTTCAAAACACATATTGAGCACTGATGATAATAGTGATTCCGTAGGTGGGCACTATACAAGGCAAAACACACCACAAGTAGCTTAATGCATTCTCTCTCTGGTGCTAGACTGAAGCACTTTCCTCCACAGGTAGAGGATCACATTTATAAATGTTCCCTGGTATGGGGTGGGGTGGGGTGAAGGTCTCACTGCACACAAAGGGTAAAGATTCTAGGCTAGCTTTCTTTGTGACACACTAGTTTTATATTGTGCCTTCCTTTTGACTTTCTTTTTAAAATGTATATCATTAAAGCCAAGGTGGCTTATATTGAAGTACAACAATGAAGTTGGCTACTCCAAGAGAACAAGCCTGAGATATGGACAGAACATCATGGGTATCTTAGAAACAGTTGGAACTTGTACAATTATTTTACACAAATCCAATTTTACTCAAATCTTACCAGATGTTTGTGCATCACGCAGGCAGAAATGGTTTGAAGAAGCAATAGTTTAGGGCCCAGATCCTAGGTGCATTTCTCACAGGATAAGCTCCACTGAATATAGTGAGGATTTCATCAGACTTAGGACACGTAACAATTGTGAAAGGGCATGCGTACCAGATGATGTCACCCTTTTGTAATCATGTCCAGTTTAATACCCATACTTTTTCACTGATGGCCCAGGCCATCAATAGATCCCCCTAGTGATTTTGTGCTGGCATTGCCAGCATTTATATCCATGTGCCATTGTATTTATGTGAATGCAGTGTCAATGGCCAGTCTGGCAAGAACACTTCTGGGTGAGATCGTGACATCCAGGTAGGTGGCATACTTTTTAAGACCCTCCCCAGTTTACTTGTAGGTTTTTAAGTGTGTTTTTGTGCTTTTAAAAACTTTTTATTTATTTATGTTTTATTATGTATATATTGTGTATTATGTAACAAACACTATACTGAAATAATGAAACTTGTAATGAACAAAGATGTATAAGATGCATAAGTAATAAAATGATGAAATAAAAAAATAAAAACTTTTTGAGTGTTCTTTTTGTTTTTTTACAAATTTCCTGCACTAGGGTATTCTCACAAGAATCCATGGAATTTCAGACAAGGAAGTGAATGGAGCTCTGTTCAATCCTCATTCATTGCTGGGGTAGCCTTTAGTGAGGACACAAGGTAAGTGTGGCATAGGGAGTTCTTTTGCCAACATAAAAATGGCAGAAGTTATGCCAGCAAAAGAATGGGGTTTAGGGGGGGGTCTGATAAAGTCCTAGTGTGTTGTACTCTAAAATCAACACATGTTTTAATACTTAACTACATGTCATTTAATGCAATCACATTATATGTGTATATGTGCATGTAAGATGGTCAGTTCCTGCCACTGGCTGTCTGTAGTAGAGTGCATAGCCAAATGCAGGCACAAGATGGCTTCTTGGCAGCAAAGTATTCCTGCAGTACATGTTATCAGAAATAACTCTACTTGCTAGACACAGTGGAATGCATCAAATATACAAAAATCTATGGTAGTCTTTGCAAAGTAAGCTTACATGTAAATTGTATTGACTGAAATAGGATTTATGTTAAAGCAAGTGTGAGGACCAAATTACACAATGCAGGAGATCAGTAATCAGAAATCTCAGCACTTTTTTAAATCTTAAAAAGCAGCATGATGCCAGCAGAGAGGTATTGAATTGGAGAGGTGATAACTCATCCACCACATGTGTGCACACAAATACCATTTCCCTGATTTAAATCACACACATGTACCTGTAATTTGCTACAGTGGAGAAAAGGACAAATATATCTACATTACCTGTCTTTGGGGTAGTTCAGACTTGAGTTTGGACAGTTAACTTGTACAAAAAAAAAGTTGCTAGTAAGAATATAGGAACTTCCTAACTAGCTAAATCCAAAGCTTTGTCTACTCTGGCATACTGTTGATAGCTGGCTGCCAAATGTTTCTGAAAATTCAGAAAAAATCATGACATTTATTCATTTATAGCCTTCCTGTCTGCTTACCTGTCTTCCAATGAGCACAAGGCAGTCATCCCATTTAACTTCACCAAAACCCAGTACAATAGGTTAGGATGAGATATAGAGACCACAAGGGCCATCACAAGGGAGCTGGGCATGTTTAGCCTGGAGAAGAGAAGGAATACACCATGCAAGAATACACAATCAACACACTTCAGACTGATGGCCTCTGTTTAAAAACCTCCACAGAAGGAGACTTCACCACACTCTGAGGCAGTACATTCTACTGCCAAACAGCTCTTACTGTCAGGAAGTTCTTCCTAATGTTTAGGTGGAATCTCTTTTCCTGTACCTTGAGTCCATTGCTCTGTGTCCTAGTTTCTGGAGAAGTAGAAAACAAGCTTGCTCCATCCTCAATATGACATTCTTTCAAATATTTAAACATAGCTATCATGTCCGCTCTTAACCTTCTCTTCTCCAGGCTAAACATGCCCAGCTCCCTGAGGCACTCTTCATAGGGCATGGCTTCCAGACCTCCCAACATTTTGGTCGCCTTCCTCTGGGCACACTCCAGCTTCTCAATATCCTTTTTGAATTGTGGTGGCCCGAACTGGACACGGTATTCCAGGTGAGGTCTGACCAAAGCAGAATAGAGTGGCACTATTACTTCCTTCAATCTAAACACTATATTCCTATGTATGTTATTCTGAAAGGGAATATTTATGTCCATTCTCTTGTCCTCTCAGTCCCAACACACTTTATTCTCTCCTCTCCAATGGAAAAAAACCTGCAAAATGCAGTTACCAAATGCAAAAAGGTGTGACCCAGCTGAGGAAGGAGGCACATGCTTAAACTGTTCTAACACTCAATGTGGATGGCTATCTCTTTAGAGACAATGTCACATACAGTAAATGTATACTTAGCATGTGTGCAAGGCCAAGACTGATAGTTTGCTTTACCATTTTAAATCTCTAGGGCCCCAATATATAGTGTCAGTTATAGCTGTGGCTTTACTCAGTGGCTAAAAGCACTGAAAGGTAGTAGCAGTCTGGTGTCTAACAAAATAATTGAGCAAAATAGTAACTGCATACAAAAGCTAGAGAAGTGAGAAGCTGGCAAAGCAGGCCAACTAATGGTATAATTGAGCACATATAGCATAGCTAGAATCCAGGTAAAGTCAGGCAATACAACACCCCTAAGCCATACTTCTCCGTCACTGTTTTCCTCTCCCTCCACACTCTGCTCTCCTCCCCCAATGTACTATGCAACAGGAAATCTCCATCCCCCCCTTTTCTTTCTCCCTCTTTCTCTATGGACACACATGCACACACACACTTGGAGTCAGGAACAAGCAAGAGTCTCTAGATAGCTGGATTACACAATGGTAAGACCTGTGTTGTCCCAGCCACAGGAAGAGCAGAAATCAATAGTTTAATTAGCCTGGGCCAAGGCAGCTGCAGGTCTTTGGATCAAATCTCAAAGCCCTAAGGAGATGTTATTGTTCAGGAGCCCTTTAACTCCTGAGGTACCCAGTGCCCAGTACTTGATTCATGGGTTACTGCAGACTGCAAGGTTTCATTAATAAAATTAATTATTTTAAAGGAGCAAAATACATGCCCTCAAGGTCCCTTTAATAGCCATGCCAAGTTTCAGAGGTTTCATGGAGTTATACATACATATATACGTTTATTATTATAAATAAATTTAATCATATTTAAAGGCAAACACATTGGCTGGGATCCACCCAGCTGCTTAAACACCTGTTGAGTAGAACCCTTTTTCCTACTTTGAACTCCTCTGCCCACCCCAATTCATATCTTCAAACAGTTTTGAAATGTCCTCCATTTTAATACCATGTGACACTGGTGATTGCTCTTGGCTTCACAGTTGGTTAGTTAATTAGCTTGTCAATATGCTTCTTTTTTTTCATAGCAGACAGTGCCCAAAGCAGTTCTCATAAACCAGTTTATCCAAATGCGTTGTTTGAAATTGGAGGAAAAAATGACCAAACATTAACAATTTTAATTAAAATAGAAATAAAGCAATAAATGTATGCTAAATACATTCATACATTCATTACAACGGAATGTTGCAAAGAGAGCAAAGCCAAAATTAACAAACTAGAAAGGCCACTAACCTTGACTACTATACTTGCTTGCATCCCCAAGGGGCACAACATTTTGGCTTAAATACATTCCAGAAGGAGTCAGGTAAATATTCCTCAGCTGGCTCCTTTCTCTCTCCTCCATGGGAGATTAACAACAACAGAGGGGAATGCTATGGAACAGTCATCATGGAAAATTTGTTACCTACTCTGACAGTCCCCATCTTGGAATATCAAATAATCGGCTATATTTAATAATTTGGCTAAGGTGGATCCACGTGGTTACAGGTAAACCAGGGACAACCTAATATCAAGGTGGGGTTCATGCAAGACCAAGGGAAGGGCCTGTGGAAATTCCCAAAAACAAATACTCTCAAGTAAGACTCAACACTTGGAGGTGAGTCAATCACTAATCCACGCATTGATAGCAAGAGACCTTATTGCTTGTGGAACAGGATTTTCCTCCCTTACTCCCTTGCCTGTTTCCTATTCAGTTCCAAAAGTATAAATCATTAACTATCATTAACTCTTTCCGGAGTACCCTTTGTTTTGGCCTGGGAACTCCAAGAACCATTGTATTGCACTTCAATCCCTGTAGGGGAACTATTTCATATAAATACCACCCCAAAACACCACCAAATTGTGCACAGTTCCTCTTCCTCTTGACTCCATATTAGACTGTGTAGCCAGGTCTACATTTCCTCTTCCTACATCCGTGCTGCCAGTTTGCTGCTAGGCCCTCAGAATGCAACTCTGAGCCTCTGCTTCAGGAAATCTCTGCTCTACAGGACAGGTGTCATATCACCCATCATCCCCTCATTCTATTCCTCTAACCAAATGCTTCCTACTATTTTCATTAGCCTTGTGTGAGCGTCTGAAGCCTGAGTGTGTGCATGAATGATGTTGATATTAATTTCCAATAAAAATCATTTAATTGTAACTTTTGGCTTAGAATCTCCTCCTTAGTAGTGGTATATATAGGTTAAAAGGTCCTGCTGTTGCCCACATCCTCTCACTGCCATAACTGGGCTAATTAAATATTCCCCATTTTAATATTTGAGCATTAGAGGGTTCCCATGGACCCCATGCAATTCAGGTAACAAATCCTCTTCTCTTAGCCTTCCAGGTGTTCTGGTCTGTAGTGCTGGCATTTCCAACAGAACTGACTTCATTTTCTTTGGCTACTGGCCAAATAGTCCTGTTCATCACTTCCCCTTCTTAGATTATTCATGCTTTCCCTGGGTTCTACCAATGGTGACCATTGGCAATTGAACATACAAACATGTCCCAACTGAACATGGGCGGACAAATATCAAGAATGGAGGACCACATTCCTCTCTTGAACCCACCATGGGCCAGTCCTTGCTCTGCCACCATGCTATTGAATTGACAATGGCAGCAGCAATGACCCCCCTCTCACCCACACACACCTTGTTTGAAGCCAAATCATGCTTCAAGGTAGCTTCAAGGACTATAATTTCACTTGGAAACAAGGCATGTGGCAGGTATAGATGGGAAAGGACACACAACTGTCTGAAGAACTGGCAAGGAATTCTTATGTGTGCTGAAAGTTGTCTGCTCCTCTTGTAACACAACAGAAATAGTCGTTTCACTCCAGTTCCCACAAAGCTCCAATCAGTGGGATCCTCACTACATCTTTTTGTATGGTGCACATTAATAACAGCAACAATAATGATGAGAAAAGAAAGAAAGAAAGAAAGAAAGAAAGAAAGAAAGAAAGAAAGAAGCTGTGAAGTCTACCCTATAACATAAAACTGGCAATGGAAAGTTAACAGCTGACATTTATTTTACAGGAGAGCACGAACTGATAGAATGGAAATCCAAAGAGCATTTCCCTATTTAGATCTCCCACCCACATGTGATTCTGTATTACAACATGCTGTGCTTTGTCCCATTTCTTTGGCTGTTAGTAAGTTGTTTTCTTCCATGTCGCTAGCTTCAGTTGAATGGAAAGAAATAATACAGCGCTATTGTTTTCCAATTGTAATGAGTTATCCTATAGCTGTTAGAGTTCTAAAAAACATACCAAGAGCCACTCAAAAGTAGGAGGACTTCCTTTCATCCTACACACAGTAGGAACACTTCAGGAGTAGCTTTTCATATTGTTATATATAAGGTTTCCCTCCTTCTTTGGATTTAGAGCTTTTTTAAAAAAGGTAAATATTCACTACTGTAAACTGTTGCCAAATGACTGGGGTGTGGTGGGGTGTAGGGGGAAGAGACTGATACAGTAAGGATTGGCGCAAGTCAGATTCTGGAATGTAAGCATACCTATTGTAGATTCACTACATTTGGGGTCCACCCTGGAACTGTTACCTATCCTGATAGCCCTCATCTTGAAATATCACATAATTTGCAATATTTAATAATTCAGCTTGCTGTGACCCTCCATGTGGTTGGCAAGTAAACCAGGGACCCCCCAGATACCAAGGCTAGAGTTATGCACAACCTAGGGAGGTGATTTTGGAAATTCCCCAAACAGGTCATACCAAAGGTCAGAGTTCTTCCTGAAGAACACCTGGAGATGAGTCAGTCACTAATCCATTAAACAATAGCAGAGTCCTTGATGGTTGCAAAACAGGATTTTTCTCTTCTCCTATCCTCACCAATACAAGTTGCTTGCTCCTATTCAATTCCAAATGTATCACCCATTAACAATCATTTACTCTTCTGGAGAACCCTTTGTCTTGTCCTAGGAAACTCCGAGAGACATTGTATTCTACTCTAAATCTCATCCCTTCAGGGGAATTATCACATATAAATATCACCCTAAAACACCATCAAAACATCCTCAGTTCCTCTTCATACCTCCATGCTGCCAGTTTGCTACATGACCTTCAGAATCCAACTCAGCCTCTGCTGCATGAACCTCCACCTCTCTAGGACTCTGTTCTTCTATCCAAATACTTGTGTGACTGCTGGAGGCCTGAGTGCTTGAGTGAACACTGTTAAGACTAATTTCCAATAAAAACCACTATTTATGGTTTTTAAACATACAATTTAATTTTAAACATACCATTTAATTGTATGTTCTGGCTTGGAGTCTCCTCAGTTATTATCTGTATACATTGGTCAAAAGATCCTGTCATTAACCAGCCTCTCACTGCCAGTTTGAGCTAATTAAATATTTCCCATATTAAGATTCAGACACTGGTGGGATCCTCACGGACCCCATGCAGTATGGGTAACAGAAACCTCTCATGAACTAACCTGCAATACATAGGCTTATAGGAGATCAGTTGTTTGCCAGTGGTTTATGTAACAGCAGCAGGAAAAGTCTCGTGTGAGGAGAAGTAAGATTTACAAACTGATAGGAATCAATGGTCTCCTCAGTGACAGGTATTTCTGCCATCCGCTGAACAGCTAATTTTTTATCCAGACCTCTTTCTATTCATTTTCCCATTTTCCCATGGTTAACTGCTTCAGTTACCCCTGGATTTTAATGAATAATTTTTCATGTTTTAATTGTTTTATAAGTTTATCCTTTTAACCACTGTTTCATTGTGCCAATTTTTATTGTGAAATGTTCTGGGATTTTTTCTTTAAATGAAAAGTAACATATATGTATTGGAAATAAATAAATAGGAGTCTGGAGGTTGGATTAAGACAAGGTGCAGTTAGGGTGATGTCATAAAACCAACTATTGCTTTTGCCACGGGATTTTTGGTAACTATTTCCACAAAAAAGTAGTATCAAGAGAGGCTGGATGGCTTCCTATTAGGGCTGCTTGAATATTGGCTGTCTTGCATCAGTCTTTGAAATTCCTTCCAACTTTATGATGATATGAACACCTGTTTTATTTAATTTGCTCAAAGAGTGCCATTCTCTCTCCATGGAGTCCATTACATAACATTCTCAAGCAGAAGTCTTGTTAGTCCCCAAAGCAAGAAGAATGGCCCAGCCTGGAGTACTGATGCCATAATGGCAAGTAAATTGGGATAATCTGAAACATATTTTATCACTTCATATATCTGGTGTGTGGTCTTCCTTCCTTTCATTTTCCCTCTACCTTTCCTAGTATTATTGACTTTTCCAGTGAGCCATGTCTTCTCATGATGCGACCGAAGTACGATAGCCTCAATGTAGTCATCTTGGCTTCTAGTGAAGCTCTGGCTTAATCTGTTCTAAGACCCATTTGTTTGTCTTTTTGGCTGTCCATGGGATCATCAGCACTCTTCTCCAACACCACGTTTCAGATGAGTTGATTCTTTTTTTTAATCAGCTTCCTTCACTGTCCAGCTCTCACATCCATACATGGTGATGGTTTGAACTATCCTGATTTTAGTACTCAGTGTTATATCTTTGCATTTTATTATCTTCTCTAGTTCTTTCATAATTGCCCTACCCAATCCTAGTATTTTTCTGATTTTATAGACCTTACCTATCCATAATTCAGTTAATAATGTGAAATGTAGATTAACTGAATTAGGTTTTTTTTTTCTAATGGATCTACTCCCTCTTGGATGCAACATCATTAGATCAAAAGTTATGCTGACCAAAATATGCAATTGCATAAAATACCTGAAATTTTTCTTCCTTTGGGTAATATGTGTTGTTGTTTTTTAAAGTATTTGAAAGGAATATTAGAAAAGACATAAGACAGATAATTAGTCTCATAAATAATCTTGAAAGAAAATGGTTTCAAATCCCAATTGGAAATGTTAGGACATTCCATTTTAGATCTAGGATAGCAAAACATTAGGGGCAAAAGTCCAAATGGACTCCCGCCCCGGGAGCCACCCACAACGTTTCACTACACAGGGACAATGGGTAGATTGTCTATCTGTGTCCCCACATCTGCATGTTTCTCAAGTCTGCTGCTGCTGCTGCCTTTCTCCAGCACTCTGGCAGAGCCAGGACAGATTACTGCCTGGCAGGTGCCACCATTTCTCCAGATGTCCGAGACAGTTCCCAGCCCAGAATGGTGATGGAAATATTACTGGTGCACAGTTGCTTCCTGAAGGAAACAAGGTCACATGTCTGGGCGCCTCATTTGCCTGAGGGCAAGTGACTGTATGCTAGCAGCGGTGGCACCGAAGAGGGGAAAAAACTTTTCTTCACCCTTCCAGGCTAGGAACTGACCTGGACATTGAGGGAAATGCCGTTGTACTGTGTGCACCCTTTCCTTCCCCAAACTCTGGATCAAACTATGAGTTTTTTAAACCCAGGGTATGGTGGTAATACCCTGAGTTTCATGTGGACAGGGCCATACATCATGTGGCCTTATTGTGCCAGATTTGAGGGAGGGGGGTTACCCTTCTGTATACAAGCCCTTTCTCACCTCATGCTATTATAAGAATTATAAAAATCTTGTTGCCACATGTGCCAGTTGGGGAAAAAAATGATAGTTGTGACACATACTGGGCCTATAAATTCTGGATTTTGAGCTTTGTGGCGGAGCTGTCCCTAGACTGAGATTTATTTATTTATTTATTGAGTGACATGTATAATACAATATCATGAGCTGACAACATCTCTTGATAATCTTGTTAGGTTATCTGGAGTGGTTAACTTAGAGAAAGCTCGTTAATATGGAACATTTACTGTTGCAGGACTTTGGTGACTTAAAAGTGAAGCAGCACATCTATCTCTAGACTTATTCACTGGTCTCCTTTTATTTTAAAAATGATACTAAAATACAGCTTGGTTATTGAGAAGTGTGTTTGTATGTAAATACTTTGATGTTTTATATTTTAATTTATGAGCATATATAAGTTGTATAATTAGTTAGATATTTTTAAATATTATTTTGTGATATATACCATTAACTATTTGTTATGCCTTGGCATTAATTTGTATTATATGTGCTATTTGAACAATAAGCCTTTTAAAAATATTGGCCCAGAGTTAATTAGTGATAAAGTTACCAACATTTAATGGGCTAATGTGAACTATGGGGCTTACTCCACTCCAAAGTAAGTAAAGCAGCAGTGCAGCAGGAAAGTTACTGCATGACATCATTATACTTCTGGTGTTCTGCCACTCCAGTCCTGCAGAAGACTGAGGTAAACCATGTCTTTTTGCCAACAGGTTTTTCCAGTTAGCAAAAAGACTCTGTTTTTTACATCGGTATCACATGGGACTGGAATGAAAGATGATGACCTCATGCAGAAAGGAAGTACAGAAGATGGAACTGTCCTGCTGCACTGCTGCTTTACTTTGAAGTGCAGTAAGCCCCTGTGTCTGTGTTTTACAACATCTCAGAGTTTTAATATACACATAGAGCTCCAACACCATTGATTCATTATCAGTGGATATTACCTACATAGATGTTTTGGATAGGATACAGATTGCATTTCCTGACATTGAAAAAATTGGCAACCATTTCTCAGGAGTCCCCAAAGGAACAATATGCAACTGAATTGACCTGATCTAGAGTACTACACATAAATAGCTTTTTTTTCCTTGTTTATTTGAATGTTCTCTGCAGATTTCATTTTGCACATTTGAAGAGCTTCTTCTCTGCAATGGACAATTCAAACTGCCAAAGAGACAAGCCAGCTTCAAATCAAAAAGCAGCATGGCTCTTCAGCCATACTGACAGAAGAAAGAAAAGCTCTCCATGTTTTCATGATCCTTTTCCATAACTGCATACTGATATTTGGATCTTGCCTAGCGTCAAAGTGCTTTATGATGATGAGTTTTGATGATGAAGTGCCTCATTTCTATTTAAAATACAAGCTGAAAGATAAAACTCACATACTTCTTTTGAAGTGTCAGATTGAAAGCATGAGTATATTTTCCATGAGATCTGATGAAAATTAGTCTCTTAAATTATGATCAGAGCATGTGGAATTTTGCACTGTGATGTTCAGTATTCTGGAGGCATAAAATCATGTAGTGTTTTCCCTCCTAATTCTGATTTTTAACTGCTACATGCTATACCAAGGTCCCTTTTAATCCTCGTGCAAAAATTAGCATACAAAGACATAACTTCAAATATTGTAGAATAGCTTTCCCACTTAGTTATCTTTACTCTATTTTAATTATGGAAGCTTTATCACTTGTAGTATCTTATAGTTAAAACTTAGCTGTTCATCAAAGCCTTTAGGCCCCATTAATTCAACCCAAAGGCTATTATATATAGTTTTTAAAACTTTTAAAAGTTTAAATCTGTTTTATCTCATTATGTTGTTTAATATGTTTTTAGCTTTTTAAAATTACCTAAACTTACTTTTTTGGCAAGAGAATGGCCAAGGAGACAGTGGAGTCACTGTTCAATAAAGATGGAAAAATGTTAACAAATCCAGTGAAAAGACAGATCTACTTAGTACCTATTTTGCTTCAGTTTTCTCCCCAAAAGAGACCTGAGTGCTTCCATGCAGCAGCAGAGAGCTTGGCAAGGGATCTGGATTGTCAATCAAGATTGATAGGCAGTTGGTCATGAATCACTTACTGTGTAGCTAATCTAAACAAGTTCAAATTTGCAGGGCCAGATGAACTGCATCCCAGAGTTCTGGAGAATTTGCTGATGTACTCACTGAACCACTTGCCATTATTTTTGAGAAATCTGGGAGAATAGGTGAGGTGCCAAAGGACTGAAGAAGGGTATTGACTGAGTATTCATGGATTTGGGTATTCACGGGGGGTCCTGGAACCAAACCACAGCGAATGTGAAGGGACAACTGTAGTATGAAACTCATATGCAGATATGTCTTTATTTATTTTTTTAATGAAATCTGGGAATGCAGGCCAGCTAATGATGTAAGCAAGCACTAGGTGACACAGCTAGAACTCTAGTAAAACCCAGACAGCTGAGTGACATTGCAAATGTACCTTCTACTCTTTTTCTTTCTCACTGTTTTTTTTCCCCTCTCCCTCTGTGCCACTGCTCATCCAGCCTTTCCTCTCCTTGCTCCACCTATCAAGCAGCAGAAATTTTCCTTCAATGGAAACAGACACTGGGAGTCAAGGTACAGGCAACATTCATCAGGAAGCTGGATTACACAGAAGTGGGACCTGTGTTGCTTCGGCAGTGAAAATGAATAGCAGGAAGAAAGGTATGTTTAATTAACTTACTCCTTTTAATTAGCCAAAACCTACTGGAAACATTTGAATCAAACCTCAGAGCTACCTCATTTTGCTCCTGAGAAGACTGTTTCCTGGTTCTCAGTGTCACCTAGAGACACAATATGATACTGCAGGCTACAGATACATTTTAATTAATTAAAATTAATTACCTTGTTTAGGGAAAAAATTACCCCATGAAGACCACTCTCAGGGTCCCCTTGGTATGCACACAAAACAGAATGTTGGTTTCAGTTTTTGAGCTGAGACAAACAGGCGGACATACTTATTCTCTTTAATTATGGTTTGGGCAATCTACTGTTCTGATGTGGAAGCACATTTATTTGCTTTCAGTATTTTATATACTACTTTTAAAGCTAGGCAGTTCACATGTAATAAAAGTTTAAGTGTATAGCAATATAAAACCATTTAAAACAAAAAGAGAGCAGCAACTGTTAAGAGTACTGTATATACTTTTGGCTGATTCTTAGTTATTTCCCCAAAGCCTAAAGGACTTCTTACATCTTACAGAAAGTTATTTCATCTCTAAAAAGATACCAAAAATGAATAGACATGTATAGGTACTTCTTTGGGCAGAGAGGGCATTCAGTGGGTTCTAGTAATACAACTTAAGCAGCCCTGCTTCTTGTGGAAACTATTCTTAACTAGTGAAGTTCAATAACACTTTAAATACAGTTGCCAAGTCTCAGGGCCTGGCCCCTGCTCCCCAGTTCCAAGGGGAAGGAACCTCAAAGGAACAGCACTGCTTTGAAGGGTAAGGGTGTGTGTGTGTGTGTGTGTGTGTGTACTTGCTGTTTCTATAGGCACTGGCACACTTTGTTTAACTGCAGTTGACATTTAATGTATGAGGACTTTTTTGGACGAAGAAAAATAATGCAAGCAGCCTCTCCATCTTGCGAGGCTGCTGCGCTGCAAAGCGCCCCTTTCGTATGACGCTTGCCCCTGCTGGTACTGTTGTGGTACCGCAGGGAGAGCTGAGCGTCATATTTCGTTGATTTTTACTCACGATCAACTTTCGTGAGTAAAAATATCAACGAAATATGATGCTCAGCTCTCCCTGCGGTACCACAACAGTACCGCTAGAGGGCAGCGTCATCCGAAACTGACACTTTGCAGCGCAGCAGCCTCGCAAACTGGAGAGGCTGCTTGCGTTATTTTTCTTCATCTGAAAAAGTCCTGAAGCTCAATGACACATACCGTCTAACTGTCCCGATTTGGATGCAGCAGTCCTGATTGATCCTCTGTCATCCCACTTTTTCAGCTGTTTTTAAAATGCCCCAATTTATCTCACCTCCTCCTCTTTCCCCCTTTGTCCCTAGATTACTTGCATTGCTGCAAACTGGCTTCAAACTGCAGAAATCATTTGTGCTCAATTAGCTCAAGCAAACTGCTGAAGCCTCCCCTACCTTGTCTGTTCTTCCTCATTAATAATTGCCATCCTGCCTGCACTCTGAGGTTACTGAGCCACCCGTATCCCAATTTCATCTCTGAAATGTTAGCAGGTATGATGACATCACGGGGGCTTCCATTTTTAACAGTCTCCTTGTAACATCACCAGGGCTTGCTTCTTGTGATGTCACAAGGTGTCATCCCCAGGTCTCACATTTTGACCCTAAAATCCCAGGGCCTGAACTGGAAACTCTACTCCTCCGTCTCCTCATGCACAATAGCAAAAATACCCAGCTTAGGTACTTTGGTTAAAAGTCCTTCCTGAATCTTTGTTTGTGAAGAAAAGCCAGAGCGAGAGATATCCACTCTCAGTCATACTCCTTTTCTTCTCTTTCCCTCCAACTTGCTTCATTTCAGCTAGTTCTTCTCTCTCTACCCTGTACTTGTTAGCCTATATCAGCTCTTCACCTGGGTTACAAGCTCTTTCATACTCCTCACCTCAGTTCTATTTCTCTTCCCCACTCAATTTCTTTCTCTGCACCCCAGTATTTGTTCATCCATTTCACCTTCTAACTCTGATCTCCACCCTTACCAGACACAATGAATTCTTGGGCCACATTTTAACCCCCAAATTCAGCAAACTACAGTAGTTTTTCATTTTATGAAAATTATTTGCTCATTATGTATACCTTGCAATAGGTCATGAAAGGGTTGGCTGCTTGTGTGCATGCATGTACATACAATATGCTGTTAATTTCCCAGTTTGAAGCACCGCTTTCAAAGTTGCTCTATAGATTACATGCCAGCAGGGCCTGTGTTGTTCCAGAAGTGGCAAGAAAAGAAAGGCACATTCGTGTACTTTTGTCCTCTGTAGCCCATCCCAAACCAGTTGCAATCAAGGCTTCCTACTACTGAGCAGTGTTATCTGTCCTGATACCCCCTCCCTTTCAATAATTCATCATTTGGCTATATTTCATAAATTGGCTTATTTATTGGCATTCCATGTGATTGGCAGTAGACCAAGACCTCCCAAATGCAATGGCTCAAGGTTTGCTCAGGAAGCCTAAGGAAGAGGCCATCCCAAAGTCCTAAAAGACATGCCCCAGTAGTAATTATGTGGACCCCATGGACAGTGAGTTAGGGTCAAAATGTGCTAATTCTCCTGGATGTACATGGAAGTGAGTCATTCACTAATTTAATCAAAGTGGCCAGGCACTCTTTGCTCTGCAGAACTGGCTTTTCTTCCCACCTCTCTTAGAAGAATAGAAGGTTTGCCTGACACTCCTCAGTCTTAGGACTTTATCGGATGGGGTTTTGTAACGGAAGCAGCCTCGTTCCCGTTGCAAGGCTGCTGTGCGGCAGGGGGTCCCTTTCGAATGATGCTGTGCCCACACCAATACTGTTGTGGAAGTGCTGGGAGGCTGCAGCAACATATTTGGCAATTTTCTAATCACGATCAACTCCCAGCACTTCCGCAACAATATCGGTAGGGGAGAACGTCATCCGAAATGGACCCCCTGCCATGCAGCAGCCTCGCAACGGGGACGAGGCTGCTTCCGTTACAAAACCCCGTCCAAAAATGTCCTTAATGTTTTAACCATTAGTGATTGTTAACATAGTCAGAGCTTCCATTGTCCAACTGTGGGGTACTTCAACAAACTTTGTATTCCACTCATAACACCCATTCAGCAGGAATATCAAATATAAATATCACACCAGAATACTGCCAAAGTGTGCTCAGTTTCCCAGAGGCCATCACTCTGTTGATTTGCTGTGATACCCAGTTCACATAGCTGCACTTCTCTGAATGAGTCTCTACTCTTCAAACAGGCATAATATAGCCCATCATCATGAACTCTATTCTCCTATCCCAATATTTCTTTCTGTTCTTCACTAGCTTTGTGCAACTGCTTAAAGCTTGAATGGATGCGTGTGTGTGCTCCTGTGATAAATTTTTCAATGAAAAGCATTTTTTTTTATTTTCTGGCTGTGAGTCTCATCAGGTAGTACTGGTTTATGTAGGTCAAAAGAACCTGTAGTTTCCCAGCCTCTCATTGCCATATTGAGCTAATTAAACATCTCCATATTAATATCTGAATCGAGTGGGGTCCTCAGTAATTCAGGTAACAACAGATCCTTTACTCTTGAGGAGATCCATTACTTCCAATGCCATCTTTTACTCCTGAGCAGCTTGAAGTCTGCCACCTAATGGTCTAGTGATTTAATGTGGTTCTGCAGACTACAGAAATTGTTAATTAATTAAAATGTTTTAAAAACAAAATAACCCTCAGAGGCCTGCCCCCAAGCCCCTTTAATATACACACCATACACACCGGTTTCAAGGGTTAATTTTCTTAGAGACAGATACACACATAATATTAATCTACACCAAATTCATCTGGATCAGGACCCTACTGTAGGGGTAATAGGAAGTAGTTTACAAATAACATGGGCAATTTATTTCTTTTTCTTTTAAAGGATCCTTTTATTGCATTGAAATATCAATTACAACAAATTCAACACAGTAAACAAATGTTCTTGATAGAGATGTGGCAGCTTGATCCTTTGAATGACTTTACTATGAGTGCAAATTATAATTTCCAGTTATTAAGAGCCCTTCAATAATCGCCATCAAGTGTCTTCCATTAAACAGCCCTCCATTAAGCAATCCACTGACACAGTATAATAAACTGATAACCCACAGAAAATGCTGTTATATAGATCCAGGTGTGTCTAAATATTTTTAGGCTTCAGTGACACTGCTTACGGTTAAGTCTCCAACAGTTTCATTGAAATCAGTGGCACTTAGAAACACATTACTAGAGTCTAGGTTTGGAACTGAGAATGGATTATATGGATTTATAATTACAGTGTTATGAGGTAAACTAGAACCTCTTACTGGTTATAATCTTTACGTATATGACAACTTTTACTGAATAGTCTTATGCTGTAGCAATGTCATGAAAAGTCCTATATCCACAATTTGTATGTAATGAAGCCCTTAGTCATTTCAATTATTTTAGCTAAGAGATACCTAAAAACCAACCATCATTTAATTATTGTTAGCCAAATAACTGCTTGGTTGGATCAAGACTTGCTATTTTTACTCCTTCTGCTTCATTCTTTCCTTTCCTGGCCTTCTCTTATTCGAATGATTTATTCTCTCACTGTGAATGTACAGAAAACCCTCTAAAATTTAATATTAAAGAGCTGTTTAGCCACAGATGCAAAGAGAACCCAGTTTAGGATTCAAGAGTTAAAATAAAGAAGATGGTTATAAAGAATGAGAAAGGCTTGGAGCAGTATTCCTGTTTGGTGTCTTTGCTGAGTAAGGCTATTCAGAATCCACCTCACAAACAACATCTGGCAATACTGAGGGAGGGCAGAAACAAAAAGTTGTGTGTGTATATATATATTTGTGCTTATGCTGCACAAGTAATAGAAAGAATCAAGTAGCTCTGAGAGTGAAAGTTTCAAAAGTGCTATGTCAGTGCTATATGGAAAGCAACGGTTTCAACGTCAGGCCAGATTAGCTAAGGACATTATCAGACACGGCAAAGATTGCAGAATTACGACATTATTGTAGCATGAATGGGGCCCTCTATTGCATGACGTTATCATCTTCAAGTTTTTACTTTGTGCCCCAGCTGCAAAAAAGGTGTTATTTGCAATTCATGGGATAAGCCTATCAATAGATCATCAATAGCGCTTTTTTTGTGGTATTGACTGAGTGCAAAACCACGTCCCATTGTAATCATGAGATTACAGTGTGAATGGGTGGTTCTCAGTGAGAAAATCTCCAGGTGAGAATGTGAAAATGGAGTACAGGACACTCTTCTTATGAACTGTCCCCTCTAGTTTGCATGTTTTTAGGTTTGTTTCAGTGCTTGTGTGTTCATTTACTTTATTATTTAAGGGGGTTTTGGAGTTTTAAGCGCACTTGTGTCTTCTTGTGAGAACTGCCAAAATCTCGCCCATGCCAACTCGCAGAAGTAAACTTCAGTTCTTAAAATGCTAGTGATCATCGTGGCATTTTTTTCATGTGATTACAGCTACTTGCGATAAGTGTAATAATGCCACAATGTTCCCACTATCTTCATTCATGGAATTACAGCATTTTAGGTGCTAGTCTGATAATGTCCTGAGTTAATGGCATTAACTGAATTAAGTGTACATTGAGCAGTAAAGTACAACCCAGATTCCAGACCCACCCCATCTTTTATGTTTGCCTAGAACAAGAAAATTACAAACACATGAACTACTGTGGGGTTATTCCTCTCCAGAAAAGATTGTAACTGGTGAGCCAGTCAAAGCCCTTCCCAAGAACTCAGAATCAGAGAGTTTGACCTTGAATTCCAGTGATGGAGATGGATAAAGGTGTACACCCAAACTATATACCTGGTCCTTCAGGGGAAGTACAAACCCCAGGTAGGTCAGGTGCTTACCGAATTCTCAGACCCAGGAATCACAAATCTACAGGACCTCTTTCTTATCCAGATTCAATTTTAATTTATTGCCCCATATGCAGCCCATCCCCTAAATTCCCGATGACCTCATCCAGCAGTTTCATATAGATTTATTCTATATGCCCTGAAAAAAAAACCAAGAAAAACCTATAGTTTCATATAGATATTATGCAGCATATGGGATAGGATAGGATGGGAACCTATGGCAGCCACCAATTATCAGCCATGGCAATGAGCAGGAGTCCCACAGTGCTCCTGTCTGAAATTTTCCCTGCAGATAGGAGTGGAACCATAACATAGTGCTTCTTACTTCGATTCCACAGAACTGGTCCAGTTTTGATACCATGGTCAATGTACCAGGAACTACTGAGAGATCCAGGAAAATCAACAGTGCAATACTCCCTCTTCCTTTAATCTGGAGTAGACTGTTGGTCAAGGTAGTTCAGACTACACCCTAGTCTGAACCTAGGCTGACACAGGCCCAGATCATGTTTCTTCCAAGATAGCCTGTTTCCCAGCCACCACATGTTTGAGCACCCTTCCCCAAAAGGGGATAGTTGCAATTGGGTTGTTTCTCACATACCTCTAAAGTGGGTATACTACAACTGCTTTCAAAGCAGCAGTCACCTTTACCTGAGAAAGTGAGTCACTTACCATCCCCTGAACTCAACCAATCCATTCACCTCTGCTTGATTTTATTAGCCAAGATGGGAAAAGATCAACATTACATGTGGTAGTATGGACTGAGTAATATTTGAATGAAGACAGAGAGTGGAAGGGTCTGAGTGCTGCAAGGTGCTATGTGAGAATGGATTTGGTGTTCCATTTAAAACTGGCTGGTTTGTAGTTATTAAAGTAACATAAACAATCTCGTAAACTGTAGTTGATAAATTTACTATTTTTTCAACCTGTTCACTATGGCAGTGTGCCTGCAGGGTTAGAGACTAAAAGATAAAAGGACAGCCATTATAAAAGAAATAGAGTTAGAACTTGGACTAAATGGATCCAGTGGGGGATCCTGAAGACAATAAATCCTTGAGAAGAGTGAAATTTGAGGTGAAATTCCCCTGGTGGGGGTAAACCCTGGGATTGTCACACAGAGCATGGATACTTGTTACTTTTTCTTTGGAACTTCTTGCAAGTGGTTCAAATGCTAACTGTCATTTACATTTCCAAAAACTAACAACTATCTTTCATTAAAGCTCAGTGGATTTTCAAAGCTGAACCCATGCAATCAAAAATCAGTACAACTGAGTTCAGTTGAGCTTACCCCAGCTATGCATCTGGCTGCAGCCACACTTATCTAATATCTGGATATTTTGCTAAGTACTGCTACATTTTACCATTACACCATAGCATTACTATTGATGGGCATTCAAATCCAATTGTATCTCAGGGTTCCCCATCTGTGCTCTAGAAGAAACTCAGCTACATGAAGAAAACTTCCTGCATGTGAGATGAGATAGAAACTCCTCCTTACCATATATATTATAGTACTTATATATTATTTATTTAAGTTGTGTTTACATAGGAAGCCTTTTTCTCTTCTTGCTCCAACTTTATTTACAGTCTTCTTCAGCATGATGCTCCAAAGGGCTATGGCACAGCTCAAAGAAGAAGACAGCATCTATATATGTTACCATATTGATGGTAGCTTGTTTAATTTTTAATTTTGTTTCAAGTTTGTTTAACTTTTAACCTTATTTAACAGCTCTTGAATCTTTGTTTGTGAAGAAAAGCTAGAGAGAGACATAGGAAGCCTTTTAAAACTGTTGTCCCTGCCCATAGTCTGAAATGCTACAGTCCTTTAGAATCCATTTCAGCTGAATCTGCTGAGCCATGATACAGAACTCTGTTTAATTAGCCAGTTAGTTACCAACTGTTGTGGAGTCTGAAACAGTAGTCAAGGTTCAAACAGTAATCAGCTAAAAGGTTGACTTGTGTGATTTGAATATACTAGCAGGACTGAGTTAGCAAACCTGATTGACACCCTTAAGCTGCTTCCATTGTAAGCAGGCTAAGTGAAAAAATAATCTCAAAATTTACTCTGAACCAAAGTTGGAAATTGTGCAGTCCTCTAGATGCTGAACGGAAACAGCAGTCCTAGCTGGCATAAACAATGATGAGGCATGCTGGGAACTACAGTTCAATAATCCAAATAATACTGCTCCTTTAAATTCATATTTCTCACATTTCTCTTTTATCCACTCAAAGCAATTTCTAACTTGTTAAAATCTAGCCTGGGAAATTGAAACCTTAAAAATTGCCACTAAAACCAAAAGCAGGAAGAAAAACATAAGATTAAGTGACACTTTGAAAGTAAAAGCCACTTCATTATTGCTACATATGTGTTTGAGACTCATATTTAATGATTTTTTTTCCCTATGGTACTTGAGATTTTGAAGTGTGAACATTCTGCAAAGCAAACATTTCATCAGCTGCAGAAGGTACTTAAACCAAGCATATATCAGCTGTACCATGAGCCATGAACTCAATGCTTTGTAAGAATAGGGATGCAATTCTACACACACTTACCTAAAGGCAAATCCTACTGTACTCAGTGAGACTTTCTTCTAAGCAGACATTGTGCTGTAACATTTCACCAACTCAAGCATTCGTCAAAAAAGAAACATCAGCCTACATATACACAGCTGACATTAACAGTATAATCCTTTGCATGATTAATCAGAAGTTAAATCCTATCAAGTCCAATGGGTCTTACACCTAGGTGAGTGTATAAGATTGCACTCACAGATGCTGTTTACTGATCTGATATTGATTGGCTAACTAAAGAATGGGGAACTTTTAGTACATCTGATATTTTGGACTATAACACTTATAATCCCTTACCAGTACCTATATCTTTAGGCATCTTTAGGCAACTGAAGTCCAAGATCTATATATATCTTGGGTATGTTGCCATTTCCAGTGTGCTGATTAGCTGCTTAGGGAACTGACCAACCAACCACAGGTCTGTTGGGTAGCCTGGGGGTGGGATCATGTAGATCTCAAACATGGCTGCTGGAGAGGGAGAGTGAGTAGTATGGGGGTGGTTGTGGTGTATGCCGGAGTGCAGGGGGTGGGGGGTAGAATGAGTGGCGGGAGGCAGAAATGGTGGCAGGGGGGCAGAACAGGATGCGGGGGCAGAACCGGCAGTGAGGGGGGCAGACTTAAACCCACCAGCCTACCTCAGAGGGTTGTCATGAGGTCTCCTGGACATTTTGGGGGGAGTTTTTTTTAATGTTGTATGGTACGCCGGGTCCAGCTAGTATCTGGAAATCCAAAGGCTCCTTACCCTAGAAACTAAACATTATGCAAGCATTTGACTTATTCCCTAAGCAAGATGACATACCGTCCCATTGTAGCTATTGAATCAAGACAGTTCCTCTTTTTTTACTATGTGTACAGATTACTACTGTACAATCACATTTATTTTATTTAATTAAGCATTTTCTTTATTAACTCTCCACCTGCTAGGCCCCCTGAGGTGATCTGTAGCAAATAAAATCAGATAAAACAAGTAGAAAAACTCTTTCTAAAAAACAGATAAAAAGGGCATTGAAAAAACAGTTTTTAAAAGCCACATACACAATCTGGAAAGCCACCCTTATTTTAAGTATGAAAAGCTGTATGAAACAGTAGTGTTGGCTGCTGCCAGATGTTCAAGAGAGATGGAACCAGTCTGACTTCCTCTGGCAAGGAGTTCCACAACAGGGGCACCACTACAGAGGAAGCCCCATCTTATGTACTCACCAACCCATGTTCGTTGGTTGGTGGTACATGTAATAGAGTGTCTGCTGAAGATCTCATTTTCCAGCCAGTCTCATTTGGGAAGACATAGCCTTTCAGATTTTCTAGCCCCAAGTCATGTAATGCTTTGAGAATCAAAACCAGCATCGGGGAGGAGGGGGGGAGGATTGTTGTTAGATTTTGAGTTATTGAGGCTGCAGCCCTATGCACATTTACCTGGAAGTGAAGGCCAGTGAACAAATTGTCATTATCTTGCAAGTAAACACGTACGAATTGCTCTGTGCTTAGTTCATTCAACATGCCCATACAATTTAAACACACTGCACAGGGAGCATTGTTACTTGGCATATTAAAAACCTAAGAACAGTGTTGTTAAAATATATATCCTAATTTCCCACCCATCAGTCTGCAAAGCAGCATATAGATAAGGCTGCCATATTGGATCTGGCACAGGGCTACTGTAAACTTTATGTTTTAACCAGCCTTCAAGCAGGATGAGGTATGGTAGAATTGTATCAAGCCTGATGAAGGTACCTATGCTCATGCACCTTCCAAATCCCAACTTTCAACTGGAGCCATCCCCTTCCAACACAGCTCTTGTCTCTCTGGTGGAGAGGAGGAGAAGGGGGCACAAAGGAGCACTTAATGCTGTTCTTGTTGATGACATCCCTGGTGAGGCAAGAGCCATGTTCAGAGAGGATTGTGTGGCTGAAAGTTGGTGTTTGGAAGGTGAAGGGGGACAGGTACTTTCAGTCAGTTTGATGGAGCTTTACAGTACCTTGTCCCGTTCAAAGATCTGTTAAGAATTAAGGGTACAGTAGCCCTGTCCTAAATCCATTCTGGCAAACCTTTGTTGTTACAGATTAATTTTAAACAAGATAATACTTCTAGTGAGAGTTTAATGGAAGGTTGATGCCTCTCTGTGGAGTCCATGGTAAAGATAGCTTCGGTGGAAAAAATTGTTAGCTAAAAGGAAGCTCTAGCTGGAAAAAAAAATATCTCTCTGGTCAAGGAGAGAAATGTGAGATCACCCACATAGACTCCAAAACTACTATTCCTTGCAAGGAGACAAGAACCTCAGTCCAAAGTGAGTGTGAGCAGCAGTGGGGAAATCACCAGTAAAACACCAGGCTCAAACATTGACACAAACCTTAAGGGACACTGGACCTCCTAACCTCATTTCTTAAACTTAATTGTATGATATAAATTAAAATTAAAGAGAGATCTTTCAAACAGCAGTGAAGCTAAACCTCAGTGAGTGTGCCTTCTTTTTCATGAAATAACAAGAAAGGAGGAAGACTTAAACCCACAAGAGCTGATTTTCAATGCAAAAACCATCACCAAGATAATGCATTAAAAAGTTAATGCATTCTTTTCCTAAAGAAGGAGAAAAAGAAGAAGGAAATTCAAATGCACCAACCAGGGGCCTCTAGAACAGGAGTGGTAAACCTTTGCCCTTCTAGATATTTTAGACTCCAGCTTTCAAAAGCCCTAACCACTGAGCAGTGCAAGACAGCGTTTGCCCAGGGAACCTTGAAACCTGCAGCCAACAGTGTTTGAGACCACAGCACTCTTGCTCAACTTGTCCAAATCCCATTTATTTCAACGGAGTTTGCATCACAGAGCTTTCCTGCAGGTTACATTCCAAGGCCATTTAAAATAGCCAACATGATATATAAAGGAATAATAGAATTGAAGAGTTGGAAGAGACCACGAGGGCCATCCAGTCCAACCCCCTGCCATGCAGGAAGTCACGATCAAAGCATCCCTGACAGATGGCCATCCAGCCTCTGTTTAAATACCTTCAAGGAAGGAGACCCCACCAAGCTCCGAGGGAGTGTGTTCCACTGCCGAATAGCTCTTACTGTCAAAAAGTTCCTCCTAATGTTGAGGTGGAATCTCTGTTCCTGGAGCTTGCATATATTGCTCCGTGTTCTCTACTGACAAGTTTCCTTAGCTATAGTAATTCTACTGTGAACTACTATAATATGGAACCATGCTAATTAGGTATGCCATAAAGAGGCAGCACATGGCAATCTCACAGGTGAAATAACCTAATCTTCACTACACTGGAACTCTATAGTTAATCACTTGATAACAGTCATTAACATGATTGTTTGATCCACTGTGGTCTCTTTACAACCTGTGTATAATTTTACTGTATCATTTAAAAAGATGGCCAGAGATTAGACTCAGAGGGAAATTACCACACTATTCAGTTATATCTTTGAGCATCTCAGCTGCTATGAAATGGAGTTAAGAAATATCATGTGAAGTAACAGGTTGACCAAAAAGGCATGACTATTTAAATGAGCTAGTATAATTTACAGTATAACACCCCCTTTCTCAATACACACACATGCAGAGAAAGAGAGAGATAAATATATGTAGCAATTTGGTAGAATTCTTTGAAAGAGAAGCTTCATATACTTTTTTCTCCCCCTTTTCTGTGAATAGCAACAGATTACACATGCTAAAATACTACAAAAAGTATACAAATTCTTTGATTAAAAACAGACTGAGATGTGCAGCCATGGCTGTTTGGACTAAATTTCCATTGCAGTTAAAGAGGCCCATTATTTCTATGGTATGTCAGGATGGTCCGTAAAAGCGACCCTCCTGCCAACCAGTTTCAAATTGTTGCAAGTTACCTTAGATTTTTGATATTGGAACTTTCTGCTGTTTTCATATTCCTGATGAATGAAACAAGTCACTGGCTATGTATAACCAGGGGAAGAGAGAGTCAGTGTGTTACAGGCAAATAATTTTGCACCCACAGATTGTTTTGGGAAGCAATAGATGGAGTTACAAGTGGGTGAGAAAGGGGCAGGTGGATCATGGGCAACCAATAGTTCAAGTGTCTTCCAGATTTTGACTGACTGGAAGAGGGCAAATTTTGTCCCCATTTTTTTTAAAAAAAGGGGGGGGGAGAAGACACAAATAATTACTGCCCAGTCAGCCTGACATCAATACTAGGAAAGATTCTAGAGCAGATCATTAAACAGATGTAAGCACTTAGAAAGGAATGCCGTGATTACTAAAAGTCAACATGGATTTCTCAAAAAGAAGTCATGCCAGGCTAATCTTTTTTTGATAGAGTTACCAACTTGATAGATGAAGGGAATGCTGTGGATGTAGTGTATCTTGATTTCAGTAAGGCTTTTGACAAGGTCCCCCATGATATTCTTGCAAAAAAATTAGTAAGCTGTGGGCTAGACAATGCAACTGTTAGGTGGATTTGTAATTACTGTTGACTGACCAAATCCAAAGGGTAGTCACCAATAGCTCCTCTTCATCCTGGAGTGACTAGTGGGGTGCCACAGGGTTCTGTCCTGGCTCAGTGCTATTCAACATCTTCATCAATGACTTGGATGAGGGAATAGGGCGTGTACTTATCAAGTTTGCAGATAACACCAAATTAGGTGGGGTAGCTAATACCCTAGAGGACAGGATCAGAATACAAAATGACCTTAACAGATTGGAAAGTTGGGTCAAAACTAACAAAATGAATTTCAACAGGGAGAAATGTAGGATACTACACTTGGGCAGTAAAAATAAAATGCACAGATATAGGATGGTGACACCTGGCTTGATGGTGGGTGACACTTGCCTGCGGGTGACACCTGGCTTGATGGCAGTACATGCAAAAGGGATTTAGGAGTCTTAGTGGACCACAAGCTGAACATGAGTCAGCAGTGTGATGCAACAACTAAAAAAGCCAATGTGCTGATGGGCACCTTCTAGGATCCTGCTCTCCCTTTTGTATGGTTCTTCTCTTTGAACTGGACTTAGGGAAGTCCTTCAAACAGAGGACATTTTCATACAGAGGAAAATTCACTGTGAAGGGGAGACATGGCTATTTAGCATTTAGAAACTACTACACTCCTGACAGCTGGAAGAAAGGGTAAATCTTTCCCCAATTAAGGACCCTTGTGGCAAGAGGGTCTTTGGGGAGGCCTCCCCACTCTAGCTTTTTCACCAAAAAGGTTTCCTGGTTTGTATTCAAGAGAACAAATCAATTGTCCATCCATTTGAATAGGAGGAGCAATGCCTACTCTGTCAAAAACAGCTGGAGGGGAAATTCCAACCCACAACCAAGGACTCTTGGAGCAAGCAATTTTCTTAGCAGGGATGCTATTCTCCCACAGTACGTATAAAAACAGCAAATTGTGCCCATAGGCCCCCAACAGTCAGGAACCCCTGACTTAAACCACAGGTCCAGAGGCTACCATTTCTCCTTGGGTGCTGCAATCACCATGCAACAAAACCATGTACCCAAGTGCTCATCATCTCCTCCCTACCTGACAATTCCTGCACAACCCTACAAATTAATTAATAAAAGGAAGTACTTCTTGCAGCACATAATTTAACTACAGAATTTGTTTCCAATACATGCAATGAAGGCAACAAGCCTGCTTGGCTTTAAAAGGGAATCAGACAAGTTTACAGATCATAAGGTAACTAGTTAGGAAAGCTATACATTACCTATACAATATATGGATGAATTGCTGGGGAATGTGAATTATAGGAGCTATTGCACTTGTGTGCTGCATAGGCATCTGGTTGGCCACTATGGGATTAGCATGCTGAGCTCAGATGGGCTGTTAGTCAGATCCAACGCAACCCTTTCTGTATGCCCATGAATGACTTTGGGCTAATCCCAAAGGACAAATATTCTATGGAAGCACTGAAAGTTTCCAGATCTTTTCTTTTTTTAATTTTAACTGCATATTCCCAGGTTTGTATCCAGACTTTCCTGAAGTATCCCACATTGCCCTCCCGCCCTCCCTTCTTTTCACATGTCACATGTAGACTCATGCAACATTTCAGAAATTGATTTTCACTCATTTCCACTGTGCCTTCTTTTTTATTATTCAAAAATTATACAGTCAAAGTTCTAAAGAGCTTTAGAAATATTGCACTGGTTAAAACTTAGGCTCGTTTTGTTCTGGTGAAAACATTCCTCTTTCCCTCAGTCATTATCTGTTGAATCTATGTCCTGGAAACAATAGCTATGTTTACTGGGAACAGCCATCTTAGCTAGTTGTGGGATAATGCAAACAGCCAGCCAAATAGAGATACATTTTTGGTGGGGAAGGAGGGGGAACTAGGTTAATATAAACTGACCTGAGAAGTAGAAAGGAAAAGTCCTTGGTAATGCTGAGAGTTCTCAGGAAATGCTTTGGGGTGAAGAAAACATCATGTGAGTCTCCAAAATAAAGTGTGTTTGTGAAAAATACAAATAAACAAAAAACAAAACCTGGGTTTTTGAGAGTTTTTTTTCCTCATCTGGGGAGGCTCTAAATCAACCTACAGTAGGACCCCTGTATCTACTGATTCATTATGAACTGATTCAATTATCCACTGGACACAAAACAGCACACCTACCATAGAGTCTTCCTAGAAAATGTGTCCTCTAGCCATTTTCTAGGTCCTCCAAGGTACCTCTATGGTATTTTAAACCAGAAATCCCATTATTTTCAATGGTGTTTGCTATTATCCGTGGTTTTCGGTATCCACAGGACCTCCTATCCCCAATCCCCAGCGGATACAGGGTTCTTACTGTATTTAACAACTCCAACACATGATTTCCCCCCAATCTTTCATTGCTCAATGCAGAGAAAGTGAAAAAAACTGCCCACCATTTCATATGTCCCAATGCTTCCTTGATTATCAACAAATACATCAATGCAAGCACATTTACAGGTCAGATGGAGTAACCAGATTTTGGCAAAATTACTTCTTTGATGACAGCTTCCAGAATCCCCCAGCTAGGAGCTATTATCCAAAAAGTAATATCACCCACAGGAGATAAGAAAGGCAGTTTGGTGTAGTGGTTTTTAGTGTTGAATTAAGACACTGGGGGACCAGGGTTCAAATCCCTGCTCAACCATGGAAACCTGCTAGATGACCTTGGACAAGTCGCACACTGTCATCCTCAGAAGAAGGCAAGGGCAAACTCTCTCTGAACAAATTCTGCCAAGAAACCCCCATGATAGGAACATCTTAGGAGCACCATAAGTCAGAAATGACTTGAAGGCACACACAACAACAAGAACAATATTTCAAAATTGTAGGAAGAATGTTCTTATGGAAGAAGCAAAGAAATTGAAAGAAGCAAAATGCTGCATCACTTCTCCATCACTTTACCTGTTTTTAATTTGACAATGAGATTTACCTGAAGCCCAGGAACAAAAAAAAAAAAAAAAAAAAAAATCAGTTTCCCGCAATCACCTTCAGGTTTAACTGACCTGAGTCTGGTTCAAAGGCAATTGCCTGGAGTGCAATTTGACTGAAACCAAGCTAACAAGGAGGCGGCAAGAACTGAGTAGGAGTAGAACAATCCCTGGGAAGCAAGGAAGAAAGAACAAATCTTGAACAGGCAAGCATTTTGATACTTACAGGACAAGGGGGAACATTTTAATAGTCTCACAGATTACTTTCACTATCAGGACAAAATAACTTAAAAAACCCTCTGGCAGAAAAGCTCTGATTCCTGCCTTTGTTTGTCTCAATGGGATGCTTCACTTTCATGAAGTATCTGAGCAAGTCATTTAAAAAAAATAAATAAATAAAGTTATAGCTGAATAGGAATTTTATGCTGAGTTATTTTCATTAGCTATTTCATTTTTCCCACTTACTGAGAAATGGGGAGGGGGAGCAACTGACCACTAGCAGAGAATTCTACTTTAAAATACATAGCATTGGTCATAGCTGGTGGGCAGTGCTGGTAAAGTATCAATGGAGTTAGTAACTGGTCAGCACCTGGAGATGTTTTCAAGGTGAAAAGAAGATTCACTTCTTTCAATCCTGAATGGATCACAAACTAAAGGAATGAAGACTCAAAAGATGTGTGTCACAATGACGTCCGGTGGGTGACGGCATCGTCTCTGGCTGTTTGATCCTGTTGCGGGGAGAAAACAACCACCAAATGCAGTGGAAAACGCCACTCTAAAGGCAACAGAGTTTGCTAAAAAAATTCTCTCCCCCCCTCATTAAAGGGGACTTGAAGTGACTTGATGGGGACCCATTTCCAGCACCTAGTGACCAGCTGTATGGAGCTTTTTCCAGAGGTTCAGAACACGAACGAGGGGGACTTCCGGTTGGCAATGGCGTCGCGACAGGACGAGCAGCGGTGAAGCGCTGTGAGGTCTGGCTGTGTGGGGTTGAATGACCGTTCTGGTGAGTCCAGAAACGATCGAATCTCTCCCTAAATTTGAGGGGGGTCGGAGGGGGCTCGCGAAAACCCGTTGCCTGGCTCTCCTGGAAGATTTGCCGAAGGGTGAACTGACAGGGGGGTTGCAGAGGGGGTTGAGAGCCGCAAACCACCGCCGCACTCGGCAGCTGGGAAGCTCTCCCAGCAAGTGACGCCGCCAATTTTAATAAAATCCGACAGGGAATAACTTTGGAACAGTATCGCTGGTGAGCCTTTAAAAGCGATTTGAGACATCTGAGACAGGGCTTCTATTTAAAACAGCGATTTAAGGGGGGATTTCCCCCTTTGAAAGAAGTAAACTTTTATGTCTGAGCTGTATTCAGTGCTTACGATCCCAGGAAACAGAGGGATCTAGACAGGAAGATATTGGAGCTTTGGATGTCTGATGGTGTACAAGAAGTGGCAAGAATATTACGAATCATTCGTGACAGAGTATTTGACTTATACAGTGTTTCAAGAAGCAACTTATAAGTAACAAGTTGGCTGCAACAATATAACAGGGTAGCTGTTGGGGAATGCAACGAGTTAACCTTATCGGAGAGCGGAAAACAGACGGGGTAGAGTGAAGTCACTTCAGGGGAAAATCGTGTCTGGAGAAGGAACTCCTGGAGCCGGCCTCCCGCTTATGGGACTGAGCAGCCATTAGGTTATCCACGTGGCTTGGCAGCCCCGCTAGCACCATCCGGGTTGGGAGCAGCGTCCATTGGAAGGACTTAGATTTCTGAACTAACTGTCATCCCGTGATCTTTGCTCTTTTTTTTTTTTGGGAGGAGGCAGAGGAGAGAATGAGAAGGTGAAGGCGAAAGCAGATGGTCCGAGTGCAGCTAAGCGACGTGTGTTTCGTATCCCCTCCTGCTCCGTTTGTTTTGTCTTGGCTGTCCTATCTTGTTTGTCTTGTCTCGCCACTCTCCTCCCGCCCTCCGTTGTGTATGCTGTGTTGATTTCACTTTATACGTGGTGATGTATGTTGTGTTCAATGTACTTTTATTTATTATTTTGATTAATTATTTTAGTTTATTCTGTTAGTTTGTTTTGTTTGCTCTTCTTTTTCCAATATTTTATGATTGACATAGGTTGGTCCAATCAGAGATGATTTGGTAGTCCAGTAGCGGAAGAGGTGGGACATCATAGTTGGATCATCGTAGAGAGCTGAGTGACGAGACAAGACGAGAAGAGAGCAGAGTGAAATCAACAGTATTAAACTAGAGAAGAGTGGTGTAGGAGTCAAGAGAGCAACGGAGGGAGAAGATATTAAGACATTAGAGGACATCGAGGACATTAAGAGTTTAAGTGGGATTGGAAAGGGGTGAGATAGGAACTGTATAATTGCGATTGAATGGACATAAATTGATCAACGTGAGGGGTTTTTTTTTAGTGCAAAATTGTGAATTGAAAGGAACGTTTGGGGTAACATTTAAAGGGGAAGTACTTCATCTATTATATATTTACATTATATTGAGTTCATCTACATTTTTTTTGTTTACATTTGTATTGAGTTTATTGAAAAAAAAATCTGGGGGTGAGGTTCAAATTTATAGAGGGACATAATACATAAATTCATTCAATCTTACTTTTGGTGATACTTATAGGTGATATTATTGGTGATATATGGTGATATGTGAATATATTACAATATGCTATATTAATGTTATATTAAGAAAAATTGATAGAGTTAATGGTATGTCAGTGGGAACACAGTGGTTGATTTATATAATAGAGATACTCCCTGGTTAGACAAGTTTGTTTATCCCTGTGTGAATTAAGTGAGTATATAACAATGAGAAAGACAACACAAACAACGTTACAGACAACTAGGAGACCCTCGTTGGATACTAGTCAAGCTAGTCAGAACTCAATTTTGGATGAGATAAGATTAATGAGAGAAGAGCTACGAGAAATGAAAACTGATTTAAAACAGGAGATGAAAAGGGAATTGAAAAATATTAGAGAAGCTATAGATAAAGTCTCGGATGAATCTAAAAAAGTGAAAGAGAAAGTAAATTTGATTGAGAAGAAAGTGGAGGTGTTAGAGGAGAAAACATTAAGTTTTGAAGAAAGTAGAGAAAAAGAGCTGGATGAATCAGCGATTTTGGAACTGAAATGGAGGGACAATTGCATAAAAATTAGAGGCTTAAAGGAACAGCAGAATGAGGACTTATATAAACTTCTGGTACCGAAAATTGCTAAATTTATGGGGAAGTCTAAATCCCAATTTGATTGGGAGATAGATAAAATTTATAGACTGCCATCGAGGATTGCTAAGTTGAGAAATTTGCCGAGAGACATTGTGGTTTATTTTGTAAGGAAGAGAACTAGAGACCTCTTCTTGCAAAAAAATTTTGAACAAAAATTTGCAATTGAAGGAAGTGATATCTTCATATTTAAAGACGTCCCCTTGAGGATTTTGAAAAAAAGGAAGAGCTATAGAGGATTGACAGATTTGTTGAGATTGAATGGGATCCGTTATAAATGGGAAAAATTAGAAGGAGTTTCCTTCAGGTTTAATCAGAGAAATTTCAAAATAACATCTCCTCAAAAAATCGAAGAATTTTTGGGGAAGTACGGTAAAGATTTAAAAACTGAAGAAAAGAAAACGCAGGCAGAAAAATCACATGTGGAAGGAGCTGAAGGAGGAGAGTTGGTATCCGAAGAAGAAGAAGAAGGAGAGGTAGAGGAAGAAGAAATAGAGGATCTACAGAAAGAGGAAGAAGAAGAGCAAGGGGAAGAAGAAGATCTCTCAGGAAGATAAAGTAAAGGGGAAAAATCAGTTAAGGGAGAACATAAAACGGAAGGATGACTACGAAGATATTGACCTGGAACATCAAAGGTCTCAACTCCCCAGAGAAAAGAAAGAAAATATTTCATATGCTAAATAGGAAAAAATGTGACATAATCTGTCTTCAAGAAACGCATATTAAAACTGGCGATGAATATTTGTTAAAAAATAAAAAACTTGGAAAAGACTATGTTTCAGCAACAAAGAATAAAAAAAAAGGAGTAGTGATTTATATCAGTCACAGAATACAATCTCGAGAACTGTATAGTGACCCAGAAGGCCAATTTTTGATCATGGAAGTTATCATACAAAATAAAAAAATATTAATCCTGGGTTTATATGGTCCCTTAGATGGGAAAAGCAGTTTCTATCATAAATTGTTAAACCATTTGATGCAGTATGATCATAGTAACCTTATTCTCTGTGGGGACTGGAACGGTGTAATCTCGCCTGTGCTGGAGAGGCAATCAACAAAGAGAATTTCGGAAAACCAAGGCAAACTACCCAAGAGCTTTGAAAGATTGGTGGAAAACCTCTCCTTGGTGGATGCGTGGCGATTTAAATATAATGAGGCTAAAGACTTCACTTTCTACTCTGAAAGACACCACTCGTTTTCTAGAATAGATTTTTTTATGCTTTCTCATAGCATATGTAACTCCATCCATAAAATCAACATCTTACCCAGAACTTGTTCCGACCATAACCCGGTGATGCTTGATTTGAAGTTTGGAAAGCAGACAGAGTTTAATTGGAGACTTAATGACAACCTGCTTCAGAGGGAAGATATTTTACAAAAAGTGAAGCAAGAAATAAAATGGTTTTTTGAGGAAAACCTTAACAAAGGTACAGATATTGCAACAGTCTGGGACTCTTTTAAGGCAGTCATGAGAGGGTTCTTTATTCAACAAAATAGTATTCTGAAGAAGAAGAAAAAAGAAAAAATAGAAAAAATACAAGAGGAAATTAGAATAAGAGAGAAAAAACTGCACTTAAACCCATATGATGAATCAACACGTAGAGAATTAAAAATCCTCCGAGAACAAGTAGAGCAGGATGCGATGGATGAAATCAGAAGAAAACTCCAATATTTGAAACAAAAGAACTTTGAATTCTCCAATAAACCGGGAAAATGGTTGGCATATCAGCTAAGAAAAACCAGAGAAAGGAATACTATAAGTAAAGTCAAGCAAGGAGACCGTATATATACAGATCAAATAAAAATAAAGCAGATATTTAAGAATTACTATGATTTGCTTTACCAGAAAAGAGGCAAAAATGGAAGGAGTTTAGAAGCTTTTTTTAATGACCAACTTAAAAATTACCACATCCCAGAGTTTACTGAGCAACAAAGAGATAAGCTAAATCAACCAATAAGAGCCGCGGAGATTATAGAAAAGATTCAAAAATTAAAATCTGGAAAAGCCCCCGGCTCGGATGGATTCACTCCTAAATTTTATAAGACTTTAGGAGATCAATTCTTAACTCCTTTTAAACAGACTATGGATGCGATAATCAAAGGTTCCTACCCAATGTCTTGGGGAGAAGCACACATTACTTTGATCCATAAAGAAGGTAGAGACCCTCAAGATCCTAAGAATTATCGCCCAATATCTCTCCTAAATGTGGACTATAAAATTTTTGCTTCAATTTTGGCTGACAGACTGAAAAAAGTATTAAGCGAGTGGATAGGTGAAGATCAGCGAGGTTTTTTACCGGATAGACTTTTGAAAGATAATATCAGGCACATTATAAATTTGATTGAATATCATGAAATGTACAAGGATAAGAAATTGGCACTAATATTTCTTGATATAGAGAAGGCATTTGACAACGTTGATTGGACCACAATGATTGGAATTTTAAATCAGATAAAAGTAGGGGAGAGCTTTATCAAATGGATTAAAGCCATATACCAAAACCAGACTGCTAAATTGTTAATAAATGGGGAGAAAACAGACAAGTTTCCAATTCAGAAAGGGACACGACAAGGATGTCCTCTTTCGCCTTTCTTGTTCATAATAATTATGGAAATGCTGAGTATAAGAATAAATCAAGGGGAAGAAATAAAAGGAGTCAAAATACAAAAGATAAGATACAAGATAAGGATGTTTGCAGATGACCTAGTAATCTCCTTAAGTGACCCTCGAGAAGAGATATTGGGGTTGATTAACATCTTGAAGGATTTTGAAGATTTAACAGGACTGAAGACAAATAAAGAGAAAACAATGATGCTAACTAAAAACCTCAGTAAGAAGGAAGAAAGTGATTTGGCAGAACATTCAGGTTTTAAGATAGCCAAAGTAGTAAAGTATCTGGGTGTAAATATCACGAGTAACAACCAAGAACTTTTCAATAACAATTATAAAAAATTATGGGTGCAAATTAGAAGAGATCTTAACAATTGGCAGAACATCACAACGTCATGGCTAGGTAAAATAAGTATAATAAAAATGAATGTGCTCCCTAAGATGATCTTCCTTTTTCAAACTATCCCGATAGAAATTGGGCAGAGAACATTTAAAGAATGGCAAACGGATGTAGCCAGATTTATCTGGGCTGGTAAGAAACCGAGGGTAAAAATGAAATCATTGCAGGATGCTAAAGAAAGGGGAGGACTTAATGTGCCAAATCTTGAATTATACTACAAAGCGTGTTGTTTAACTTGGATAAATGAGTGGGTCATATTAAAGAATGAGAAGCTACTAGTGATCGAAGGAGTGGGGAATCATTTCGGATGGCATGCTTATCTCTTTTATGACAAGGATGTAATTAACAGAAATTTTTATAACCATTGTATAAGAAGATCATTGATTAAGTGTTGGAAAAGAGTGAAAATGAGATTCTTCCACCAACTACCTTTATGCTTATCACCTCACGAAGCATTTTATAATAGAGAAGGCATACCGTCGAACCAATGGTTAAAATATAAAGATGTCCTTAAATTATGTGGTGATGATTATTTAATGAAATCCCAGGAGGAAATTAAAAGAGAAGGTTTGGATTGCCATTGGTATCTACACACACAGATAAAGGAAAGATTTAAAATGGATAAAAGACTAAGTGGTATTATGATAAAAAAATCACAATGGGAAAACATTACTGAAGTAGGCAATAAAAACATGATTACAAGGTTTTACAAATTATTACTGCAATGGGATATGGAAGATGAAACTGTCAAATCAAATATGATTGCCTGGGCGCGTAATTTTGGTCACACAATTGGTTTTGATAAATGGGAACATCTGTGGATAAATCAAATAAAAAGGACACTAAGTCAAGATTTACGAGAGAATGTGTATAAGATGTATTACAGGTGGTATTTATCACCTAATAAGTTGTCGAAAATGTATAAAGGTTCCCAGAATATATGTTGGAAATGTGGAGAGAAAAATGCGACCTTTTTTCATTTATGGTGGCAATGTAAGGCAGCAAAAGAATATTGGTTACAGATCAAACAAACAATAGACCACATACTGAATATTTCTCTTCAATGGAAACCTGAGATCTTCCTTTTAGGGATGATAGAGAGATCACAGGAGACAGAGTATGGAAAAATAATTTTTTACATGATTGTAACAGCCAGAATAGTCTATGCGAAAATGTGGAAGAATAAGAATTCTCCTACCATAGATCAATGGTTGGAGAAACTTTTTGAATCTTATTTCTTGGACAGACGAACCTTGAAATTAAAAGGTGAATTGGAAGGGAAACATCAAAAAGACTGGATAATGATTGTTACATATTTAACGGGCAGGTGGGGCAATAAGATAATCATCTCTTAAGTTTCCTTTCCTTACTCTTTATATTGTAGTATCATCAGAGATCTATTATAAAATGTAATTAATAAGAATGTATGGAAGTATAGAAGCTAACTAAATGAAAGACACTTCTCCCACTATGGGGGAAAGATGATGATGTTCATTATAATACGAGGGATTTTGAAGGCATCCAGTTAGGAAGTCATTAAGATATATACTCATAAGACAATAATTTAGTAAGATGTAAATAGTATATTTAGTTTAATTATTTTAACAAAAACAGGCTAACGAAGCGCATCTTATCATTGTATTATTTTTTTTCATATTGTGATGTACAAAATGGTAAAGAAGGAATGTATAAAGGTACAGTAGCTATGTGTATATAATAAAAGTTGTATGTACATATATACGTATGCCAATAAAAAAAAAAAAGAACACGAACGAAGCTGAGGAGGTTGGAGGAGGGGCCTGCACCATGCTTGAGTAGTCAGCTAGAGATGGAGTGAGGAAATGCCACCATCAACTTTTTACAGTAAACCTTACTTTAAATCAACAACACTTTAAAAGTCTCATTTCTGGTGGAGGAGCCCAAATTTACCTCCATGGTAACAAGCCTACAAACTTATAGGTTAAAAATGGATTATGCATGTCACTTGTGGTCATTACTTTTATCTTCCTATTGGTTAGCTGAAACTTTTTGTACTTCCTTCATTTTCATCAATAGTTGTTCCAAGTCTTTGCTATTTTCTGCAGATAATATGGTGTCATCTGCATATCTTAAACTGTTGATGTTCTTCCCCTAATTTTCACTCCTCCTCCTTCTTCTGAATCGAATTATACTTTCCATATGATATCTTCTGCATATAGATTAAAGAGATAGGGTGATAAAATGGAGCTTTGTCTGACCCCCTTGCCAATTGGAAACAACCCCCTTTCTCCATATTTAATCCTGACAGTTGTCCCTTGTCAAGAGTAGAGGTTATCAGGGCGATCAGATGATGTGGGACACTGATTTCTTTTAGACTGAGCCATAATTTCCCATGATTTATGCAATCAAACTCTTTGCAGTAATATGCAAAAGGTTATTTTTCTTATAAATTTCTTTAGTGCATTCCATTATCTGATGTATATTTGCAATATTCTGCCTTTCCTTTTCCGAAACCAGTTTGGACATCTCACATTTTTCACTCCATATATGGTAAAAAGTATTTCTTGTAAAATCATGAACACCACTTTGCTTGCATGGGAGATCAGTCCAATAGTCTTATAGTTACTATTATTCTTGCTGTTCCTTTTCTTGGGTATTGGAAGGTTTATATACAATTGCACCACTGTTTTGTTTTTCCATATTTGGTGACTATTTTTTGTTAGAACTGGAATGCATTACATCTCTATAGTTTGAAATAGTTCTATTGCTACATTGTCCATTTCTTTAAGAGCCCTTTCCACTTCACTTGGTAAGAGTGTGGGTTTATCTTCAACTGGAATCAGTCATAATTTCATTTCTTTTACATAGTTCTTCAGCATCCTGATCTTCTTGCCCTGATCCTATAATGTGCTCCCCTGTTGGTCATATAGATTCTTTACTTTTGGTTTGAATTCTCTTTTGATTTCTTGGAACTTGTGGAAAAGGTCTCTTGTTCTCTTTTAAGCTGTCTATATCTTTGCATTGATCGCTGTAATAATTCTCTTTTCCCTACACACATGTTGCTGAACTGTTGCATCCAAGACTCTGACGCTTTTTCTGTCACCTTTTACTTCTGTTTTTCATATACCTTTAACCATTAAAATGGTTAAAGAGCACTCTAGGGACCCCTAACTATTTGCCTCTACTTTCTCCTGCAGGTAACATTTGTGCAAGTGTAGTTGCACTTTTCTCCATGTTCAACATGCATCTATACTACTGTTTCCTCTCCATTGACGCCCCCTTGTCGTGGGAGAGAGGCTTGCGTACCCTAATGATGTTTTGAGCTATGCTGGCAGTGGCATAATAGCCACTGGTAGGGTCTCCCATGCCAGACAGGTCAAAACCGAAGGGTCTGACAAAGAGCGTCAAAGGGCAGGATGGGCTCTCTAGCCTTGTGGCAACCGTCCTAGGAGAAGGAAAACTCCAATCCCAAACCTGGGCAGATGGTGCTCGTCCAACCCTGTAAGGTCAACCATCTAAGAGAAGGAAACTCTAATCAAACCTACGGCCCGAGGACCTCACTGCCACGTCCATGCTTGCAAGGCCACGGCAGATGAATCTCTGGTTTAAAGGGTGAGGCCAGTTCTGTGCACGCTGCGCTCCACCAGAAAAATCCATTGCACAGGCTCGAAGGACAAATTCAGTTCCAAAAAAGCCCTGTAGCGACTGGCGAGGGACGAAACCGGCAGGTGTAAAGATGCACTGGAAGCCGCAGCCCCAACCCTGCATGCAGGCGGTTCAGGACATTGGTCGCTCGAGGCTGACCCGGGATATGACAGTCTTGTTCGGCAGCATCCTGAATGACCAAGCAGCCTTTTTTAAGGAGAGCACTGCTTGCTCCATATGGAGAGGGGCCTAGAAAAGGTGGCCTAATGAAAGCTCATCCCCAACTACCTGGTTGGCTAGCCGCGGCCAACGGGAATCTTCTGATGCGGTCAAACCAAGGCAAAGAAACAAAGGCACACACCGGCCTCCAAAGGTGTAAATAAACTGACACTTGCATGCTGGAACATCAGAACCATGCAAGATTCTGAAGATAGTGGATGGCCTGAGCGTCGTTCTGCCCTAATAGCCCTTGAACTATCACGGCTTAATATTGACATCGTTGCTCTTAGTGAAGTTCGCTTCCATGAGGAAGGCAGCCTTAAAGAACATGGCGCCGGCTACACACTTTACTGGTCTGGCAAACCCAAAACCGAAAAACATCTTTCAGGAGTAGGCTTTATGATTAAAAACTCCATTGCCTCCAAACTCGAAACCTTGCCAACAGGACACTCTGATCGCATTATTTCCTTACGCCTCCCACATGTTGTTCTCTTTAGTATATATGCCCCAACTATGCAAGCCAACCCTGTAGAGAAAGACAAATTCTACACAGACCTACGCCAACTCATACAAAAAGTCCCTGCAGAAGATAAAATTATTATCCTTGGTGACTTCAATGCCAGAGTAGGAAAGAACTCCGAAGCCTGGAAAGGTGTCTTAGGCAAGCATGGTGTTGGAAACTGCAATGATAACGGACGCCTCCTGCTAGAGTTCTGTGCAGAACAACAGCTGACTATTACAAACACAATCTTTCAGCAGAAAGATAGCTTGAAGACAACCTGGATGCATCCCCGATCCAAACATTGGCACCTCATTGACTATGTTCTAGTCCGTCAGAGAGACATTCGTGTGATGCCGAGTGATGCCCAGTGCAGAATGCCAAACAGATCATCGCCTTGTCAGATGTAAACTAAATCTTCATCTTAAGTTCAAACCTAAGAGGGGTGGCATCTTAAAGAAGAGGCTCCAAGTCAACAATCTTCAACAAGCTACCATGAGAGACAACTTCCAGGCAAACCTACAAACGAAACTTGAAGACCATCCTACAGATCCTTCTCCTACAGTGCTTTGGCAACATATCAAAAACAGTATCCTCCAGTCTGCAGAAGAATCCCTCGGGTTCTCCCACAAGAAAAATCAAGACTGGTTTGATGAAAACAACCAAGAGATCCAGGAGCTGTTGGCAAGGAAGAGAGCTGCTCACCAGGCATACCTCACCCAGCCAACCTGTCATGTAAGAAAAGCAGCTTTCCGCCTCACATGTAGCAAACTACAACAAAAACTCCGAGACATGCAGAACAAGTGGTGGATCAATTTAGCAGAAAAGACACAACGCTGTGCAGATCTGGGTGATCATAGAGGATTTTATGAAGCTCTTAAAGCAGTGTTTGGACCTACTTATCAGGTCCAAAGCTCCTTATACAGTACAGATGGTCAAACATTAATTACTGATAAAACCTCCATCCTGAATCATTGGGCTGAACATTTTCAAAGTCTCTTTAGCGCCAACCGAGTAGTCCAAGCCTCAGCTATCCCACATATGATACAAAAACCAATGAAAAATGAATTGGACATAGCTCCCACTTTAGAAGAGACCCTTAAGGCCATACAGCAGATGAAAAACGGCAAGGCAGCTGGGATTGATGGAATCCCACCTGAAGTTTGGAAACACGGAGGTCATGCACTCCACGAAAAATTACACGAATTCCTTGTGAATTGCTGGGAAAAAGGGGATCTGCCATCAGACCTCCGAGATGCAGTCATCATCACCCTGTACAAGAAAAAAGGAGCAAAATCCGACTGCTCAAACTATCGAGGCATAACACTGCTCTCTATTGCTGGAAAAATCCTTGCAAGGATACTCCTGAACAGATTAGTTCCTGCTATTGCAGAAGAACGTCTCCCTGAAAGCCAATGTGGCTTCAGAGCCAATAGGAGTACTACAGACATGGTATTTGCCCTTAGGCAACTGCAAGAAAAAATGTAGGGAGCAGAACAAGGGTCTCTATGTAACATTTGTCGACCTCACCAAAGCCTTTGACACTGTAAGTAGAAAAGGTCTGTGGCAGATCCTGGAAAAACTAGGATGCCCCCCCAAATTCCTTAAAATTATTATCTTGCTACACGAGGGCCAGCGTGGTCAAGTCAGATATGGCGATGCTCTTTCAGAGCCCTTTCTAATAACTAATGGAGTGAAGCAAGGTTGTGTTCTTGCACCAACTTTATTTACAATCTTCTTTAGCACGATGCTCCAAAGGGCTATGGCAGAGCTTGAAGAAGACGACGGCATCTATATACGCTACCGTACTGATGGTAGCTTGTTTAACTTAAGCCGTCTGAGGGCTCACACTAAGACTCTAAACTATCTAGTCCGTGAGCTGCTCTTCGCCGATGATGCTGCCCTTGTTGCCCACACAGAAGCAGCTCTGCAGCGCCTAACGTCCTGCTTTGCAACAGCTGCAGAGCTGTTTGGGCTAGAAGTCAACCTGAAGAAAACAGAAGTTCTTTACCAGCCTGCACCACAGGACGAACACCACCATCCCCACATTGCTGTCGGCAAATCTGTGCTCAAGTCTGTTCAGCAGTTCACCTACCTGGGAAGCATCATCTCCTCAGATGCCAAGATTGACAAAGAGTTCGATCACAGATTAGCAAAGGCATATAGTGCATTTGGAAGACTTCACAAAAAAGTCTGGAGCAATAAACACCTGAGGCAAAGCACAAAAATCAGTGTGTATAGAGCCATCGTACTGTCTATCCTCCTTTATGGATCTGAAACATGGGTCACCTATCGCCACCACCTACGACTCCTCGAGCGCTTTCATCAGCGCTGTCTACGCACAATCCTAAATATACACTGGACTTACTATGTGACAAATGTTGCTGTCCTTGAGCAAGCAGGGATCACCAGCATTGAGGCCATGATATTGAGAACACAGCTGCGCTGGGCAGGGCACGTTTCTAGGATGGAGGACCATCGCCTCCCAAAAATACTACTCTACGGTGAACTCGCCACGGGTCAGCGTAAGAGGGGCGCTCCAAAAAAGCGATACAAAGACTCCCTGAAACAACATCTCAGGCTCGGCCAAATTGATCACCAACAGTGGTCTGCCCTGGCCTCACATCGGGAGGCATGGAGACGCACTATCCACAATGCTGCAGCCTTATTTGAGAACTCACGACGAACAAGTCTTGAAGAGAAACGACAACGCAGAAAGAATCACAACCCAAAAACATCACCCAAGGAGACCTTCTGCTGTGCTTTTTGCAACCGGACTTGTTTATCTCGGATTGGCCTTTTTAGTCATCAGCGCGCTTGCAGAAAGCGCGGGATGAGTCCTTCCTGAATCTTCGTTTGCAAAGAAAAGCCAGAGAGATACTACTGTTTGCAGCTCTCTTCTTAATGCAATAAAAGTTGTGGCCTTAGTTTTATCTGACCTGACACAACTTGCCTTGTCATTGCTAGGGATTAAATGGCAAGCCACCACTGCATACAACTCCTTCTATTGGATACTTGCCTGCGCACATTCAACTCCAGCATCAGGAATTTCTCAATAGACCAACCACTGTATGCAGCCACCCAGTCTTGGGAATCAAATTCTACACATCCAGCATCCTGTTGCAAATGTTCCTGTTCAGCAAGGAGCCAATTAGTGCAGAAGCCCTGCAGGGACAGGTGCCTTCTCCTGAAAATATATCTTTGATATTTTATTAGAATTAAATAGCAAGAAAGCAAGAAAATCCCTTAATAGAGATAATGACAGGAAATGGCAGGAAAGTCACCCTCATCTCAGCCAGAAGTAAAACTGTTCACTTTTAAGTTTGTTGTTTTTGTATAACTTTGATTGAAAGTAACAACCAGCAAGGAAAGGAAAACACACTTTGACAACTGTTCCTCTCTCAGTTCCCTGGGAGTTAATCTAAGCTCTCTCCCACTGCCAATATTTAAAAGGGGAGAAATATATATATGGTTGCATAGCAACTTTGCTCCACAGTACCTGTTGCAGGCAGCTAGGATTTTTCACCCGCAGGAGATAAATACTAATTAAAATACTGAGTATCAGCTATGGTGGTAAAGCCTGAGTAGTTCTCCCCATTAGTGAACGATGAGTTTCATTCTCAAACATATATATTCGGCTTGAGAATGAAACCTGTCCTTCACTGCTCCAAAACATCATGGAAATATTTCAGTAACCAAAAGCTCTGACTTGGGGAATGTGTGACAAGAGCAACATTCACCATACATATTGAGGATGAGGATGATTACAGCAGCGATTGAATTTGACAGAGTAATCTGTACTGCTTGCATTGAGGATAGAGCATCTGTGGCAGAAGAATCGCCACTTTCTATCTACCACTGAGCTCATATCAGACAGGGAGTAAGGAAGAATGTGGTGGTTTCTCCTCCCTCCATTTCAGGTGAGAAATTCTCTCCTATGGGCTCCAGTGAATCTCCAGATAGCAGGAGGTGCAGACTTCCTGGTGCAGAAGCAGGAGGTGCAGACTTCCTGGTGGCTCCAAGTGGTAGAAATGAGTATGAAGGATGCTCAACAGAGGATGCACATTCTACAAGGTGAATTCTACCTTCTAGTCCTTTAAATTGCCAGGGTCAGTCCACTTCACAGTTTAAAGCATGGCATGTGTTCTTCTGGATGTTGTTGAATACCAGTTTCCCTTAGCACCAACCATTCTAGCCAAGGATGAGAAATGATGGAATTAGTACTTTAGCAATGTCTGGAGGAAGTATCAGCATGTGGAAGACCACATATTCCCTAGCCCTGGGGTATGGTGGAATTAAGTTTGGATTTCCTTCCTTTGCACCTGTTAATGTCACTCTTTTTCACTCTTTTTCTTCTCTTTCTGGCTAGCACCTTACCTTCTTTTTTTCCTTCTGCTAGCCAACCTTCTTTTGGGTCATGTTCTTGTCATCTTTTCAAATCACCTCCAGCATTAGCCTTTATGCTGCAAGAGAGTGTACCCTCTCTGAAGATACCAGCCACAGATGCAGGCGAAACGTCAGAAAGAAACTATTCCAGAACACGGCCTCACAGGCTGGAAAAAAATTAAGGAAAATCTATGGATGCCGGCCGTGAAAGCCATTGATTTCACAGTGCACCCTCTCATTGTATCCATATGAATGCTGAACACATATGCATGGAAAGCACATGCTTTACAAAAGAAGTGATAAATAATGTGGATGACCCATCCTTTTCCAATCCCCATAATACTCTACAGATCCTATTAACTGCCCCATCCCATTTTAGCTCCTGTTGGACACACAGTGCCAAAAACAGTGTAGTGTCCCTGGATATTACTGCAGTTTCACTGACTCATTCGTTAGAGTTTAGACCCATAGGGTTTGCCCAGGCTGAATTCCAGAAAGCTAAATTACAATGAGGGTCTGATGTTAGATCAGAAAGGACAAGTCTTAAAAACTGCAAAGAGAACTGAACATTGGAACAGGTCAACACTGTAACTGCAACAGGTATCCACTCCTCTACATACAGAATGTTGAATGCTGTTTTAGTAAGCAATATCATATGAATCATGTATAACCAATGATGATTTGACAGGGATTCATAATTACAGGACTGAGCATTGTGGACCAAGTGTTGATGCAGACAGCATTTAAATCTAGTGTGCTGGAACAGAGTCCTTGGAGAGCCAGCACCAGTCATCAAAGAAAATACTGGGGTAGAATGGCCTGAATCAGTAAAAGGAATCAGCATCAATACTGCAGCTCTTATACAATCTGTAGGGAAACATCGATATTTTCTAAAGAAGCAACCAGATGTGAATTTTCATTAAACAAAGAAATTGTCCAAATATGCATGTATAGCAAATAACCTTAAAAGTTATTGTTCCAATTTTAAAACAGTAAATTTTAGTTAGACAAACTGGAGTACACATTATAGGCTGGGAGAGGATATGGAAAGAGATATCAAGAAGGAGGATGTAGCTATCTGACTGGCATAGTGAACCAAAGCACTTCAGGCCATAGCATTTCATAGAAGGCCTTTCTTTGTTAACCATAATCCCTCTTCTTAATATTGAATGTTTGGCAGATAGAATCCTGAAGTATCTTGCCGTGTGGCTGAATAAGAGATACATCATATTAGAAAGCTTTAAATGAAAATAAAAAAGGAGAATAAGAAGGCATATGATAGAAGTTAGTAGTATTCAGCCTCTCAAAGCCAAGAGCTCAGAATATATGAATAACTCAAAAACAGCCTCCAACAAATTATCCTGCGTTTATGTGGTAACAAAGCAAACCCTCTGGAGTTTGCCACTCTTCTTATTATAGCCCAATTCCTGCTGACTACTCTACCCATTGGGATTTTCTTATTTTTAATTTTCTTTTCAAAAATACATTTTTATAATAAATGAATGTTCAGGAAGGATATGCAGATGCTAACATTTACAACCAGACCTCAGAGAATGAATTTGATATTAAATTCATGTCTGAGTTGTTAATTATTCACCATCATCGTTCGTGCAACTGGATAAAAATTAAAAATTAGCAAATTAGTTTTCATTTGTCTATGTAAATTATTTAATGTTCCTTCATTTTATTATAAAAACACACAGAAATAATTTGAGACACTGAGTGTATTGGCAGGGGGGCAGGAAGGTTGCGCTGGCTAGTGCTTCATGATGTAAATTAATGCTACTAAGCACTGGGAAAAAGTTTAAAGGAAGAGGTAAAAGCAGAAGGACACTTATCTACAAGGTTTTGCTTATGTGTCAGCCAGAACAATCCTATCTTCTCAAAATACTGGGGACAGTGAGAAAACACACTACCATTACGCCTGGAAGAGGTGTCTGATGTCAGTAATTGACTGAATGAAGACCAAGACATCCAGACAAAACCAAGCTGTAGCTAGTCAGCCAAAAGGCACACCAGGGAAAAGAGAATCATTCCAGAATTAAACCATCCCTGTAGACAGGGATTCACAATTTAGCTGTACTCTCAGATTTTGCACTGAACCTGGATAGTAATGTTTTGGCAATGCCCAGTAGCGTATTTGTTGATGCCATTCAACTCTGCGTGTCCGCCATCAGAATTGCCTGAGGCTGTGCGGGTGCTGACCCAGTGCGTGGATGAGTGGGAACAAGCTGAAACTGAATCCCAGTAAGACAGAGGCTCTGTGGATTGGTGGTTTTGAGTCCAGGAACAGGGTAAACAATCTGCCCTGAAAGGAACTGTGCTCCTACTGAAGGAGCAGATTCATAGCTAACTTCTAGATCCCTCTCTGTCACTGGAAGTCTGTTTGGATTCTGTGGCACAAAGTGCCTGAAGACATAGATTTTCCTTGGTTTTTTTCCAGGCTGTGCGGCTGTGTTCTGGAATAGTTTCTTTCTGACATTTCGCCTGCATCTGTGGCTGGCATCTTCAGAGAATGGTTGGGTAGGTGTGTGTGTGAAGTTTATATATGGTGAACCCCTGTTGGGGAGTATATGTAAATTTGTGTAATTGAATGGTTAGTTTCTGGGTATAGAAATGCAAGGGTGATTAGTGTCTGTTTGGCTAATGGTTGGTTGATGGGCCATTATCTGCTGGAAATCTCCGTTTCCCTGAGTGGAATTCCTTTGTAAGTGTTGAGTTTTGATTCTATTGTTTTTCAAAACTGGGATCCAGATTTTGTTTACTTTTAGGGCTTCTTTCCTGTTGAAGTTGTCCAGGTGTTTGTGGATTTCACCAGCTTTGACTGGTGTTTTGCCACCCATAGCCTTTTCCGCATAGAAATAACTTAAGATGCACTACTGCATGCATGGATAACTACCTGATTGCACACTGCAATGCACACTGTTTGAGCCTCCTAGCAGCAGCTAATGCAAAATACAGCCATTAGAGAGCTAACCAGAACTTCATATAGAAACCATATAACACCAGTGTAAGACTACAATTCAAATTGTCTTCCTCTGTTTTGCACTGGACACTGCATAGAGGCTCCTTGTTTGTCCAAGAAAACTTAGTTTTGAGGCACTTAGGACTTTATCAGATGGGGTTGTAATTGCAGAATTACAGTACCGCAAATGGGTACCCATTATCGCACAATGTCATTGTCCTGCCATGGGCACTGTGTGCTCCACCTATTAATGGATTGGCACTTTTTATTGATGGGAAAATCCATGAATAGCCCTCAATATCATCTTTTTGCAGTATTGAGCGGGCAAAATCATGTCCTGTTGTAATTGCGCAATTACAGTGTGAATGGGTTGGTCCTCTTTCCCTCTGTCCCCTTTCCCAATGAGAACACAGGATACACAGGATGCTGTTTTAATGAATTATCACCATTTCTTGTACATTTTTATCTTTGTTTAAGTGTTTATTTGTTAATTTCTTTCATTATTTATTTATGGTGTGTTTAAACAAAGTCACATCTTCTCATGAGAACAGCCAAAATCTCACCCATGCAAAATCACAGAAGTAAAATTCTTTTCTTAAACTGCTAGTTGTGGTCATGTGATGATCCTATGGTGGTAGTATTGCACGATTATGGCGATGTGTGATAATTACTGTAATCATGTCACTATGTTTCTGCTTTCCTCAATACTGGAATTACAGTGTTTTTAGACACCAGTCTGATAAAGTCTATAGTCTTGGGACTTTTGCTGAGATCCACATGGAAACCTGTAAGCTAAAGATAGAAAATGAAATTATAAGGGAGGAAAAGGGGGGGGGAGATAAATGTTTGGGGTTGAGTAGACAAGAAATTGAGTTTTCAAAATTTTATGAGCTGTATCTTTCTCTCCCAAACTCAGACTGGGATAGACTGGAGAGTAAAATCATGGATGTTGTTGTTTTGTTGTTGTTTCAGCTTTGTTCAAGTGAGGTTTTTAGTGCAAGTATTTAACTTAAAGTAAAATTGCAATGTAACATAAACCTAATAGCTGGATTTTCCTTTCCTTTCTAAAGTAAAAGTAATTTAATTGGTACCTTAACATAAATGTGGTTATTTTTTCTCCTTTCCAATGTAAAGGTAATTGTATTAGCTTATTTTTCTGATTAATGTTTAACTAGATACATTAACTCTTTCCTTATAGCTTTCCCATCTCTGGCCATTCACAAGGAACCTATAGCTTCTTTGCTGCAACAACTCCTTTGTTCACTTGCTATTGTGTTGTTTGGGGGTACAATTTAAATGTTGATTATGATGTATTAAAGTCGTATCTGCTTGGTTCCGGACTATCTGAGTGATTTGCCATATCAGCCTGCCTACATTTTGAAATCTCACTGAGGTCCCATCAATGAAAAGCGCCACCTTACTCACTGCTGCAACACAGGAACAGAACACAATAAGGACAAAGTCATCTGAAACTGGGTCCCGTTCACAGGACAGTAAATCCTGGCATTCTGCTAAGGTACTTTTTGCTGTATCTGATACTCTCCATAGACGATAGTCATTGTAACCTGTAACAGATTATGAATCAGTAATCTGATGAAACTCATGGGGTTGCCCAAAGTTAACAGCCAATTAGAAGGCACATGCATTGGCATGGTTTAGGACCAAGGAGATCTGGATTCAAATCCTAACTGGGCTATGAAGCTCACTGGACATCCTTGGGTGGTCGCCCTTTCTCCCTAACCTATCTGGAAGGTTTTTTTTGTTTTGTTTTGTTTTTTTTAATGATAGCAATGATTATTATTTTATTTATTCATTTACATCCTGCCTTTCCCTCATAATGGGATTCAAAGCAGCTTACAAATGATTAAAATCTGATTAAAGCAGTACAGATTTAGAACCATACAAAAACAGCTAATGCAAAAATCTACAGAGGGGAGAAGGTGATTTTTTAAAAAAAGTATTAAGTTAAAATCATTTAAAATTCTTTTAAAGATGCTATTTAAAAAAAAATCAGTGAAAATAGCATACCATTAAAAGCCTATCATAGTCAGTTCCTAAAATTCCTGATGGAATAGGAATGGTTTTAATTACTGGTGGAGGGAGTCATCCCAGCCTACTTAAGGAGGGAGTTCCAAAATCTGGGAGCAGTCACTGAGGCTGCATCTACACTGCAGAAATAATCCAGTTTGACACCACTTTAACTGCCATGGCTCAATTCTATGGAGTCCTGGGATTTGTAGTTTGTTGTGGCACCAGAGCTCTCTGACAGAGAACGCTAAATATCCCACAAAATTACAGATCCCAGAATTCCATAACATTGAGCCATAGCAGTTAAAGTGGTGTCAAATTGGATTATTTCTGCAGTGCAAATGCAGCCTGAGAAATGAATGATGATACATTTCAGGGTGGAAGAGAGATGAAAAGTCTACTGGTAGATTTTCATTTCCTCAGCAAAAAAAAGGGCATCCTAACACCTTGAGAAAATAGCCATTGTTCAATTTTCATGTTATGGGAACCTTTGAGAAAATTCTTAGATACAAGAAAATTAATACAACCCCTCCCCATTTTCCCCAGTGAAAACAGTATTTTGTGCACAGTACCATTTTCTACATCTAAAATGTTGGTTTTTACAACAGTGCTTTTTGAACAAATGAATTTTTCACCAAAATGTCCCCAAGTAAGAAAAGTCACATGAAAATGTACGAAAACCCTCATAACGTCTCCCAACAGGGCAGGGGGTATGTTTGAATGCCTTCGTTTTGCATGTGAGAATGTGAAATGAAGATCTGCATATTTAATGTGAAGGAACACGACCCTGAGCTACTCACAGTAAAAGCAGGGGAAACATATAAATACAAATTTGAAAATTAGCATAGTTATATATATACCAACACTATGTAGGTTTGATAAACTTGAAGAGAAGTAGCCACATGCCAGAAGTTCAACATGATTTTGGGATAACTCCTGTTCTACTAATGCTATACGCTAACAAAGGACTTTATCAGATGAGCCCCTGAAACCGTTCTTTTGCTGGCATAAAAAATGCCGGCAAAAGAATGCTCCCACCACACTTACCTCTAATCCTGGAAAAGGCTTCCCCAGCAATGAAAGAGGGAGTGAACATAGCTCCATTCACTTCCCCATTCAAAATCCCACAGATTCTCGTGCAACTTCATCATGCAGGAAATTCAGAAAACCCAAAAGAACACACAAAGCACATTCACACACTTTAAAAGTCCCAAGTAGCTTTTAAAGTGTATGTGCTTTGTGTGTTCTTTTGTGTGTTTTTTCCTGAATTAGCTGCATGATGAAGTCTTGAGAGAATCTGTGGGATTTTGAACGAGGAAGTGAAAGGAGCTCTGTTCACTTCCTCTTTCATCGCTGGGGAAGCTTTTGCCAGTATTTGAGGGCAGTGTGGTGGGAGCATTCTTTTGCTGGCATAAAAATTGATTTTTTTTATGCCAGAAAAAGAACGGTTTAAGGGGCTCGTCTGATAAAGTCCTTAGTCAGACCATATCACTGCTGTATTGAAGAGGATGTGGAGAAGCTGGCACTTATCTCCACATGTGGTTTTTTGTCCTAAAATTAATGCCTTCTGGCACCAAGTGGCAAATATAATCACACAAATTACGAGACAACCAGTTCATTTTTGTCTGGCTCTCCTCCTCCTCTCTTTATTTTGTACTGAGAATAAGCAGCTGAAGAGCAGAAAATTAGTTATCTTTTTCCTTACATCTGCCCATCTTGAACTAGCACATGCCTGAAAAATGGGTGAAGTAAAGACAAACAGTTGGTGGGTATGGGACCAGTGGTTGATGAAAAAGCTATCAGCCAGAATGAACAAGTAAAAAACCACTCAACCAGAAAATAATTTTTATGAAGAATGGTACCCCTTTATTGAATTTGTCAATGAACATCAGGCAGAGATTTGTCCTCCAGCCTCCCATTTAAGCTTGTAGAAGGATGTCCTGCAAACAGATGGACTAGAAGGAATGAATGCCTTAATTTCAGTGTAGATACCTAATGAATCTGTAATGTTTTATATCCACATTGATGATGTATTTGTTGTTCATGTGTTTATGATTTTATTTGCTTTCCTTTTGTTATCTGTTATAACAGAAAACCAATAAAAAGTTAATATTTTTTTTAAAAAAGTCCAAAGTAACCTGGGGAGGGTCATAAAAGGTGTGTCACTTACCTGCATGTTGCAATCTCACCCAGAAGTGTTTGTGCCAGACTGGCCATTCTTGCTGCATTTGCATGTGTACAATGGCACAAGGTTTCACACGTCGGTAATACCAGCACTAAAGTGCCACAGCCAATCCATTGACAGCTTCAGATGCCAATTAAAAAGTACAGGTTTTGGCAGGGACATAAATGCAGAAGGACAATGTCATGTGGTACACACACCATTTTGCATTTATGTGGCATAATTATGACACCGTATTTAGTGTGTCTGATAAAGTGTGCTCACAGATGATAGAAAACTCACTAAATGAAATTAATCAAGGAAGAGGTTACATGGAATTAAGCTGTACTTCGCAGCCCTGGATGGTGTTGCATAGACCTGAGCTGTCCTTTGTCTACTTGACAGAAAATGTCCTTATTGGCAAGAATTACATCTACTCCCACCCACCTTGATTTGGCTTTGCCTTTAGCCCCATCTCAACTTGGATGCAGTCCCAAGATTCTTTCCAAGTTCGAATTTGGGCCCCAGGCCCAAACTGCTTCTATATCCCTGGCATTCAAAAGCTATAGCAAATAATCTATTCCCTGACTATCAAGACAGGTGAAGGCTAAAAGCATTCACAAAAATAATATAGAGTGAGTCCCCACTTAACTGTAGTAGGAAACCTGAAGACAAACTAGTGACTATCCTTCCTCTCAGTTAAGGTCAAAAGCACTACTACCATCAAATACTGTGTTTGTCTGAATTGCAGTAATATTTATATCACATTGACCAGAAGGACAGGGAAAGATTGCCAATCCATTATCTTGTGATGACTGCAAAATCCATTATCTTATGAAGGCAGATGATCAAAACCCATCAGTGCACATTCTGTTTTAATTTTAGACATAAAAAGAATACACTGAGTGGAGCAGATAAACAATGACAGCAGAAAGATGAGATGTAGATATATCATTAAATATGTAACATTCAGAATTCACATACCATTTACTCTTTTATAGTCATTATAAAACATGCCAAGTTTTATTCGTTCTAAGTAATAATCCTGAATTTCAACTCTGTTATGCCAAAAAAGTGAAGGAATCAAAAATTCTGAACAAGAATGCCACATCTTAAGCTTGTAAGTAAAGCCAGCAAGAAATGGTGCCCATTTAAAACTGTAAAGCCACATGCTGTATCTATTTCATAGGTCAACATCTGACCAATCTTAGAAATCATTGGTTTTGTTGGGGGATGATAGGACATTCAATCCCAGGCAGAGGCCAAAAATATCTCAGCAGACTCAACAGCAACCCATTCCCAAGAATACTCACAGACAGAGTGATTGTCATCCAAACAATAGGAGTTACCTTATCTTCAATCTCAAGGCAGTTGCAATATGTACAGATATATACAGCAGATGGACAAACTGCTATGCGAGACAACAATGTTTCTCAAGAGAGAATGTGCTCTGGATGAGCCTTCTTTTATACAGTTTCACAGGGCATTGGCTCCTTCAACCACATGGGTTGTCTGGCCATTTTCTAAAGAGTTCAGTCTCTGACTCCTGACAGGGTTTTGTCCTGTTTCATAATTTCTAGACTAAAAATTCTTAAATTTTAGTTAACAGATTCTTAGTGGCCTGTGTGACCTTTAAAAGAGGTAAAAAGAAAGACTGCAGAAGAGTTAAGAATATCAGTTCTAGGCTCTGTACTTGCTTTATTTTTTTCTGATAGTGGAGAATAAGGTCTTCTTGACCAGGATGAACAGGCTCAGTTATCAAACAGTCTAACATTTCCTGGCTTAGGGGCCATGGTTTTAGTAATATGGTGCTGGTTTTGATTATATTAATGCTGAATCAAGAGATGTCATGAAAATATGAGATATATACAATGGGCCCTTAGTATCTGCTGAGGTTTGATTCTAGTCCCCCCCACCATGGATCCATGGATGCTGAAGTCCATATATGTGGCACAGTAAAATGGCATCTCTTATATAAAATGGTGAACAGCAAGGTTTGCTGTGCTGTTTTTTAAAAAATATATTTTTGAGCCGTGGTTGGTAGAATCCATGGATACAGAACCCGTAGATACAGAGGGCCGACTTTCATCTGTACAACATAAATAATTTTAAATCAGTTTTTAAGTTGGAGTTTGAAAACCACTAGACTTTAAAGATACAATTCTACCAACAATGATAACAAAGAAAAAAGAATTTCTAAACATAAATTTTAAAGTATTAAATGGTTAATTCTTAAACCATGTATTCCACAATATTTTTCCCAAACCAAGTGTACAGTCCACTGATAATTTCTCCTGCACAAACCTCAGGTGGATACAAACCCCCTTGTACCATTCATTCATTTCAACTAGAAAAGACAAATTCCAGGAATATTTAACCCAAGGTCCTAAATCCATTTGTTTGTTCCAACTAGAGCAGACCTATCAGTAACTGGCAATGCGATAAGTCAACATCTATGTAAATTTCAGAGAAATAATGCATCTCCTGTGGTTAGGGTTAACAATTGGATTTAGGCTAAGGTTTTTATGAAGGAAAGAATCTGGTGAACAGAATGCTAAACTAGATGCATAGATGTTGGGTGTTTTAACAGATGTTAAATGTTGTATGCTAATCTGTTGTTGGTCTCTGCTTTGATCCATGGGGAAAGGTGGGTAAGAAATAACAACAACATAATTATTATCATCCTCATCATCATCATGTTTTGTTTGATCTAGAATTTAATTATGTTGTTCTTGCATCATGTATTATTTCAATATCTAAAAATACAGGCACACTAAACATGTGTAACTTTACACAACTAAGCTTGATCATCCACATTTATTCCTCCTAGCAAATGAGGCCAAATTGTTAGAGTGGCTAATTAGAAAAATTATCTTCTCTTACTACCTCTGACATGGTATATGAAACTATATGATCAAAGTCACAGTTTCCATAGGCATTTTTTTTTCAGGAGGAAGCTCTTCTGTCATTTTAATTTCTATATCAGTGAACCCAAAACAGCACCCTAAGACATTATCCAAGAGCAACATAAAATCCATTATCAAGATTAACATATCTGAAAATAGCATAAGGAACAACACTTGAAAATAGTGTATTACAGTTAAAGACTTTGCAGGGATAACAGGGATATAACAATAGCCCTTTTGCAAGTAATATAAAGACTGGTAACATAGTAGCCAAGATCCTGCATCATCCAGAAGAAAGTTCTGCCAGATGGAATTCCACTCCCTCCCTCCCTCCCCACATGCAGAAACCACCTGTGTCCTGCACCCCATGGCCATTTAGTGGCCAGGGAGTGACAACCACATAAGGTCCAATTTTGTCCCAATAGCCAGATTCACAACAACTTCCTTGGGGAAGGTGCTTTCTGGACATCCTGGAGGATGGTGTGGTCATTGTGCACTTGGTTATAGGAAGATAGCTGGATACTATGTGGCTGTCCCCTTCCTTCCATGGCCACTAAATGGCCATGCATGGGAGGTGGGGTGGCAGAAGACTGGTGGGTTTACACAAGGGACATAATGAATATCTCCCTCTGCAATAACCATAAAAAGACACATGCAGGCATAGGTTGGACTTACACCTGCATATGTCACCAAGAGGCTGCTGGCCAAAATATTTTTCAATTCAGTTTCTCTGAAGATGCCAGCCACAGATGCAGGTGAAACGTCAGAAACTATTCTAGAACACGGCCTCACAGCCTGGAAAAAAACCAAGGAAAATCTATATTTTTCAATACATTGAGTAATATTTACCTGCCAATTTGGCTTTCAATTCTTTGGGGAGAGGCATTTTGTTTTTTTTTAAATGTGAACTAATTTAAAAACTTTTTAGAAATATTTTTTTAAAAAAGAAACTCCTTACATTACTGTTTCCATTATTTACTACTTTACCCTTGTTTGTGTACAGTACTTTTGGGGCCTCTGTAATGCTTTACATAATGGGTTACTTTTTAGAAGTCATTTGCTAAGTTCTAGTAAAGATTCATCCTTTGAATTCCAGTGTTTCCTAGTCAAAATCCTTGTTTTTCACAGTCTAGTGTTTATTTCTTAAATATTACATGCCCATTTCCTGTAAAGATGTAATGCTTTGCACTTTTGCTATTGGCTCATATCCCTGTTTTATGAAACCATAAGCTTTATATGCACAACAGTCTTTGCTGATTCGCTATAATTCCTTGACATGTGCAAAGCAAGTTCTGTAGGTAAGAAAAGAATTCTAATCACTTTTTCTTAGTTAGTTCTGCAGTGTTGTCAAGGCAGGAACATATTTCTCACTTAAGCCAGCATATGATGTTCTCAGTACACAGATAGATGGCTACAATTTAATCTAATCACTCCACAGAGGCAAAGAACATTTTAAATCATTTTAATGATTTGAGACTCCTATTCTCTCACTAAATGGGTTACTACGTGGACTGCAGGTTTACAGATAACTCATTCAGAGAGTGATTGTGTTGTATAGTCTCCTGGTACTGATGAATTAATTTTTATTGTAAGAGTTCTCCATAAGGTGAAACAGAGTACACTACATTCTCAAACTAGTCATATAATGCCCCTTAAAACTTTGAATGATACGAAGACCAGAAGATCTTAGAAACAACTCCATCCTTGGGTCAGAACTCCAAGGCACACTAGGAAAGACAGTGATATCGGATATCAAATGGTCTAACTTCCCAATTATTATTAATTTTATTGAAAAACAAAAACAAAAACCCCAAATTCACTGTTTCTCTTAATACTGTACAAAATATATAAGAATTACATGTACTATTGCAGAAGTAGCATCCTAAAGTACCGGTAGTTCATTAAGTGTAAGAATAACCAAGCCCAATTTAAGGTTGTATCACTGATGTATGATGAAGCATAAGGGCCTATGATTTAGCAAAACTAATCCAGATCAGTTCTGACAGCAGATAGCTCAAACTGAAGACATCCAAGAAATAATATATAGATAAGTAAATGTCAAATTAGCTTTTTGGCTGTTTGGGAATTTGAGCCTTGGTTTCCCTGATCTAAATCCAACATTCACAGTACCTGCATATTCTGCCATCTGTGACAAATAGTTCAATGGGGACAATATGGGTATGAAAAATGGCATGATGGGAAAGGGTTAATGTCCTACACACATACCTCATGCCATGAGTCCAGTCTGAATCAGGCCCACAGTGGCTGCATTAGCCTTTGTAAAGCCCAGAGGAAATCCAGACACTATCTATTGCAGTGAAATAACAGAAAGTCTTGTGATACCTGAGATTTCTTATAGCAACTTTTCAGGCTGAATCAGCTGTATGAATATATCAGGTGTGGGGGAATATGAATAGTGGGGCCAAATGGTTAGGAAATTTACAGTCTGTGAAATGTCTTTGTGAGCTTAAAAGATTGTGAGCACATATAATCACAGAAAGAGATGGTGACAGAATCTATCTATGCATACTGAACACAAGCAGAGGAAGAGGAAACCATTGTCTTGGTTGACACCAAAATGAACAAAAAGTAACTTACTAATACATTTGAGTTCAGCAATTTGATATTCAGGTTTTCTTTGAAGTTCTCAAGTTGAATAGTGATTGTTGAGTAATTCTCAGAGCCTCAGGGCCCTGAAATGTTGAAAGGTTTTGCCACTAGTTCTGAATATATTTTATAAGAAGTGGGCTCATTTTTTTCTTTCTTTGGCCTAACTTCTTTGACCTACCAGGATGCCAACTTGGTAAAATGACCCGTTTAAATGCCATCTTGGCAATTAATATAGTTAGGGTTGAACACAAATAATTATATCCAATGACAGTATTTTGTGAGTGTATATGGCATATATGGGGTCAGAAATGGGATCTGAGTTGATTAAAGGGTCAACTCATTTATCCCCATATATATGAACACAGGTAAATGGAGAAAGGTTTCCAGTGACTCTAATCTCCCTACCCCACTATTATGTTTAGAGGCCCAAGTTCTCAAAAGTAAGAATATAGGCTCTTCAGATAGATGTAAGCTTTATTGTTCCCCACCTAAGGCTGTAGGCCAACTATTCCAACCTTCCCAGACACACATAAGAAAATCTGGGGATGACTACCTATATACATAAATCAGGATATTCTACCAAACCCAGCCTGGAACAAGAAATGGATTTTCGGTAAACATTATACTTACTTTCTTCACTTGCCTCCAGGGAAGCTTTCAGAATTCTAAAGGGTTAGAGGCTTACATGTAGTAGTTAGCTTATATGTGGATAATTTTAAATTTAAACACTCCTGAAGTTAGTGGTAAATGGTTAACATGCATTCGGAGAGACACAGAGACATACAAGCTTATCTGACGCATCAAAAATGATGTTATGATAATGCCATGAGATTGCAAAAGGGTTTAATTATCAGACAACAACATCCCGCATCATCCCCCAAGCGTTCTGCTGCCATTCCAAGGGCATTATTTTTTATTGATGGGGAGAAGCTGGCAATTGATCTCCTCTGGTGTTTCCGTTCCCGATTTGCCTATGTGGGAGAAGGTGCCCCATTTTGCTGGTGAGATTGCAGCGGCAATTCGCAGTCCTGCCAGAACACTTCTGGGTGGGATTGGGACTCCAGGTAAGTTTCACTCTTTTGTATACCCTCCCTGGGTTACTTGTAAATTTTAAAGTATGTTTTTGTGCTTGGTGTCACTTTTACTGTGTTATTTTTCTTTTCATATTTGAATTTCCTGCACTCGCGTTTTCTCACAAGAATGGGCAGGATTTCACTCAAGAAAGTGAATGGATCTATATTAGAGCTCTGTTCATTCCTGGGCTGCCTTGTGGACACGACAGAAGGTAAGTTTGGTGGGGAGGGTTATTGTTTTGGGACAGTGGTGGGATTGGAGATTGTGGGATAGGAATGCTTTTGTTTGACTTATCGATTTCTTTATCTATAAATAAATAAATAAATAAAATGAAGGGAGGGGTATAGTTGGTGACTAACAGCTTTTGCTTTAACTCAGTGGCTCCCTTTCCCAGAGTTCTTTCACACTGCACAATTATAGTGCTATGATTCTATTTTAACTGCCATCACGACATCCTATGGAATCCTGGGATTTGCAGTTTAGGGAGAAATATTTAGAATTCTTAGCCAAAGAGCTCTGGTGCCTCACTAGACTGCAAAGCACAGGATTCCACATGATACAGCAATTATTATTATTATTATTATTATTAATACCCCGCCCCTCTGCTAAAACAATCAGGGTGGCTTCCAACAATTAAAACATTATAATAATGACTAAAAACACTAAAAACATTATAATAATGACTAAAAATACGAGTTAGAGTAGAATCATAGTGCTATTGTTAAAGAATCATAGTGCTATAGGACTTTTTCAAATGGGAAAAAAAAACCCTGCAGAGGTTGGGAGGGGGATGGCACTGTCCTGCTTACAGCGCTAAGTTTCGGACGACACCGTCCTCCTCCCAACCTTTCCCCATGCTTCCTCCATGCTGCAGGCATCAGAAACATGCCATTTTTTATTGACGAGGGTTTTCCATTAATAAAAGTGCTGCGTTTCTCATGCCTGCAGCATGGAGGATGCACGGGGTAAGGTCAGGAGGAGGACGGCAGCATCCAAAATGGAGCACTGTACATGGGACAGTACCGTCCTCCTCCTGACTTCCATGAGGTTTTTTTTCCCCATTTGAGAAAGTCCATAGTTGTGTAATTTGAAAGGGACCCAGGGTTTTCTAAACTTATTGTTTGAAACAATATATTGCAGGGCTGATCCCAGGTTTCAGTACAATTGCAAGAGAAGTAAATGTCAAGAGCAGGAAATTTAAATATTTTTGCGGAATGTGTGACACAAGGCACAAGCGGGAATCCTTTTGGTTCCTCCTTACTAGAGAAGAGTCAAGAATCAATTGTTGAATGATAATACAATGGTGAATATACTTGATACAATTGGTCTAGTCTGGTGGGTTCTGGTAGGAATTCGGCGGTACTATTCCATTCTGTGTTAGTGCTCTTATGCAATTATTGTATACCAATATAAACTTTTTATTTGTGAAGTTCAATAAGTTAATATGACTGGGTTGTTTTTCTATTCAAGTAGTTAGTCCCAATAATATTGGACTAAATTATCTTGCTATTACCGTAAAACGGTAGTAACAATATAATTAGTAATGTAATACTATAATAATAATAATAGTATAATAACTATACTACAGTAGAACCCTCGTATCCATGGAGGTTCCACCCCCTCGCAGATACTGAATTCCATGGATAATAGTGAATGCCAGACCCACCCACCACCACCCTGCCGCCACTGCCAGAGCCCTCCCAGCAGAAGGGAGGGGGGAGGTGATATCCCTCCTCCCCCTCCCTTCTCCCTTTGCCCCACCCCTCTGTCACCACCACAGAGCCCTCCCAGCAGAAGGTGGGGGAGGCAAGATCCCTTCCCCTCCCTTCCCTTTTCACCCTGCTGCCCCCAGAGCCTTCCCGGTAGAAGGAAGAGGGGAGGCGAAATCTCCTCCTCCCTCCCTCCCTCCTACATCCACCCCCTGCTGTCACCATCTGCGGATTATTGAATCAGTGGATGGTGAATCAGCAGATATGAGGGTGCTGCTGTATTAATATTTTATTATATTATAGTTTATGAATTTTAAATAATGTAATATTATAATTGATGTATACTATTTATATTATAAAATATAATATAATAGTGTGGTGTAGTGGTTTGAATTTTAGACTATGACTCTGGAGACCAGGATGCAAATATGTGCTTGGCCATGGAAACCCACTGGGAGACCTTGGGCAAGTCGGATTCTCTCAGCTTCAGAGGAAGGCAAGGGAAACCCCCTCTGAACAAATCTTGCCAAGAAAACTCTGTGATAGGTTCATCGCAGAGTTGCCGTAAGTGAGAAACAACTTGAAGACACACAACAACAACAATATAATATATTATAAAGACTGAAAGATAACAGTAGTCCTTTTAGTTTTCTATTGCTCTTTTTCACCTATTTGCTTTTTTAAAAAGAAGCTTGTTCCTTTTCTACTGCACATTTTATTTTCCTGCACAAAATGTGTCCAGCTGCATATTAGAATAATGCCTTGTTTGCAACTGAAGCATTGAGTGCTTACACATGTACACATGGTGGATGTCTGAATCCTGTTACTGTATGTTCCCACACCCATATTATCCTCTCCATACTATTGTGCTTTATGTGACTTTGGGTTTAAGGGGCGGGAGGGGAAGACAAAATCTTACGCTGTTTTCCATTGATCATTAACCACCTTGCCTCTCTACCTCTCCTTCTCACATTTTCAAGCTTGCTCATAACTAGCACAATTCTCTGGCTTTCTGATGGGAGTGGTTTTGTTCTCCCCAAGGTATTAGCCAAACAGCATGCCAGGGTGCACTGTCATGCTGGTGTCAAGCATGGCTCCACTGGGTTAAGGCAGCACTGACCCTGCTAAGCCTCTAACCCCACCCCACTGATATATAGCGTGGGCATTTCCAGTTGCCTTTTTGGGGCTGAGTAGAATTTTTTTTTATCATGCCACAACTGGTGGGTGACTACACCTTCCACCTACATCATGCTTTATAATGTTTGAACCTGTTGCCTACAATGTTCTATTTGCATAATTGGTCAGCGTAAGAGGGGTGCTCCAAAAAAGCCATACAAGGACTCCCTGAAACAACATCTCAGGCTTGGCCAAATTGATCAATGGTCTGCCCTGGCCTCACATCAGGAGGCATGGGGACGCATTATCCATAATGCTGCAGCCCTATTTGAGAACTCACGCCAAACAAGTCTTGAAGAGAAATGACAATGCAGAAAGAATCACAACCCGGAAACATCACCCAAGGAGACCTTCTGCTGTGCTTTCTGCAACCTGACTTGTTTATCTCAGATTGGCCTTTTTAGTCATCAGCACGCTTGCAGAAAGTGCGGGATGAGTCCTTCCTGAATCTTTGTTTGCAAAGAAAAGCCAGAGAGAGAGAGAATTGGTTAAGAGTTGCTTTTATGTCACAAGTGGTGGGATGTGGGCACTTGTCATCAATTGGCTCTCTTTGAAGGCTTTCAGTAGCACGTAAGTTGAACAAATCCACCCATTTCCCTATCGTCAGCCTGCTCGAAAGGAGATGTGTAGTGGGTTCTTGTCCCAGGATGACTTCCTCAGGCATGATTACCAAACAGCACCACCTGGAGAAATCCCTTGGGACCATCTGATCCCTTCATGCTATCAGATTAGAATGAACCACAGAATCTATATCCTGGGTTTTGAGTATGGAAGTGTCTGGATGGGAAATCCCATTTAAACAAATTCCCACATACAACTTTGTGCCCTCATGTTCCATTTGCTGCTGCATTACAGATTCTTGAGGTTAATACAGTTATGGCCTTATTTCATCCAGCTCTTGTGTCTGGCATTGTCATTGGAGGGGGGCAATAACCCATTTCATTTCTTCATACAAATTGTCAAAAAGCCAAGGAAAAGCCATTGCTGTTAATTGTTGTTAATTGCCATCAAGTCGAATTCTCCTTATTGCAACCCTATGAATGAGAGGCTTCCAAGACACCCTGTTATCAGGTTTTACAAATTCAGGGCTATGGCTTCCTTGATTGAGTCTATCTATTTATAATGAGGTCTTCCTCTTTCCCTACTGCCTTCTAGCTTACCAAGCATTATTGTCTTTTCCAGTGAGTCATGTCTTCTCAAGATATGTCCAAAGTATGACAGTCTCAGCTTAGTCATCTTGACTGCTAAGATTTGCTCTTGGACCCATTTTTTTTTCTTTTTGGCAGTTCAGGGTCCAAGGAAAAGCCATAGGAGAAAGCTAATCAATCTACATCCACACCCAAAAATGTTTAAAAGACAAGGGGAATCAAATCACTCCCTGCCCCTTGTACCTATCCTCCTGAAATTTTGATTTCTTATCTATACTATATTGTAAGTCTTATAATAAGTATTTAAAAATACCAAAAAGAATAAATATATCCTCCTGAGGGGAAACCCCAAACTGTAACGCCTATTCTCATATAAATGTCCTTGCACCTCTTCACTTGAAACTTTTCAGGCTAGATCCCTTTTGAAGGAGAAATGTTCCCTTCAAGTTTCATCCAGTTCCACCAAGAAACATTTTAAAAATGAACACATAGAGACATAATCTTCTCAATAAAGATTTACTATGCCTGCAAGTGACATCTAATTCTGACAAAGAGAAAAAAAAGATTATGAACATTTGTTGGTTTGCAGTAATCCAATGGGAGGCATGAAGATTCGGGTTTCTAAGTCAAAGTTGATATTGAAGTTCAGATTGAACATGGTCTCCAAATCAGCCTAAACTGAATTGGGCTGTTTTCCAAATCAACTAAAAGGGGCCTGAACCTAATCTTTTGGTCAGTGTACACTCACTAATAGCCAGAAACTGGGCAGATCCATTTCCTAGTTTTCTGTATGCAGCTTCCAACAAGATTGAATTAGCCATAGTTCCTTCCACCAACTTACTGCCATGGTGTCACAGGGAGAAGGGAAACTAACCCTACTTTCCTGGAAATGGAGACCCAGAAATGACTTGGCCAGACAGCTGTTTGGCATTAAAAAAATAGAGTTTTATTTTTATTTATCAAGGCAATAAACTAATCTTCCATACTTGACCTCTGTCTTGCTGCACAAAGTACAATAGAATAAAATTACCAAGAGAAAAATGCACCCAAGTGTAAAATTAAATTGTTTATGCATTTTTCCCCAGTGTAGTCGGGCAAAGTGGTTAAAGAACACTTACTTGGAGTGTAACAGGTTTCCCCCTCTTCTTCCTGAATAAAGAATCTGAATATTACTTATACATGCATTCCTTTGAGTGTGGGAGTGCACCACTAGGAAGCAAAGCATATCAAGTATGTGCTCTGCTCAATGAAAATGGGCACTTCACTGTCATTTCTCTGAACA